>OY728151.1:971809253-973009253 GCA_963277665.1 Viscum album | reverse complement strand
TACCTGGATATCCTGTGAGATATTGTTTTGGTTTTTCCCAAGAAAAACTGTGGTAGAGGTTAAAGGACCTGGACAGTCTAAGTACTGTTGTTTTCCCCGATACAGGGTGTGGATCAAAGTTTATATAAACTGATTGATAGGACTATGTCTCGGCTTTAGATTGAACCTCTTGGTTAAAACTATTGTGCACCCAATTTTATTTTAAACTGTATCTCATATTATGTTGCTAATTACATTGAAATTCAAATCTATTTTAAAGTAACATTGATATTTAAACTATCCAGTGTTTGTAATTTTTGTTAGCCAGTATGTTAGTTTCAAATTCTTGCTCAATCTTCAGATTAAGTTAACTGAAAATTATTTAATAAATGAGAAACTAATTGAATCCTTTCAAGCCTTATAAATTAACTACAGTTTAATTTTTATTTAATTTTTGGATAATTTATTGAAAATATTTATAACAGAAATATTAATTGGAACTCAATTCACCCCCCTCTTGAGTATCCACTCCGACCAACATTTGGTATCAGAGGATTTTTATTAATAAAGGACTTACAAATACTCTATTTTTCAACTTTGATTTTAGTTGTATCTTAATGATCTTAAATTTTTGTTAGTTCTAAATTTCAACTCATTAAATATATTTTCCAAAATCTAATTATGGATAATAGATTAGATGGTGTTGCTACAAACATGACACCTTTCTTTAACGGTGTTAATTATGCCCAGTGGAAAATCGAAATGAAAATTTATTTAGAAAGTATAGGATTTGATATTTGGACTGCTATAGAATCTGATTATGAGATTCCAAAGACTTCTAGATCTACATGGGATGATGCTACAAAATATGATTACAAAAATAATTGTAAATCCATGAATTCCCTTTACTTCTCTCTAGGAGATGAACAGTTTAACAGAATTTCTGCTTGTAAAACAACACATGAAATCTGGGATACTTTGGCTCTTTCTCAAGAATGAACAACCATTGTGAATGAAATGAGATTAAAAACTACTACACTTAAATATGAAAATTTTAAAATGTGGCATGATGAAAATATTTCTGACATGTATCACAGGTTCAATGAGACTGTTAATACTATGAGCTCACTGGGAAAGCTATTCCAGAAAATGAGTATATCATGAGAATACTCATATGTCTACTAGAAATATAAAGAGGCACATCTGTTTCAATTAGAAAATATTGTGATATTTTTACTTTCCCCGTCAAGGAACTCATTGGTATGTTAATGATGTATAATGAAGAACTGAAAGTAAACAAGGAAGAAGATGATGAACCAAGGAAGAATTATGTTTCTTTCAAGACTTATTCTTCAACACATAAGGACCAAAGAAAAATTCAAAGTGAATGTGATAGCTCAAGCTATGATGAAGGTTCATCAGACAGCGATGCTGAAATGGATCAGATAATTAGACGATTTAAGTAGTTTTATAGAAAGAAGAAGTTTCTCAAAAAATCAAATTACAAGGGATAGTATGACAATAAAGGTCATTGGAAGAAGGATTGGAAAAGGAATGATAAAAGTGATGACATAGTCTGCTACCAATGTAAGAGGAATGAACATGTAAAAGATGACTATCAAAAGTTAAAATACAAGAATAAATATGAGTAAAAGGACAAAAAAATATAAGAGAGCTGTGAAAGCGACCTGGAGTGCTTCAGAAGATAGATGAAGTGATTATGATTCCCCTTAGGATGAAAAATCTCAAAAACCAAATATGTGTTTCATGAAAAACACATCTGAGGTAACATTGGATACTCATTCTTTAAATTCATATTATTCTGGAGATGATTCTGATTCTGAAAACATGTCTAGTGAAGAGTTAATTGAATACTGTAACATTATATAGGATACCTTCAATGAGATGAAAGATAATTATAAAACCTCAAAGAAAAACCATGCTTTAACTAGCACTGTCAAATCTTCATAGAATTAGAAATGGAAAAGAATGGTCAACTACTCAAAGAAAATACTGAACTCAAATTTTCTAATGAGAAAAACAAGAAAGATCTAGAAAAATTCACTAATGGGAAGAACACTCTTACAAAATTTCTAGGAAAACAAGTAGCACCAAAATATATTACTGGTTTAGGCTATTAGCCTGGACAGAGACAGATTACAAAGAATAGATTTATTCATTAGTTTGGACAGTATGCGGCTTGTTCCAGATTTGGAAATTCTTAGGTCTCAACTATCTATTCACATACTTATAGATCAAACAAAGTTTATCTTTCAAAATATTTAAAATCTATTGATTATATGAAACCCATTAGACAAATCTGGGTACCAAAATATTTGCTTGATAACCTGTCTGGACCCATGAAAATCTAGGTAACAAAATCATTTTATGTTTGAACATATTTTTTAGGAGACGTTCTTGAAGACTTCCTATAAGAAGAGATGGTACATGGATATTGGATGTTCAAGACATATGACTGGAGATTACTTATGTTTCAAGTGTTTAATCAAAGTTGATGGAGGACATGTCACCTTTGGTGATAATTCAAAAGGAAAAATCATCGGCTTAGGCCAAATTGGTAATACTGATTCAATTTTAATTTGTAAAGTATTATTTGTTTATGGATCAAAATACAACCTGTTAAGAATTTCTCAGTTGTTTGATGATGGTTTCAATGCTAAATTTGAAAATGTTTCTTTCAATGTATTTGTTCTAAAAATTATTTGGTATTTACTGCCTTGAGAAATGAAAATATATATGATGTAGATTTAAATTATTTAGCCAAACAAAATGTAACTTGTTTAAATGATTTTCCTAAAGAGTCTTATCTATGGCACAGAAGATTAGGACACTACAATGCTCATTCACTTAAGAAACTGACTAAGAAAAATTTAGATAGAGACCTTCATCAACATAGATTCCCATCAGACAAAGATTGGAATCCCTGTCAAAAGGGAAAGCAACATAAAGTTTAATTCAAATTAATGAAGTAGGATTCATCTTCTAAACCTCTTGAGTTGGTTCACATGGATTTTTTTGGACCTTCTAGAATTTATAGTTTGAATGGGAAGCACTATGTTTATGTCTTAGTAGATTAATTTTTTAGATATACATGTGTATATTTTATAGATCACAAAAGTAAAACTTGCTCTTATATTATTAAATACTCAATGTCTGTAGAAAAAATTAGTGTTCTTAAGATTAAATCCTTGAGAAGTGACCATGGTCGTGAGTTTGAGAATCATGAATTTGAATCATGATGCTCACAAAATGTCTATAATCACATTTTCTCTACCCCTAAGACAACTCAACATAATGGTGTAGTTGAAAGAATAAATATAACCCTTCAAGAAATTGCAAGAACTATGCCTACTGAGTATAACCTACCTGTTTACTTTTGGGCAGAAGCCATAAATACAGCTTATTATGTTATAAATAGAGTCTTGATCAGACCTGTTCTAAAAAAGACCCCTTATGAACTATGGAATAATAGGAAGCCTAAAGTTAGTTAATTCAGAGTTTTTGGTTGTCAAGTATTTATTCTCAATACTAAAGATAATATGGAAAAAAATTTATCTAAAAGTGATGATGGAATCTTTCTTGGTTATTCTTTAACTAGAAAAGCCTATAGAGTTTTTAATAAAAGAACAAAATGCATGGAAGAATCTGTTCACATTAATTTTGATGAGACAGATCCACATGAATCCAAACCCTCTCTTGAAAATCATGAAGAAGTTTTGTCAATTTTGGACCTTACTGATAAAATCTGTGAACCTGCTGTAAAAACAAGTAATTATGGAGATTTTTCAAAACCCTATTTTTTTGGAACCAAACCTACAGAAGAACCTGAATTCTCTACTCCTACCTTGAACAGACCAACTAGGATTTTAATGAACCATCCTTTAAATTCTGTTATGGGAGATTTAGATAGAGGAACCCAAAAAAGTGCTTCTCTAAGAAATCATGTTGAACATCAAGCCTTTATTTCACAGTTATAACCTAAAAATATCAATGATGCAATCAATGATGAATTTTGGGTAATTTCTATGCCAGAATAATTAAATCAATTTGAATGAAAAAATGTGTGGAAATTAGTTGACAGACCTAAGGACACTTTGACCATAGTCACTAAATGGGTTTTTCGAAATAAAGTTGATGAATCAGGAAATATCATTAGAAACAAGGATATACTAGTTGCATAAGGATATAGTCAAGAGAAAGGAATAAAATATGAGGAAAACATTCCACCTGTAGCTAGATTAAATGTTTTTTGGATTCTACTTGCCTATGCTGCTCATCTGAATTTCATATTATATCAACTGGATGTTAAACGTTATTTTCTAAATGGTTTTATAATTGAAGATGTTTTTGTTAAACAACCACCATGATTTTCAAATCCACATTTTTCAAATCACGTTTTTAAGCTTTCTAAATCTTCATATGTTTTAAAACAATCCCCAGAAGCTTTGTATGATAGACTTAGTAGTTTTATTATTTCAAATGTTTTTTTCGAAATGGATTGCTGATCCAACTCTCTTTATTAAATTTATTTCCAAAGATGTTTTGATAGTAAAAATCTATGTTGATGATATTTTTTTTGGATATTCTAAAAATTCATTGTGTATTGCTTTTTCAAAGAGTATTCAAAATGAATTTTAAATGACTTTAATGGGAGAACTCAAATATTTTCTTGAATTTCATGTTTTTCAAAATGAAAATGGTATTTTCTTAAATCACTCTAAATATAAAAAAGATCTTTTAAAACATTGTGGTTTTGATAGTAGTAAGGGTAATGACACACCCATGAGTATCAATTGTATGTAGGATGCTGATGGAACTAGAAAACCAGTGGATCAAACCAACTACAGAGGTATGATATGGAGTCTGCTCTATCTTACTTCTAGTAGACAAGATATTATGTTTAGTGTGTGTATGTGTGCATGATTTCAAGCTAATCCAAAAGATTCTCACTCCTTCTCTTTTAAAATAATTTTCAAATATCTTAATGATACTACTAACTTAGGATTATTTTATCCAAAAGGAAAATCATTCAATTTAATAAGTTATTTAGATGCTGACTTTTCTGGTTGCAAGTTCGAAAGAAAGAGCACTTCTGGAACATGTCATATTCTAGGTATGTTCCGAATATATTGGTGTAGTAAAAAGAAGAACTCTGTTACATTGTCCACTACTGAAGTAGACTATATTTTTTTTGTTAGTTTCTGTGCATGAATTCTATGGATGAAACAAACATTATTGAACTATGGATATCAGTTTAGACATGTATCTATAACCTGTGATGACACCAGTGTGATCAATATCTCTAAGAATCCTATATCTCACTCTAGGACCAAAAAAATTGATGTAAGGCACCACTTTCGGAGAGATCATTACTAATAGGGTGATATAACTCTTGAATTTATAGGTACTGGACCTCAATTAGCTGAAATATTCACCAAGACTTTATGTTCAGATAGGTTAAGTTACATTATACATGAGTTAGGAATGATAGACTTTGTAGAAGAAAATCCTCACCGTTAGCCAAATCCTCACTTTTAAGAAAATCCTCACCATTAGTCAAATCCTCACTATTAATAAAATCATCACCGTTATCCAAATCCTCACTATTAAGCAAATCCTCACCGTTATCTAAATCCTCACTATTAGGAAAACCTCACCGCTAGAAAACCACACCGCTAGAAAACATCAACGATAGAAAACCTCACCGCTAGACACACCTCACCGCTAGAGACACCTCACTGTAAGAGACACCTCACCGCTAGAGACACATCCCCACTAGAGACACCACACCGCTAGAGACACCACATCGCTAGAGACCTCACCGATAGATAAACCTCACGGTCAGGGTTCTCGCTGGTAATTGTCACCGATATGTCATGCACTGTCTGATTTTCATGTTCTTTAGATGAAACTCTTATTGTTTTCAGTATTATTATTTTTATTACATTTCAATTCCTAAATGATAAAAACTAATCCTTAGTCACATTTCAATCCACCACAAAATCTCCTCTCTTCAATCCTCACTTCTCAAACCCCCGCATTATGCGTAACCCAATGTTCATTGATTGGAGATGGCAAGAAAAAAACTCCCAATAGTCAATGATGATAGTGGTTTTAAAATTGTGAAGAAGCAGAAAACATGACATGAAGGTAGTGGTAGTTAATGTAGAACAAGGTTGGGGAAGCATGCTATGAAACCGCATTTGCAGAATAAAGAAATAGTAATCGAAAAGGTGCTCAATGAGGAATGGATCTTACCTAGAATGTCATTGGTTCAATGAGTATTGGAGGAATAGGGAAGTATAAAATGGTTTTCAAAAAACAATGGAACTCATTATCCAATTTTGGATAAGGAGTTTTATGCTTTTGTTCATTTTGAGAAGTCTGAAGAAGAAAACAGAATGGTTTCATTAGTGAATGGGTAGGAAATTTCTTTTTCTTCAGTTGGATGGGATGAATGTTTTAAAGTCCCACATGAGGGTGTATTTGGGAATACCTAAATTAAACTTCCTCCTACCAATGACATTTATGTCTATGTGGTTTCTTTATAAGATATTACCGGTAGTGGATAACAAATAATGGTAGTGGCACCTATGATGTATAGAGAAAACCAGCTGTTATTCAAATTCATCCAACATGTGCTAAGTCCAAGAAGAGGGGACATTGAAAATCTGAGATACCAAGATATTTATTTGTTGAATTTTATAAGTCATGGTGTCAAGGTAAATTTATTTAGACTGTTGATGATCCAAATTGATGATATGACTAGGCCTATGTCAAAATCCAATGCTTTATTCTTTGAAAAGTTGAGTTTGGTAATGATCATGGTGAAAGGAGTAGCTGAGTCTCAGGATGATACAGTAGTGTTGAGGATCAATTTTTACATCAGAATCAAAATATGTAAGTATATGATGATTGGATGTAACCCATAGATAAAGAAATTGGTTGTTGATGATGAGGAAGTGTATGATAAGTTCAACCCTGTTGACCATCCCAATAGGCCAAGAGATAGAAGAGATCTAGGTCTTGGACCTGATGAAGAAGAACTTATGTATAGTGATGATACTGATGGGGATGATACATCTTTGGCTGATGGAGGGGATCCAGACATGCCTCGATGTACAGTAGATGAATTTGTATCATCTGGAAAGGAAACTGTGTTGGGGAGTAAGCAATGAAAAATCCCATATTGATGAGTATGACCAGCCTGCTCCAGGGAATGAGGAAGAACAAGAATATAAAAATGAAGCATCTGTTTCTGCCTTCTTGAGCCTCAGTCCAATTATTGGGTACTCCTCAATTCCTACTGAGGAAATTGTTGAAGTAGACAGACCTGCATCTAGTCCGCAGTTACCTCAGGTTGGGACACCTGATGTGAATAGAGTTATTGATGATTCTTCTGAGGAGGAGATAACTGCAGTTCATGGTGAAGAAGAGGATGCTCCATTTGAGGGGGAAAACCCTACAATTTTTGGTTCTGTCTCTATTCTTCATGAGATATATGATTGGAATGAAGATCCGGGATTCATGGTTCTTGGACTAGATTACACAAGATCTGATGATGACCAATCCCAAATAAATATTGATACTTTGTCTGAAATAGCACCTGTATTTGTGCCTGAAAATCTGGTTACTAAGGCTGATATTGAGTCTTTTAAGGCTGAGTTAAAGGAGTTTCAGAAATCATCTATTGCAGACATAAAGAGTTTTTTTGTTGAAGAGATGAGAAAAATGGAACGATCATTTGAACTCTCTCTTGGATGTATTGTGTCTAGCACTATGGAAGAGATGGTGAATGAAGTCAAGGTGTGCCATAATTAGATTGAAACCTAGATAGAGGCTGTTATTTCTTCGAAGCAATCTGTTGATTCATTCCATACCTTGGTTAGTTCCAAAACCCAATATGCTGCTGACATAAATTATATCAAGAGTGTTGTAAATCAGTTTTTGGATGTGTTTGAATCCTTTAAGAAGACTATCAATGATCATGTCAGTACACAGGATTTCGTTGCCAAGAAGTTGATAAGTAATATGACCCAATATTTTAAGGATACTGTTGAATTCACTGTCAAACCACTTGGTTCATCCTGTACTTCAGTAGATATTGATTAGTTTAGAACTGTGCTGAAAGAAGAGCTTGGTCAGGCTAGTAGAGTAGCTCAGTTGATTCTCAGGTGCTGTCTAACTCAAGAGATATCAAAAAATTTATTCAAGAGCATGTGAGGGATGCTACTACTGCCCAAAAAGAAATCAAAGATAAGATTGATCTATACTTTTAGAAAGTTTATACCAAGCATCAGCTCAACACCCATTTCAAGCTTCTGTTAGAGAAAATGAAACTACCTCTAGTCCCTAAAGATTTCTGAGAACAAGTAAGCAAGCTCAGGGAGTTGAATCCTACTCTAGAAAAGTTTATAGTGAACAAGGATGACTTTACCATTGCTATAGAAGTAAGAGGAGTAATTATTATGGACTTCAGGAATCGGTTGCTTCCATTTTTTCATGTAGACAATACCCCTATCATTGTAGCTCCAACTCTGAATGCCTCTGCTCAGTCTACCTCCATTCCTCAGATGACACCAAATCAAGCAATCAGAAGTCTCTCTGCTATGATAACCTAGAGAGCTCCACATTATAGTCCAAGAATTGTATCCATAGCTCAGCCTCCTCTGATTATCACTGGTGTTCACAATCCTCCACCTGCATCTACCCAGCCTGAATCCACTTCTATTTCCAAGGGAAAATCCAAATCACATGTTGAGGAGGTGGATTGAATAGTGGCTAGGACATTTTATAGGAATCACTTATACTCTTTTTGCCTAAATTTTTTATTTCTCTGTATTTTTTCCTCATGAATTATCTATGATATTATTCTCTTTTACCTTCTATTACTTCTCTCATCCATTGTCTACTACTTTTTTCTAATCACAAAGGGGGAGAAATATGAGCATAATATATTCTACCTCTGCTACTTTGGTTTTATAATTCTACCTCTGATATAGTTGTTTCACACCTCTGATACATTTTAATGTAATAATCTTTTCTATAATACATTTGAAAAAGTCATTACTCACACTGAGATGTGAGACCCAATTTTTTTTATACTGATATATTAATGATTATTTCGGATTATAATACCATAATTTGTGATTATCAAAAAGGGGGAGATTGTTGACCTTACCTGTTTTGTTAATCTAAATTATGTTTTAATATTCTTTGATAATCCTATCTATATGTTAAATTAAGTTGAAAATTTTTTCAAAATAATAATTGGAATATGTTAATAAATGTTTATCTATGTTTATAAATGTTTTGAAATAATACTAACTCAATATGGACATGATTTGCATAGAACATATTATTATTAAGTATTTAGTTCACTGATACAAACCTACCGATACATAGTCACCGATACAGACATAGTCTACCAATAAGCAAAGATCACAGATAGAGAGAGTATACTGTTATATCAAGAGAAACCAATATAAATAGACAGACCTACTGATACAAGCCTACCGATTCAAACAGACATATACTGATATGATGTATACCGATACAGACATACCTACTAATACAAGTCTATCGATACAAACAGATTGCTACTGATATGAAGTATACTGATACAGACAGATCCACCAATATACAGAGAGAGCTGCTAATACATGTAACTACAGATATTGGTGAGTTATCGATGGAGAGAGCCACTAATACAAGAATGCTACCTATACAAAAGAGCTACTGATAATAGGAGCTTCCGATAAAGAGTCACTGTCACTGATATATAGTCTACCATTATAAAGAGTAACAACTACTGATATAGACTTACTGACTCACGTACACTGATACACGTTCACAGATACAAAGAGCAACTGATCGAAACTAGTCACTATATCTCTAAACCCTATCTATATTTTTTTATTAACAATGGTCATATTTGGTGATTTTAATGATACATTTATTAAATAATTAATGTCTGTTGAATGTCAAAAAACCATAACTCATAATTGTAGAAGTAATCATACTTTTTGTCGGACCACATGAGCTATAAATGGGAAGAGAGTAGCAGCACATAAAGAAAGGATGTGCAAAAATTGGTGACACAGTGCTGGCAGAAAGGTTATACACACGAGAGATAAAACACAGAAGACATTTTTCTATGAATTCAAGGGAAATTTCGATGCTACGATGATTACCGCAATCTCGAGAAAAAACCCCAATATGAGGAAGTCATGGAACAGAACTGTGATACTCTATTTCTCAGAAAAATTTCAGAAAAGTACTCCAACAACATTTACTCAATCCAAAAGGAGTCCAGAGGTGCATTGCCATCACATAGATCCTTCTAATATCATCTCAATTTCATTATCTCTATTTTGAATGGTTTATTTACATTTAGAGTAGTGTGTGTGATTCTATTGTTCTTAGACACACACTAACTCATGAGTATAACTGGAGGATATCTAATATCCTCACTCAATCTTTCTAAATATTTTTAATACCCACTGTGAATTGGGGTAGATGTCAATTGTGGCCTGGATAGCCTATGTGCTATTGTTTTGGTTTTTCCCATGAAAAATTGTGGTAGAGGTCATAGGACCTGGATAGTCTGAGTAATGTAGTTTTCCTCGATCTATGGTGTGGATCAAAGTATATATAAACTGTTTGAGAGGACTAAGTCTCAGCTTGAGACTGGACCTCTTAGTTAAACCTGTAGTGCATCCTATTTCATTATAAACTATTTCTTATATTCTGCTGCTAATTATATAGAAATTCAAATGTGATTTAATGTAACTCTGATAGTTAAACTAGCTAGTGTTTGTAATTTTTGTTAGCCAGTAAGTGAGTTTCAAAAGCTAACTTAATATTCAGATTAAGTTAACTAAGAAATAATCAATAATTGAGAAACTAACTGAAACCTTTCATGATTTATAAATTCACTACTTTTTAATTTTTATTTAATTTGGGGAGATTTTATTGAAAACCTTTTTATCAAAATTTTTAATTGCAACTCAATTCACCCCCCTCTTGATTTTCCACTCTGACTAACACAACAAATGGAAAATTAATTCGGATTAGCATGTTAATATTATAAAAGCCTTGTGTGATTTTAAAAATTCCAATAATAGATTCTCAAATCTATTTCTGGTCTAAATAAATTCCATTTTTTTCTTGGCCTTATTTACTATGAGATTATAGTGAAAGTAACATTCTAGAACTTGAATTGGAACACCTTAGAGATACAGTTGTTAAAGTTTAAATTTTACATTTTTGATGAATTTTTATTAATTTATCCCTTATCTTTATGACGAAATTTTATATTAATCATCATTTTGATTGTATAATCCAATAATGAGCTTGTAAGGAATTAACTACATTACATGCAACTATTTTTCATTCACACTAAGATCTATATATTTCATGATACTCTAAAGTTAAAATGTAGGGGTCTATGATTTCATGATATAAGTGATGCACTAAATTGTAAGTAAAAATGGTGAGGGTGATCTATTGTGTTTTAAAAAAGGATCTATCTCATTAAAAAAATTTCACAACCACCCCTCTTGAAAAAATAAAATTTAAAATGATGAAAAAATAATGGCAAGTGAATTGGGATAATAAACAAACAAACATTATTAGACTGACAGTTTATTCATATGGGTTTAGGTTGTATATGTGAGATTTATTATAAGTTTAAATTTTAAAAAAAGAAAAAAAATGGAGAACTATCAGAAAAAAATATAATTTAGAGAAAATAAAGAGGTCATTTTTCAATTATTATATTACTTTTTACCTGAACTTTTCATTGAGAATGGGGGAAGGGTGCATTATTACATTTCAGAAACACGAATTTCATATAAACTTTTACTTTTTAATATAAAAAATATACTTAAGAGTGTTGACCACCTTTTGAGCCTTATAATTTTAAAACTAATTACCCACCCAACCAAAGAATTAGAGTACTTAGAACCTTTTATAATAGTCATATAGATTTCAGGTGATTATTTTCAATTAGAAGTGGGGAATTTAATTCTTTTTTAAGAAAATGTATAAGGATCATGTAATTTTGGTATATTCATTACAATTGATGATTTTTTTTCATGAGTGGTGATATAAGAAATATTTAGTGGGACATATGTGATATCATGAAAACGTTATTAATAATAAATTATGTTATGTGAATGAATAAAAGGGGATGATTCACCAAATTACTACAGGAGAAAGTAAAATTACTAATTTATTTCTTTCATTAAAAGTGTAATGTTTCATTAATATTTATTATAGAATTTGAAAATTTGATTTCCCCATTATTGAATATTTTATTTTGATACTTTAGAATTTGAATATTTGCAAGCATAATGTTCCTCATTCATTTATGTTTCTATTTAAGGCTTGAGGATACAAATATTTCTTGTGTAAGATTATCTGATTCACTATTTTCAGGAAATTATATTAAAATTTTTATAATGAATTTAAATAGAAAATAATTTTCTTTCCCAAATAAATATGAATTTTATTAATTTTTTGGAAAATTGAATTTGAATAAATCACGGTATGTAATAGTGAAAACATCCAAGATTCCATTGTCACAACCTTATAGTATAAGTCTCATTACCAAAAAAATCAAATCATATGCAACTATCAGTAACCTTCCTTCACCATATTTTATTCATTACACATTTTCCTAATGTTACAATTTACATCCACCACTACAAACCTATGCTACCATTCTTGTGACTATTTCCCCATACCTGCTTGTATTATGGTCTTCTCCAACTACCCCCACCACTACTCTCATTTAGTAATGCACTATGTTATTGTTTACCCCTACTATGGCTATGTTCCACCATTAACCTTTCCTCTCCCACCATCCAGCATTGTTATACACGCCAATAGATAAGTCTATCACATCCCCTGCGAGAACTCATGATCAGGTCTATTTCACCAAAATGTGATTCGAGACCATGAGGATAAAATAATAATATTAAACATGAAATAAAAAAACCTTCTCAAGACTATGATAATCATGCCCATGCATGGGCCAAGATGAAATCACAACGGTTTTACTCCACTAGTATTGAAGTATAAAAAGGAAAATAGTGGAAGAATATATCAAAAATATGCAAGCCTATGTTATCGTACACTCATAATGTTTTTTTAAACATTTATATAATTTCACATTGTGTTAATGATTTTAGCATAATAAGAAAGATAACATGGTCCAATGAATTTCTATGATTGAATCCATGTGGAATTTATGTAAGAGGATGTTTGAAGGAAAATTCAATCAGGATTATACCAAAAAGAATATATAAATATTTGGGAACTCAAAGTGACATACTCTCTTTCACTTCAAGATGAGAAGATTAAAATATAAATCTTCATAGACAATTAATAGTGGAAATTTTTTGAAAATCAAAGATAAGAGATGTTCGTGGATTTGAAGTTGATATTTGAAGATTTAAAAAAATGAACCCTTGGATTAATAATGCCTCTAAATATATAGGTCTTACTATTTAAAAGGAAATCAATCTATTCACAAAGAAAATATTCTACTAATATTTATCTTTATATTTCATTTTAGGTTTCATTATTTTACATGTAATATGAATGAATTGTGTAATAAATTGTTCCTCTATTCACACACACTATCTATATTCATTCCCAATCGAATTATCTCTCTCTCCACAATTATCTATTAAACTAATGACGATGAGTAACTAATCCAAGAAATACATTGGGGGAATTATCCGGTGAGAAACAACATACCATGATTAATTTAAAATTTAGGTTTATCCACGGATAAACTGTAACATGTGTAATCCTCGTTCTGGTTATCTAATGGATATATTTTAGTTTACAACCATTGTACCTCAATAAAGGAGGTGGATGTTCTATGTTATTGGTAATTATAATGTACACTATATATTAACAAATAGTGTATAAGAAGGTGTTTACACTAATGAAAAAGTGTGTGTATTAAGTAAATAATGATCATAGAGATGAATTTTCTCCCTGTAAAACATTATCATGATAATTTCGATTATTTTCTTAATTGTGTAAATTCTAAATTTCATGATATATGAATTTTATGTTTAGTTCTTCCTTTCATTATAATAAACCCATAAGTTTTTATTTCTCTCATAAAATAAAAAAACAACAAAACAGAATAAGTAATCTTAGAATAGGTTGTGATGGAATGTGAATCTCCTCAAGTGAGATGACCCTAATAAGAAGATGTGATACAGTTGGAAAGATAAAGTAGCTTTTTTACCACACTATAATAGGTAATCCACTTTGGTTGTTTCATTTTTCACTTATATACATCTTATATAACTACCTTTTAAGGAAACAGATCTTGATAATGATAATGATGCAATTGAGGTTTGTACGAATGATTCAGTTGACCCAGGTATATCATAAATAAACATTCTATCATTTCATCTAAATATTCAATAAATTCCACTAATATAATAAAATCCCTAGAACTTTAATGGTTATGTATCTTTGTAAATAAGATATATAAAAATTTAATTAAAAAATGGTTCATCAATATCTCTATGAAATTAATAAAAGAACATTAATTTTTTCTATCATACAATACATAAATCCTTTCTACATAACATGGAAAAAATTGATACTTATGAAAGTATGATCTCAAATGGTTAATAATGTTAAACATATGAGATATCAATCAATTATCTAATGTAATAATAAGGATATTGTAACAAGATCATAACATAAGGAATTTTTAAATAATAAATTACGTGTCAGTAATTATGATCCACGTCATAACGATTTTTTATAACAAAAGTAAAAATATTTAAATGTCGAGAGTAATCATTAATTGGACATGAACTATTAGAGAGTATCATAAATATAGGAACGTGGTTTAAAAAAACTATAACACTATGAAACTATATAAATAGTTCTTGGTTCACTATTTATGTGAAATACATGAAAATAGGACCTTACATACACATATGAACATGAAATAATGTCCATAAATTATCATTCTAGACATGAAACTATGTATATGAATTTAATTTTGAATATTGAACTTGGTTTATTCTTAATATTTTGAAAATAAAATAATATCCATACAAAACATAATTATGTTCATACATCATTAAAAAATGCACCCTAATTTGATAATTATATTTCATGAATATATTTTATGAAATTTTAATATGTGGATTTTTGTACCTAAAGGAATAAATTTTCCAATTTTGGAAGGGATTTATTTGTTTCATATTTTATGGTATCAAAAAACAGAAATGCATAAAATTTATGGAAAGTGAAAAATAATGGAGCTAAAAGATATTTAACACCATGAGTGAATCAATGTGGCATGACACTTGATTTTTGAGGATGATACAATGCTATAAACTGAAATTAGAACATATACACATAGTGTATTTCTATTACACAATGTGATATCCATGATGGAAGACTTGCACAAAAATTACAACACCTTCTCATGAAATTAAATTCAACATACTACTTGATGTGAAAGTATATTAAATGTTGTGAAATGGTAGAGTAACATAATAATAAACTTTCATCAACTAAGTGTTTCATGATCCTTCTAATATAAACAACCCCTTGACAGCATAATTGATGAAACTGGATACGAGGAGTTGGAGTGATACCTATGATTGACTGCTACACATAATGTGATGATCCAGATCTATTCTTCACCATAATTCTTCATAGAAATTATTATTTGGGTACCAATGATGCACATTCATATCATTCCTAGCATGATTGAGTAGTTTAATTTTCGTTGGGTGATGTGATTGTATGGGGATGTGATGTGTGGGGATTATTTTTATTTCTTATTATTGTTTTGGATTTCTTTAACTCCGTTTATCAATTCAAAATAATCTTTTTTCATATTTTATGACCATTACGGCATTATGTGGTTGTTTATTTAATTTCATTAATTAATTGACATTTTTTTGTATTCCATTATGAAATCTAGGTCAGTTATGTTTAAAAAGGGTTTTGGTTTTCCAACTTTTTTGATCATACATAGTATATGACAATTCTAAATGTTGAATCATATAATTAATGTAGGGTACCCAAACCAAGGATCCCAACTAACCCAATTTTCACTCCAAACCTATATAAATACATTATCAATAAAATATCTCCTAAAAAAACTAGAAACTCATTGAATCTATCTTTATACATATCTTTACTTCAAGGATAATACCTACTACTATTTGATTATTTTTCTTAAATTAATAAAAATATGAAATTTTAATTTCTTTAATTAATTTTGAACATATGCATCATCCTTGTGGTTAAAAAATGTAGGACTTCATGTGTTTATTTGTAGTAGTGTATTCCAAGTTTTATAAATTATTAAATTTCTGTATCAATCAAATTATTAACGAATATCTATGGGCTATCATAGGTTTAAATTATATCAGGCTGACCCATAACATAAAATTAGACAATGAATTTTCAATATGATCTTAAAAACATTTATATATTTATCTTTTCATAAGGAATAGACTGAAATTCGGATTTATCCAATAATTTCATTATCTCATAACCCATGGAAATAAAAGAGGATTCATAAATATTTCATTATAATATAGTTAACCCTGGTATATGAAATGGGTTTCATAGAATCATCTTTGAATTATTGGCCTCATAATCAATCCAGATAAAATCATTTGAAGTAATCATAAGATAATGTCCCTAAAGAACAATAAAAGTCCTTAAAGGATGTCGAAATAGATTGAAAATATATCTTAAAGGTAATTGATACCTTTTGTTAATAAAGAACGAAATTATCTATAATTCTTGATAAAATTTTAAGTAAAAAATTCCTTAATTTTGTGAAAATAATTTTTATTAAATTACTATAGAAACCATTATATGAAATTTAATTAAAATAATAATTATAATTGTGTTAAAATTAGTTCTTATGAATACATTAGTGAAAAAAATTCTTTTCAATCTTTTTTAAAATGTAAAAAACAATATTTTGATAAAAAGATTCACTAAGAATATTCCTTTTAAACATTTGAAAATATTTTCTAAACTATTTTACATAACAAAGAGTAAAAATAGTAATAATACATTAGAATTATAAGAATAAAGATAGTAATGTAAAATATTTTTGTCTTGAAGAATAATATCAATATAATTTCTTAAAATTGAAATTTATCATAGAAAATCATAAAAAGAAATGACATGATAACATAAACCCCTTAGTTCATGTCTCATATTTATTTGTACAAGTTTGAAATTATTTTATAATAAATATATATTTGTTTTTCATAATTCATATATTATTTATAATATATTTATATATATATAATACCACATATTATTTACTTAAAACTTGTTGTCAATCATTTAGTACTAATTCTGTATAAAAATTGATTTTTAAGGTGATAACTGCTTCATTTTTTCTGCACGTTTCAGTTTACAAGTCCTTTTTATTGTACAATGATTATGTATATAACATCTCCATAATTTTAGTAATTTGTTTTGTATCATATTTAATCATTATATGTATATATTAATAAATTTTCTTATAAATTGGTAATGAAAAATAATGTTCATAACTCAGTGGAGACAATTGTCTATATTTACACATGAGTGAACATTCCACTTTTTGATGGATTGAATGGAAGAATGATAAATAACAATTCACCATTACTAGACTGTAAAAATATCATATATATCATATTAATTTATTAAATCCATATTTATAACCTTCCATGTGATGTTTTGATGGAAACAAATGCATCGCTTCATTGAAGAGGCATGCAACACATACACAAGAGGGATAATTTCTTTTGTAGTTTTTTGGAAGAAAAAATGATAATGATTGCAACATTATTATGATAAAAATTAATTATATTTATGGTTATTAATTTACTATTTTATAATGTATAGAATATTTTTGTTGGATGTATAAGATGATATAAAATTGAATGTACTCGGTTAAGTGTTATACCCCTTCATGAAGAATCCTCATCTATCTTACACCATTAACCCTTAAAAGATGAGATTTTTTAAATATATTAAGATATCAACCATGAGGATGTAGTATATTAAAGTATTATTTATAGGAATTTATGATATATATTGTTTAAACATTAAAAATAAGTGAGAAGAGTAAGCAGTCTTTTATAAGTGAAGGGGGGGGGACCCATGGAATTACCTACAGAATTAAATTAAGAATAAATAATTTTCATGATAAATTGGAGAAATATTTAGAATTTTTTTGAAAGGATGAGTATTTTTTGATATTGTATCATAAAAATAATTATAAACGTTTTTTTGGTGTTTTATTACTTACGTATTAGTTTTAACCATTATCTCTTAGTTTTAACCATAATTTCCCTATTTGATAATTATAGTGATATCAATGTTGTTTTCTCATTAGTGGTAAAGAAAGTAAATGAAAAAGGATAAGATAAAAATATGTAGAAAATGGTTCAAATTATATATCATATCCCATTCATGTTTTTAAATATAATAATTCTATAAATTTTTGATCATTTAATAAATTATTATTTAATATAAACTATAAGTAATTTCACTTTTAAAATAATTCAAATATTTTAACATTAAAGTCATAAATATCAAAAAAGAATTTGAATATGAAAATTTAAAACATCAATAATATTTTTTATATTTTTAATAAATAAGTGTAACCTAATAATTAATCCATATTTTATTAATTTAATCAATCTTAAAATTATTTATTTTATTTTTCAAATACATATATAATCACCTTGTTTACATTGCGCAAGAATTTAAGTTAATTATTACATCACTAAAAATTAAAAATAATTATAATGAAAATTTTTTTATTATTATTTAAATAATTTCTTTTAACAGAACATGATCTCTTTTTAGTCTGGAGAAAAATAATCAGTGATATTAAAATAAACAGACTAACTTTTTGTTTTAATTCATTACATAATATAGAATTAACTTCATTATAAAAGAAAATTAGGTCCATGATTCCTTATATTTGAATATTTTATTAGTATGGTTGAAATAGGATCATCCAAAATAAATAAGGTAGGTTTTAGATATATTTTTAATGATGTATCATATTGGTTTTTATCTTAATTAACCGATTTAACATTACCGAGGTTATAAATATTTACCAAAAAATATAATTTATTATGTCTCATGTAACATCCCAGGTAAATAAAGAATAAAGAAATTTCATATTTATTAATATTTACGAATTAAATATTAATTTTAATTAAAAGTTGTTTATACGTTTGATAGCGTACTCGGTACGCAATGATGAGTTTCTTTGAAAACTTACGTTGCACACAAGTAAGAAAATAATATTATTTTAAATGTTAGTTAACGAGTAGCCGTTGTACTGGCGGGAATGGATAGAAATAACTAAAATATGATTATATATGTTTCTAAATGTTTTTACATTTACCCAATAAAAGATAAAGGCTTAAAATACGGAAAGAGTTCAATTTTAGGCATTTATACACAAATTTTCACGAAAGGTCCACTTATAACCTTTTGACGGAGAACCGTCATTAAATATGTTTTTGATCGATCTTATAAATTCTATTGGACCAAATATAACTCTTCTTTAGAATCGGGACATGAAAATTTACTTTGTGTAAATTTTTGGTACCTTTCTGATAAAGTTCATTTTTTTATGAATAGTGTAAAATGTTGTATTTTAATTCAAAACCTCTTTTTAATCTAATTTATTTATATGATTATATTATCTCTTGAATTGGTTTTAAAGTGAAATTAGAAAATATTTTTACCATTAAATCCAATAGTGGTCGTTGGAATTAATTTCACTTTGAAATCAGACTTGAACTAGTGTCAAACTTTTGATACTTATTGTTTTATAAAAACACGCAATTTGCTATGACAGCGGGAATTAATTATTAAATTAATTAATGTGACTTATATGTTTTTAATTATGTAAAATAGACTTCATTTTTGAATTCTTAATATCAAATATAGCTTAGGGTGAAGTATTGGTAATTTTCTGAAAAACTTCAATTTTTGATGAATAGTCAAACCACTAAGTGGTACTTATAAAAACTGATTTTCCATTTAGATGAAATTTTTCCATCATTGTGTTTTGATTTTTGAAAATCCGACATACATGGTTGTCATTAAGAAGTAAAATGTTGTTCAATGAGATTAAAATAATTTTTTGGTGAATAGTAACTTATTATGTTTTTAATCGTGATTAGTGGTAATTAGTGTAGTTTAAGGTAAAAATAATGCTTTAATAAAATAAGATGAGCTTGAAACATGTCCTACCCTCATTGGTTGTGTCATGGCCGACTAAGAGAAGCCATGGGTCAACTTGGGGACCCGATTGAGCCACTTTGGTTGGGAAATGACATAAATAACTTTTTATTTAATGTAAAAGTAAAAATGACACAAACATGATATGTTTTACTAAAACAATTTTTAAATGGGGTTATACAAGTCAGAATTTTGGTTATAAATAGTTATTGGAAATCTAAAACTATTTCCTACATCATTGTATTTTTTTTATAATTTTTAGACTTTAGATAAACTAATTTATTTATGACATCATGATGATGCAGCGATGACCTCATTATTTAATGATTTAAATAAAATGGAAAGATAATGTAAAATCTATGAACTAATCATGTCCAAAACTTATTGGATGGGTAGATTTCGAACCCTTATCACCTTATCCACGAATTATATCAATGTGTGACCTTTTAAAACCGAAACACATTTTCAAATAAAGTAATATTTCTTTACTTTCCAAAAGTGCCCCTCCTCTCCTCTTATAAAAGGCCCCCACCTCTACCACCTTACACACACTCCTCAAGCCTTTGGCTCAGCCAACCCCTACCCAATTACTCTCTCCACATCCCTCTCCTCATCCTAGAGGATTCCCTTTGGGCATAATCCTTTCAAAGGATGCCTTTAGGCTCAAATCAAAAGGAGTTACACTTTTAAAGGTAATTCATTCTCTCTTGTTCATTTGTTTTATTTTGTTTCTCCAACCCTCTAAACTCTTTTTATTTACTTCTTTTGTTACAACAACAGTATCATCAATATACAAGGATGTTGTTATATGATTTATTCGAGCTAAACTTTCACACAACTACATCAAATGGTTAAAGAACATATGGTTTCCGTGGATGGCGAAATTCTGCCTTCGGAAACGATGATTGTTCAATACTCATTTAACACCTTCAAAGGTGGCCATTATGATGTCATTATTTTTATATATGGTATATAATATGTTTATTTTTTTCTTTAAGCTTCTGTATTTTTCATTTTGGGCATACCTTTATGGTTTCCATTATGGGTAAACACGATATCTTCATTTAAGGAAGTGCGGACTACCGCCCCCTCAAAATGATGTGATTCGTTAATGCCATATGTGGGACGTGTAAAGGATGGATTTAAAGTAATTATATATGATGTTATACTGGAATTATAATATACCTCTATATCATTATTATTTCGTTCCATTAAAGTATGAGATAGAAATGAAAGTAGCGTTCATGCGTACGTACGGCTTACCGTCTCCATGAACAGTGCATTTCATTTCTTATCCCCAAATGTAATGTACTATTAAAAGTACATGTATATAATGGATATATATAATTAATGATATATCTAAATGATTAATATAATTCTGTAATTAAAATATACATACCTCTCATTTAGTTTTAATTCCATTAATATGACAATGAAATGAAAGTAGCGTTCATGCGTACGTACGACTTACCGTCTCCATGAACGGTGCATTTCATTTCTTACCCCTAAATGATTATTTAATATTATAAATACATGTATATTCTGGATATATATGATACATATTATATCCAAATCAGGAATTTCATTCTGGATATAAAGAACCTTTGACCACACGAACAACATGTAATTGTAAGAAGTCCACTTTCGACATAAGAACCAAATATTGAGAAAACAAACATTATTAACTTAAATGGTTACATAATGTTTATAACATGGCATAAAGTGATATAAAAGGAATAATGAACATTAAAAAGTTTCTTAATCAAGTATAAATTAACTCAAGTTTATTATTCAGGACGTTAAAGAACGATCGAGTCAAGTCGGACCCGAGGTAAGGGACTTCTTCTCAATCTCCTTTCATTGAGGCATATTTCGTTTTATACACAACTTTATTTTATACGGTGTATAAACCCCTTTGACTTTTAATTTTATACAAAAGGAATCTTTTTCTACGAAGCGATTTACAAAACGACAAAAAGGAATGTTTCTTTTAACGTACGCGGCGACAACGACCTTTTCCGCCGCTGCGAGTATTATTTGGTCTTTGGCTTTCTCAACAAGATGAAATGTTTTTAGAATAAAATAAATATCATATACTCTTTTATGTATTTTGGTATTGAAAATGGTTTTGAAAAAGGATTCTATTATGTCAATATATTTAAGATATAGTGTGATTGAAATGTGGAAATGTTATCATTCCTTTATATTGGTTTTCTATTTTATGATTTTATACTGGTACTTGGACATTTTAACGGGTGGTTACGTTATAAACCATATGACGGGTGGTTTCGTGAATACCAGGACGGGTGGTTATGTTATAACCTCCAATGCATTGGGTATGGAAGTCGGCCGTATGGCTATTCCATTAAGTATGTATGGAAATTGGCCGTATGGCTATTCCATTAAGTGATATGTGTGGAAGTCGACCGTATGGTTATTCCACTTAAGTATGTTTATGTCCCAAGTTACCTTTATATATGTTATGTGTTCTTTTTATGGGTTTTATGGTAATCCTTTGGTTACAAAAAGGTAAGTAATGATACTTTATTCAGTGAAGAGTTTTTACTACTTCATGAAGGTGAAGGTATTACTTTGATAGAGTACATATGGTTTACTTGATGTTTGAAAAACTAACAGTTTTCATTCTTTCTGTATCCCTTACTGAGCTTTTTATGCTCACCCCAAGTTTTTTTGAAATGTTTTCACAGGACTTAATGTGGAATAAGGTCAAGGATGGGATCAACGGAATGTCATCCTATATAAAACATGGAACTAGACACATTTCTTTTTAAGAGTTTTTTTTATTATGGAAACTTAGTAGAAGTGACTACTTTGTAATCTTTTGAGATGTAATAGTTATGTTCTAATTATCTAAAACTCTAAACCTGAATAGATCCTCAACGTGAATTATTCATTTAATCAATATTAAGTAAGGTTTAAGGCCGGGTCCTTTTAGTTGGTATCAAAGGTCGGTTTAGACAACATTAGGATTTAGAAAAGTGTTAAATTATAATATGATTGAAATGATATAGAATTTACGGATTACCATGTTGCTTCGCCTAAGATATTTCTTGTGTTCAGAATGGTTTTCCGCAGAGGAAACAAAGCAGCTATGTTGGGACGACATCCGGAGGAAGATAACCTTCCAAATCAGCAAACTGAGATGGTCGGAATCGGAACTGAACAGTTTGTTGCAGTGATGGCACAGTTGACTCAGGCTATAAATGGTGGTGGTATCCATGCACGAGATCAGCCAGATCAACCGCAGAGGAACATGTCAGTGGTGGAACATTTCATGAGGCAACATCCCCCATCATTTAGAGGATCATCTGACCCTGTGCAAGCTGAAGGGTGGATTAAAGCACTGGAGAAGATTTTTGATGTCATGGGGTGTTCAGAACATCAAAAGGTTAGTCTTGCTGTTTACTGTTTTGAAGGTGAAGCTGATCAGTGGTGGTCGATGGTGAAAAATATAATGGATAGTGATGAGATTGAGGATCTTCACTGGGACGAATTCAAATGTATGTTTCTTGAGAAATATTTTCCTAAGGTGGTTCGTCTTAGGACGGAAAAAAAGTTCCTAGAATTGAGGCAGGAGGATGATTCAATGGATACTTATGAAGAAAAGTTCACTCGATTGGAAAGGTATGCTCCAAAATTCATATGAGATCTTGATAGTAAAATAAACCGTTTTTACTCAGGGTTAAAGCCAAAGTATCGAAGGGCTTTAGCTTCTCGTGAGTTCAAAAGTTATGAAAAGCTTGTTCGATGTGCTGAGAAGGTGGAAATGGAGTTTGCCGATGATCAGGTGTTCTATGAAAAACAACAGAATAAGAGGTATAGTTGGCAGGAAAAGGGGAAGAATTCATCAAAGAAGCAAGGAGGTAAGAAAACCAAATATCCATCCTGTGAGAAGTGTGGTAAAATGCATCCTAGAGAATGTTTATCCAAGTCTGGTAAGTGCTTTTGGTGTGGTAAGTCTGGTCATATTGCTCGTAACTGTAAGGAAGATGATCAAGCTGGAAATGAATAGGCAACGGTAAGATGTTTTAACTGTAATGAAATGGGTCATTATGCAAACGAGTGTCCAACGAAGAACTCAACTGGGGGAATGCAGCCAGAATACAAGCAGAAAGGTGTGGTGAAATCCTTTGCAACAACTTCAGCAGATGTTGGGCCATCGAATGAAGTGGTATCAGCTCCAGGGAGCTCAGTATTTTTTGAAGATTGAATTGAGGTTGGGGTACCATCAGTTGAAAGTAAAAGAAGCAGACGTTCCGAAGACTGTGTTCCGTACTAGATATGGCCATTATGAATTTGTAGTTATGCCTTTTGGGTTAACCAATGCACCTGCTGTATTCATCGACCTTATGAAAAATTTTTCCATGAGTTCTTGGATAAGTTTGTGTTTTGAGGTTTGGGAAGAGGTTATGTGTGCCTTGTGATTCACAGTTGAAGAATGAGTTGTTATGTGAGGCTCATATTTCCCCGTTTTCAGTTCATCCTGGCAATACTAAGATGTACAGAGATCTGCGGGAGTATTTCTGGTGGGATGGAATGAAAAGAGACATTGCTAATTTTACTGTGAAGTGTTTGACATGTCAACAGGTTAAAGCAGAGCGGCAGTTACAGAAAGGGATGTTTCAGCCATTACCAGTGCCAAAGTGGAAATGGGAAAACAT
Organism: Viscum album; assembly: GCA_963277665.1. Taxonomy (NCBI): domain Eukaryota; kingdom Viridiplantae; phylum Streptophyta; class Magnoliopsida; order Santalales; family Viscaceae; genus Viscum; species Viscum album. Next base: position 972,984,288 of record OY728151.1, on the reverse strand, counting down.
ATCCATGTACTTTGTTGTGGGATTACCGAGGACATCTTGAGGTAATAATGCAATCTGGGTTATTGTTGATCGCTTGACCAAATCTGCTCATTTCCTTTCTATATGAGATACTTTCTATCTAGATCAACTTTTCCGTTTGTATCTTAAAGAGACAGTCAGGTTACATGGAGTTCCTCTCTCCATTGTATCTGATCGTGATCCCAGGATCACATCTAACTTTTGGAAAGGCCTTCAGAAGTCGTTGGGTACAGAAATAAATTTTAGTACAGTTTTTCATCCTCAATCAGATGGGCAGTCAGAACGAACAATCCAGACATTGGAGGATATGCTACGAGCTTGTTCTATGGACTATCAGTGAAGTTGGTACCAACATCTTTCTTTGGTTGAGTTTTCTTATAATAACAGTTTTCATTCCAGTATACAGATGGCACCATTTGAGGAATTATATGGGAAGCGGTGTCGAACTCTAGCATTTTGGAATGAAGTGGGTGAAAGGAAGCTGATGGGACCAGAATTGGTAGAAGAGATGGCAGAAAAAGTTCAGTTGATTCAGAAGCACATGAGAACAGCTCAGAGCAGGCAGAAGATTTATGCGGATAACCGGAGGAAGGATCTATCTTTCAAGGTAGGTGATCATGTTTTTCTCAAGGTTTCTCCTTGGAAAAGTGTGATGAGATTTGGTAAGAAAGGAAAGCTGAGTCCAAGGTTTATTGGACCATATGAAATTCTGGAGAGAGTTGGATCAGTTGCATACCGGGTGGCTTTACCTTAGAGTTTATCTCAGGTACACAATGTTTTTCATGTTTCAACGTTGAGAAAGTATATGCCAGATCCATCTCATGTTTTGAGTCCAGAGGTAGTTCAGCTGGAAGAGAACCTATCTTATGAGGAACAACCGGTCCAGATTCTTGACCACAGGGAGCAGGTGTTACGGAATAAGGTGATTCATCAGGTAAAGGTTTTGTGGAAAAACCATGTGATTGAAGAGGCAACGTGGGAATCTGAAAATGCTATGAGGGATAAATACCCCCACTTATTTTGATAATTGAATAAAATTGCGAGGACGCAATTCCCAAAAGGGGGGAAGGATGTAACATCCCAGGTAAATAAAGAATAAATAATTTTCATATTTATTAATATTTACGAATTAAATATTAATTTTAATTAAAATGGGTTTCTACGTTCGATAGCGTACTCGGTACGCAACGATGAGTTTCTTTGAAAGCTTACGTTGCACACAAGTAATAAAATAATATTATTTTAAATGTTAGTTAACGAGTAGCTGTTGTACTGGCGGGAATGGATAGAAATAACTAAAATATGATTGTATATGTTTTTAAATGTTTTTACATTTACCCAATAAAAGATAAAGGCTTAAAATACGGAAAGAGTTCAATTTTAGGCATTTATACCCTAATTTTCACGAAAGGTCCACTTATCACCTTTTGACAGAGAACCGTCATTAAATATAGTTTTGATCGATCTTATAAATTCTATTGGACAAAATATAACTCTTCTTTAGAATCGGGACATCAAAATTTACTTTGTGTAAATTTTTGGTACCTTTCTGATAAAGTTCAATTTTTTATGAATAGTGTAAAATGTTGTATTTTAATTCAAAACCTCTTTTTAATCTAATTTATTTATATGATTAGATTATATTTTTAATTGGTTTTAAAGTGAAATTAGAAAATATTTTTACCATTAAATCCAATAGTGGTCGTTGGAATTAATTTCACTTTGAAATCGGACTTAAACTTGTGTCAATCTTTTGATACTTATTGTTTCATAAAAACACGCTATTTGCTCTGACAGCAGGAATTAATTATTAAATTAATTAATGTGACTTATATGTTTTGAATTTTTTAAAATAGACTTCATTTTTGAATTCATAATATCAAATATAGCTTAGGGTGAATTTTTGGTAATTTTCTGAAAAACTTCAATTTTTGATGAATAGTGAAACCACTAAGTGGTACTTATAAAAACTGATTTTCCGTTTAGATGACATTTTTCCATCATTGTGTTTTCATTTTCAAAAATCCTACATACATGGTTTTCATTAATAAGTAAAATGTGGTTCAATGAGATTAAAATAATTTTTTGGTGAATAGTAACTTATTAAGTTTTTAATCGTGATTAGTGGTAATTAGTGTAGTTTAAGGTAAAAATAATGCTTTAATAAAATAAGATGATCTTGACACATGTCCTACCCTTATTTTTTGTGTCATGGCCGACCAAGAAAAGCCATGGGTCAACTTGGGGACCCCATGGAGCCACTTTGTTTGGGAAATGACATAAATAACTTTTTATTTAATGTAAAAGTAAAAATTACACAAACATGATATGTTTTACTAAAACCATTTTTAAATGGGGTTATACAAGTCAGATTTTTGATTATAAATAGTCATTGGAAAGATAAAACGATTTCCTACACCATAGTATTTGTTTTATAATTTTTAGACTTTAGATAAATTAATTTATTTATGACATCATGATGATGCAGCGATGACCTCATTATTTAACGATTTAAATAAAATGGAAAGATAATGTAAAATCTATGAACTACACATGTCCAAAACTTATTGGATGGGTATATTTAGAACCCTTATCACCTTATCGACGAATTATTTCAATGTGGGACCTTTTAAAGCCGATACACATTTTCAAATAAAGTAATATTTCTTTACTTTCCAAAAGTGCCCCTCCTCTCCTCTTATAAAAGGCCCCCACCTCTACCACCTTACACACACTCCTCAAGCCTTTGGCTCAGCCAACAACTGCCCAATTACTCTCTCCACATCCCTCTCCTCATCCTAGAGGATTCCCTTTGGGCATAATCCTTTCAAAGGAATCCTTTAGGCTCAAATCAAAAGGGGTTACACTTTTAAAGGTAATTCATTCTCTCTTGTTCATTTGTTTTATTTTGTTTCTACAACCCTCTAAACTCTTTTTATTTACTTCTTTTGTAACAACACCAGTATCTTAAATATACTAGGATTTTTTTATAAGATTTATTCGAGATACACTTTCACACAACTACATCAAATTGTTAAAGAACATACGGTTTCTGTGGATGGCGAAATTCTGCCTCCCGAAACGATGATTGTTCAATACTCATTTAACACCTTCAAAGGTGGCCATTATGATGTCACTATTTTTATATATGATATATAATATGTTTATTTTTTTTCTTTAAGCTTCTGTATTTTTCATTTTGGGCATACCTTAATGGTTTCCATTATGGGTAAACACGATATCTTCATTTAAGGAAATGCGGACTACCGCCATCTCAAAGTGATGTGATTCGTTAATTCCATATGTGGGACGTGTAAAGGATGGATTTAAAGTTATTATATATGATGTTATACTGGAATTATAATATACCTCTATATCATTATTATTTCTTTCCATTAAAGTATGATATAGAAATGAAAGTAGCATTCATGCGTACGTACGGCTTACCGTCTCCATGAACGGTGCATTTCATTTCTTATCCCCAAATTTAATGTACTACTAAAAGTACATGTATATAATGGATATATATAATTAATGATATATCTAAATTATGAATATAATTATGGAATTAAAATATACATACCTCTCATTTAGTTTTAATTCCATTAATATGACAAAGAAATGAAAGTAGCGTTCATGCGTACGTACGGCTTACCGTCTCCATGAACGGTGCATTTCATTTCATACCCCTAAATGATTATTTAATATTATAAATACATGTATATGCTGGATATATATGATACATATTATATCCAAATCGGGAATTTTATTCTGGATATAAAGAACCTTTGACCACACGAACAACCTGTAATTGTAAGAAGTCCACTTTCGACTTAACAACCAAATATTGAGAAAACAAACATTATTAACTTAAATGGTTACATAATGTTTATAACATGGCAATAAGTGATATAAAAGGAAAAATTAACTTTAAAAAGGTTCTTAATCAAGTATAAATTAACTCAAGTTTATTATTCAGGACGTTAAAAAACGATCGAGTCAAGTCGGACCTAAGGTAAGGGACTTCGTCTCAATCTCCTTTCATTGAGGCATATTTCGTTTTATACACAACTTTATTTTATATGGTGTATAAACCCCTTTGAATTTTACTTTTATACAAAAGGAATCTTTTTCTACAAAGCGTTTTACAAAACGACATAAAGGAATGTTTCTTTTAACGTACGCGGCGACAACGACCATTTCCGTCGTCGCGAGTATTATTTGGTATTTGGCTTTCTCAACAAGCCGTAATGTTTTTAGAATAAAATAAATACCATATACACTTTTATGTATTTTGGTATTGAAAATGGTTTTGAAAAAGGATTCTATTATGTCAATATATTTATGATATATTGTTATTGAAATGTGGAAATGTTATCATTCCTTTATATTGGTTTTCTATTTTATGATTTTATACTGGTACTTGGACATTTTAATGGGTGGTTACGTTATAAACCATATGACGGGTGGTGCCGTGAATACCAGGACGGGTGGTTACGTTATAACCTCCAATGCATTGGGTATGGAAGTCGGCCGTATGGCTATTCCATTAAGTATGTATGGAAATTGGCCATATGGATATTCCATAAAGTGATATGTGTGGAAGTCGACGGTATGGTTATTCCACTTAAGTATGTTTATGTCCCAAGTTACCTTTATATATGTTATGTGTTCTTTTTATGGGTTTTATGGTAATCCTTTGGTTACAAAAAGGTATGTAATGATACTTTATTCAGTGAAGATTTTTTACTACTTCATGAAGGTGAAGGTATTACTTTGATGGAGTATATATGGTTTACTTGATGTTTGAAAAACTAATAGTTTTCATTCTTTCTGTATCCCTTACTGAGATTTTTATGCTCACCCCAAGTTTTTTTGAAATGTTTTCACAGGACTTAATGTGGAATAAGGTCAAGGATGGGATCAAGGGAATGTCATCCTATATAAAACATGGAACTAGACACGTTTCTTTTTAAGAGTTTTTTTATTATGGAAACTTAGTAGAAGTGACTACTTTGTAATCTTTTGAGATGTAATAGTTATGTTCTCATTATCTAAAACTCTAAACCTGAAAAGATCCTCAACGTGAATTATTCATTTAATTCAATATTAAGTAAGGTTTAAGGCCGGGGCCTTATATCCCATAATTAAGCTATTATTATATTATGTCAATTAATATAATAAATAATATTAAATAAATATTAAAATATTTAATTTCTATAATTGAAATCATTTCATTTTAAAAGTAGTGTAAAAAATAAATATCCATTTTTAGAAAAATACATTTTTAAGAATAAAAATATGATGAAATTTATTCTATGTAATATAAAAATAATTTACTGAGTGTTTACTTTTCTAATTATATATATTAACCTGAAATTTATATTAAATAGTTTACTAATAATTATTAATTTAATTTACTATTATAAAAACACTTTGAACACATACAAATAGTTATTCATAAAAATGTATCTATTCACCTTTGAATGAACTACTTTCATTTATAATTAATTTAGAAAAAATTAATTCATTTTATAAATGCATAAACAATAATTTTTAATAATTTTATTAGTCATATTCATATCCACTAATCAATTGGTCATGTGATAATTGTCACATTAAATAATAATTTAATAGTATATTGAGATTAGTTTAAAAACTAAGTGGTGTGTAAATTAATCAATCAAAAAAATGAAATTGATTTGAAGAATAATATGTCATAAAATATCAATATGTTACAATGGACTTATTAAATTTGAATTTAAATATGATAATGATGGGGATTTTGAAGAAGAAGTATGTTAATAATGACTTATAGAAGTTATGTATAAGGTGATTAACACTATTTTAGGTGATGAATGGACTAAAGGTTCAGGGATTGGAAGTACTAAAAATCCCATTATAAGTGAAGAAACACTTATGGGGGGGGGTGGAACTAGTTTAAATTCCAATGACGACCCTAATGTGGGAATTACACCATGGAATGGTTGGAATTTGATTTTATATGAAACCAAATATCCTAAGGTATATCTTATAGATAATGTGGATCATGAAAAAAAGATTAAACTCTAATCTTTAGGACCACTGTTACCTGAATTTGAGAAAAATCCATTACTTTCAGATGTTTTTGATAATGTGTTTGTCCCCACTCTTATATAAATTTTCAAAAATTATTTATCCTGTGGTGAGAAATAATTTGATGATTCTAACATGATATATTTTCATTATTTTTATGATCCAAAACCTATCCAATGGAAAGTGAATATTTAATCACTAAATATTGAATGAGCAAGTTTGGTGTCCACTTTTATAGAGAAAACACCAATTTTAGATGAAATGGAAAAAAAATATTTTCAACCTGTACAAAATAAAATGTCTTCTCATTCTACCACATAATCATTTTTTCCAAAGAATATTTTAGTGATATAAGTAGTAATTAAATGAATGTCCTCAAAGATATATTTTTGTGATTTCTCTATTCAATTGAAAAATCCATAGATTGATTTATTTTCATGATTGTTTCAGTTATTTTTGCTCACATTAAGAATATTATATTTCTAAATATTGATAAGATAACTCCATATATTCTTATTGTGATAGGTAATTTAGAATCATAAAATGTTCTCTTGAATGATATGATGTTCAAACCTGATCTATGGTTGTTGAATAACATGGGAATAGATTTTTTTTATGATTATCCTATAACTAGAAATTTTCCTCCTTCTATTTTGTTCACTAGATGGGAACTTATTTAGAATTCCTATCAGTTATTAGATGAAATATGTTAGTGATTATTTTCTATGAGAAGAAAAAATAAGATCTTATGTTTTTTAGAATCATTCTAAAAACCCTTGAGATTCTAATAAGTGTTTCCCAATAAGTTATATGTAATTATGAAATGATAAAAATATATATTTATTATTATATGAGCGTGATATTAAAAAAAATTGATTTTAAATCCATGTTGAAATCCTTATTCAGTGAATATTTAATACCTCCTTTGAAAAATGTTTTAAAATCATAAGTTGAAATGGTGGAGGTAATATTTTAACTTCTCGGGATCATTTAAAAAGGGATGAATTTTTTTCTAGATTATAATTCATTTATCCATTGGCTAGAAAGATATTTCTTAATGGATGGAGACATATATCTATTGTGAAGACACTGGATTTGTTTCCCCTTTTGAACTAACTATACCATTAGTATGATATGCCTCTAAATATTTTGTGTATACCCCAACAAATTGTTCTATGCCTCCAATTGGAATTTCTCATTTATATGATATTCCACATTTTAGGGATGTAACTGGAGGATTTATCATTTTGGGACCATTACCCTCTTATCCATAACTTATACATTAACATTCCTCATAGACTATTTATGGAAATAATGTTACCCCATTCTTCCTCTAGCCCAAAGAAAGAAGCCCTCTTATTATTATTCGGACTATGTTGTCTAATTGGGTTTCTATATTTTGTATTTTTTTTCTATATCATAACTATTCTAATATTTTGTATCATTTTTCTAGTTCCAAATGGATATAACACTAATATGATTGTATTATTTCTAATGCTTCATTTGTAAAATTGTAAAAAAAATTTATCCATTAAGAAATATATTTTTTACCTTTTAATTTTTCCTTACATGAGTTGTGATTATCAAAAGGGGAATATTTCTAGCATAGTCCATGAATTATTAATGTTAGTGATCTCAAATAATATTTCTTACATTTCTAATGAATTTTGTGTTTTATGATATTAAAATGTTCTTCTATAAATATTGTCAATATTGGATAATTTTGAAAGCTACCAAAAATTATGTAAATTAAATTATTGAAGACAAACTACACATTTAACACCCTTATATTGAAAAAAATTAAGGTATTCCCAATATCATAAAAATTACGCAACACCAAACTTGTATGGACCATGAAATATTATTATTTAAATATGAATGTTATAACCTATCCCTTAAATCAGTGGGATTGAATAGTACTAACTAATTATATATATATATATATATGTCAAACTCAATAAAAAAATCTCTTCAAAACCCTCTTCTTCAATACATATAGGTGTTTTATTTTAAATTAAAATTTTCGACTTATGTAAATATAATATTGTAAAATATAATATAGATATTTTTAATAATCATAATTAATATAATATAATTCACTAATATAATTTTTTCATAACAAATAGTTTAATAACATACATAAATCACTCCCCAGGACCTCAAGAATTTGGTTCTTTAGAAATCCATCATACAAATTCTTATGATGCCAACAAATGTAGGTTGTCTGAGGAAGAGGTATCATGCTTCACAATGAATTTTTATATTATATCATCTTCACCCTCCATAAAATCTACATAAATTATTTTGAAAAAATAATACCAAAATATATCATATAATGATACATTATAATGTAAATTTATTAACACCAATCAATCCCCTCTTAGATAAAATGATAGATTTAACCATCATTTGTGCGTATAGTGGACTAATGCCTCCTAAACCGTTCTACTTTGTTTCTTAACAACACATTTCAATGATTGTTGTAATGGTGTATTTAATATATATATATATGGATATATGATATTTTCACTATAATTATACTTATTTAATTTTTATAGCTAATATACTCATTAGTTTCTATTGCATGGGGGATACCATAATGTCGCTTATGTGTATATTAGACTATTTACATGTGAATCGATGTGATTATTTTTTCAATAATTGATTACATAGATTGAAATAATGATAATATTAATTATTATATGTGACATATATGATATTATAATAATATTAATGATAGATTTATCATCCTAAATAGAAAATAAAAAATTTTCTTCTATACATTTCCATAGACTCGAAAATGATTACTTCATTCTCGAGTATGTATAGAATACTATCTCTAGAATGATATGTGATTATTTTATCACCACCATATCCTAATGATGATATACATAAATTTATTAAATGAAATAATATTATATAAACGGTATTTTTACAATATTTATAGAAAAATTAATACTTAACTCCATTCCAAAATTTCTCTTGAAAAATTGAAATGTTACTCATGAATGCATATGGATTACCCTTTTAATGATTGTAACATGACTTTTTTTCAATACAATAATTAGTGATTAGCTATAAAAGTATAAATTATGAAAAAATAATATAACTATGTATTTATTATCAATATGGATATTATTTAAAATTAAACCCTTTGACAATAATCATCATACTGATGCTATTTTGACAATTTGTTCTGAACTTCCTCGGAATAACAGATATTTAATTAATAGATAAGTTTCTAAAAGTGAATAAATATAATTATTGACTTATAAGTTATGATAATTTATATTTTTCATTAATAAATAAAAATAATTGATATACGTTTATTATATATTATTTAAAGGACACACATTGAAAGTCCTGACATAAGGTAAGATACATTACAAAATGATTTCTTTATTAAGGAATATTTTAACGTGATACATATAATTTATTTTATATCATATATATGATGTGCCTTATAATGTGGTATCATGAATCATTCTTACATAACAGAATTTTATGCTATAATTTTATTTCTTTCAGCCATGTGGATTTGAGAGGAATGTATCCATGTGGTATGGAATTTCAAAACCCAATTTCTTCTCATTCGTTTATATTAATTCTTCATTATAATTTATATTCCTTGATTTTCTGTATGATGAATTTAGTTTATCATTTTTTTATTTACAATTTTTTATATGGTTCTCCCTTTGGTACACATATACATTTCATTTTTTAATTATAACTTCAATGTTATGATCATTTTATGGGTTTCTCATCTCAAATTGTCATCTTTGGGAAATGTAGTATGTTATAAACATATATTCTATTATGATTTGTATATACACCCCCTTTGATTTTTTATATAATCAGAAACCTTATATTACTCTCATTTAATACTTTAACTTATGTTATTTTTATATGGGGAACAAGATTGATGATATACCAAAGTGGAAAAGGCCTTATGTTACCATATCTTATTATATTAGATTTTCCATGGTCAGGATTACATTTAATGAAATCATATATTCTAATTTTATTAAACCACATATATTTATTTTACACTATTTATTAATTTGGATTACATGTATAATTTCCATTTACTCTATTATTTATCAAGGAAAAATCAATAATGACAATTATAAGTTGTACCGATCCTGAATTTTATTTTAGATTAGATATCTCTATATTCCATAACCATTTTTTCTAGAATTATTTCATAAATTTATTTTTCATAAAATAAATTATTTCCAAAATATATTTTAAATGATTCATTTCATTATTTAAATAGTTTAAAAAAATTATTTATGTTTTAAAAATGGCTCATTTTGAATCTATTTCTAAAATCATTGAAAAGAACACTTATTTTTAACAAATAGACCCTAAATGGAATTTTAATTTATGACTAAAACTCATTGATTTATTTATTAATTTTTATGTTTAAGTTTTTAATTTCAGAAAAATTATTTCATTAATAATTGATAACTTATTGTATTTATAAAAAGTATTTTCAAAATGGAAAGGATATTTTCTGCCTGAAATATTCCAGTTAATCATTCAGGATAATTTTTCATCTAGGAAGAAATAATTGATATTTCTCATTGTGAAATGTATGTTTTCATAAATATTTGTTGAGGATTTTTAATGGTATATCCATTAATAAAATATAAAAAAACCTAATGTGTTACTTATGGTCTACTGTAGTATATTGAAATGATCCCTTCCATATTATTTTTTGGGTTAGATTATGATTATTTCAATTATTTTTCAATGTAACCCATTTCTATTCCATGGTTAAATCAGGTTTCAATGATATTTTCATAAAACCCATTTCATTTCAAAGTGTTAATAATGTTTCAAAGATATTTTCATTGAACTAGTTTCTTTTGCACTAGTTAATCCGGTTGAAAAGGACTTGTTTATATTTTAATGATATTTATGGTGAGATTCAAGTTATATGTGATTTATTCATGTTATGGTTTATGGGAATTATTAATGAAGATATTTTACCCATTAATGATCACGGGTGGGAAAATATATATTATATAATGGTTTTTTATTGATAGAATTTATTGACCCTGACATAGATTATACGATTGGTGTGCCTAGATAGAAATCCAATTTATTGCGTATGGTAGTAAAATTTATGGTTATTCCATTAAAAAGGGTTCTATATGGGGTTTTAAGTGTTATAAGAAGATGAAGTTTCAAGATACCATAAAATGTTCTTTATGCTTTAAATGGGTTTTATTGATTAACCTTACATGGCTCAAGATTATTGATTATTATGACTCTAGCCTTTGAAAAATTATTACTTGATGTTTCTTGTTGATGGTCAAAGTATTAATTGATATTAATTTTCTTATGTTATAGTCCATAAATTTTATTATGCCATTATAACATTAAGTTATTCTTTTACTCATTTGTAACATTCAATTGTAAATGCATTTCTTTACCCTCTCTGAGAATTTTTCCATTCCATTATCAGATTTCATATTCATAAAGTTATGATGAATGATTATTAAATTATTTTTGTAATAAATATATCTAACATCATGATGTTTATGAGAGATGATGGAGACTTAATATGGGATTTGAAAATCTTGGTATATTGGGAAAATACTTATTTGTATTCTTGGGTATTGATTATTTTAGAGTTTTTTCCTAATTTATAAAAGCCAAATCCAAAATGGACCTTTAGTATGAAATTGATATAATAAATTATTTGTGTTATTTTGGATTTTAATGAAAAAATGGGGGACATTTTTCAGTATAAAAGGAATAAATGTATTTTTTATGTTAACATTGAGTCATGGAGTTCTAGTTCATGGCATGTATAGTTCATATCAAAACTGGGTTTATATAACATTGGAGATTATGATGATTTCTTGTAAGGTTATATTAATATTTATGGATACTATCATAGGTGTATAATATTAATGTTGATAATAAGATTAAAATATTAGTTAAAACGTTTTAGTTCTTAAGTGATAAGACCTTAAATCTTATTATTTGCATTTGGGTAACATTTTATTTGGTAAAATTATACCTAAATATTTGTCTAATGTGGAGTATGCCTTCCATTTTTTTGGAAATATATTTTATGTCATTTTATACTTTAGTTTCAAGATAATCATATATATTATATTAGATATGTGCCAAAAATTTCATCATATAGATAACCATGGGATTAAAAAGGGATTTTGAGACAATGTGATTAATATTATTTTTGAATAAAATAACAATATATTAGTGTATATAATATGAAATGTATGATATAATATTATTGATTTAAAAAATCTATAATATTTAGTCAATTGAGGTTATTTTGTATAGATATATACTTATTTATATAATGATTTATTTTCAACATTGGGTATTTCTATTGAATTCTGGAGATTAATGATATGATGGTTTATTGTTTTTCATGAAATACCATACCTTATATTAAATTTTTTGGTTTTAAATAATGTATAATGTAAGGAGAAAAATATATTTTTGATTTTTTGAGTATGATATCTATCAGAAGATGATATTATTGTTCCAATATTTAGAAATTCACCTTTAATAGTCATATTTTGTTGAAAAAGATGCTATTTTGTTGGAAATTGATAATTGGATGGAAATAGAAATTCTTATATAAGTATTTTATCATTATATTATTGTTATCGATGGGAATAATTTTTTAAAATATAGGAAAATGGTATTGAAAATGAAAATATTTTTCAATTAAGATCCTATCAGATAAAATTATGGTATTTTTCACACCTCTTTGGTTGATGGTTTTTTGATTGTTGACTCTGCCAAGACAAGTTAATTTATTTTGATAATGGATCTATATCAGCCTCCATCATTTTTTATTTATTATTATTTTCTTAGATGGTCATATCATATCTTCCCAAAAAAAATTCCCACATAATAACCTAGTTATATGTTATTTCAGAGGGCTTTTTCACTCCCATCTTTCTTTTAACAAGAGGATGCTTCATTAACCCTTTTGTGATATGAGATTCCAACAATGGTTTATTAAAGTATACTACCTTTAATTACAAATAAAAATTTCAAATTATCTGGAGGAAATTTATTAAAGGGTATGACTCTACGACCCTTATATATATTTTTAAAAAATTTATGCTCAATAGCGTTCAAGATACGAAAAACCAAACAACAACAGACCACAAAATATTATTTATTAATTATAACAATTATAAACAAGACATTATATTGGACGATATGAATACTATTAACCCATCCATGAAAAATATATATATATATATATTTCCTAATAAATATAAATTTATTAAAAAATCATAATTAAATATTAAATAATTTTAGAGAAAAATAATTTTATTCATTCAAAATATGTTTTCATCAAAAATTATTTTAAATGATTTCGTGAAAAAATATTATAATTAATTTTTTTAGATATTTAGAAAAAATATTTGAAAAAAGGAATAATTTTTTAAATCTACAAGTATATTTTTACATAGTGTTAAATTTTGGTTCAATTTGGGAAGATTTATATTTTTAGTGAATAGTTAAAATTATTGAATTTTTTAAATGTCATTTATTTTTGAAAAATTAAGTAACATATGATTTCCATTCTGTTATTTATATGATTTAAAATAACATAATTTTTAATTATATTATTTTTAATCAATTTAATTACATTTTTATCATCTTCATATTAGATATTAATAAAAGATTATTTTTTGGATTTAAAACCCGTTATTTGCTAAAAACTATTTTAATGTATATAATATCCTATAATTTAATTTATTAAAAATAAATAATTATAATGATTTGAAGATAAATATATATATTATATATCTAAAAATATTTTAAAAAATATCAATAAATATTATTATTGGTGATATATTTTATATAAAGTCGTCTTATGCTTGAAAAATACGTCTCTTGAGAAAATTCTTTTTCACCACATCTACAAGATATATATTAAATTAATATATGAAAATATTTGAATTTTATTTGTTATAATATAATGAATATTTTTTATTATAATTCTTTATACTATCTAATAATTTTATCTTATTTTTTATCGTGAATATTGAATATAGTGAAAATTGATTACAAGGATTATTGTAAAAGCATTATCAAGTTTTAAATTAAAAAAATAATTTTTAAAACAACCTAAATTTTTTAGAAAATTTATTTTTTGGAAATATGAAGACCCTATCACAATTATTTCTTGATAATGATCCATGTTGATCAATTTTTCATGGAAAAAACATCATATTTTTTTAAAGTATAAATATTTTATTCACTTAAATTATTAAAGGCCCCAACCCTCCTATCATCTTAAAACATTCATAACCACTAGGCTCAATAAATTTCTACCAATATATATTCCTTAATTACATATCTTTGACCTCGATTCACTTTTTATCATCAATATTCAAAATTAATTCATTTTTTGGTAACCTAAGGAGGTTGTATGAAAAAGAGGTATCATTATTCAAAGAGGATTAGTATTTTATTTCCTCTTACACCAACATAATATTTTATAGAATTATATAAATATAATATCACTATTAACACTCTTACATAGATACATTATTATGTTAATTTAATATTCTAAATCCATATTCCCATCCATTAAATGGGAAATATAACCATCATTTGTGTTTACGGAGGATCGCTGCCTCATGAACCTATATTTTTCATTTTTCATCCCCACCTCTCATTACATGATATAATGATGTATTTAATTTATATATATATGATATTTCAAACTTATTGATGACACTAAAATTATAATACGACATAATACTTCTTACATACCATTTATATGGGGATTCAATATCGTCTCTCGTGCGTAAGACCAAATACTGCCTCGCGAAACAATGTGATTCATATTTCAATAACACATTACATGTAAGGTAATGAAAATATATTTAACAAATATATGTGATATATATAAAAAATTATTATAATAATGAAATAATTATAATTATAAAATGATAATACATATTTTTATTTCTTTTCGATTTAATCATTGGAAGATGATAACAGCATCTGTGTGCACATATACACTACCTCCAACACAAAGAGATTCGATTTGTTTTTCATTAACATATCACATTAATGTTATATATCTTAATATTTTTTAAAATAATATGATATCAAGTATTTTTAAATAATTATCTAAAGATAAAATAATACTTTCCTTCTTTCTATTATGATTGATGAAAAATGGAAACATTACTCATGCATGATTACAACCTATGATCCCAGTGACTGTGACAAAGTTCATTTTTCATTACCATTCATAATTATTGGATTAAAATTTTAATTTATGTATGAATATTATAAATATTTAATTATTATATCTCTAGAGATAATGGAACAATGACCCCTTTTTCCACAATAAATATACCAAAGTTGTTCCGAATATATAGACCAAATGTTCTAAAAACACCCAATGTGGACATTATAGATTATGTATTTAAATATTAAATTAAATAAATAAAATGAATGATTTTAAAATAATTCACGATACATAAAAAATTTTATAAAAAAGTAAAATAAGTTTAATCTTCTTGTTATAAATGTGTTAATGGACATACACGGAAATTTTGGACTCAACTTAAGGGATGTCGTCTCAATTTCCCTTAATAGAGGAAAATTTTAATGTTATGATCCTATTGTATATTATATGGTGTTTATAATATCCATTTTACATTTTATATCATTAATAATTCATAAATCATTGTATTTTATGTTTTATTTTGAATTTTTTCATAAAATGCAATTTCACTAGATTTTTTTCACATGGTAATGAATTTCATAATTAAATTTCTTTTCATTGGGTTATATTACTTCTTCAAATTATTTGATTACCAATGATAATATGTGTAATAAATTTTGATTATGTTATTGTCTTTCAGTTTTATTTTGTGTATTTGTAATCGACACACAAAATAAATTCAATTATTAATTCTCGCATCAATGTTACGAACATTAAAAGGTTTTCTCTTCTCAACTAGTCTTCTTCAAAAAATATTTTTTATTATACACCTATAATCATATATATGAGGTGTTTATATTTCCACAATGATACATTATATCAATAATTTCTTTATTTTCATGATATTTAATGTTTTATCCAATTTTTTTCTCACATGGGGTTTATGATTGAATAGTTACTGAAATGTAAAAGGATTTATGTTTTAATCCCAATTTTGGGAATGTTTATGTTCAAGGTTACTTTTTTTTAAATCACATGATTTTATTTTATAGAACCACATATATTTCTAATTCACTAGTTATTAATTAGGTTTAAATGTTTAATTTCTATTTCCTCTTTTATTTATTAAAGAAACATAAGGATAGTCATTTTTAGGTGATATTGATCTTTTATTTTATTTTATATTTGATATCTTTACATTTCATACCAGTGTTTTCTAAAATGATTTAAAAGATGTAATTTAATAAAATAAATAAATTCATAAAACTATTTTTCAGGATGTTTTACATTATTTTATAAGCATTTAAATAAGGAAATTTCTTAACATATTTCAAAAGGTTCAGTTTCACTCCCATTAAATTTTTTATTAAACGATTATTAATATTTAACATTTACAATATGAGTTGACATCTTTTCCATCGTGACCACTCAATGATTTTCTTAATCTTTTCAATATTTTAGTAGTAATTTTCAAAAAAGAATCATTTCTTTAATTCTTGAGAAAATTTTATATTTTAAATATGTTATTTTCTAAAGGGAATGTATAGATTTCTCAAGAAATTTCTAAGTGATCTTTCAAAATCATATTCTATCACAGATGAAATTCTTCGATGTTATTGATATTGAAAATTAAATGTTCTCTAATTGTTTTAATGATATGTTAATGGAATTTCTATTCATTAATATCAATAATAATTTATGTTACATGTGTAACACTAGGAAATTTATAAATTATAATATCCATAGTATTTATTTAGAGATATTATGGTTGTTTAAATGATATTTTCAAGTAATACATTTCATTTCCCTTGTCTATCCATATTTCTTATATATATTCATGGATCCTATATCGTTTCCATGTGTAAATCATTTTTCAAATATATTTTGATAGACCCAATTTATCTTATATGTGTTAATCAGGTTATGAATGAAATAATAGATGTTTTATGTGTTTTATAATGGGATTCATGTTTTAAAAACTTTATTGATGCTATAGTTATTTTAAATTTATTAAAAAGTGTTGAGCCCGTTTGTTGATCATGATTTATCTTGACAAATCTTCTATAATGGGTGAACCTAGGTAGCACAAAGTGATCACGATATAATTTATATAATGAGTGCACTCTAATAGTTCCCAATTGTTGTGGTCATTGAATTCGACCATATGGTTATTACATTTGTAAGGGTTTTATAAGAATTAAATAAGGTCTTTATGAAGAACATGTTCCTATATACCATAATATTTTTTATGCTTGATATGGGGTTATTATTATTGACATCCCAAGGATAATGATTATTTATTCTTATAACTCTTTCTATTGATAAATTTGTATCCCACATTTCATGTTGATGATCCAAATATTGATGTGTATGAATATAATTATGTTATGATCATGTAATTTGATTTTGTCATCATACCTTAATTTTATACTTATATTCACTGATAAAATTCAATTCTAAATTATTATTATTATCCTTACGGGAATTTTATCTCACTATAATTATATTTCTTACCCTCAAGTTATGAAGACGATGAAGAAATTATTTTTTCTAGCATAGTTACTAATGTGAGGATGTTTTCTAGATATATTGAAGACCTAATATGGAATAAAATAATCCATGAATAATAGAAAAAATACTCTGTTGAATTCATGGGTACTGTTTATGAATGAGATATACCTAATTATCCAAAAAACATAAAAATAAATGTACCTAGGTATTTATGATATTGAATATATACTTTTGATGAAATATTTTTTTCGATAGAAAACATATGGTCACATTTATTGGTATCAATTCTAGAATTTAGAGGATTATGATTTTCAAACAAAATTTAGGATTGTGGCTTCAGGGTGGTTATAACTAACTTTATATGGTTACTGTATTAGTCTTATAAAATTCATCTAATTATTGTATCTAGCTCCAAAATTAGTTGATCTACCACAAGGGAATATATTTGACTCCATAACCCTTAAAGTGTCCTTAAAAAATGTCTCTATGTATCTGAGAGACTGCATGATGAGGTGGATCAATTACATGAAGAAATGTGTTTAAGACTTTAAGACCTTGAAAAACTGTGAGAATAATATTAATTGATAATTCATTTTATGTTTTAAATTATTCAACATGTTGAAGTTTCCATAAGAATAAATCTAGGAGATTACTCATGGAATTCTCAACAAACCACAAATTTAACATCCATGAGAAAACATTAAGGAAATAATGTTTCCATGTCTTGAAGGATGAAACAACCACATGAATAAATCAAATGAACCACATAAACATCATGATATGTAATAAGACTTCATAAGTGGGAATCTATTTTATGTTGATTTTGCATAGAAATTTGGGTTAGAAATTTATCATGACTAATTCAAAAAAACCTAATGATAGTTTTTTAATTTAATGAAACATTTTAGAGTAGTTAAAGTTTTTTAGTTAGAGAATGGTCATTCCTCAATTCCTAAATGTTTTAATATATTATTCATATACAAGGAATCATTCCTCATCAATGGTAGTAGTGTTGTTCTACATTTATATAGGATCTTCATTAATATAAGACAATAAATTTTCTTAATGAAACAGTAAAAAAATAATAGAATTTCATGTTTACTAAAACATTCATTACTAATATTACTAGATATTTAAATAAATAGGATACCGTTACTGATTATAAAAATTCAAAAATAGATAGAGAAACCCAAAAAATCATATGATTTATTTAATCTCTCTATTTATTTATTATTTTGAGTCAGGCTTTTTTTAATTGTACATTTACAAGTGAGTTCACATGTACTGTATTGAGGAGATCAATAATACACCTTTAATACATTTTCTTTTATTATGTGATTCCATATTTAAATATAGAAGAGGCTATGTATATCCTTCTATTTCATGTGGGATGTAATTTTTTAATACCATGATCTAGGTTATGGATCTATTTAATAGGATTTAATAAATATTCTATGAAGTGTATTAGTATTAAATGTAGATGAATAACACCATAATAGAGATATCCAACTCTTTAGTTCGGATATGTGAGTAATTTTTCATCCTCTACATTTTTAACTTCACTCAAAAATCAATATAGAATTACTGTTTTTCACTGGGTACGATTTTAAAATTTATTTTAAGAATATTAAATCTGGTAATATACATTAAGATTATATATATATATATATATATTAAATATAACTAAATTAGTTTCAATGATAAAATAATTCATTTTGTTTTAAATTCAATTTGATTCAGCCTCTGAGAATGTATTTTATTGTTTCAAAATATATACACACTATATATTTGTAAACTAGGATAGTATTATAAATTAGGGTGATTTAAAGTTATAATTTTTAATAGTATAAATTTATATATATTTCAAGTTCAATTCACCCCTCTAGAGTATTCCTCTCAGACCAACAGTCATTACCAAAACACAAAGTCATTTATCTTTTAACTAAATATATTTTAATATTCTTACATATATATATATATATATATATTTAATTTCATATATATAAATAAATTACAATGATTAAATATAATGATAATTATATATAAACAAACAAATATGTAACTGTTAATACATTTAATTATATAAAAATATATATATTTATATATATAATCATATATAAAAATATGTAATAAAATTTCAATAAAGATAGATATATTTGAAAAACTAGATATGTAATTATTTATTTATATTTATATATATTTATATATATATCTATATATTTGTGTTTGAATATATAATTATAATTATATATATAGTCATATGTATTCATGTGAGTTTTTATACATGTACGTATACCCGTATGTGTAAAAATATATTTTTATATATTTATGTACATGCATAAATATATCTAAATTTATATGAATATCAATAAATATATACATAAAATTGTAAATATCGATTAATATATATATAAATATATATACATAAACACATCTGATTATAAATAATTATAATTAATAATAAATAGATACAATTATTTTAAAAAATATATTTGATTATATAAATATGCATAAATACATATAAAAAATTTAATTATTCAAATATATATATATATATATACAAACTAATATTTAATTTTATACAAATATATGATTTTATATTTATATTTATAATTATATATATATATATATATATTTACATATAATTATATTTAAATACAAGTGGTTACATATATAATGACATATATATAATTTATGAAATTATATAATTATATATATTTACCAATATTTAAATATATCTATATGTTTAAATTTATTTATATATACACTCATTTATATAATTATATATACATATATATATATTGGTATATTTAAAAATCATTATAGATTAATATATTTATATCTATGTATATATGGACATCAATTAATGAGTTTTTATTATATATATATATATATTAATATTTATATATTTATATATTATCGATACAATATATATTATTACTATAAATTGTTGAGTGAAAATTAGTGTGTAATTTTCTAATAATAACTAAATTTTTAAACGTATGCAATTACTAATAATTAAGATATTCATAATACTTAATAATGTATAATTTTTAATCAAATTAAAAATGTTATTATTTGTAATATTTTTACTAATAAATAAATGTAAATTAAGAAATATTTATTTATTAATATTATTTATTTATAATAAATATATTATTTAATATTTATTATTAATAATTAAAATACATTTCATGACAGTTTTTAAAAAACTGCCACTACAATTCATTTTTTTTAAAAAATAAATTTTTGCAGGTTTGGATGATTTCAACCATAGGAAATTCATGATTTTTTTTGAATAACATGAATCACTAACTATAGTTTTCTTAAAACACTATTTAAAAAAATATTCAAAATAATTTTGTGATTGTTTTATGTACACACAGCAAACTACAACCCTTAACAGATCATTTTTATATAGTGTATCTCTTATTTATATTATATCAATACTTTCAATGAGATTAACTAGTAATATATACCTTCTTGGTGTATTATATAATATTTTTTTGAAATATCTATGATATCAATGAAACATATTTTGACACAAAATTTTAAATAGATTTAGAATATAATAAATAATAAAAGTCCCTTAGATGGGGATGAACTTTGATAAATTTTTTTGATATTGTTTATTTTTAATTCAATCATAATAGGTGTAATAGTGTGATAAAATTTAATTTTTTGTAATTTTTTCTTCAGAACCTCCAAGATTCATCTATCGTAAAGTGGGTACCAAGATAACATCATTTATGAAAAGATGAATTTGGCATGACAGACGTCAAAAGGGAACACCTCACTTCCTTTCATGGGAAAGAAATTTATTTGAGGATTTACAATTGGGTTTTTGATTTCTGGGTTCACATGTGGGGGAAAGGGAAATAATGATTTGTTTTCAATAGAAGTTTGAATGATTTATTTTAATTATCTACCTAAAAATTACCTAATTCGGATTATTCCATATAGTATCCTTAGAATAACTATTTTTTTAATGAAATTGGATGTATTTATTTCTAGTTGGACTTGATGGGACATGAAATCTCTAGTGTGTTAGGAGAAGGTATGGAAGTTTCCAATGAAATTCATGGGGAATGAGGATGTTATCCTTTTGTAATTAGTAAAACGAGGATTTTATAAAAAAGAAAATTAATTGGAGAAAACATGGTTTAATAATCTGTTAAACTAAATGAAATATTTAATGTTTTTTTAAAATATTATTTTTGAAAGTAAAATCATTGGAAGGTTATATTTTAAATATTCTTCAAGTCCTTGTTGTTTGGTAAATAATTATTTTGTTTATTATTTCGTATTTTATATGCATTTTTGGTGTTTCTAATGCATGTATATTTATTTGATTCATTTAAGAAATCATTCTAAATTAATACTCTCCCCCTATTTAGGCTCTTCTATGGGGTTTTAGAAACAATTTTTCATACTGAAAGAATAGGAAAAGTTTTTTTATTTCATTAACAATTAGTTATAGATTTCTGATTAATAAGATAAATTCATATCTTTGGAATGTGTAATATATATTTATTAATTTATGTTACTAAGACTACATGAATGTTTCTATTGAGTTCTTCATTATTAATCTAATTTTTTCCTTGCATATTTTGTGGTATAATTAATGGATTCGTTTTTCATACATGTGAACTGTGAACTATTTTTTATTATTTATTTTTATGGTAAATAATTTTCTAATGGTTTAGTTTATTTATAAACATTAGTTTTTAGAATATCATGACAATGTTTATTTCATTAACGGTAGAGGAAAAATTGATCCCGGTCATGGGAATTGGGTCCCTAGGTCATGCTCTCAAAATTGGTATGAGAAAAATGTTTTTAAAGAGTAGTCTTTAGAATATAAATTTATGTATTGATTTAGATGGGTGATACTCAAAATATACTTGTATATATATTTTTTTTCTAACCTCATCTTTGTGAAGATTGATTTACCATTATTTCTAAACAAAATTATTTTTAGAAATTACCTTATAGGATGTTGATTTTTATTCCATTTTAACTAATAGTGGGTGGAAACAATCATAAGAATATGTATAATGGATGATATGGTAAAGAATTATGTTAGGTTTTTAGTGTTTTTATAGAAATGATTTTCAGGAATGAAAAAGGATTTTTAAGAGCATTATTATTTTTAAATATGACTTCTAATTGGTGTTATGTAAAATATACATGAATTAATATGTTAAATTGAAAGGAAATGCAGTTATCCAATAGAAAAGGATTTGAATCCTTATAGAAATAGTATGGAATAAATTTTTATATAAATAATATATTATGAAATTATGTTATTTTGATTGAATATTCTATATTTAATAGAATTATGTTGGTTAAAATAGTTTCTACAAGACAAAGATGAGGAGAAATTAAATTTTCTCTTCATGATCCTTGTTGATATTTATTTTTCATAATATTTGTGAATTATATAGGGAAGATAATTCATACATGATTATAGCGTTGATTAAATATGATAGTTTTACTACTAGAGTACCCAAACATTTTGAAGCAATTTTGAAATTGAGTTAAGAGAATAGTGGATGATAAATATAACATAGATATTCGTGTTTTTTTATATTTCAGTGGCCTTGATGGTTAATTTCATATCTTATTTTTATAAAATAATAATATAAAATTGGATGTATTTGTGATATAACATTGATTTTATAATGTTATTATCTATAAATATATCATTAATATCATTAATATAAAATAATTAATAACAAATTTAAGATGAAAATGTATTAATTATATTGAAAATTTTAGAATGAAAATAATCTTGTGATGGAATATGTATAAAGGATTGTGGAGATTTTGTGTTGCACACAATAATTGATAATAAATTAGATCCATAAGGCTAAAAGGCATGGAATGTTTCTATTAGTGGAGATGTGGTTTATAATTATCTTACTATGGTAGGATTCTTAAGAAAAAGAGGTCAATATGGTATCTTTGGAGAAAATATATATAGAATACACATAATGGGAATGAATGTTTATTCTCAAATTGGGTGATGGAAAAATCCATTCAGTGGTTAGAAGGAAAAGTGGAATAACATTCAAGGAAATCTTATATATTATTTTTATCACTTATCTAAGGGGAAGAGTTTATTAACTTATTTTTATTATTGTGGTGTGGGACATTATTGGTGTAAAATAAGTTTAATAATCTAAGGGGGTGGGGTGAATAAGGGTATGTAAATTTCATATAATCTCTTACGTAAATGTTTTCGAAATTTTAATATTGTTTCTACTCCGTTATTCAAAATTTATATATATTAAAAAACATTATAGAACGGGAAATATGAATTTTTACTGGGTTATCCCAAATGAGTTAATCCATATAGAATCCATATAATTTTTGATATAAAAATAATAGAATAAATATCACTATTTTTTTACACATTTTTTAGTGAAAAAATGACTATAATTTTCTAGAGTCCTTCTTTGATTGCTTATACATATAAGTATTTTTTCTCATAATTTTATTAGTTTTCTACAATAAATAAACATTTCAATATTTAAAAATAAAAGATCAAAAAAATATTGCAAACTCTATTATTTAAAACAAATTCAAAAAACAAATTTTAATTCAAAATTATATTTATCAAATAATAGGGAATACGATTCTCAACACAACTACCCTTCTATACTCCTATAAGAATATTCCATTATACTTAAATATTCCATGAATATTTTACTTTAATATACCTAAAACATATACGCCACTATTAAATTTATAATTATCAATAATCTAGAAAAATCCCCACCATTATTTCATGTATGATATCCTCTATCATAAAGTGGATGGAACAATAAGAACATTTTAATGATTTTTGAAAATTTAATAAATACAACTACTGAATAAAATCTTCAAAACGTGGCTATGGAAATAAAAATTATAAAGTGTCCGGGTAAATAATCCAAAGTCTCAAATTAACCTAGGGATGTTATACTTATCACCTAAATGACTCATATATATTCATTAAATTATCTCCTAAAGTGGGAATTCTATGATAAATAAGTCATCATGTTCTATTCTAAAGTTTTATAATACTCTAAAAAATAATTAAAATACACTTATGTTATTGAAGATACCATTATAATGTCACAAAATACTATTAAAAATACCTTGATTTCTATTTTGATGTCCCATAATAGTCTTCTGAAGTATTAAAATGACCTTATGAATTTCTAATTTCTCTTCAAATATATCTACAAACTCTATGTAAATTTATCCTAATGAATTTGTAATATATTTTGAAGAATCATTCTACTTTTTTACCAACAAACATGAACTCAAAATCAATCAGATTTATTTTTTCATTAAAATACCCCATTTCATTTTTTAGAAAACTCTAGAATATATTAAATACTAATTTTTAGAAAAACATTAAAAATTACTAGTTCACAAATACAAAATCCAATAGAAGCCTCTTTTCATCTATATGTGTATCAATGATTGAATAATTATCTACTCTAATCCCACATGAGTTAAGTTCTATGTAAAAAACATGAGTTAACAAAATGTATCCCCATGAAAGAAATTCACTGAACATCATTATATTTAAATTCCCTATAATATATCTCCCCTAATTGTGAAAAGAGTACTCTTCCACTATTCAAGTAACATTAATGATATTTATCCATTTAATGAACTAGAAGAAAACTCCATGAAAACCATATGTAAAAAACTAATAAAAAAATTTATCTATTTATAGATAACATCAGTATTAAAATTGAATGACAATACCTAACAATTTTTAGTGGGCATAAATAGTACTTATTTGAATGGTAATATTTTAGGGTTATAAATTCAAGAATGTAATTTATGAGAGGAATTAAACCTTGATATTTATAGAACCTTACATGGTAGATTGTGGGCACCTTATCCAACCCATTTAGTTTGAGGGAGTTGATATGAATCCATGAACTAATTGATGCCTTTCAAAATCGCATTTTGGATGTCACATTATCATAATATCATCTATTTCAATCTATATGGACAAAACTATAGATTTATTATCACTTTATCAACATTTTCCTTGAATAATAATATTTTATCTTTACATGGGTAGGCCATGAATGATATATGCGAATTTTTTAATGATTGATAACCATAGATTTATCATTCATAATAGTGATTGGATATATGACATCAAATCGAATAAACATAGATTCTTTTTCATCTACTGTAATAGAGTACATGCTTGAGTTGATGAAATATATTCATCTTCTAAAGTTCTTTAGGAAATAAATTTTCACTTAATATATAACAATGAAATTAATGAACTCCCAGAACCAGCTAATGATGACATATGATTATCTACTGAACCATACCAATTTTAAAATGTAAATCCCAATAATAAATATTGTTATGATATTTTATAAAACAAATTGGACTCTTTTGTATTATTAATTTATCATAGTATCCTCTTCACTACATGAGTATTTATTACAT
Source organism: Viscum album (assembly GCA_963277665.1). Classification (NCBI taxonomy): domain Eukaryota; kingdom Viridiplantae; phylum Streptophyta; class Magnoliopsida; order Santalales; family Viscaceae; genus Viscum; species Viscum album. Next base: position 972,958,016 of record OY728151.1, on the reverse strand, counting down.
TAGGTCAACATTGTTAATTGGAAATTTTTCATTCAGAAAACACTATATCATGCCTTTTTTTATTGAAGTATATTAGATTACCAACTATTTTCTTGTATTTTGTTCTATGATATTATTTCCACATTCATTTTTTAAAACATCATCTAGTCTACATATCATATTTTTGTAAACATTGACTCTTCCAATCCATAACACTTCAGGACTTCTTTGGAATATTTTTATTAATAAATAAATGTACCATTAATTCAATTAAACAATTATAATCCAGTTGAATATTTTTGTTATCAAATCACTAGCATTTCCAATTCCCACCTCATTTGATCTGAAATTTTATTGAATTCAATGTCATCCAATCCATAAAAAAATGATATCATGCACATATATTAACACATACATATATTAATCCTTTTTAATTATTGACGTATATCATAAAATAATATCCACATATTGAGAACCCAATCTTAATCATATATTAGTCTAACCGAGAGTACCTATATCCTCATACTTATTTTTTGTCCATATGACACTTTCATTAAATGGAATATATTTTTATTTTGTTCATTCAATTGAATATATCTTGTTTCTTGTGTAAAAATTATTATTAAGGATATCTATGCATGAATGTCTTATGAACCCCTATTTTATACAACATATATTCTAACTTTATATCCATAGCCTAAAACATTCATATAGTTTCTGCTGGACCACATGTTCAAATGTATCATTCACACTAATACCATTTATTTGGAAATATTCATTACATAAATTTCACAATTTATTTCAATTAACCCTTCTATACTAATTTACATTAATATAGAACAATAATATGGTTATTGTGGTGCTATTATCTCTAAGTGTTAGAAGAAATTGAAATATTTGGGTCATTTAATTTTGGTCACATTATATCTATATTTTTTTGAACCAATTCTCATCTCTAGCTACCTCATCAAATATTTATGTATTTAATGGGGGAAAATAAGAAATTTTTTCAAAGCCTTTATACTTTTAGATTGTAAATTTTTTGTGTATTCATGAAAAATGTTTTTTTCAATGATTTTTTCCAACTAAATACTTTATTTATTAAAAAACAACATATTAAATTTATCACGTTATGATGACTTGTTCTATGTTTTAATAATCACTAAGATATCCCCCAAATATTATCACTTCAATATCAGCATCCTCATCAAATTTCCTACTATTATACTATAAAATATTTTCTCTATTTTCGAAAACATTTTCACACTCTATAATAGCTATATTTTAACTCTCAATCTTATCTCTAAGACGATATTTATAAAAAATGTATTCTATAATTTAGGATTAGTATCTTCAAAAAAAATCCACCCATATGATCTTTACCCTTTTTATGCCTGTCCCTATCGATAAAGATATATTTTCTTGAGATAACTCTATGTTATTTTAATGTTGGCCTCTTCTTATACACGAAAATATTGTGTGAAATCGATTTTTCTGAACGAAAAAATATCTATAAGAGATTTATACATTTAATAAAAAATCAATTATTATCTCATATATTATACTCTATTATAATTTTTACCCCAAACGTATTTCTTGCTGAACAATAATGGAATGAAATTAATTTAAACACCATGTTCTTATGTGTAATGAACATTATCAAATGCATTTTGTAATAATAATAAATAAATAACAATAATACCACTTATCATCCATGTATATGGCTGTCATATGTCTACATAAATCATTATGCACCAACTCAATAACATTTATCAATTTGTTAACCATTGGGGTTAATTTTTTGAAAACAATTTTTCCCTAATAACTACTGTCACATGTAAGAGTATATCACATGTGAGTGCAGGTAATTATCAAAATTCTTTTGTTGTCACCATGTTCTCTAAGTATTTTTATTGTTAGAAGGATATGATATTAATTCCAGAAATAAATATCTTCCACTTTAGAAAAAATAAATATATCAACTTGTTCATTAAAGAGATTGATTTCTTTTTGTGCAACTTCCTTTTATAAATTTTGTCTCATATTTTTATTTAATGGGGAATGTAATTATATTTCACTCCATATCAGTACCTTTGTTAGATATAAAATTGAAAAATAGTATGTCACCTCTAAGTCTTTCAAAAAATAAATATTATATGTTACTTAATTCACTACCACCTATTTTTTCCTTATTATAGACAATCATTTTAATCCCCTCTTCATAAAAAATATAATGAAAATATTTTATAATTAGATATATCCATGATAATAACTTTACATGACACTATATACTAGGTACAAATACTTCCTCGAATCTATGTTATAGATCTGTGAAATTACCTTAAATCAATATTAGTAATGTTATCCATCACAAATTTTCGACCCTTCTTGATGAATATTTCAACAAATACAAACTTTTTCCCCTTATATATTTTTTCACACCTCTTTATTCAATTTTTTAATAATTTAATGTTTTTTGTCCAAATACTATAAAATAAAATAAATAGTCACTAAATTTTTTTAATTATATGAAATTATGTTAATATATTTTTTAATTCTCTTAAATTCAGAAATAAATTTTCATTCTGAATCAAATATGTTCCATGTGACCCATATTTATGAAATAATATAATCAAAAATATATCTTGTTTTATATATTTTTACATCTGAAATAGTACATTCTTGATTCTATAATGTGTTACACAAAATAATCATATTTTGGGGAGTGGGTTCCTAAGGTTTAGAAATAAATACTAATGATTATTTTTCTCATGATCTTGACATTGAATGAATTTTTATTTCATTAACCACCACCCTTGTGAAATGATGACATCATTTTTAGTAAACACACCTTTAACTACCTTATTGATCAGTTTATATAAACTACAGAATTTCATACTAGGTGTTAGAAGTTTTCCATGATCACTAGACATCCATTAAAATGTCATGAAATCACCTTTTAGTTAACATATTATTCTGTCTCGTTCTTTCTATGAGTTGGTAAGGACATCAATAATTCAGTCTCATTTTTCTTTTTCAGTTAAAGACCCGCCTCATAATCTTCTATTATGGAATTCTTTGTTTGGATTCCTTTATTATAAACATTCATTTGTTACCTCTACAATTTTAATTAGATTTTATAGATATAGGATTCGCCTGATAATGTTTTTATTACATAGTTATTTCCTTCTAAAAATCATTCTATTTAAATAAATCCCATATTTCTTATTCAAGATCAACACTTCCCTCTATTGAAACACTATATTAATTGATTTAATTTTTCCATGTTTGTAAACAAAAACAATATGTAATTATTCATCATGGTATTTACAATCTAAAGACCAATACTACTTATGTCTAATATGACCTACCATTTAATTGTTAAAGTATGTAATTTTTTACATTATTTTTTATTATGGAGTTTTATTGATATTTGTGTCATTGAATGGTTTCCTAGGGGTAATTCCTTTTTATCACGATACTAAAACTTATCTTGACACATAGAAACATGTTACATTACATTAAATCATTGAATGAATTAAATTATAAGAATGATTTAAATTTTCATATTCTTATTGTAATATTATATGAAATAGAATATAAAACTTTTTAACATACATATCCTTGAGATTATCTCTCAACCAGAATTTTGTATAGCCATGAATTTTTCCAGTAAAGCGTTTTTAACATTACCTAATTATTATTATTTAGCATTTTTTATGTAATTATATTCCTTTAGAGGTTTTCTTACCTCATGTATTTATTATATTTATCTTCTACAACTTAGATTATAAGATTAAATTGGGGTGGTAATATTATTCAAATTATTTATAAAATATTTTTATGACTAATGATTTCTCTAAATTCACCAATTTATTCCAAAAGTGTGTTCCATCCACCAAGAAACTCATCAAGTATCTTATTTGGGTTTATTTTTAAATATTAATATATATTCTAAAATATAGTCCATATTTTTTCCGAATCATTTTAGTGACCATTATAGATAATGGTAATATTATCATAAATTGAATGCTATATTTTTCATGAAAACATCATCATATACATATAATTTTATTGAACTACCCCAAATGAATTAATTACCAAGGAATCTAAATCCATGGCTATGTGGTATCGATCTGATAAGGATCCATTATCAATCTTGGTGAAGATCCCATGCATGGAATCCACATAAATATCCATTAACCATTACTGATAGTAGTTCAACATTATATTATTCTATAATAGATACTTATTACCTTAAAAAAGAATAATTATTTTATGGTTGATGATAGTTTTCTTGAATTTCGATAGTGATTAACATTATAGATAAACATTATACCTAATACAACTTTTTTTCCCCAAAAGGATAACACCATTTGTGGTTTTAATCAGGGATTGTAATTTTTAAATAATTGCTTTCTAGTGATCTTGCCTCATTTTAAATAGGGTATATTGTATATTAATCATAGTAGATATGAAATAATAAAAATAGTAAAGAGAGATAGAAATAAGATATGTTATTTGGTTCCCTAATACAGGCTAATATATGGATACTAAATAGAAATTTCTTGTTGTGTTTGATAAACTAAATTACAATACTTTGTTATCTATTTTTAGAAGAATCAATGAACCCTCCTAGTTTGAAACCTTTAGTAAATAAATAATCATATTATATTCTTGTTCAATTGAGCACATTTTTTCTCATATAATTTTCTTGTTCTTCCTTAAACTATATTTAAATATTATCACCGAGATAGTTCTAGAATCCACCCTATATGCTAAAACATTTCCATGAGATAACATGTTGATTTCCTTGTGAAATATTGTATCACATACCAATAATAGCTATAATTAATTTTCATAAAATTGTACATTATATCTACTTTAGTGAATTTCATTCTTTTGAATTTACCGAATCTCTATTTATTTGTATAAGTTTTAACTTATTCCTTCAATTACTACCCTCCTCCATTTTGATTCCATTTTTAAAAAAAATATTCTATCATGTTTCCCAATAATAAGGAATTTTTCTATTTTAAAAATGAAAATTTTTAAATTTGAAAAGTCACCCTTTTTTTAAACCATGTAAAGTAAACTATTTTGACACATGGATACATATCCTATATAATAGTTTATTTGATACTTTCACAAATGAATAATCACACCCATGTTTGTAGCTACATTGATATTTGAATTCACTATTAATATTAAAAAATAAAATTTCCATTGTATTTGAACCACCCATGATTTTCAAACAGTAAATAATCAAGAAGAAATATATTTTAATTTAGGTGTGATCTACTCTTTATTGTGGTAAAAAAAAGATCATGATTTAATTATTCAATATAATTATTCACAGATTCTATAGACCCACTCTATAAAATTCAGATATGTAAATGACCCTTAATAATTATGTAGATAACTATTCTAAAGTTAAAAAATACACTTATATTTTTTACATTATTTCATAGTAATTCTTTTGATGTTTTATTTTACTCTTAAAAGAAATTTTTTTACACTTACAAAGTCAATGAGTACCTTCCAAAGTCACAATATACTCTCCAAAAGTATCAAAATATATCCCAAAAGTTATATTACCCTTATGAATTCCATAAAAAATATTCTTATGTCATTGGGTATGCTTCCAAAGTCCCATAATACTCTAATAAAGTAATAAAATACTCTTTTGACATCTAGAATACCCTTATCTGGGACGAGCGGCCCGCACAGGCGGGCCGCTATTATCCCACGCGGCACTTGTGGTTGGCGCAACCTCCTTCAACCTGGCCGACAGGGATCCATCCGGTTCGCCCACCGAAGCAACACGCGGAGTTCAGGCCGTGGTTCTCTACAGCATGTCGCGGTTCTCCAGCCCAGCCGGTATTAGCCAGCGGATTCTTCTTCGGCCGAGCGGTCGACGGATGCACAATATGTTCTTCCTTATCTTGGTCGGCGCGCCACTGCCGCTGCATCTGATTATTTTCGCCTCTGGTCTCCATCACCAAAATAATCAAGAACCACTGCAGGGTAGTTGGGTCGTGTGTGTTCGGCCCGCACCCTCCGCATTTGGCGATAACAAAAGGCTGAAGACAATCAATGGTTTTCAACGAAGAACTAATTACAATTTTATTCAATCTAAATTGATTAAAAACCCCTACCTTGTTTTATGGTTCGTTTGTTGACGAGCTGTGGAAGATGAACGTTGCAGAGGTTGGGCGTTGCAGATGAAGGTGTCATTCTGTCAACGTTGGAGGAAGAGGATGTTAGGTAGATTTCTTTGTGGAATAGCCTCCTTTGTCACCCCAGTTGAAGAAGTGGAGGAAGGAGATTGTGTTCCTCGAGTTCTTCGCCAGAGAGGATGAATATATTTCCACCAAGAGTTTCTCCCCAAATCCCTTAGAATATTTTCCAGGGCAAATGAAATAATAGGCTTTTCCAAAATTATAAGCTTGCCATCCATTTCAAATTAATTCATAACTAGATTAATTAAGTGGAATTAATTAATCCCAAGAGTTGGCACATTCATGAGAGAAGGGAGGTGGAGAGGATCTATCATTAATGAGGGGAGGTGTCAAAACTTAAGAGGAGTACAAGGGAGTTGAGGGGAGGTGGAATGGTTTGGGTTCGTGTGGGCCCCACCACACAAAATCCTCTCATGGGAGGTTATGTGGGGTGTGGGTCCCACCCCAACTCCCCTTTGTAGATAATAACAACTTATTAAATAAAATTGTGCAATATAATAATTTTATTTAAATTGCTACGAATCCCAAAATTATATCTTTCAACCGGCCTAAGACGCAACTGCGGTAAATGTCCCCCTAAGCGAATAACAGCGCTGCAAGTTCATAAGTTCCCTCATATTTCTATTCCGAGCACCCGTTCAAAAGATATAAAAACACGAATGTATGTTTACATAATGTACTCGAAAAAAACATCAGAAATTGATTCTGGGCACACCGGGTATTGGAATAAGGTGCCGTAAGAAATTTAGAAATCATAAAATTCCAAAGAATTTAATAAAAAAAATTCCCTTCAAATTTCCGTGTCTTTACATATAGAAACAATAAAACATATATGATATATGTCAAATTTATTATTCAATAATATCCTTGTAACCATAAATTAAATGTGGTGGTGAAAAATATGTTTCATCATAGATGTGGTAGTATACATGAATTCACGATCGATGAAATTTCGTTTTTCATCATTGATGTGAAGGAATAAATAATTGTTATTCAATTAATATATTAAAATATTCATATATTAATGTCCATTTTTCATTATATCAATATTTTTGGATAGTGTTTGAAGAGAAACATATATGAGATATTATTAAGTATTAAGTAATACCCATGTTGGGACCTTAAAATTTCACATTCATGTGTCCTTGGAAATTAAGGTCATTGGATAATTTAAAGTTGTCATGGGCTTTAGTATGTCAATAAATTTAATATATAGAAAAACTATTTCATAGAAAGTTTTGTTTTTACCACTATGATTTTTTAATCTTTATTTTTCTTTTTTTCTAATTGAATGAGTATTAATATATTAATATTTAGGATTTGAGATAAAATTAGGAAATTGTTTAGGATATATTAATTTAATTATTGGATAATAAAATTATATAATGTTAAAAATAATATTATATTAAAAAATATTTGTATCTGTATTATCTTAGTAATTAACATTAATCATTTTAATCATAGACTTACGGATACAAAATGAATGTAAAATTATAATATATTATGAAAAATATGATATATAAAATGAACTCAAATTTTAATACTTATATTTTATAAGTTATGAGAGATAAATTTTGGTTGTGGTGAATAAAAATACTTTTTAGTGTAATAATTTATTCATTTTTAAAAAATTTCAATCATGTAATTTTAAATTTTAAAATATGACTTTAAAAGATTTATATTAATCATTAAATGTATATATATATATATATATATATTATTTGAAAATGGTTTAATAATCCTTTAATGCATTCTTCTATTAAGATAATTTCCTTAAAGTGACATTTTTAGAAAAATTTTATTTTGAAACACTATCCTAATGAAATTTAGATAAATATAAAATAGTTACCCTTTTATATTATTTAAATGATTTAAATAAAAAAGAATTTTTTTCTAAAAAATTAAAAATGATGAATTGATAAATTTATCTTTTCAATAAAAAATCTAATGATGAAAATATTTTATAGAAAATCTGAATTTTTCTTTAAACGTATAAATAAAAAACATATAATAACTGAATTATTACTATATTAATTAACTAATCACATCAACAAAATTTATCAACCCTTATCCATTATTTATATCTTAATAATATTTAGGCATTAGTTAATCCCTAGTGACTATTGAGGGTGGTGACACAATTTCTAGAGATGATATTAGCATAATATTTATCTGCCATACACTATATTAATGATTTATAGAAAATTAAATTATTACTCCACATTGAAATTAGGTGAGAGTATTTTTATAATAATTTTTATTTTTATGTAACATAAAATATGAAACTTACCTTTATATCACAATCAATATTATGATAAATCACTATATGTTTATGAAAATCCTGATATGTTTTATAATATTCTTGAATATAATCGATAAATACCACTCAAAAATTAAAATATTTATGAGTATAAAGATATTTGTTTTGTTAAGATATCGACCAAAATACCTTAGGTAAGACTTGGTAATTCAACTATTCTATCATAACAGGAATATAAAAAAATTATAAACCATTTACATATGCTATTTTTTTAGAAATCATAGTGGATTCAGGATTCGTATCTTTCTCATCATAATATTTGTGATCCTATTTAAAAAAATACTAATATTATAATCATTATGGTAATATAAAAAATATGAATAAAAAAATATCAATATGATGATTTCTCCCCCTATGAAACCATTTTTTTATTATATGATACTTTCTACTCAACCTATGACTCCTTTTTTCAGACCATGATCATCCATTAGAATTTATATATTAGGTTCTCTATTATCATAAGTTAATAACAAAATAAAATCTTTAATATTAGTTTATAAAGGGAATGTGATTAACCAAATTTTAACCCTGAGTGTTTTTATCACAATGTTTAATTAGGCATATTTTTCATTCACAAGGTAATAATGAAGTCAATACATAATATCCCCATTCTGGGCTATTAACCAAAGGTCTATAGTTTCTAAATCATTCATCCTCATTTAGTATTTATACTGGGTTGTTATTGCTCCAAAACCAAATACTAAAAAATAACTAAAAGTTTAGGATGTGATCTTATAGTTAGATATATCTATAAGATTTACAAATATTTTAACCTATCGTAAACTGTTACATATTCAATATTACTTCAAATAACCTAAAGGTCAAATGATACCTATGAAATTATGATCAATTTTTGTTTTTAACACTTAAATTATGATCAATTAATATCATAATATCTAATTATATCATAACCATTAAAAAAAACGGTGATGAACCAAATACCGGAACAGTTTTGTTTCGACGTATAAATAAAAATTTTAATCACATATATTCCCCTAACCATTACATTTTAGAGTTTTAGGGAATTATGATAATATAATCTAAAAAATATCACATATTTCTCAATTAATATACATATTTATAACTATATAATGAACTGTATAATCCATAATATGACTTTTACATATCCCATAAATTCTTGGCACACAAAATTCTTATATAAATATCATATGTATTAATTTCTTTCAAAACATGTTGAAAAGAAAACATAATAAATGGGTGATATGAGACACTCATTAAGGAAAAAACAATTCATAATATATCATATAAAAATCATGATAAAAATCATATGGTGGACATAAATATCCCATTAAAATATCATTAGAATGTGAAATATTTTAAAAATATAGATTAACATGAAAATATTCCAAATCACAAAAGTAAAACAACATCATGGAAATATTGCATATCTTTATAAAAAACAAATAAATGTGGCACAACCATAGGAATAAGAAAATTATTTGGAGAAAAATAATTATACGTAAGCCTATGAGAATAATCTCATTATGTCCACTATTAAAAATAAGATAAATGTCAACATTTCATTGATTATGTGAATAAACATATTATGTCCAGGCCTGACTATTTATTGAAATATAAACTCAAAAAATGAATTTTTGAGTGATATATCACCCAAAATATTCATCATCCTCACATATATCTTCCACTTAAAATCATTCCCCATCACATCTAAAATCACACATTAAAAAATTATGGATTTGTTAAACTTTTTCAAAAAAATAACATTATATGAACTTTAATGATCATACGATATCAAACATATAATTTTAGAAAAAAAATAATATCATAATAATATATAGATGGTGATTAAAATATCACTTTTTGAGATATAAACCATGGAGGAACATAAAAATTAAATTTTAAAATTTTTCAGAATACCATTTAATCATTTTTATAGAGGATGAAGTGAAAAGTAATTTAAAAATAATTTTAGGGAAGGGAAAGAGATTTTTTTTGAAAACCTCCTTATAAATTGTTCCAAATAAATATTCCTTTAAAATAAAATTTTAATCTAATTAAAATTTAATGATAACAAATAAAAAAAGGACTTTATAAATATTTACATAATGTCTTAAAGAAAAAACCACATCTATAGCATTTTAAAAGTGATTTTTACCTTAAGATAGGTAATGGAAAAAGTAAAAAATGAAAATGAAATATTGAAAGAATTTTTTTATTACATAGAAAAAATGATATAAAATCATAGAAATTTATGAAAACTAAATTTTTTTTTGTAGAGAGATATCATCAATAATTGTATAATTTTATTTTGGAAATTGATTCATTAAATAAGTGGAAATTTATAATGATATGTAATTTACCTAGAGAAATATTGGAAGTACCATAAATATTATGGTAATTCTATGATCAAGTAAATATAAAAATATATATTAATGTAATAATAGATATAAAATAATGAATTATATAATGTGTTGATGAAACACTTATAACACTAGTATTATTCGAGTCAAAATCCATTTGAAAAAAAAGTAATATGTATCATAATGTAACATACCAGGTAAAAAAAGAATATAACATTTGCATATTTATGAAAATATGTGAATTAATTATTAATATTACTTTAAAGGGGAAGCTATGTTCGATGGAGTACTAGATACACAACAACTAGTTTCATTGAAATCATATGCTGCACATAATGCTGAGTCATACTGAAAAAAAATAGTATAATATTATTTTAAATGGTAGTTAATGTCTTTCCGCTGTATTGGCGAGAATAGAAAAAGCTAAATAAAATATAAATATACATGTTGGTTAATTGTTTTTTACATTTATCCAATAAATTTTAGAGGATTCAAATAAGAATGAATCTGATTTTAAGCATTAATGATCTAATATTTATTAAAAGGTTGATTTACCACCTTTTGATGGGGAACCATCTATGAGTATAGTTTTGGCAACTTTTAAATGTTAAATTTGACAAAATGAAATTATTCTATAGAATTAGGACATCAAAATTTTCTTTGGTTAAATATTTGGTATATTTCTTTTAAAATTAATTTTTTATGAATTGTGAAAAATACTATTTTTAATTCAAAACTGCCTTTTATGTAATTTATTTATAAGGATATATTATCCTTAAAAATGGTTTTGAAGTGTAATTATATTATTTTTTTACTATTTAAATAAAATTGTGTTATTATAAGTAATTACACTTTGAAATTGGGAGTAAATAAGTGTCATTCTTTTGATAGTTATTTTTTATTAAAAACACGTTTTTTTTATTTTGACAGCGGGAATTAATTTTTAATTAATTACCACCACTTAGGTGTTTTGAATTCGGAAAAATGGATTACATATTTGGAATATGGAGGTCAAATTATTTAAATATTTATCTTTTATTTTTATATATTACGAATATTTACTTTAGTAAAAAATTTATTTACCACGGTTAAGGGGTAAATATGTTAAATAAGTGTAAAAAAATATTATTATAATAATACTAAATTACCCTAATATGTGACCTAATATGATATTTTGATACATATATAACTATTTTCATCCTTGGGACGATTTTGGGACCCCATGGAGCCACTTGGGAGGGATAATTACACTATCTATTAATTAATTTTAAGTAAAGACAAAGATGACTTAAACTTATATATTTTAGTAAATCAATTTTTACATGTGGTTATATAAGATATCTATTTGACTAAGAATATTAATTTGGAAGATAAAAATATTTCCTATATCATGGTATATTTTTTTATAAAGTTTATATATCAGAAAAATAAAATTATTTATGACACAATAATGATGTCTTCTTTACCTCATTAATGAATGATTTAAATAAAAAAGATTATAGATATTAAAAAAATATCCAAAACCTATCAAATTATTATTGGATGATTTTATATAAAAATTGGTAATACTATCATTGACTTTAATAGGTTTTAGACGTTTATAAACTGAAAATAAATTTATAATAATATAATATTTTTAAACATTCCTAAAGAGCCCCTCCCCCCATTATAAAAAACCCTCACTTCTAACCCTTTTCTCACACCTCTCAAGCAACATTTGATTATTCAAACTCTACCCAATTAAGATCTCAAAATCTATCTTCTCCTCTTATAAGCACTCCTCTAAGAAAAAGGAAATTCAATTAAACAATTAGGTTCAAACCAAATGGATATACCTGATTTAAAGGTGACATCTTCTCTTACGTTCTTTTGTTTATTTTACTTCCCCAACCCCATAACCTTTTTTTATTCTTTTATATAATAAAAACAAAAGTATCCCCAATATAATAGGTTGTTTTTATTATAATTTTTTGAACTACACTAATACACACCTCCATCTAGTGGGTAAATACCATACTGTTTCTGTGAACGACGAACTATAGACTAACAAAATGATGATTGTTCAATCTTCTCCTACCACCTATTATGGTGGACATTAATATTGAGATGTATCTATATGTGATATATATTATATTTTAATTTTTTCTATTCTTCTGTAATTTTCATTTGTGTAATAATTTTATGGTTTCCATAGTGGGGAAAAACGATAATTTCATTTGAGAAAGTACGGACTACCGCCTCCTCAAAGGGATATAACTTGTTCGTGCCATACATGGAAGGTATATAGGATATAGATAATTAAATTATATTTTATATTTTATTGTAATTATAATATAACTATTTATCATTACATTTTAATTCTATTAAATATTAAGTATAAATAAAAGTAGCATTCATGCATACGTACGACTTACTGTCTCCATGAACGGTGCATTTCATTTCTTGTCTCCAAATGTTATATAATATTATAAATACATACATATATATTTATAATAGATATAATATAATATATATATTATATCTATATCATGAATATAATTCTGGAGATAATAGAATTTCCACCACATGGACAACTTATAATTATAACAAGTTCATTTTTAACTCAACTTCCAAACATCGTCAAAATATCCGATATGAACACAATTAATTAAAAAATTGTTATAGCAAGAAAATAATTGATATAAAATTAATAATAAACATGAAAAATTTTCTTAATCAATATTAAATTAACATTAGTTTATTGTTTAGGAGATTAAAGTATGATCGAGTAAAGTCAGACACAACGTAAGGGGTTTCTTATCTCAGTTTTAATTATATGAGATTTCTATTGTTTCGCTAATTATTTATTCCATATGGTGTATTTTTATATCAATTTGATATATATTATCATGATTTTTTTATATTCATGGTATTTTGTTATTCAATTTGTGGTTATTATCTTTTGGAAATACAACTCAATTTATTAGAACGTGGTAAGGGGTTTTCATATCACTTCTTATTCCCATGATATTCATGCTATATTTGCCACTATTTCATTTTTTGTGGTGTGTGTACTACCCATTATTGTTTTCATTGTGTAATATACGATAATTTTTTGGTTTTTACATCTTAATCGTATGATCCTTCTTTCATGTGGTGTAGGTTTCGTCTGTTACTAAATCGGTAAGAGAACCTTTTACCCACTTTTTTTAAAAGACTTCTATTTGTTATGTCTTTTAATTTATATTTTCACATGTTGGGATATGTTATTCCCTATCCTTATTGTAGTAAATTTTATTTCATGGTGAGGAGATAACCTTTTCTCTCTCATCCACTCGATTTCTAAATTTTAATATGATGTCGTTACATTGTCAAATTTCTATAAGGGAAATTTTAACCAAATTTCAATTCACTGTTTTAAGCTTCTACCGATAGATTATGTCATTATACTAATATGTGTGAAATACCTATGATTATTTTACACTAAATATAAAATTATATTTAAAATATTTATATTTTTCACAAATAATTATATAATTTATTTATCCTTAATCTAAGGATACCATCTTTATAAGCCATTTTGTCTTAATATACATTTCATTGAGACTTCATTGTTGTTATAAGGCAATTCAATTTTATTTGAATTATATATTCTCCTTTAGCATATAATATCATGAATACATTTATTCTCATGATCTTAAAATGTTTTTATTAATTATTTTTATAAATTAATTTAATTTAATCATTTCTCATTTGGTTTGGAACTCGTTAACTAAAATATCATTTTAATGATTTAATCCTCTAAATAATTATCATTATTGTAAATGTTTTCAAAATAGATTTATGGATTTATTTTATGGTAATTAATTTATTAAAATATTAATTTCGTTCAAAAGTTTCAATGTAGTATGGACACATTGATTCATAAATATCATTATTTTTTATTTTAAATTGTTTTGAAAATGGTTGGATATAGCACTGTTTATTTCAATATCTTGATATGATATACTGTTATTTCAATGTGGAAATATAATATTCCATGTATTCTTTCCTTATATGTTATAAATATGTTATGGTTCTTGGTCATTGTTTATGTATACAAGTGGTTCCGTGATAAAACTAGGGTGGGTGAGCATGAGATAGCTCTCCAATGCATTGGGTAACATGACAGACGTAAAATTTAATGTTTCTCCTTAGATATTTAGGGAATATATTGTAATGGGTTTTCCAACGTAACACCCTACATAGCTGTGATAGCTAAAATGCATGTATGATATGGATGCCACAAGATACCTTTATGATTTATTATTTCAATGTGCTATTCATAATCTTTCAATTTCACGAGGTATGTTATGATTGAAAAGTATGGTTTCATTGATTTGTTTTTTATGGGTAAATGCATCCTTTCCTAATTTTATAACCCGTACAAGGGTTTTATGTTCACCCCATATTTTGAAATGTTTTTCAAAGGACATAATGATGAATAGGGTCAAGGATGGGATCAAGAGAAAGTCATGCTATCTAAAACAAGGAACAAGACATGTTTTTATAGAGTTTTTATTTTATGAAAAAATGGGTACTTAGTTGAAGGGTATACGTTGTATTTTTTTTGAAATGGAATATAATATATATAGATTAATTTTATCAAACTCTAAAAATGAAAAGATCCTCAATATGAATTTTTCATTTAATATACAATTTGTGTAATGTTTATGGCTGGGTCCTTATAGTTGGTATCAGTGGTTGGTTTAAACAACATTAGGGATTATGAGTGTTTGTTAAACACATGGTTAGCCCCTATTTATATTATTTCAGTTAAATACTTATTTTATAAAAATTTCTGATCATTGAAATTCAGTTACCAATAGAAGGAGGAGGATCTCAAAAGATATTCATATCTCTTCTTAATGACATGCCTCCAATAATTATTTTCAAGTAATGTTTAGATGATGGTGAAACTCTTTCTAGCATGAAACTCACTTGAAAGAAGTTGTTTGAGATATCAAACACCTCCACTACATGTCGATATCTTCATGGATCATGGGTTGTATTTAATCAATTCCTATTTTTAAAAAATTTTCAAACTTTCAAGAAAGGTAAATATTATCATTGGATTTTCAAATATTATACTTTAAGTCAAGATTTTGAAGCATATTATGATTATGAAAAAGGTGATGAAGAAGGAGACCCTTGTAGATACTAATTTTATATTCTTTTAGAATTTTTTTCTCTCAGTAAATACAAATGGAATTTAAAAAGGGCCATTGATTGAATGTATCAACTCAAATTCGGTCTGACTATTTTATAAAAATCATTTTTATCATATTTTTAGAAATTATATGTCATACATGATTATTTTCCAAAACTATTTTTCTATGAACACCCATATAAACCAAGTTGTACAAGTTGTATTTAGATGAATGAAGACAATTAATTTTAAGGATCTCAAAATCATTGGTGCAATTCATGGACCTTCTACCAACATGAACAAGATGACGATGAAACCATATGGACACCATGATCAAGGAATGTTGTTATTTCTGTTGGGAATAGTTTTATTTTATCATATGGAAGTGAAAAATGATAATATATAAGATATTGAGGTCTTGATGTATTTGGATGAAAATTAAATTTATAAGAAACCCATTAAAGTTAAAACATGTTATGGATAGATTTGAGTTTTATAAAAATGACAACCCATAAGATGGTTAAAGACCCGTCACGTCGGGAAAGGCCAAAGTAATCGAACCCACAACCGAAGGGCGACAAGGGAGCATTGCCTACCACTATCCTACGTGATGTCCCTGGTCAGTATGCATTATTCTTTTAAGATAAATGATTTTATGGATCAAGAATAGGTTTATTTTTGTAACTTATGTTTTATCAAATCGATAACCTTTATATAGGAAAAGTATTTGGTAATTTAGTGATAAAGGTTATTTTATAAGAATCTTTCTCTTTTGGAATTATTATATGCTTAAGGGAAATAGAATAATATGGGATCTCATTTTTGGATTAATGGTTGAAATTTTATTTTGAATGAATCTATGTTTTAATCATAGACATATGGCGATTTGTTTTTTTATGAAATTGATTAACATATCATGGAGAATATGTGATTAAAATAATTAATATCTAGTATGAGACTTTAAGACTAACTGATGTTCCTTCCAAATTAAATTTTATTCCAAATTTGTTTTGATTACATTGAAAAATTTTGTGGATAGTTGTTTATTGAATGTTCTTGGTTAAACATTGAGTATGTTTTGAATTTTTTTGAGGTAATGAGTAGTTTTTCTTTTTATAATGGATTAACCTTTGGGGGATTATCTGATCTTGTACTAATCAATTTTGGTTTTGGTAAATGTTTAAATATATGGGAAAATATAGTTCTCCTTTTTTGGATTATGTGATTTCCTAGAAGTTTATTATAGCACATTCAATGTCAAGAAGTCATCTTGAATACTAATCACTTGGAGAAAAGGCGAGTTCATGGTAGATATCTTGTAATAGAGGAATGTTTACATGAAAAGTAAGTATGTTTCTTTATATTCTTATTTATGATCTTATATAAATTCTTTAACATTATGAAAATTAATAAAAAACAAAAACTCTGTCCCTTAACTTTTCCTATTGGGGAATCAAAAACCGTTTAAAAAATAACATGTCTGTGAATTTATGGTGGTTATATTTTTCCTAATAATGTTTTCTTCCACACTCCATCATACCTTGATGGTTTGTTTCTATTAAATATCAATGTTTTCTTATAATCAATGTATCAACTATCTATGGTGACCTTTATACATATATGTATTTCTTTTATTGTGATTGTTTTATTTTCTATTTTTCTGAGGTGGGATATTTAATGAAGATTCCCATCCCAATTTTCAAATTGCGAGAAAACAATTTCCAAAAGTGGGGAAGAATGTAAAATTCTAGAAAAATAAAGAATATAACATTTTCATATTTATTAAAAAAATTTAATTAAATAATAATTTTACATTAAAGGGGATTCTATGTTCGATGGCATACCCGATGTGCAATAATGGGTTTTTTGAAATATTATGGTGCACACAATGCTGAGTCATACTGAAAAAATAAAAATATAATATTATATTAAATGGTAGTTAACTCCAAGCCACTATATTATTGGTAATGGATAGGACTAACTACAATATGAATATACATGTTTGTTAATTTTTTTTTCATTTATCTAATAAATACTGGAGGCTTAAAATAAGAAAGAATCCATTTTTAAGCATAAAAGCTCTAAAATTCAATAAAAGGTCAATTTACCACCTTTTAATGGAAAACCCTCATTAAATATAATTTTGGAAACTTTTAAATGTTAAATTTTACAAAATAACATTCTTATTTAGAATTGGGACATCAAAATTTAATTTGGGTAAATTTCTTGGTATTTTTCTTATAAAATTAATTTTTTACGGAATTGTGAAAGATACAACATTTTAATTCAAAACTAATTATTAGTCTAATTTATTAATATGTTTATATTATATTTTAAATTGGTTTTAAAGTATAATTATATTATCTTTTTACCATTAAATCCTATTTTGTTCATTTGAAATTGGACATAAATAAGTGTCAATCAATTGATAAATATTTTTTAAAAAACACACTTTTTGTTTTGACAGCGGGGATTGATTTTAAATTAATTTTTGGCACTTTTGGGTTTTGAATTTGGAAAATTGGATTCTATATTTGGAATCTGGAGGTCCCAATTGTGTATATAAGAAAATTTAATATTTATACATTTCTATTATTTACTTCCATAAAATTTTTATTTACCATGGTTAAAGGGTAAATCTGATAAATAATGGTGTCAAAATATTATAATAATTATTATTATAATATTACCTTAACATGTGTCCTAATCCTATTTTTTTGATATATTTCCGACCATGGGAATCCTTAGGTCTATTTTGGAACCCCATGGAGCCACTTGGGAGTGATAAGGACTCTTTGTATTAATTAATTTAAAGGAATGGAAAAAATGTCTTAAGAATATATCTTTTTGTAAATAAATTTTTATATGAGGTTATATAAGTTATATATCAAAATATAAATATGCCTATGGAAACTAGAAATATTTCCTACAACATGGTATTTTTTTATAATTTTTAAACATCAATTAAATAATATTATTTATGACACAGTAATGATGTAGTGTATATTGGATTAATTAATTATTTAAATAAAATAGATTATAATGATTAAAACAGTATATAAAACCTATAAAATTATTATTGAATTATTTCATTTTCAACATGATTCATCTTATATTTGAATTTAAAAAGCTTTGGACATTTATAAACCAAAAATAATATATAATAAAATAATATTTTTAAACATTCTTAATGAGACCCTCCCCCCTTATAAAAATCCCTCACTTATAACACAATCATCACACATCTCAAGACCCTTGAATCTTCCAAAATCTGCCTAATTAATCATTTTACAACCATATCATCATTATTGAATCTTTCCCCTAGGCATAAGGTAATTCAATTAAACCTTTTTGTTCAAACCAATGAGAGATACCCGATTTATAGGTAACATCTTCTATTAAGTTATTTTATATTATTTTAATCTCCAATCCCCTAAACTATTTTTGTTACATTATTATATAACAAAAAAATAATCTTCAATATTCTATGTTTTTTTTATGAGAAGGAATCAGACTTCACTTAAACACACCTTAATCTAATGGGTAAAGAACATAATTCTTCTGTGAACGACGAACAACTGCCTCATGAAATGATGATTGTTCAATATTCCCCTACTATCTCTTATGGTGGCCATTATGATGGAACATTATTTATATAAAATAAAATATTGTATTTATATTGTATCTTATCTTTTTTATTTTTTTATTTATATAATACCTTTATGGTTTCCTGAGTGGGTAAATGTAATCATTTCATTTGAGGAAGTTTGGACTACCGCCCCCTCAATTTGATATGCCTCCTTCATACCATACATGGAACTTAGAAAGGATGGAGATAATTAAATTATATAAAAAATTATATTGAAATTTATAATATATTGATTTATCATTTCATTTTCATTCCACTAAATATGAAATAGAAATTAAATTAGCATTCTTGCGTACGTACGACTTACCATCTCCATGAACGGTGCATTTCATTTCTTATCACAAAATGTTATTTGATAATATATATTTATATATAATGGATATTTTTGATATATATATGATATCTATATCATGAATATCATTCTGGATATAATGTAATTTCCACCAGATAGACAATTTATAATTATAAAAAATTCATTTTTAACTGAAGTTCCGAACATCTACAAAATGTCTGATATGAACTCAAATAATTAAATAATTGTTATAGAAATTAAATAATTGATCTAAAAGGATTAATAAACGTGAAAATGGATTTTTATGAAAATTAAAATTGACTCTAATTTATTATTCATGATATTAAATAATTATTGAGTCAAGTCATACAAAATATAAGGGGTTTCTTATCTCACATTTAATTCCTTGAGATTTCCACTAGTCCCCACATATTTTATGCATGTGGTGTATTATAAACTGCCATTTGATATATATTATCATTTTTATTTTAATATTCATGGTATTATGTTATTCAATTAGTTGTTATTTACTTCTATTCATATGACTCAACTGACTAGAACTTGGTAAGGGGTTTTCCTCTCAATTCTTATTCCCATGAGAATAATGATATATTTTCCACTGTTTCCATTTGTGTGGTGTATCTACTACCCATGAATGTAATCATTGTGTAATATAATTTATCTTATTGATATTTAAATTTTAATCATATTATACTTCTTTCATTTGGTTTATGTTTCGTAAGTTACCAAATCGGTAAGGGAACCATTCACCATCTTTTTAAAAAAAAAAATTTGTTATGTCTTTGAATTTATATCCTCTTATGTTGGGATATGTTATTCTATATATTTATATATGTAAATTTTATTAACATGTGAGGAGATATCTTTTTCTCTCTCATCAACCGAATTTCTAAACATAATGTGACGTTGTTAGGCTGTCGAATTTCTTTAAGGGAACTTTTTAACCCAATTACAATTTTTTGGTTAAACATCTGCTTGTTGATTATGTCATGATATGAATATGTGTGAATGACCTCTGATTGATTTACAATGTATATCCAATCATATTGAGTGTATTTATGTTTATCACACATAATATTATAATTTAATTATCCATAATCTAATGATACCTTTTTTATGGAATTTCGCCTTAATTTTCATTCCAATGAGACATCATTGTTGTTATGCACCAATACACTTTTATATGGTGTTATATTATCCTTTTAAATATTATATCATCAATTCCATTATTTTCCTGAAATTATAATGTATTTAATAAATTTTATTCCTCAATTTTTGGTATTCTTGCATCTCTCGTTGTGTTAGGAACTCCTTAACTGAAATATCATTTTAATGATTCAATCTTCTAAATATTTGTCATTAATTTCCATGTTTCAAAATGGTTTTAAGGATTTATCCATATGGACATTAATGATTTAAAATGTTAATTCTTTTAAAAAAATTTACTGTAGAATGTGACACTTTGATTCAAAATCACTGTATTAAATATTTTAAATGGTTTTGAAAGTGGTTTAATAAACCATTGATTAGGTCAATATCTTGAATTGATATATTGTGATTGTTTTGTGGAAATGTTACCTTCAATTGATGTTTTCTTAATGTTTTTTAAATATGTTGTGGTTCTTGGGAATTTTTTACTTATATTGGGGGTTCCATGGTAAACCTAGGGCGGGTGAGCCTGAGATAGCTCTCCAATGCATTGGGTAACATGACAGAGGTAAACACTAATGTTTCTCCTAATAGATTTAGGAAATATACTCTGATGGGTATTCGTACATAACTTTCTATGTATCTATGATATCTAAAATGTAAGTATGATATGGATTCCACAAGTAAATTTAACGATTTATGATTTCTATGTGTTATTCATAAATTTTACGATTTCATGTGGAATGTTATGATTAAAAAGTATGGTTTCATTGATTTATATTTTTTATGGGTTATTGTTTCCTTTACTTATTTTGTAACCCTTACTCAGCTTTTTTTCTAATCCCATGTTTGGAAATATTTTTTATAGGATGAAAAGATGAATAGGGTCAGGGATTGGATCAAAGAAATGTCATTCTGTCTAAAACATGGATGTAGACATGTTTTTTTGTGTTTTTATTTTATAAAAAACAGATACTGATTAGAAGTGTCTACTTTTTATTATATTTTGAAATGTAATGTAATTGATATGTCATAATTTTCAAAAACTATAAACCTGAAATGATCCTCAATGTGAATTAATCATTTAATTCAAGATTATGTATTATTTAAGGTAGGGTCCTTGTTTATAAAATCTCATGAACATAATTAATATTTTAAAATTATTTCATATTGAATTAATTACTCCATATTGAAGACATTTTGGGGCATAATTAGGGTTACGTTTTGAGAAATTAAATTTCAGATATAGAACTCCTTAAACTATTTCCCCACATAGTCCAATGAACTCAAAACTCTTATGAAACAAACATAACTACTGAAATATTTTATTTCATAAACATTATCATATATATTAACATTCATATAATTTCCATTATGATATTCATTATAAATATATCATTTAGTTATTTCTTATTGTTTTCACCATCTATTAGTAAATTTATTGGTTTCACCCATTTCTATGATGTCAATTTCAATTTCAATTATTTTATACAATATTAATAAATATTAGAATATTTTATGATACTCTAATAGTTAACATACATTTATTTATATATCTATTACATTTTTATATAATTATTTTTGGTATGTTTGTGTGAAAGTAGAGTCATTGTTAACTTATTTCGGTATTTTTAGCATAAAAATGTTATATTTATATAACAAGATAAAAAATTAATATAACCATTAAGAAAATAAATCAATATTACGTATAAAATTATAATAAAATTTTTATTTACAATCCCATAGTATCAATGATTGAATTTTCTAACATTGTAAATTTATGTGGTTAAACTGACCCAAACTAGAAATTTTTATATCTTGATGGGTGTGTATGGTTATGAAATCATATATATTGAAACTATTTTATTATAATATAATAATAATTATATTATTTATATTATTTAATTTTTTTAATAAAAAAAATTATATCTTTTATAATCTATATAAATCAAGATGAAAATATAAATATTATATTTCATGGTTGTAGTAGTCTGTAAAATGCATGGTTAATGTTTACATTTCCAATGGAATGAGTATGATTGTGGTGGATTATAATTTTTCTCTAATTAATCATTATTTAATTATATATTTCAAATATATACTTCAATTCAATTCTCACAATTCTAATTGAGAGGAGGTGCTGAAAAATAGAAGTTGTTGCTTTGTGGTGGCAGTAGTATGCACAAACGCATGATTGGGGTTTATTAGTTTTTCTAAGTGAAATAGAATAAATAAATAATGGTTTTTAAATTGATATAATAACACTATTTTATAATAATTATAATGATTTTATTTCATAACTATGTTTATTATGGGTTTGGAAGAGAATTATTTAGAATAAAAAGTTAAGGATTAAGTAATTATCATGTACGGACCTTAAATATTATCTTGATAGTTTATGTGGAAATGAATGGAAGTGGTTTGAATTTATTAATATGGAGATATTAGGAGAGTAAGTGACTTCTAATATAGGAAAATTATGATGTATATGAAGTTAATTTCAATGGAATTTTGGACTATTGAAATGGTGGAAGTGATCTCATTATTATATGTGAAGAAAATGTATAAACTATGAGATAAGGGTGAGTTTTCAAATTAAATTTGAATTGATATTATTTTATGGATATATTTTAAAATAATTATATATTAAATTCAAATATATATCCATATGGATGTTTTCTTCTTGAGCATGATATTATTATATTCTAAAATTTTAATAAATTCCATGCAGGTTCTCTACTCCACTTATAAATGGAAACTCCTCCTATAACTTAGATAAACAACCATGTGCCATATAGCTCTTTGAAACCTGGACCAATTATAAGCTAAAAATTCTTATACATTATTTATATTTTTTTTTCTTCAATTACCATTATAATTTTCCTTAAAAATGAATCTAATGTAGGCCAACTGAGTTATAGGTAATCCTCCTACCCAACCTCTTTCAAATAATTTCTTCATCTATATCCTCTAAAATATTTTATTCATAATAATAAAATAAAAGATGTAATATAAATATATCTAATTGATATTAATATTATTTAACAACTAATATTCACCCTTTTCTAATCAAATGTGAAGTAGAAGTATTACTTGTGTGTATGTGTTGACTACCACCTCCACAACGTGATACAATTCATTTTCCAACCACATATTTCTTGAGTTTTTATTATGACGGTTTGAAGTATAATATATAATAGATTATTAATATTTAATATTTTCTACTTTAATTTATTAAAAATGAAAAATAAATTATTTTAAAAAAAATACTTTAAAAAATATAGTTTAACTATTATCTTGGTATTTAACCTTTATCTTGGTATTTAATTTTTTTTCTAAAAAAGAAATTGATATTATTAATTATTGTGAACATGATAATCTTAAATTTTTAATCCACTTTTTTAATGTTAATTTTATAAGTGATAAAAAATAAATTTTAACATATGTAAATAAAAATAAATTTTTGGGAAAAATGTTAGTCATGATTCCAAAATTTTAGAACTGGATTTTATAAATCCCACATTGTATTTTGGAATGATTTATATTTGTTATTAAATATTTATATTTTTATAAAAAGTGTTTCATGAAATTTTTATTTATTATTTTTCTAATATAATATCATAAATTATATATTTTTTTAGAAATTTAATCTTTTAAATATTCTCCTGTAAATTATTATTTTATACAAATAACAATAAACAACCATAAAATAACGAAAACATTGTTAGTTTTTATATTTATATATATTCATTGAATAAAAATGTTAAATTTTTAAATAAGCATCTAAATATAAAATACGAAGGAAAATTATTTTATAGAAAAATGAACATACTTTTTCATTAAAAGAAAAAATTTAAAACAAGGGATATAAAACATGTTAAATTAATTACTAATTTATTATTGAATCAAAATTTATTGTCAGGTAGACCCTCAAGATCATTTCAGATTATTGAATAATAACTTAAGATCTTGTGGCCATCAAATGTGGTGATTTAGCTTGTAAAAGTTTTTTTGAAAATTTATGTAATCATTAATTTATGATGCATAAATTTTCAAATATACCATTTTTTATTTTATCTTATGGTTGTTCTAGGGAAATCCCTAGTGAAGTTACCCCCTTCCAGAATCAGAAAAAATGAGTTTCAGTCGGGAGAATTCCACTAAGCAATTCCATTTCATTCCTTCATGTATTTTATAATATTTTTATCTCATTTGATACCCATTAGTTTAACGATTATATTAATAAAAATTTACTGCAACATTTAACCATTCCATTTAGTTCTGTGTTTTATTTAAAAAATTCTATTTATATAATATTTTTTTATAGAACATCATTGTAAAATTTTATTTGTTTATTGTTTTTTGATTATTGTTACACTAATTAATGATTAATGGAGTGAATATTCAAAGACATATTTTTTATGTTGATGAGAATGTTTAGTGTTTTAGTCTTTTATTTTTTATTTACTGGTATGGCTTCAATGATTATTTGATAAATGAATTAGATCTTCCATAAATTTATGGATGACATTATTTTAGTATTTATAGATGATATCTTGGCATACTAAATAATAGATGAAAATCATGGGATTTATATTTATATTATGATAGAATCATTTAATGATCATTTTTTATTATAGTTTAATGAATTAAATAAATTTAAATAAAATAAATTTTTTTATGACAAGATATATTTGAAAAATGAATTTTGATTGATTAAGAGAAGGTGAAATTTGTGATTACATTTTACTACCCCAAGAATGTATCTGATATAGTTTTTTACCTAATAATATAGAAGATTCAGTAATGGATTTTTTAAATTTGATTCTAAAAAAATATTGTATCATATTAAAAGAAATATTTTATTGGATTATTACATTCTTAGAGACATTTTGAGAAATTCAAGAATATAATTACTTCATATATAGTATTTATTCACCCTGAGATAAGAGTTAGTTGTGAAGTGTGCTATAAATCATTTATATTTGGATTAAGATGTTACATAATTAAAAAAAGAATGAAATATAGATCATTTAAATGGGTACTGCAAAAAAATTAACCTAAAAGAGGATAATATTGAAATATAATTTTGATGATCTAATTTATTGTTGTATTAAATATTTGGTGGGAAATTTACTATGTTAAAAACTTATAAGATTATTTATTACATTTCATAGTGTGTGATTATAGATTATTGACATATATTTAATCCGTTATTTCATATTTAAACAAGAAATATTATTATATTATTCTTGAAGATATTTTGGTGTTTATATTTTTATAGAATAATTTCATAAATATTACAAAAATAATCCATAAATTACAAGTTTTTATTTTTTATCTACATATATATTTTTACCATAATATAATTTTTGTAAAATAAAAAACATTTTATTTTCATGAATCATATTGATGATTATCAAATTCAATTATTCTTTTATGCTACTCAAACATAATACCTATGATTTTAATAATATTAATGAGTTTAAAAACCTCTGTAATTTGAATAAAAAAACTAGATACCAATAATTTCATATGAAAATCATAAGATCATAATATATTGTTTCTTTGATAACATAATAATCATTTTGATCAAAAAACATTTTCTTACACAAGAAATTTGATTGACTACCAAATTATTTTATAAAACACTTCAGAAGAGGGAAAAAATGAAGAATAATTACAATTACGGTTTCATAAAAAACATTATTACCCATGAAAAATGTATAAAAAATATTTTTTCCTAAAAGGTAATAATCCATCATTTTAAAAAATGATCATTAACAAACAATTATAAATCGAATGATTTCCATGAATACTCATTAGAATTAACAAATGATTCATGTAGGTTCTTTGTGACGTCATCTTAAAAGAAATATTATATGAAAAATTTAAAAAAAAATTTATGTTTAATATCCAATGAGACAAAGTTCCCTCAAAATTTAATAGAAATAAAAAATTCTTACACAATGCATTAGATAGCTACATTAGTCACACCCATCATATGTGTATTATCTGGTCACTCATCGTCATTATCTATATCATACTCACCCAAAATCACTAATAATATTCAAGGATGATAACATGAATAATTAACATTACAATTTCATTTCCTTCATCTAAAATATAAAATATACTTGTTAACTCATATGAAAAATAATTTTGGATATTAATATATAAATTTCCTTTAATTTTTTTTTCAAAATAAAAATTCCTAGAAAAAGGAAAGCATGGATTTTAACTGAAAAAATAATAAAATAAATAATAAAATAAATAAAATAAATATTATAGCCACATTAAAACCCATTTACATTGTATATATTAATGTAGGACATTCCTTTTGAGGCGTTCTAATTATGTCAAAAAGTTTTGTATGAAATATGTAAAGAGATACCTTTTATACCTTTGAGATAATGTATAAATATTTATAAAATGTAATTTATAATTCATTAATTTCAATTTAAATTCATATAAAAATGACTTGTAAGAGTATTAATTTTAAAGAAAAATAATTATAATATAAAACCAGACAAAAATTATAAATAATTTTTTTAATGTAAAATGCCCCCTACATCGATTCTAAATCATTATGTACATTTATTTCTTCTAGATAAAAAAATATTTTTATTATTTAGTTTATTAGTAAACATTGATATTTTTATTATACATTTAATATTATTTATTATCGTGTTATATTTAATTATTTAATTAATTATGTTCATAGTGAACTTTTGGATAATATTAAGATTTTTTATCTTCAATTACATCAGTTGGATGACTATGGTCAATGATTCCATTATTCCATCACATGTAGAATAGTAATAATGAAATTATTATCATTATATATATATATATATTATTTTAAAAAATATTGAATTATGGTTATGAAAAATGAACTATGTTATAATCATGGAGATGGTAGATCATACTTAACTATGTGTAACGTTTCTATTTTTCAGAAAACACGATTGAATGAATTTATTTATTATATCATATTTTAATAATTAATATTATAGAATAAATATAATATTATTTCCTTAAATATACAAATATATAATTACCATCTACTATGGTAATGAAAAATTAATCAAATCACTTTGAGGAGGTGGTAGTCATCAAATACACATGAATAACGTTATCATTTTCTAATGGATGGAATAAAATAATGTAAATGATATATTATATTTATTTAATAAATAGTATATCATATATATATATATATCTGTGTGTCTGTGTGTGTTTTTTTGTGTACTAAATCCATCATTGTAATCAACCATGAGTGGTAATAATGGAAAATATAATACATTAGTTTGTGGTGTGGTAGTCCGCAATACACACGAATGAGAGTTTCATTTCGATTTTTTAATAGGTGATGTATATAGGTTAATATATTAACATAATAAGATCTCATTACAGGGTCGATAGTGATTTTATTGTCTAATAATGTTTAAATAATATATGATGTTTTTATAATAAGGAAAAAAATCAAAAATTGTCTTTTAAGAATTAGGAAGCTTCTTCAAACTACCTCATTAAATATACACCTAAATCCCACTTAGGTTAATTTTTTTTAAAAAAATATCCGAAAATACATGGGAAGGGATTTATGGAATGGATTTTGATATATGTTCTCTAATTTAAAATAATCATGATGTGTGTATAGGAAAAGAGATGGTTTGTTCTTTTATATGTTTGGGAGAGGACACACATAAAATTTTGAAACTGTTAAAAATTATCAAAATATTAATAAATATAAATGGATAAAAAATAAACCATTTATAAGTATTATAAAACATATTTGGAACATTTGGTCCCTAGATACAATTTAAACATGTTTTTTTTAATTTTAACACTTGTCAATTTAGTCATCTATCTGGTAAACCTTTTTTAACCTTAATAGAGGCAATACATTTTATTATTTTTAACATTAATTTTGAGAAAAATTTAGATTTTGTTCTTAAGGGAATTAAATCCTACAGGAAAAAATGTAATACATTTTTATTGATTAAATTTCTGAAGAATAACTCTTTAATTTTAAATTAAATAGGGAAAACATGATGAAATATTGTTTTTAGAAAAAAGCTTTTTATGTATAAATTTTCTATATATAAAAATAATGAATTAAATTTATTCCAAAAGACATAATAGAATTTTTTTATGTGGGTTTTAATTAAATTTCAAAACAAATAAAAAAACATAGTTTATAAAGAGTTGAAATGAAAATATAGTTTCCAATAAAAATTTTCATTATTCACTATTCATTGAAAAATTAAACTTCTCAGTAGATTATAAAAAAATAAAAAAAATATATTTTTGAAATTATGAATTCAAAAATTATGCTGGTTTTATTGAATTAAAATAATTTTCATTGTAAATAGTTATTTTAAGTAGAAGCATATATTGAACGAAAACATAATTTCATTAGAAAACATGTGTATTCCTTTGAAAATTGAAGCTATGATTTTTTTTTTAAAATTTAATTAATTGGGTATAAATTTCCCTCAAATAAAATTATAGTTCCAATTTTTCTAATTTAATCATACAAGTTTTCCCAAAATCCATAACCTAGTAAATCACCATATTCTATAATGCCTACTCTTTGTGGTAAATAATATTATTAGGTTGTTTTTCATATGAATGGTTTTCTTCAAAACAAACAACAACAAAGTTAAATTTTTTTTTACATCTAGAACATATTATTATAACAAAGAATCATGAATTATGTCATGTATAAGAGATAATTATATAGTAAAGTCCACGTCATAAGCAGATGTTCCAGCTTTTTATAGGATTTTATACAGTCCAATATACACAACATTACTTCAATTTTTACTAAAACATATAACAATTTCCCATAGAAATAATTTTTGAAAAAATTATTTCTTACAACAAAGGAATGTTCTTTCATATAGTTAAATTCATAATATTTTTCTTAGTTTCATTTTTAATCACATATTATTGAATTATCTTCACCTTCACAACTATTTTTCAGACCAATTCTTCTCCAAAAATCAATATTTAATATACCTCATTAAAAAATAGAGAATTTAACATCAATATAAATAAACATAATAAAAATGTTACATATTCATAATTAAATGTATAATATTATTCATAAAATATTCAAGCAATGAAATATTATTATGCATACTTCCATAGTAATTCATTGAATAAGCCTGAAGTTAGTTTTTCATTTTTTAAATGACCCACTAATAATGTCCATAATATTTAGGATGATATGATGTAGAAAACATTAATTCAGTACCAAATGAAATTTGAACTAATTTAAATGAACTATTATTAAATTTAGTATCAGAGTTAGATCTGATGGAGGGAGAAAATCCATCTAACAATTCCACCACTTTGATGTAGTGTCAAAACAATATAAATAGATAGTTTCTGGAATTGGTCATAAATGATCATATTTAGTTAGTCGATAAATAATAAACCAAATGTAATTATTACCCTAACATTATAATTAATATAAAATAATAAAATCTAAGTATATATTCTATATTTTCCAATCATGAATTGGAAAAGGTAAAAACATCCCCTTTATAATTTTTAATTTCTATTTAATCTAATGATAAGCCTTGTATTACATGGTAAATTAAATAATATATATTTTATATCCATACCACTAGTAATACTATTTATGATATATGTACACACAAGTTTTTATAGGATGAAAGAAAGTTAGAGAAATGTGATCTTTACTTAATAATATTCTCTTAATCTATGAATTTATTTTAAAGAAAAATCCATTCAAAATCATATAACTCATTATTCATTAACATTAAACAACTAAAACATAAACTTAATAAAATATTTTACATGTTCTTGTAAAACAATATCCTCACTATAATTGTTTTTAATTCATTATTCTATAGATGATTGCGTTGAAACCAGAAACAAAACCAAGTGTGTTATTTCATGCATAATTTCTAGGATAAATTTTTCAAATAGTTAACTAAATGTTTCTGTTTCAAGTGTATCATTTTTAATGTGGAATTATATTTTTTACTCAAAAAATGTGATACTTTTTTTAATTTATATTATGGTAAGGATTCATGTAATTATAATACATAATTAGTTACAACTATCTTTCAGGGATCAAGTTCAACTACTTATGAATAAATATAGCTGTCAAAAATTTATCGTAAGTATTTATTTTACATTTATCTATATATAAATTTTTTCTAAATGTGATTAAATAAAAAACCATATTAACTAATTCTAGATGTTATGTAGGATAATTTTACTCTTAAGGTTTTCAATTGATGTAATGAATAAGAAATTGCCCGATCATTCGTTATTATAACACAAAAAAGAAACATCAATAAATCATTAATGTAGATGGACAATTCTCAATTTCATGGGTACATGAAATAAATAAAAGTACATAGAATTATTTTTATCACTTAATATAAATATTTTTCAGATACATTTATCTTGATGAACTAAAATCCTTTAAAAGATAACATCTTCTGTTGGATAGATAACAATGAAATATTTTCAAAAACCTTCTGGTAGTAAAATTTTAATCTAATAAAACATATAAATATAGGGGACATTAGTAGGTATTTGATACCATTTAACAAGATAATTTTAAGATTCATAAATTATTATATGGTTAGAAAAAATATACTTGAGGAAATAAATTTTTTCTTCCAAAATTAAATGTTAAATAATTTTCAGAAAACCTCATTTTTATCAGGGTTTGAAAAAAATTCCATAGGTTTTCATTAAAAAGACTCACTAACTTTAAAATATACTGATATAAAATCAATAATAAATCTACAAACGGATCTAAATAGAAATTTAAAACCATATTCCCATGATTTATAATTACATTAGGTGTGTTAGACATCCCAATGGGAAGAAATACAAACACATAATTCTCACATCTAGCCTAAAATGAAATCTATGAAATATATTCCTAATTAATCATTAACTTATAGTATCTAGGATTGAGATAAATCTTTGAAAACTACTATACTACCAAGATCTAATCAAACATGTCATCAAAATGGGGGAAAAAATAATTATTCTTAACAGAAATGTTGTGTAATGTTCCACTATCAACGAAAATATTCATTGAACCATTTTAATTTTTATTAAATAAAATAGGCACACCCCATGGTAATGTGGAATGATGAAATAAACCATAATTTAGAAATTTTTAACTGAATTTTCAATTTTGATGTTCTACCCAGTCAATTAGAGAAGTGGGTTCTAGATATTATTTTGATTAGATATTAAGGTAAAAATATTAAAAACTTATTTATTAGGTTTAATAATTTGTAACTCATCATGAAAAAAATAGAAAATATCAAATTTCTCCCACTAAATCATTAAAATCATAAATTTCATTATTTTAAATAGCATAGTCAATGTAACATTATTTTCCATCTCTTAATAGTTTCTTATCTTCTGGATATGTTATCTGTGGTATGATTTTTTATCTTATAAAAGATAAAATTCCTTTTGAAAAAACAACTCCATAAATTCTATAGTTTATCTAACCATAGTAAGAAAAATCCAATCCTTAATAAGAATAACATCATGCTCACAAGGGTGGAAGTCAAAAAGATATATTTGTAAAGCCTTTCCATAGACAATTACATGGAGATTAATATAATTTCTTTTTAAACTAATACTTCCCTACATGTTTTTATCATAAATTTAGGATTCATTTCTAAATGTAATATATCAAATTAATTATAGAATTACTCAAAAATTAAATATTTTATATCCCCCAAATCATTCCGTTTATTGGAATAATAAAAATAAAAAAGTAATATAATTGACCCCACATCTTTGAATGATCATTAATATAATAATTTAGTAAAAATATATTTTTCCACACATTTCTATTATTGATCATATTGATTTCCATTAGTAATTCCAATCTTCAGAAAAGTGTTAAAATAATGAACTATCAACTTACAATATAAGAATCCTACAATAATATTTTAAATAATTCTTCAATTATTTTCATATCAGAAAATTTATTCTTTTCTACACAATACACATCATAAATTCTTCAGAATATATTAACCATGATTTTCATGAGATGGAATGTTAATAATGTTATCATTGGATTTCTTTGATTGATGATTCCCAAAAATCAATCATATGGATATTTTCTTATTCTTATAATAATGTAAGACATGATCCTTGGAAACACCAATTTCTACCTTTTCATCACGACAAACAAATTTATAATAACATTTGAATTAACTGGAATCCAATTTCACTCATATTTCTAGATTTAATCCTAATAAGTATAAATTAATTTTACAATCATAACCACTGATGATTTTTTTTGGGAAAAATGTCAATTTGGGGATGATTCTGTCATATATGTCCTCTAAATCATCTACTTTCTAATTAAATATCATTGTGTTATTTTCAATCCTAGGATAAATAACTTTTTAAGAATATCAATATTGGAAAATATCCTAAAATGTGACCAATTTGATGAGATAAATCTATTTTATTTCTTTAGTATTAATAACCATTGTCCACCATTGATAAAATTCACCTTCAAAAGATTTAATAACAAGAGTTTCCTTTTAATTATCTGAATAACACATGACTATAAAAAATGTCACTAAATAAATAACCCAATTTTTATCTATCAATGGGGAATTTGGTCTACTTATTTCTAAAGGTGCATATTTCATGAATTTCATCACTATGGACTTATTCCTCTATGTTGATCATGGTCGCGCACTCAATAGGATTCCACCACCAATTATACCCACTATTTATTGAAATTTAATGGGCAGACACAACAGTTTTAGTATTACAAACATTAATGGTTTCTTTTTGAGAAGGATATTGTCTTTTTGGAAACCTCTTTCTTATTTTTCCTTGTATCCTCTTTGAAAAAAATATTCCAAATGTACATGGTTTAGATAAAAAATAAAGGTAATATAAAAATTATATATCCTGATAATTATATATTATCGTATTTAGAGGAAATATACTTCAATTATCATGAAATTGAAAAATATCGAAACCTTTTATCTAATACAAACTTTATAAACATACCCTTATTGAATAAAAAATCATTTTTGAACAATAATTAATTTCCATACATTCATGGATTTTTTTAAGGTTAGTGTTATTTATAATTATATAATAACAATTTCTTACAAAATATATAAAATAAAATTTTGAAACCTCCTCATAGTATCCATTTTTTCGTCAATACAATAATTTAAAGATAAATCAAGTTTTAATTTCATAACAAATCATATTGATCTTTAAAAATTTCTTCTTTTTTTATTCGCATAATTAAAACTAGTGAAAATGATTTAAAAATGTGAGATGAGAAAAAATCTGAGAAAGGGACCAAAAATTACCATTTTTCTATTTTAAAACCATGATACTAAAAAGTGTTTTTTCCATTAACATTATATGCTCTGAGATCCAATAGCCATTTATGTACATATGAAATCATCTTTACTACCAAAGTAATTTCATAAAACACATTCTATGAAAATATAAATGAAAATGTATAATCGTTAGGGTTTCATATAAAACATGATAAAACATGAAGAAAACTATAGAGATCTATTTTTTCCTTGCAATACATTGAAATATATCAATGTATAATTTTAGAGACATGAAATCAGATGACGCTCAATTCAAAGTCCCGATGAGCCGAAAATAAATTTTATAAATAAAATTTAGTAATTTTTATGTCATATACAAATTAGTTTTGAAAAAATCTGGATAAACCTTAATCTTTGTCTCAAATAAAAAAATTGGGACCACATTTGAAACCTACGTTGATATTTACCCTAATTGTTACCTAATGTTGGTCAACATGGGGAATTCGGATAAAGTGACAATTAGGAGGTTCATTCAGTGGAATAATTAATTAATTATTTAATTTAATTTATTAAATTACGTATATAATAATTCCATCTATAAATTCATCATGGTGGTGAATATATATGGTTATATTCCTAATAAAGAGACCAATGAGTGGATAACTTTACCACCAATTATTGGACAATTGATATCAGATGATGAAGAGGTTCTAGATAGAGGCTTACCAAGGTGCGGTGACCACAAAAGGTCTTCCTCCTTCATTTTTAGAAATGGTCAACAGTAGAAATAAATTCATATAGTGGTTGGGATCATCATTTTGGGACCTTCACCATTATAATTAAATTATTAATAATAATCAAATCTATTAATTTAATAAAAATTTGGATACTTCCATTGCATGATCCCTCAAACCATATTTAATAAATTATTTGACTTATTCCTATTATCACATGTTTTTACATAGAAAAAAAATATGATTTAGTATGTGGTAATTATTATATTAAGACTAGTAAAATTTTGGTTTATGTTTCTTTTCGCACATCGTTCTTCATGATCATAATTTTTGGCATATTGGGCCACAATGCGACATTTCTGGGTGAGATCAAGTACGACAAGTCACCCGGATTAATGGTATATTTACATGTGATTTACAAATATATGATTATAATATGGATAATGATTGTTTATGGGATTATAGTGATTACACCTTGGATTGGGTGAATGTTTAATCTGTTGAAGTGTCCACATAAGGCAATGTTGTGTAAGATTTTTTATGTCAGAACAAAATATGATTTCTTACCATCAAAGGGATGAAATTATTAGTTCAATAAGGTTTTAAAAAATTTCAAAAAATAATTTATATTGATTAATGGTGGAAGGCATAAATATGAGGTGCAAATAAAAGATATAACATTTTTTATAATCATGACATTATACTGTGTCGATGGATGAACACACATCATATTGAACACTTAGAGTTACGCCACTTGGTTTTTTGAAATGTTATGGATCACATGATGTTTAGCTAGGAAAAATACTATGTGAACCACCCTAGATATAAAATCTAGGAGAATGAATATCGTATGTAGGAACCTAAGACATATAACACACTATCTATCGAAGATCATAGACATGGCCCGATGACCCTGAGGATGAATAAGAAAAAACGGCTTGGAACTAAGTGGCTGAGACAAATTATGTAGTATCCTTAAAATCTAGGTATGGACCCTTAACTATGTATTAGCATTGACATGGACATGGAATTTTAAAGGAAAAAAAGATATGTCGGTCCCTTCACTTCCATCTAACTCCTTTTTTTTTCTAAAATTAGGCGAGTCATATCTCCATAGTTTGTACTAAGATATTGTCCCACAAGTACCACAACCTCATTGTTTTTATACATATAATGAAATGGTGTATTTTTGAGTATATTTTGATATATTATTAGAGATGTAACGAATGTAAGGACTCTTTATTTTATTCATGAAAACTATAGTGTTTGGTTATGATCATCAAAGAGATCAGAGTAGAACATTCTTTCATGTTAGGGAATTGTCCTCTATCTATCCACAATGTAGAACCCTCGAATGTGTCATGGAATGGTTCCACTTTCTACAGAGTAGAAAACACCTACCTTGATATGGAAAATGTTATATATTTGTCAATTTATAGACTCTATCCCTTATGTTGGGACATCATATTTTTGCTCTATCCATTTATAGAGTAATACCCTCCACTTGGGTAAGGTCATGCATCCACTGTCTAGCAACATACTGAGTTAAATACATCTATTATACTATGAAATACATCCTAAAGCTAATATGTTGATCCCTCCTCTAATATAATGGAATGGTCCATCGAACAATATATATTTTCCCCTATATAGTGAAACATATTTGCATGGTGTGTCTTCAAAATGAATTTTTTTGGACAGACACGCGAGATGATGTTAATCGAAGATGGACTCATTTAAAACATGTGGCAGAAAATATTCCTAGGATAGGATATTAGATGTAGATATCCTTGGTCTCTTTTCTAGGATTATTTTACAAGAATATGTGTATATTTTTATCTCTGTTGTTTGATTTCATTACTCTCTTTATATGAGTTCATATGTCTACTCCTAAAATATCACTTACTCCCCACCTTAACATTAAGAGAATAATACTTAGTCGGTATATACACACCCCAACATGGGGAGTTATAGAATTTTATTTGTCTTATGTAGATTATAGATTGGTTAGTCGAAATTATAGATGATCGTAGGGTGACAGAATTGAATTTTACTTTTCATGGGGGTAAAGGTTTGGTGATCACGGTTAGGGATCAAAATAATAACTTTTTCATTTTTTTCCTAGTTGTTAATGCATTCTGGTTAGGAGTAAATTTTTCCCATTTTTATTTAGATTATGATATGCACCCGTTTATTCCCAAGAAGTTGTTACATGATTGTCAATTAATCTAGATGTTTTTGTCTTTTATATTTATTACTCAGTATATCTTCTTGGAGATGGTTGGTTGTGTGTGTGTACAAGAACCTTCGTAAAAGGCCACTCATATTAGTTCTTCCCTGTATTGTTTGTCACTATCCCCAATCCTATGGAGACATTCATGAGATAGTTGTAGTAAAATCCCTGTTGGGGTGGGTTATGACAAACACTTTTTTAAATATATAACTTTTTACCCACAAAAAAATAATTATTCATTTATGAGAATAATGTTATCCACCATATGAAATCATATTATTTCCATGAAAACACACTACAAACCATTAAAAATTTATGTAGGTTCCTTGGGAAATTAACATTATAGAAATCGTAGAAGAAAGATTAAATGTTGAATATGTAATGTCGTCAAATTATAATATAATTATCTATATAACATAACAATTACCATATTCATTAGAGGGATATATTTGGATCACACATTATCATGAGCTATATTAGGATCAACCATCGCCATGATCTATATATAGACCACCCACCATCATAAACAATTTCCAACTAGAATAACATGCATGAGATTCATAAACCAATACATTTCCATTATCAAAATCATAAAAATATACATTTAAAACAATATGAAAAATATTTTGAGATATCAATATTTCGATTTCCTTAGAATCCATATTTTTAGAAATAAAATTCAAAAAAATAAAGGGATGGATGGGATTTCCTTCATTAAAACACAATATATTATTAATTAATCCAAAAAAATTATTTTATGCAATGTTGATAAAATTAATTGATTCCATACATGTAGGTATAAAAAATTCTTTTTTCCTCATTTATTAAAATTCAAAATGATTCATATAAAATATCTCTAATGATTCCATATAGAAAAAAGTTAATGGTAGTAAAAAAGTGATCTAAAAATTTATATATGGCCATATAATTACATATGAAGATGTCTTCTAACAATTTTCACAAGGGAAAAAATTATTTAAAAAATTATTTTTTATAGATAATAATAATGAGGAATTTATGGTAAATATTTTCATAATACTAGTTTGACTCATTACATAAATTTTTTCTTCCTAAATAATAAACACATATTTATTATTTAATTTCTTAAGAAAATATTTAAATTTTATTATTCCTTTTATAAAATTTATTACTATTTTCTATTTAATTACATAATCAATTATGTTCACATCAAAAATTTTGACGATATATAGGTTGTATGTACAAAATGACGTTGTTGGGTAGACTACAATCAAAGGGATCATTATTAAATCATCTATATAGTAATAAAAATTAAATAATTAATATATTTATATAATTATATTAATTTTATAATCATTCATTTATAAAAGTTATGAAAAATTTAATACTTTGCAATCTTGGATACAATAGGTCGTATTTACGCATGAGTAACACTTCACTTTTTAATTGAACATGTTTGAAAGAAGTTAATTATTATATTATTTTTTGTTAATAATTATCATATAATAAATATAATTTTAATTATTAACATAAATTTATATGTTGTATCTATGAGATGTGGTCTTGAAAAATGATTCATATGACCTCCTGGGGGTGGTGAACAAGACGAACATAGAAACAATGTTATTATTTTTCAATGGATGGAAAGATAACAATTTCGATGATATATTATAACTAAATAATTTTAAAGATTCCATCAATATCATAAATATATATTTAATATATCATGATTACCGTCTATATGTGAAAATTATGGGAAATTAATTACATTGGTTCGTGAGGCGGTATTATTTCCAACACACGAACAATGATTTTGACACATTTTAATGTTATTTTAATCCATTTTTCATAATTGTTGGCCCCATTAAAAATTGTTTGTCCTTAACCTAGTGATCATTTTTATACTATTTTCACAAATTACTATGAACAAAATTCAAAGGGTATTATTTACGAAACTCATATCCCGGGTTCTATATATGGAATATAAAATCCATGCTCTTTATTAAAAACAAAAATGTGATTTATTACATAAAGTTTTATTTAAGACAACTCTGAGGGGCAAGAGGTATAATGTCTAGGAAAATTAGGAACATTACATAAAAACATAGAACATAACACTGAAAATCATTGTTGAAAACATCCATTACATGACCCTAACATTCCTTTGTATATAAAATTTGCATGAGATGACCCTAGGACATGCATAAGAAAATGGTGTGCACAAATCCCAGTAATGAATTAAAGAATGATTAACATGAAGAATATATTACATATTAGTAAATATTTGTATCAGTACATCACTAGATAAACATGAACCTAATGGCATGATATAGCATTGTTGTCATAACATGGAAATGTGGCATCAACATTTAACACGATATTAGCATGATACAAGACACATTGGAAATGGAGGATGAGTAAACACTCATTGAACTTGAATTATCATGTGTAAAACATCATTTAACTTTATGTATATTGATACTAATATTTACCCTTTGCATTGGAGAGCTATCATGACACACTCTTTATAAACATTTCATTCTAGCCTTAATTGTGCCTTTAGGATCACACAACATGGATTCATTCCACATCATCATTTATTACATGATAAAATAAATTGTAATAAATACATTAAAATATATAATCAATAAGTATATTTCATAATGGTTTAAAACATTGATAGAGAAATAGAGATGGTATTCACTACACAATGACTTTGGCTTCGAGAATCATATTGTAGTTCGGCATCATAACAGCGTGACATAATCATTCATAAAAATGGTTGATGAGAGAGAAAGGGTTATATCATCATATATACCTAAAATGGATAGTACGAGTTTCATATAGACAAATTTACCAACAGATGTAATGGAATCTATATGCATTATATAAAATAATTTCTTGAATGTAAGTGAGGAGAGAGAAATTCAATATGGAATTTCAGTATGGTTACGAGTGTTCATTGGAGGAATTAATGAGAGAGAAGAGATATATAATCATGAAAAATAATAAGGAAGGCATAATGGGATAGGTGAGAAATCATACCCCGATATATTTGATTAATATTTAAATTGTATAACAACCTCATGAAATTTGGGAAAAAATGATAAAAGAAAA
This sequence comes from Viscum album, assembly GCA_963277665.1. Taxonomy (NCBI): domain Eukaryota; kingdom Viridiplantae; phylum Streptophyta; class Magnoliopsida; order Santalales; family Viscaceae; genus Viscum; species Viscum album. The sequence continues at coordinate 972,917,446 of OY728151.1, read as the reverse complement.
AATTCCCTTACTTTGAACTGTGATCCCTTAGGCTTTGGAGAGTCTTGAGAGAGGATTGATGGTAGCTTACGGTGCCTTGGGAGGATTATAGAAAGATGATTGCATAGCTTGGTCTAGCTCCAAATGTTTTCAGTGAAGCAGATGTGTGATCATGGGATGGATTATGTATGAAAACAAATGGAATTCTTTATTACTATGGTTTTTACACTACTCATTAAAATAATCAAAACCACAAACCATACAATGGTTTTTAAATTTATTTATTCCAAATGGGAGTAGATGAAATTACATTATAAGGAAAATGGAATATTTTGTCAAAATATTAGGTGTGCTTAGGTGGAGATGAATCACACACTCAAGAAAATTAATTTAAAAAGTTAAAATGTTTTATAAGTCATGGAGTGTCTACTAAGGCCCCACAAAATTAACCAAACATATATAAAATCACATTATTTTAAATATAATCATATATTGTCAGAACATATCTTTTATAGTATTTTATTACATCACTATTGGGTCATTATGATGTCATAAAACAGATTATATATTTAAATGGTATTTAATTTATACCAAAAAAATCGACCATCTCAGAAAATTATAAAAAATGGACCATTTTTTAATTTCAACATCCTGATTCCAAAAATAATATTCATTTATTGTAATCATTTTTTAAATATTTAAATATTTGTTTTTAAAATAAAAACTAATATTTATCAAAAATTAATGGGGTTGGAAAAAAATACTTTCGAACATTATTAAGAATTTCAATCGTATTCAAAAACATTATACGATAATTTATATTTAATAAAAAATAATTTATTATTAATAATTTATTAAAATATTATTTAATTCAAAAATCCATTAATTAATCATAATATATTCCTTAATTGAATATTATCTTAAATTACTATTTGTGATTGATAAACCATTTACAAAGTAACAATAATAAAATGAATATGTATTATATATTATATAAAAAATACTTCAAATAATCATAGTGCTATGGTTTTTTACATAACCCCTTTCTACAACCATATAATACAAAAGGGTAAGGTTTTGGTGGGTGAATGACTCCTATGGTGGCTCAGGAAACATCGTTCGGGTGGTAATCTCTATGAAATTTTACTTCTCCCATTGGCGGTTCCGTTCAAGATTAAAATGTTGAATATCAGATTGGTATTTGACAAGATAAAATCTCAGTGATGCCACCTACTTTATGAACTCCAAAAAATGGTATTCTTATTGAGCAATTCTACTGGTTGAGGCCATCTATTCCTTTTTTTAGTAAATTGGATTTTTAATGCCCGATATTTACACTAATCATGTTATCACTATTCAATGATTATATTAACAATGGTAATAATTTTTAATGGTATTTTAATATCCAAAAACATAAAACAATTTAAGTGAATTTTTTTTACATAATCAATTTACATAATAAAGACATTTAGTAATATCAAGAAGAATTTTTATTAATAAAAGTTTTTTTCATTACAATGTCCCCATTAATAAATTTCCCCTCAAAATTTCAATTTCCCACACTAAAATAGATATGGGTAACTCTGCTACATCACTTCCTCTTATTCCCACATTTTCTCTTTAAACTAGGGGTCTACTCACAACACTATAACGAGGGAATTGTCTTATTTTGTTGAACTTTTTTCTCTACAATCAATGACTGTATAGTCTTTGTAAGATGACCCACAACTAACAATATAGTATTGTTTCCATTGGATGTTTTCGGATGTCTGTTGACAACGACAATAGTGGTGTTCACCCATTTCCATGCATGTATTGTTAATAGTTGCATAACCTCATTAGAATTATGTCTCTCAGCTTCCACGTGCTGACAGACCAAGAACATTGATGTATAAATTCCGATTTCCATTTTCATGTTATCCCACCTATAATTCACTCATAGATCTCAATACTTATTTGTGTTTCCTTATTGAATGAGGAAATTTGATCTTTGGGAATCATCTACACGTTCTTTCATGAACACCGTATTTGATAAAACACATAGTCTTGTCCCAAATCTCACAATTTATTATTCATTAACATTTAACTCAAATTATTTCCCTTTCCTAATAGTTTCTGCATTCTTTTGAATTCAGACATCATCCTTTTGAGAATCATTTAACCTTTCTAAAAGAGACAGTTGAGAAATAATTTGTGAAATAATTGATGATGTTCCCTTATTTATGATTTCTATTTTCATATTCATCAAATATAATAATATTGGATCCTTATCAAATATCACCAACGATAGAATTTATAGATCCTTTCAACTTAGAGCATCCACAACCTTGTTTAATTTCCCAGGGTGATAATGGATTGAGTAGTCAAAGTCTTTGATTGGATCTTACCATATTTATTGGTGAATTTCCACCTCTTTCTATGTGAATATGTGCTTGAGGTATTTTTGACCCTTATATATTTGACAATTCTCCCCAAAATTGTAATCTTACAATGTTTTTAAAGATAATATTACTACAAATAACTACATATCATGTTTTTGATAGTTTCCCTCTTGAAATTTCAATTTCCATGAATCATAAGAAATGAATTTGTCATTTTAAATAAACACACATCCAAATAAATTCTTTAAAGAATCACTAAATATCACAAAATTTTATCCACTGGTGGGCAGTGTGAGAATGAGTGTAGTGAAAAGCATCCTTTTAATCTCATTGAAACTATATTCACATTCATAATTCCAGGAAAACATTACACCCTTTAATGTTAGCTTGGTAAAATATTTAGAAAATCATGAGAAATTTTCCAAAAACTGGCGATAATATCTAGTTATCCCTAGGAAAGTAGGGATATCTGTTACCCATGTTGGACTTTGACATCACTAAATTGAAACTGTCTTAGAGGGAACTATAGATATCCCATTTCTTGTGATGATATGACCTAATAATTAGACCTCCTTCAACCAGAGAACACACTTTTTGTACTTTGCATAGAGCATATCCATCCACAAGGTATCTTGTACAATGCTTAGATGCTCTTAATTCCAATCCATGGTTTTAGAGTATATTATATTATATTCTATAATGATTACCAAAAATTTGTCAAGGTAATTCCTAAAGACTCTATTCATCATGTCCATGAAGACTTCTAGAGAATTAGTGAGTCCGAATAGAATTACTATGAATTCATAGTCCCTGTATATTGTAAGAAAAGTAGTATTGGGGATATCATCCTTCTTAACACTTACTTGGTAATATGATGACCACAAATCCACCTTAGAGAAACATTTTTCTATATTTAGATGATCATACAAGTCATCAATTCATAAAATATGATAATTTTTCTTTATTCTAATTTTGTTGACCTAATGATAATTAACAAAAATGAGAATTGAACCTTTCTTCTACTTGATGATGTGGATAGGTTCCCTCCATGGTGAAGCACATGGGCATATAAATCCTTTTTCCAGATTCTCAATTAGTTGTTTCTTCAGCTCCTCCAGCTCCACAACATCCATTCTATTTAGAGTATTTGATATCGGTAACACCCTAGGTATAATATCAATTGATAATTCAACATCTCTTGTAGGTGAAGACCATTAAATTCACTGGAAAACACTTCCGCGATTTTCTCCACAATAGGCATGTCTTCATTAATGGTTGCTTTCATAGACTCAATCATCTATGAATGATTTTCATGATCGTAGAGCAGTAATATCCATGATGTAGATGATGGTTCTAAAAAATGTTCATCAACCCCCTTTCTCTTGTACAGAATCGGGGTCGATTCTCTATATAATGAGTGATTTCCCTATCAGGGAAATTTTTGTTGTCTCTATATAAGGAAAGTCAATACATTAAAATAATTGTATAAAATTACACTAGAGGATGTTTGATAAGGTTATCGAGGATGTTAAATCCACAAATTATGATATAGTAGGAGTTTTATTAATGTGATGAAATGATTTCCCCATTTAATATTCTCACTGAGATAATCACTTCCCTGATATGTGGTGGGGTTTGTATTGGTCTAAAAAACATTAGGGATATAAAAGAATGCATAAGACCAAAATAAGAATGTGTGTTCGCTACCATTTAATGAATAACTAGAGAACCTATCACAACATCATTTTGGGAGTTCACTATGGTGGTAGTGATAGAAAAAGATCCCCCTTCTAGCCTTGGTAGTTGTTGGTTTCCTCCTAAAACCATTGGTTTAGGGAATAGGTTCGCCAAGTTCCCTAGTTCTTGTATTTGATGCAATGAAATGTGCATTGAGGGTCCAACAGAGTGTTCCTATACTCTGTCATATAAGTGGATATTTTTTTGTTGGTAGTTAATTTCCTGGTTTCCTTCTCTTCCCCATATAATGCATTTCCTCGTACCCTGCATGCAATTTATGATGTTCTTCATTCCTCACCTTTGGAATGTAGGGTGCTATAATTTCATAAGACCATTGAATTTTTCAATCAGACCACTAAAATTAAAGTCCACCATATGCTTCATATCCCCTCAATACCCCTAGTATTCCCTAATTTCAATTTTTATGTTGAGGGAACATCATACAATTTCCTTATAGCTCTCGAAGTAATGGATCACATGGGATTTCCATACGCTGGGTTTTAGTCCTCCAAAAAGTGGTAAACCGTGCATTCGATGGTAACAACATAGCTAGAGGAATATCGTGCATTCCTTGTGAAGTTTTCCTCTTATGCTCTGATGGATTTATTATCTTTTTTCTTGAGGGATAGAAGACCTGTTCCATATTAGGTCAGAGTGTTCATGGAAAATATTTATCAGAAAATATTTTCTGAAAATACATCCATTCCAATTCATTCATCCCCTCTCCAGGCTTCTTATTTTGATCAATGTCCAACATTGATTAGATTCTCCCTCCATATGGTAAGACCCTATAAGTACCTTCAATTGTTCAGAACATTGAATGATGGATAAGATCTTCTCAATGGTATCGATGCATTGTTCGGTGATTGAGGGATATGATAAGCCATATTAGAAGGAATTTGTCACATGAAGCTCTCAATTGAGGCATGTTCTTTCTTTGGGGGGGGGGGGTGGTGAACATACCTCATGACCTATGTTTCAATTCAAAAATTGTGTTAACTGAGAGAGTATCATCCAAATGTTTTTTATTACCACTCCCATCCAATTGGGAATAAATTTAGAATAATAATCTCATTGATCTTAATATAAGTTTTTAGCACATGTCCTCTTATTACTAGCCATTATCATGAATTAAGGGAAAGTTATGGGTAAAAAATAAAGGGTAATCCAATGACAAAAAGGTATAACTTATAAATTACATTTATTTCCATAACTTATCCTTGTTATCCATGATCTACTTCCAAAAATATATTCTTAGGGAATTTTTTTTAATTCCATTAAGAATGGTTCATACTAAGCTTATCAATTTAAACAAGCATATCCTCCAGAAGTTTCATAACCAAGAGAGATGAAAGACCTATTATCATGCACCAATTCCTATTTTATTTTTTCTCAAAGTGGTGTTTTTGGGTTTTAACCCAAGATACATCAGTCCCAAAGCCACTTGTACCTACTCATTTCCACACATGGATATATGATTTTTGATAAACTTCATACTTAATACTCACCAAAATTTATGGATGTTTTTATTATACATTTTCTTATATTTATGGATTTCACAAGGGGTTTCCAATCCTAACCCCCAATACAACTAAACATATCCTCTGATACCAACTATAAAAACTAGGATCTTTATTACACACATAAACTTGATTTGTTAAATAAACATGTACTTAAGAAAAATATTATGATGAATCAGTCTAGTGTCTTGGGAAATTAGGAACATTTCATAAAAATAATGAACAGAAAACCCAATAACTTTATTTAAGACTTCCATTACATGACCACAACATTCCTTTATATTTAGCATTTCATGGAATAACCTGAGGAAACGCATAATAAAAGGGAGAGCTATAAATCCCATTAAGGGAGAAACAGAGGCATAACATGAATAATATAGTACATGTTACACAATAGGCATAACAATTGAGCACAAGAGAAACATGAACATAAAAGCATGATACAACATAATTATCATAACATGGAAATGTGGCATCAGAATTTTACAAGAAATTAGCATTATCCAAGGCTCATTGCACGTGGAAAATGTGTAAAAACTCATTTAAAAGGAATTATTAGGAGTAAACCCTTAATTCAAATTATGTTTTATAATACTAATCTTTAACAAATGTATTGGATCTCTTTCAGGTCACATCATTTATTAACATTTCATTTCATGCTGAATTGTGCCACTAGGATAATACAACATGGATTAATTCAACATAATAATTTATTAAGAAATAAAGGAATGTGTGATACATAAATGAAACTCTATAATAAATGATTAAATTTTCATAAAGGTGAATAACCTAGTTTGAGAAATGGGCTTGGTATTCACAATACAATGACTTTGGTTTAGAGAAATGCGGTGCAATTTCAGCAGCATTATGGCATGACAAAAGCTTTAATTGTAATGGTTTATGAGAAAGAAAGAGGTATATAATAATATTTACCTGAAATGGACATTAAGGGGGGCATATATAAACATTTCCCCACAAATTTATTGGAATTTATATTCATTATATAAAATAATTGTTTGAATGTATGTGAGGCGAGAGAAATTCCTTACGGAATTTCGACAAGGTAATGGGTGTTCATGGGAGGCATTAATGAGAGTGAAATAGGTATCTAATAATTCTAAAATAATGAGGAATTTGTGGTGAGGTTTTAAATCATACCACAACATTTTAATAGAAATTAAAATATAATAACTACAAAATTAAATTTCGACCAAAATTAGAAAGGAAGAAATCCCTTACATTGAAGTGTGATCCCAACAGCTAGAGAGAGGCATAAGAAAGGATTATTGAGAGATTGGAGTGCCTTGGGAGTATTATAGATAGAGTATTGAAGAGTTGGGTCGAGTTCCAGTGGTTTTTATTGGAGAATTTGGGAGATTGGGTGGGTTTATATAGGAAAAGATAGAGAATTCTTTATTATTTCTGTTTTGGACACTACACTTTAAGAAAATCAAAACCACAAACCATCTAATGGTTCTTGCCCTGATTTTTTAACAAAGGGGAGTGGAAACAATTATTTTATAAGTTCAATGAATGAACTTATTATAATATTTGGTTTAGTTATGTGTAGATGGGTCACACTCTCATGGAAATCAATTTAAATAGTTAAAATGTGTTATATGTCTTGGAGGGTCTATTAAGGTACCATAAAATTAATCAAACATATATAAAATCACATTATATTAAATATGAAACATATATTGGACTAAAATATCATTTATAGTATATTATTACGTCTTTATTGGGTCATTATGAGGTCATAAAAACAAATCATATATTTAAATGATATTTATATTTTACACAAAAATTCAACTATCTATGAAAAATATGAAAAATTCACCATTGGATAAATTTGACATCTTGATTCAAAACAATATATTCATTTTATCTAAATAATTTTATAAATATCTTATTTTTTTCTTTTAAAACAAAAACTGATATGTATAAAAAAATCATAGGTTTTGACAAAAAACTACTTTCAAACCATAATAAAATTTGAAATTTTATTCATAAATAATATATAGTGATTTATATTTAAAAAATAATAATTTAAAAATAATATTTTATGAAAATAATATTTAATTAAAAAAACCATTAATTGCCAAAATATATTTCTTAATTGTGTATTAACTATATATATTATTTGTGCTTTAAAACCCATTTACAATGTAACAACACTAAAACTGAATATATATTCTTTATTAAATAGAAAAATAATGCACAAAATAATATTTATAAGGTCTTTTCACATAACCCATTATAAAACCCACATAAGACCCAGGAGTAAGGTATGTGAAGGTGACCGACCCTTGGGGTGGCTTAGATAACATCACTCATGTGTTATTCTCTATCTACATCCACTTTTAATATAGAAGGTTCCGTTAAAGATTAACATATTGAAGCAATGATTGGTCTTGGTCAAGAGTGAAGACAAGTGATTCCACATCCAGTATATGCTTTGAGAAATGAGCTTCGTATGGAGAAATTTTTCAGGATGAGGCCAACGCTTTATTTCTATGAGTAAATCGGTTTTGTGAAATCCCTATATTTATACTAATCATGTCATCAATGTCCAATAGCTATATTAGAATTGGTAACAATTCTAAACGGTATTTTAAAACCAAAAAACATAAAACCCAGGAAGTGCATATGTTCAACATAATGATTTTACCTATAAGACATTTAATTAGATCAAGAGGATTTTTCATTAAAAAAAATTAGTTCATTATATAGAATCCTATTTTTGAGAATCAATTTATAAAGGTGGCCAAGTTTTGTTTTATAGTTAAACCCATAATATGGTATGGAAAATTGTTTTAAAAAAAAAAACTTTTAAGTAATAATTTTTTTAAAAAATTTAATTATAATATTTATACTATCCTAGGATTTTAATATATAGATATTAAATAAAATTAAAATACATTCCATACATTAAACAATATCATAATTTATTACTATAATAGTTTTGTGCATTTCAAGAATATGTACACAATAATATTAATTACTAAATGATCTTTAATATATCCCCAAATGAACCTCCCATTATGTACTCTTCATAAACATACCTACTATCAAACCATTCTTCAGGACCTAGAGAATGTAATTATAAGAAAGTGTAACATAATAATCAAATTTATGTTAAATAGTTGATATAAATAGGCATTACATGATAATTTAGGTATGAGAATGTGAACAAAACATTTTTATACAATATTATTCATATCAAAGATCATAATAATGATGAATGGAGAAAAAATGGATATTCATAAGACATAAACCAATAAGATGAAAAATAAGATGATCAATGAGAGAATTAAATTGACATAAAATAGAAACAAATTTCATACACATAATCATAGATAATAATTTCTATAGTAGTCAAGGATTAATACAAAAAATATCATAGTTTAATGGGTTCACTCCCCAAACCGTCATAATATTCATGGTTTACTCACAAGACCATCCAAACGGAAAAATTCAATTACTGTATCAGTTCTAATGACCATTCAATTAGTTTCTATCTCATGAGAGATAAATATTTATAGAATGCATTTGAGGTGGTTATAGGTGTCACTCATCACATAATGAAAAGCATATGTACTTCGGAAAAAATATCCTAAAACATTCATAATATCATTATCCATGAAATAAATTGGGTAAAAAAACATTTCATCATTCCATTATAAATGAAAATAAATACATTTAATGATCACTTATCATATAGTTATATCATAACCCTATAAAAGAAGTGGGTTTTATAATCCTTTTATCATGGTAAAACCCATAGAAGAAAAAATAATTTCAAAAAAATATTTTTTCCCAAAACCTAAACTTTTACAGAAGGAATAATAGTGGTATCCATGGATTATATCCCAACTAAATCATATGTAACATCAAAGGATGTCATCATAGATATAAAATTATTTTGAAATATCATGTGTACTTTTTTAAGGAAGATAATGTTTCTTTGAAAATAAAGTTTTAAAACATAATATTCATTAACTATTTTGGATGCAATTTTAATTGAAATGAACTTCTATATATTAAAATTAAATCACTATAAAACATTTAAAACATTTAATGAGAAAAATATGATTTTAACAATGAAATAAATTTTTTTAAGACATTTTAAAAATACCATTTTTTTAATTTGATATAATTCCATTAAAATTAAAAAAATATCACAAATATGAAGGAAAAAAATTCATTTGAAAATAAATTTGAAAAAATTTTATGGGAGAATTGAAAAAAAATATTTTTATTGAAAAGACAAATACTACTCATTTCTTTAATGTTATAAGAAATTATTCGTTCCAATATTTCAATAAAATATAAAACATCATTTATTATAAAATTATGTAAATATAAATATAAAAAAAATTCATAAAAAGTCCAAAATGGGAAAATTTTACGTCAATAAAAATATCAAAATGTTTTAACTTTTTTCGAAAACATTTAAAAAACCAGGGTTTTGAATGAAAAATTAGTTCTCACTCGAATAGAAAAAAATTGATTTCTTATTTAAATAAATATTTTGAACACTTTAGTACATAACAAGATGAAATTGTGTGGAAAATGTAATTTCATGACATTACCAAAGGATATGAAAAGTCATGATTTTTCTGAGATATTGATCATAATATTTAATTATTTTAAGAATAAACATAAATGGTCCAGATAATGGATCATATTACATCATAAAAACCATACAAAATTCGCAAAATTTTATTATAATCCCCATGATATAATAATATTTAATGAAACATATAATATAATGAATTTAAATATATTCAGGATATAAAATATATATGCTTCAGTATATACTTCCCATCAATAAGATATGCATATTACAAAACTTATGTACCAATGAATGAAAATCGAGACTAAAATACCACACCACTTTGGTTATTTTTGAATGATAAATCTGATTAAATAGTGATCCTAAAAGGTATATTTTAATCCTATAATATTTTATTATATGAATATTACAATACATTCATGGGTATTTTATACAAAATATAAATGAACTATGTAGTGAATATGGAATGTGAATCCTAGAAAAATAAATGTGAGTAAAAAATGACATACAATTTTAGTAATCTTTTAGATAGTTATCTCCATAAAATAAAAACATTAAATGCTATTAAAAATTTCATTAAAATAGGTAAATTAATGATATAAAATTTCAATTCTATCTTTCAAACTCCAAAAAAATAATATAAGTAGTGAATATGGCATATATCTCGAAAAAATAATAGAGATACTAGAAATCCCTTACATTTATTATTGAATTCCTTATTACACATTTTAAAACCCTATAATATATATATATACTATAAATATATTATCGAATTATAATTATATTTATTATTTCATATATTATTTATATATGAAAATTTATTACCAGTTTATTACTAACTATTTTTTAAAAACAATTTTCTTGTAATAAACACTTTATTTTTTGTATATGTTTTTATTTTTCTTTTCATAGCCATTAAATTTATATTGGATACATCATATATAATATAAAAATCATGAAATAAGTATCATATATATACATCAATTAAAAATTTTATGATGATTCATGAAATATGGTTTTGTGAAATTAATTATGTTACAATCTTTGAGGCAATAGGTCATACATAAGTATGATTAATATTTCTATTTTTGAATGGTCTTTATGTAAATGAGGTAAGTATTATTTTATATTTTTATAATGATCACAATACCATAAATAAGGTATTTTTTTATTTAATTTACTTTTAATTTTCATCCATTTGTATTGATGATTAAATGAGAGAGTCACATTTTTTGTGATGGTGGTGGGGCACACTCGCACAAACAATGTTACCATATTTCATTGAGTGAAAATTTTGGAAAAAATTAATAATTATATTTAAATAATGATAAATATGTATTGAGTATCTAATTTATATCATTTATAAATAAAATATTCATTACATGTTTTTTAATATCTTTCATGTAAAGCGTTAGTGAAAATGAATAACATATCTTCATGAGGTGGTAATCCACCATAAACACAGATGATGGTATTGTATCATCTAGAGAAGGGAAATATAAAAAGGTATATAAGATTTAATGTGTAAATAGGTATAATTATTTTATAAATTTTATATATAATTTATAAATTCATCATCATACAATTTTGTTAATGATTATAATGAAAAAACAACTGATATCGGTTAGTGAGGTGTTATTTTTCCCAACAAACAAAGGTTGAAATCACAAGTCATTTAATAGAAGTTGGGATGATTTAAGGTAATTTACATAAGAGAAAAATATAATTATATTGAATATATTTAGTTTTTTATCAACATTATATATTATGGGCTTATGGTGTTGAATAAATAAATAAAATAAAAAATCTCAATGAGGAACTTTACACCTTCCCCGGGTAGCCTCTTTAGGTTTTCACCATTCACATTTCAAGGATGGATTTTTGGAAAAAAATATTGTAGGATTATAGGAGGTTATTTTGGATGTAATTTTATTTGGTAATGGATGAACTTCTTTTGGATGTGTGGAGAGTTTATCAGAATGGGTGACCTTTTATTAGTGAGGTAAGTAATACATATGTGATTTTTTTAAAACAAAATAGTGTACCCATATTTTCATCATACCACAAGGATAAGAAATTGATTATTTATTATAATAATAAATTACCTGGCCAAACCGTGTTAATATAATAGATTTTATACAATATTTATGTTATTTTAACCATTTTCTTTATTTTTTAAACCATAGTAAACCCATTTTTAAATTAACTATTGTAATTAATTTATGGAATGTTCACTATTCATATTGGTAAAGATTTATTTTTAAATTATTATATAATATAAATTATTCTTATTTCAAATCTGGTATCGATTTGACCACATTCAATTCACATTAGTGGAAGAAAATAATTTCAAATTAATCCCACAAACATGATGATAAAGTAGGTTTTCAAATAGAAAATGATTTATGGTTTACATTTTTTACCGCAAATTTATATATGAAATTTATCATAATGAACTATATTTCATTAATATATATATTTTATGTAATTATAATTTAAAACCAACATAAAAAATTTTTAAACTATAAAAAGAATTTAAAAAAATATAGTTTTCAATTAAAATTTAGTATTTTCACAACTCAATAAAAAATAAAATTTTAGACAATTATTAAAAAACAACCCTAATATATTTTTAACATTATGAATTAATAAAATTGAATTTATTTTTTCAAATTATTTTTCAATTATTTTGAATTTAGTTTCAAATAAGTGTGAAAATATGTGTCAAAACACATTTTTTTTAAAAAAAATGAGTTTTTTACCATAAAATTGTTTTTATTATCATCTATTTTATAGAAAAAACATATGACTGAATTTAAAAATATGATTCAATATATATTATATAAACATACTTAAGATCAGTAACAAAAGTGGGATTGTTTAATCTATTGATGTAAAATACATTTTTTTCATAAAAAATTAGAAATTTTATTCCTATATTTTAAAATATCAATAATTTCTATTTATAGTTAATTGGACAATAAAAAGTAATTTTATATTAATATGTAGATCATAAATTTTATTAATTTAATAATTCATATTCTTACCCACTGTTTCAATAACTCGGTTATTACGATAATTTTAAATAATAATATATTAATTGTGTTACATGATTTGTTTATATTCAGCGTTGTGAGTAATACAATATCATATTACTATTGCATGTAACGTAAGATTAAATCAGTGTTTCATGTAATAAAAAAAATTAAAATATTAAATTTCTATGAAAAAAATATTTCACATAATCTTTGGATGTTACATTATAGCCTCTTAAAATGATTTTTTACCTCAAAATTCATCTCGGTTATCAAAGGTTTACCATTTTAAAATTCTATCACAGAAATCAACATCATAAAAAAGTTTAATGAAATATTTTCTAGGAAAATATATGTGGATGAGAAGAATTCATCTAGAATAACTCATACTATGTTTCCAAATAGAATAACATATGAGGGAAGCGAAGACATGTACATTAGAGAAAACAAAACACCCAAAACATTCAGAGTTTGATAGGGAACATTTATAAGTGAAATTAAATTAAAACAAAGACATAAAAATAGAGGAATATTTTTTTTTGATATCTTAAAAATGATGATAGTAGGGGAAAAAATTAATTTTAGGATCCTATTTTTCTAATGATTTGGAATTCCATTTTCATATATATTGAGAACATAAGAAAATTTTCTTTTATCATTTTATTTCAAAAAATGTATTTCACCATTTGGTCATGACTTGATTAATTTACTTTTCCTAAAACACACTAGGAGGTGATTTTTTCATGTATGAAGCACTAAATAAGGTATATAATTTAATGATAAGGAATTCCATCAATATCAAGTTAAGAAAATGACAATATTGGTTATCTAATATCGATAAATATTTATATTATTAAATAATATGTTAATATATAAAACCCCATCCAATGTTCAATATAAACCATTACATAAATTTTTTATAGTATAACCCTTATTAAAGTAATTATTTATAAATAAGGAAACTAAATTACTCAAAATAAACAGAATAATGGTTCTAAATATATCATAAAGTTGATTGTGATTGAAACATACAAAACTCATGAATTCCTACATCATTTATTCTCTTGAAACATGTTAATTTCCATAAAAACATATCAAAATATTCATTTTTCATCATTACTTACATAAAACAAATATTATTTGATAAGTCCATTAAACCCAAAAATGTTGTAAAATCTATTAACGATGGAATCAACCAATTTATCAATGTATCTTTAACTAGTTCCCAGGTAATCCTTATGATCCAATTTAATTTATCGTTGTCAATAATCTCTTTATCAAAACTAAAAACCAATTTCTTTAACAGAAATAACATATTAAGGGTTATCAGTCTTTATTAATTTGTTTCTTGTGATGTATCACCCTATCATTATACTATTTTTCATGGTTATTAGTACCATTGAAAATATTAATGAAAATACTTATTAGAAATCATTAAAAAACAATCCATATATATATATATATATTATGATTCATATAACATAATTAAGGAATGGAAATACATAAACACTTAAATTATCTATCTTTATCCATAATCCATTTACAAGATTCATTATCTTAATTCTTAATACATCATTCCTTTCATATGTTATTCGTAGTGTCTTCATTGTGAGCAGAAAAACCATTACTTGTACAACCATGATGATACCCTTCCAATGTTTTCCTATAAGGATATTGATTTACAAAATGTACATAATTTAAAGATTTAAAACATTAAATAAATGTTAATCCCTCATTGATACTGTTATTCATTTCCTATGAATTAGTTGAACATTAATTTTTTATAAGTAATTTCTCTGATTCCTCCTTTTTGACACTAAGAACATTCACTCATCCCTTTCAGACATTCCCTTTATTTATTCTTCCCAATATATCTACATATTTAAAATTAAATATTCTTTTTCTTGGTCTCCACCACCAGAACTCTCAATGAACTATATCATTATATTATTGATAATGTTGGAGAGTTGAGAAATATGGAAGTATTTTATCATAAATTCTGATAACTGACTTAAAATAGTCACAATATCCATCACCATACATATCATTACATTGGGGGGCCATTAAACACACTTTATATAATATTAAATTTCATTCTAGTTCCTTCGGGATCCAACAATTGACGTAAAAAACCATTTTATGGAAAATACTAATCATAGTGGAAAATAATATAATCATGAAAAAAACATAAATTTTTTCTAAACTATGAAACCATATTTTCAGACAATCACTATAAGACCTAACCTTAAACATAAAATATAATATTGGTTTGAAATATAATTCACATATGATGATTTTTTAGTTTATTTTTTCTGAGAATTATGAAAATCATTTGCATATTAATCTTTTAAATTTATGTGTGGATTCTAATATTTAGTACTCACTTTTTCCACAACAAAAACCGTTTTAAAAAAACATGTCTTCTTTTCAAGAAACATCTTCAATTCATTGGTAATGATATATTATTTTCCATACAAATTTTATGATCATTGATAGACATTTTCAAACCTTAGATGAGAATATAATTCTATGTAAGGGATACACAAATAATGAAAAAAATTTATCCTTTTGAAAAAAGGTAATCCCATGGATATTTTACCACAAAGTAATACATTCCACCCTTGAGAAGTATTAAATAATTTCCTTTTAAAGATAATCTCATTTATTATCCCTTTTTATTTAATATATTACAATATAAACGTATAAAGATCATATAACATATAAAGGTAACTTGGGATATAATAATACTATAATGGAATAACGATATGATCAACTTCCACACATATTACTCTTATAAATAGAATAATCCTACACACGACTTCCATAATCAATGAATTAAATGTTATAACATAACCATCCATCATTGGTTTATCATTCTACCACCCATCCTTGTTTTATCACATAACCACCATTCAAATGACTATGTAACACTATATAATCATAACATATAAATGATTTCAATATTCATCATTTTACAAATAAAATTTTATTTTTAATAAAAATAAATAATTTCATTATATTGAAATAATAAATAAATTATTAAAACCAAAATCAATATAAAAATACCCATATAAAGAAATAATATATTTTTTAAAAACATTAAGGCTTGTAGATGATGTCAAATATCAGAAGATAGTCACAACGGCTGAGATGTCATTGTCGCCGTATCTTTTAAAAACTTTTCATTTTTAATTTGTAATGTTATTCAAATGATTAATATATATATATATATTCATTTTCAAAAAATTTAATTTAAATTAACATTCAAAGGGGTTGTTTATACACATTAAAAATGAATATAGTGTATAACATCATAATATGCCTCATTGAAAGAACATTGAGACGAAGTTCCTTACCTCAAGTCTCTATAATCTAATACGTTAATTATTTTATAGAAGGATAAAAATTGGATAATTTATACTTTATTGAGAATATTTTCATGGTTATTATTCTATTTATATCACTTATTACCAAGTTATATCGATAACATAATTATTTAGGTTCATATCATTGGTTTTGTTGATATTCAGTACTTGAGTCAAAAATGAACTTGATTTGATGCCAATAGCCCGTGTGGTCAATATTCCATAATATATAGAATATTATTCAAGACATAATTATCAATTTTATATATTAATTATAATTTTAAATCAAACCCTTAATTATGTTTATGAAAAATGAACAACATTTTAATCATAGAGATGGTAGGTCATTCGTACGAATGAGTAACGTTTTCCTTTTTCATTGATCATTATGGAAATGATGTAATAATTATTTTAACATTATATAATTTTTATTAAAATAATTAATATCAAATTATTAGTTTGAATATAATTATATATATCACTCAAAATATGTTGTGAATAAAAAAATCGCATTGCTTTGTGGATGTGATAGTTCACACAAACGCACGAATGACATTATCATTTTTATTTCAACGGGAAGTAAGAACATAATTGATATTTTTTTATATTATAATGATTAATATTTCATTAAAATAATATATTAACATTAATTACATCATTATAACTAGTTATGAGATATAGTTATTTAAAATAAATTATATCGATTCTTTTAGGTGATAGATTACACGTGAGAAAAAATGATTAATTACATTCTCATTTGGTGGAAGTAGAGTGGGATTTCAGTGATTATATTAAAATAATAATATATTAGTTAATTTTTGTTACAAGATATATTATCTCTTCATGGTTATAGAATATTTTATGGATGAAGAATGAGAAATAAAATAGAAATAATTATTTAATAACATCACTTTTTCTTTAGATGATCACTTTTTTTAACACATTAACACCACTATGTAGATTTTTATGCCTAAAATAATTTCTATAGAATGTATGTAGGTATTATAGGACATACATTTTTTTTCTTCAGATAATGGAATATCCAATTTGTTGTTTAAGTGTGAGTAATAGTGAAGAATGTGTTCCCTTTTTATAGGAGAGGGGAGGGGAACTCTAGAAAATATTTGAAGTATTAAATTAATATAATCTCATTTTTTATTCCAAAATAATTTAATTCGAAAATAAATTGATTTTTGGACTTATCGCTGTCATAAAAATAATATTTTATATGTTTTGAATTGCATTGCATTGATTATTCCTTTTATAATTATATTAACGCATCATCGTTGTGTCGTAATTAAATTTAATTATATAATGTTCAAAAATTAAAAATAAATTATCTTGATGTAGGTGAATATTTTATCATTCAAATTTTTATTTATATTTGAATTTATCTTCAATATAACCCTCTCTTAAAAATTATTTACTTATTAAATACTTGATAATGGCCATTTTATCAAATCGTTAAAAAAACATATTAAATGTCATAATCATACCCATGTGTAATAAAAAAGATATAATCTCAGAATAATTTTAATTTTGGTAGAAAATAACTTATCCAATGGAATTACGACAAATTTTAGGGTAATTTTATTAGATTTCAATATTATTTTACCCTTATTTACATGATTTACCCTTTAACCGTGATAAATAAAACAATAATGTTTCTGTTCAAAAAACATAATTTTAATCCTATTAGAATAAAATCTTCCTTACTGATGATAATAGTGTATATACATTTTTCAAAATTCAATTCATAGATGTAGTAAGCTTATGTATTAATTCCAATCCCTTAGATGTTGGTAGCAGGCAGGTAAAAGCGACATTCAAAATTTTACAATAAGTGTTTATATCTAATTTCAATACAAAAAATAATTAACATGAACTAAATTGTATTAAATGATGAAAATATAATCTAATAAAACATTATATGCAATGAATATTATAATCTAAAATAATAAATTCGGTAAAAAAGAAGTTTTTAACTAAAATGTAATTTTTTCACTATTAATTAAAAATTTAATATTATGAGAAATAATACCAAAAATTATCTAAATAAAAATTTTATGTCCTTCATACATATAATAAATTCATTATTCCATATAAAATTTACATAAGTGACAAAAACTTGGATTAAAATTGGTTCTACATCAAAAGGAGGTAAAACTACCATTAAAAAAAACTGAATTTATCCCTAAAATTGAATAATGTATAAGAAAATAATAATATGAATTTTAAATATTATATTGAATTTTTACTGCATTAATATTATCCAAAGAAAATGATTTGATTATTTTATAAACAAAAATTTTCATATTTAATTTTTTTATCATAAAAACACAACCTTTATATTCTATTGAGTTTTTGTGTAATTTTTGATTCATTTTGTGACAAATCATCATGTGTCATCGATATTTTAATAATTCAGTTAACACTATTCATTTAATCTATTCTAATGGCTATCTGATAAATATTGGATTAAATAATAATATTTAGTTTCATTTTTAATCTCAATTTGGTGTATCATGTAGGCTATCAAACATTGTGTTTTCTTTTAAAAACCATGGCATGTCAAAATCCTCCACCCCCTTTTGAAAATTTCAACCTCACAATTTTAATTTGGGATTGGTAAATATGTTATGACTTTTCAAACTTCTATTATTATAATAAAACATTGGAAAAAGGATCAATACAACTAAATCATTAAAATAATGAAAGGTAAGTAGCATGATCATGTAAGGCAACACATACAAGGGTTCCGTGTTGGAAAACATGGACATTGAAGAGAGTAATAAACCTCATTGAATTATATAATGTAATATTTAACTTTATCATTGGAAATTTATCCATCACAATAATATAAATATGGGATGGGATAAATTACCTTTTATAAAAGTAAGATGATAACAATTTTTTTACTTTAAGGAATATTCTATAGTGTTTAGAAATTATTTTTCTTCCTGGAATAAGAACATATGGAAAGATAAGTACTTTAGAATCAGAGTTTCAACCTTTAGAAAATTTCCACCCTAAACTCATATCTTTTTATAATTTTTGAGTATTCAAGTATAATTTTTCGCACATGAATAAAATTAAAAAGAATCAGATAATCCATTTTATTATTACTATCTATTCATATTGTTGTGTATAATTATCAAAAACGAAAATGTGTAGTATAAGATAACATAAATCTCTAAAATTAATAAACTTTTGGATGATTAAAAAAATTAATTTAATCTCCAAAATTAAACTGTAATACCAAATGTTCAATACAGAACATTCAATAAAAAAGTGTTTTCAAATTCCTCAAAATAATCTCAAATATGTTTGAAACCCAAACTATAGATGAATTTAATGACACAATCATCAAAATTAGATTTTAACATTTATATAAAAATAACATTGATCACTGTAAATGTCTCATATCAAAATTATAATTTTCCAAATCACATATTATCCAATATCGATTAATAATTTACATAAATATACCAAATCACAATAAGTTAATAATACAGTCATAGATTATTCTAATATAAAATCAAACCATTACTCTGAAAGAAAAATCTCATAGTTTTCATTTTACCTTAATCATATAAATTACCCAAAATATTGAATGTATTAAAAAATAACATTTATCCCTCAATCCCTAAATAATTTTATATTCCCATGTTATCATTATGAAAAAGAATAATATCCAAAAAACATATTATTATTTTATCAACTTGTATAACTAACCAAATTATACAAACCCAATACATCACGTACAGATGTGCATGGTGATGCACCCTTGTATCCCTACTGTTGTGGGTTGAAAACGCACGACCATTCCCGACATGCCAGGTTGTCACCCTTCCTATGAGTTCTTCATTCTTAAAAGTATATAATTATATTATCATTTATAAAATATAATCATAAAAAATAACCATATTTTATTTCAGGAATGTTTATTTCATACCACTCAGTTTCCATAAATATAGTAATTACCCATAATTTTCTCAAAATCCAATGTCTCAAACAATACCATTAATCTCCTTAAATTATAAGAATATAAATCCTAAAATGGGTTTCTAATATATTTAACATAGTACCAAATAGAATTATAAAACTATGATGATATCTCTAACTCTTAATATATCATCATAATCTTGAAATTTTTTTAAACCATCCAATCATAACAACTATAATTTTATGACCATAAAAAAGTTATTCAAGTGATTTTGAAATAGATTTCATATATGTGGATATTTTTAACATTGGGTTGTAGAGAATTAAAAAGAACATTTATATAGTAATTTCTTAAATTTACAAATGGACTGTAATACTTAGTATTACATTTATCCACCAAGGAAACCCATTCAAAATAATACATGACTTCTTTTCAGGATAAATATTCAATTCATTCATCATGAAATATGTTTCTCCATAAAAATCTTAGTACCTATGAAAAATATTTAAAAAATGGTGTGAGCACATAAACATCATTAAGGGATGCACAAAAAATATAAAATTGTTATTCTTTTGAAAAAATGTAAACTAATGGATACTTCATGATAATTTAATACATTATACCCTTAATCAGTAATAAATAAATTCATTTAAAAAAAATATCATTTTTTATCCTTTTTATAACAAAATTCTACCATAAGACTATTTAAATCACATATAACATATAAAGGTAACATGGGTCATTATGTTACATAAATGGAATAATTGTACGGTCGAATTCCACACATATCACACTTAATGATTTAATAGGTATATGACTAAATTCTATAACACAATGAATTTTTGGTAATAAAGTAAACACCCATACATAGTTTATCATGTAACCACCAATCATATTTCCTTGTACATTTATATTATCATAGCACATAAAAGATTGTAATTTTCAACATTTCACTCATAAAAGGTCATTTCCAATCACAAGAAATAATTTTAATACAATAAAATAATCAATCCATTATTAAAACCATATAAAACATTAAAATAACCTAAAAATTTAATATGTGCTTTATTTTTCAATTAAAAACATTAAGGAGTGTTAAGGAAGTAAAATATCTAATAATGATTGTCGTGGTAGGGAAGCCATTCTTGTCGTCTATGTTAAAATCATTCATTTTATTCATTTTGGAAACAATGTTAAATGATTCATATAGAAATATTACTATTTATTGTTTTTAATGAAATTTAAATTAAAAGGGGGTTTTTAAGAACCCCATAAAATAATGTGGTGTATAACAAAGAATATTCCTCAACAAATGGGGAATGAGACAATGTCTCTTACGTCATGATTGAATCATCACGTATTTTCATTATTTTCATGAATAATAAACATATTTTAATTTATACATTATTGAAAAAAAATTATGTTTATTTTTTCTTTTAAATAAAAAATTACCATATTATTAAAGTAGATAATTATCTATGTTTATATCAGACGTTTTTTCGATATTATGTTCTTGAGTCCTAAATGAACTTGGTAAGATGTCAACAGGTCACATGGTCTTAAGTCAATAAAATCCGGAATAGTAATCATGAAATAATTATAAATTTCATAAATTAATGATACCTATAAATGAAACAATAACTTATGGTTATGAAAAATTAACAATATTATAATCATGGAGACAATAGGCCATACATACACATGATTAATGTTTTTCATTTTCTATTGATCGTTATGGAATTAAGGTTAGTATTATTTTAACCATAAATTCTTAATAGTTCACACATACACACGAACGATTTTATAATTTTTATGTGAAAGTAATGTATGACCACAATTGTTATATTATTATATTATAATAATTAAAATATCATTAATATGAAATATTAACATTAAATTCCACATAATAACAAGACATGAGAAATGGATATGGAAGAAGATTTATATCGATTCGTGTAGGTGATAGTTCACACTTAACGATTAATTACATTCACAATTGATATTATTGAAGAAGGATTTAGGTGATTATATTTAAAGAATAAGATCTAAGTATATTTAGGATACTATAATTTATATCTATCCATTTTTGTAGAAGATTTTATGTATGATGAAGAATAAATATAATAGAAATACTTAATAAAAAAATTTACCCTTCGTTCGGATGATCACCCTTATGAACACCTTATCACATCTAAGGTGGGATTTAAACCTAAAATAAGGCCAATATAATGAGTAAAGGTACTATAGTAAATATTTTTGTTCGAAATTTTATGAACTAAATGGTTTTTGAAGTGTGAGTAACATAGATTAATGAGATCCCTTTTTATAGTAGTGTGGAGGAGCACGATTGATAACATTAGAAGTATTAAATTAACATAAACATTAGTTTCTATTTTTAAAAGTTCAAAATTAATTTATTTTTCATATATAATTATTTAAGGTCAAATTAACATCATAAAATTAATATTATTCATTATTTAAATAAATTAAAATCCTTATCATTTTGATTTAACCCCATTTAACTCTTAAATTTTACCAAGAAAGATACAATTCGACAGTAAAAAAATTAACATAACATGTTAAACAACCAATCGACGAGTCATTAATAAAATTTTTAGAATTATATCATCTTTGAGGAATAATATTTTATTTTTATAAATATTTTTTCATTTAATAAAATATCTAATAATGTTTAAATAGTGATTATATCAGTTTTGACAGTATTCATTACATGACTTTTTTTAAAAACCATAAAAACCTATTTAATTATAAAAAACAAATATAAATCATCTATAACATGTTAAAGCAATCCATTAAATTCTTATCTGGCAGAAAATAGTTCCAGTTATATTAATTTTAATATAATTAATATTATTTATTTGATTCTTCTTTCAGTAAATCTATTACTCCACCATCATTCCACCATAATTAAATTTAACTAATTAAAATTAAAACATTATAATTAAATTATCTTTATGTAGATAGACATTTTATATTTAAAATATATATTTATAATATAATTTGTCTTCTTTATTAAAATATATAAAAATTTATTCACTCATTAAAAATATAATTATGATATTTTTAACATATGTTTAAATAAGACATAATAAATGTCTTAATCATACCGAAGTTTCATAAAAGGGTGTAATTTCATTATATGGTTGATTTTAGTCAAAAATAACTAATCTAATGAAATCAGTTCATGTTTAAGAGTAATTTAAAATTTTATTATATTATATTTACCCCTATTTACCTGATTTCCACTTTAACCACCGTAAATAAAATACTAAAGTTAATACTCAACAAAATTTATTTTTTTCCTATTAGAACACAATTATAAAACTGATTACAACATTATATTTTTGTTTTTTAAAATTCAATTTATAGAATTGGTAAAATTATTATTAATGCTAATCCCACAGATGTGGCTAAAAGGCGTGTAAAAGAAACATTTAATATCTGAATATGTTTTTAAATATAATTTCAATAAAAAATTAATTATAATGGTAAATATTAGATTAAATGATTAAATTTTAATCTAATTAAAATTCAAAACCAATTAAAATTATAATCTATATAATTAAATTATAAAAAAATTAATCTAAAATGTTCTATTTTTCAATATTAATTAAAAATGGATTATTATCCGAAAAATACCAAAAATTTATCAAAAGTAAATTTTTATTTCCAACATCTATATAATAAGTTTATGTTTTCAAATATAATTTCGAAAAGTGAAAAATTTATGATTAAAATGGGTTCTCTATCAAATGGTTGTAAAACTGCCTTTTTTTTGAAATATAACCACTTAATTTGTAAAAATGTAGAATGTCTTCAAAACAAAAAATATAAATTTTAGACATTAGATTGAATTTATATTTCATCAATATAATCAATAAATATTTATTTGAGTATTTTATAAACATAATTATTCACATTTTAATAGTTTTACTTAAAAACGGATATTTTATATTCATTTAGTTTTTATTGTGATTTATAATTAATTTTATATTCAATAAACATGTGTAATCCATATTTTGATAATTCTTTTAAAATTGTTCTCTCCATTAATAATAGTGTCTAGAAAATAAATTCCATATTAATCATTAATATTTAGTTGTTCGTTTATGCT
This sequence comes from Viscum album, assembly GCA_963277665.1. Classification (NCBI taxonomy): domain Eukaryota; kingdom Viridiplantae; phylum Streptophyta; class Magnoliopsida; order Santalales; family Viscaceae; genus Viscum; species Viscum album. The sequence goes on along the minus strand of OY728151.1, from coordinate 972,892,769 downwards.
CAATGTGGCATATCATATACACTATAGATTATTGTGATTTCTTAGAAAAAACTCAGGATGTTACAATGAAACCATTTTTTTATCCAAGGTCATTCACTATCATCATCTATTTAAATCATTCATGATGGGTTTTAAATATTTTGTGAATATCCACATCAGATCCCCTAGGAGTATTAGACTAGGTGTGTTGGAAGGACTGTTGTCCTTAACCGGGTGATGATTGAGTCCAGATCAATGCTACATTTTGGGAGTTATTTCCCTCTATGTACATATGTTCCAAATAGACATCCACATTTATTATTTGTGGAGGGATTGAATTTCTTTGAAAACACACCCTATATCAGTTTCCAAAATTTAAAAACATTTTCCAATATTTTAATTCATCCAACTAAATATCATCAAATCTATCCACAAAGTTCTTACTTAGGTATTGTCATAATAGTTTCAAATGGTATGCATAATATTTATTTTGATACGAACATTAGAATATATTGTTTTTTATATATTTTTACTACATCCTATTAAATAAATATTAATTACAATACATAAACACACACTTAAGGATCTTAATAGTTTAGTGTGTTTGGGTTTTTAGAAAAAAAATATCTGAAATTCCTAAAATTAATTTAAGGTATTTCATAATGATCTTAACACTATGTAATCTTCACAGAAATAATAAACATACAACCATTATTCATAAACTTGGTAAAGGAAATATAATAAAGAGTGTTTCCAGATTCTCATTAAGTGTATGAATGGCGGATACAAAAGAATAACCTTTAATGAAGCGTACGTAAACATGAGGATAAAATTATAATCTCATACCCTTCGTATCAATGATCATAATCTTGAGTCATAGAATTATGATTTGTGTTTATAGGTTATGAAACATTATGTTATTAAATTAGATGTTCTTTAAGAACATGAAATTGGAATAGACATAAGATTCGGGTATACCCATAAGCATTGAAAGTCATATACATAGTATTCAAGTATATCATTGTTGAATAGTTTCACTTACCATACAGTCATAGTATTCTTGGTTATCTCCCAAACCATCATAATGATATAAGTACCTTATTGAACTTGGATAACTCCCCATTCAAGTCCTGATTATCTCATGAGATACATATTCATAACTAAGTCATTTTAGGAAGATATAGGTCCCACACACCACATAATTAAAATCACATATATGTGTCTTGAAAGATCATTAAAATTTCATCATATCATAAAATATGGAATTAAATGGGTTCATAATCATATCATCATACCATAACCTGGTAAAAATCAATGGGTTAAAAAATAATTTTATTATTTCATCATAGTACAAACAGTGAAATAAATTAGGTTTTATAAACATATTATAGTGTAATAAGAAATGGAAGACAAGTGGGTTTCATAAACATCTCATCAGCATAAACAAAAAAACTCATATAATAAATAATAATTATATAATATGATTATATCCCTTATAAATAGTATATAATATCTTATTATGTCACCTTAAATAAAAAATGAATTTATATTACCAAATGGAATATTTTAAGATGAAAATAAAATTTTGTTGAAAATCTACTTTTTAAAAAAAATCATAAATGATTTGAATATATTTTTTTAAAGATAACCATGAAATCTATAATTTAATATTTAAAAATTATTAAAAAAAAATACTTTCGGAATATTTCTTTTCAACTTGGAAATCAATTTTTTAAACATTTTCAAAACTCATTTTTTAAATCATTTATTTGAATTAAAAAAATCACAAATAATAATAATAATATTTTCATTGACTTTTTTTTAATTATTAGGGATGAATGAGGTATTATATTGTTCAAGATACTGAGAAATTCAGTTTATGCCCTGAATGTTAACGACAATTTTGAATTTCAAATTTTTAATAAATGAATATCATGCATTGTTTGGAAAATGATATGTAGATTATTTACAATGTTTTAGTATCAAACATGAGAAAAATATTTCTCGCTAAATTGATAAATGTATAAAAAGTTGAATACATCTTTACAAAACATGGTTTTGAAAAAAAATCATTTTCAATCAAAGACATAAATAAAGACGATTTATTATTAAAAAAACATTTGAACATATTAAGTATATAAATACTGAAAAATAATGGGAAAATAAGTATTCTCATGTAATAAATTGCCTAAATGAAAGTTAATTAATTTCTTGGGAGATGATTCAACTTAGTTCATCATCGTACACATAAACATAAACAATCACAATAAATAATGAGATTATATTATGAAATCATTACCACTTTGGTAATATTTTACACAATCCACATGAAATTACAATGTCAAATGAAACATATAATAACATGAATATATGTATATTTATTATTTAACATTTCAAATGAGAATATTATATACATAATTTAATAAGAGAGATTGAGAAACAAAATTATGTCCCAACTAATGAATATCAAAAAAATATCCCACCACTATGTTATCATTTGAACCTTATGTTGTATGAATGAGATGTCCTAAAAATGATATTCAAATCTCAAAATACTTAATTATTATCAATATAAAATAAAATATGAGGAAGTATATAAACCACATAATATAACTACATTTTGAATACAGTGTGCGTCTATTAGAAAAATTAAATTTGGAAAAAATTCTCTTACCACTATAATTGTTTTTTGAATCATAAGATCTATTATAGAATATCACAATATGAAAATATTAAAAAACTAAAAGATGTATATTCATGATATAATATTTAAATGGGGAACAATATATATATTAAAAATTTAATGATTCGAGGACATTGCATATGTATCCATGAAGTAAAACAGAGATTACAAATCCTTTAACATAAGTCCCTCATTATTTAATAATAGTTAAAAACTCCCGTATAATAAAAATATGTTTTTTATATATCTATTATTGAACCATAATTATATATATTAAACAATATATTATTTACTTAAGACCTTATATTACATATCTTATAATTAATTAATTTCTTATATCATTATTTTTCTATTAAATGCTTTGTTTTTAAATATGTTTTGGTTTTTGTGTGTCCTCTTACATTTATTGTGTTTCTTTCATATATTCAATAATAATAATGAAATAATTTTACTATTTATACATAAATAATTCTTTTATTACCAATAATAAAATATGGATTCTAAACTTTTGTATGTTATGATAATGGAGAAAGGTATGTTGTACGTACACATTAATCACATTTCCACTTTTCAATGATAATTATGGAAATGAAGTACATAATATTTTACCTTAATATAATGCTTAAATTATCATAAATAACAATTTATTACATTTAATATACATATAAATTTAATTCATATGGTATGTAAATGAAAAGAGGGAGTCACATCACTTCATTAAGGTGGTAGTCCACTCATACATGAAAGATGTTATAATCCTTCGATGACAAAAAATATAAGGAAAAAAGTGAAACATAATCTTTTAAAATTTAAAAATATTTCCAGAATATAATAATTATTTCATTTATATATAAAATATTTGTACATTTTATCATTACAATATTCAATGTAATGCGTTCGTGAATAAGAATCACATCACTTCGTGAGGCGGTATTCCTCCGTACACAAAAATGTTGTTATTGTGTCCCCTAAAAAATGGATAAAATATATTAAATTATTTATCTATAGGTATAAATACATTATAAATATAATATATATACTTTATATCGATTATCATAGAAAATCAAGGCAGATGGTAATGTAAAAAAAGAATGACATTGATTCGCGAGGCGATAGTCCACCGTACACGGAAATAATGATTCTTATCCTATTTAACAGAGGATGGGAAATTTGATGTCCCTAAAAATAAAATAAAATCATATAAATAAATTTTATACACTGATATTCTTACATAATCATGTCTTATTCATATTTTAAAGTGTTTTAGGACGAAACAAACTAAAAATACTTAATAAAGAATGATACCTCTTCTTCGGGTAACATTATTAGTTTACACAAAAAACCATCAAAGAATGGATTAATATCTAAAAAACATATATATGATTATATGTGTTTATTTGTGAATTTATATTGTAAGGTATTTTTTAAAAAATAATAATTTCTATGTCATTATATGAGGGGAGAGTGGATGGCCTTTTATAATTTATGTGAGTGACACACTTGTAATGTTTTGAAATGATAAATGTCTGAAATGTTTTTATCATGTAAGAATGAAGAAAAAATTGATTTTTATTGAGACTTTGAAATAATTTGGTATATATATAGCCATAAAATATATTATAAAATATTTTTTCGGGTTATTTAAACCAATCACTTTTTAAATTAATTATCATTAAACACATTTTACCGTAATTACGATAATAAGAATTTCATTTTAACATTATTCAGTTTGATATAAAAAATTCAAATTAAAAGTTAATTAAAAAATTTATCATTCCACATATGGAATAAAATTTTCAAATTATAATAAAATAATTCAATGTTTTTAATTTAAAATTAATCCTGCATATGAAATGAGAAAACTGGTTTCTAAAGTGAAAATGTTAAATTGATTAAAAATTGGTATTTAAAAATTATTACAACGAATTAAATGTATTAATATATATATATGTAATTTATGTAATGTTAATATAAAAAAATAAAATAAAAACTAACTTTTTAAATAATATAAACGAAATTACCGTTTTCAAATAAAATTATTTATATCTCATTATTCAAAAAAATTAATACTCTTATAAAATTTTAAAAAATAGTCCGATTATAATTGTCAAGTGATATTTTAAATAATGAAACATATTTTGTGATATAATATTCTTAAAATATTAAAAAATTATTTTCAAAATATGTGTGCAAAATGAGAGAAAAAATCTTTTTAGAAAAATAATGTTTGTTAGTGTAAAATTGGATTTTTTATTATCTATTATCTTGAAAACACATATGATGATTGTTAAATTTTTTATTTAATATATAATATATATATTTTAAAAAATAATTATTTTAATTTATTGATTTAAAACATATTTTGGTACCTAAAAATAGTTTTTAAAAAATATTTCCCTTATTTTCTAATATTTTTTATTAAAATTTATAATTTACTAGAAACCAATGAATAAATTTTATATATTGGTATAAACCATATATTTTAAAAATTTATTCAGTCCAATTCATACCCTCCATTCTAACGGCTCAAATATGAATATTATTTTAAATAATAATATTTTAATAGTATTTCATGTCTTATTTGTTCCGAGTCATGAATAAGATGAAAGCTAAACTCAGGGTTGCATATAATTGTATCTTAACATGGTGTTGTGTGAAACAAATAATATAAAATTGATTACATTCCTTTGAAAAAATATATTCCAAAAGAACTAGGTTTGTTACAAAATTTCTACGATATAGAAAAATTGGATATTTGTTAAATAAAAATACAATAATTAATTTTTTAAACTAGTCCTTAATAGAATCTATGTTTATAAATATATAGAAAAATAAATCTTTAAATAAAAATAATTATTTTTCATTATACATATAAAATCATACTTTTTAAAAAATTCTAAAAAAATCAATCCTAATATAAGTTTGTCATTATGAATTGAAAATCAATTTTTTTAATCCGACTTTGTAATATTGAATTTTATATTTTAAATAAATCGGTTTAATTCTTCAAAACTGAATTTTGTTAGAAATAATGTATTTTAATTTTTATTAAAAAATTACCTAATATCCTTATAATGAATATAAATCTATAAAATCTAATTAACGAATGCTAGTCATATATATAAATGATTTATATTTTAATTTAGAAGGTTATTATATTGATATTTACCTGAGACACTCCTCATGGTAATTTTATCATCAAACATATTATTTGGAGCTTACATATACACTTGAGAAATGAAATGTAGTGGAAGATATATTGATTGCAAATATTTCAGTTAAAAAATTGATGAAATCGATAGATGAATGGATAATTATAATATTATTTGATGAGTTCTAATTATATGAATTAAACATATCGAAAATTTTGTGAATATATTTTATAAATGTAATATCCATGTTGATAAACCATGTGAAATAAAAAAATTATTTATTTAGGAATGTTAAAAGAAAAGATATTCCTTATATGGTGGGTATTCCAAGGATTGATGGAATTTCCTAGTAGATTCACTATTTTATTTTATAGGATAGAAGGTGGTTCTTATGGAAATTAAGAGGGAAGATTTCAAAAAATAATTATTTATAAGAGACATAAAGTATATCTAGAAGATAAAAAGATATTTCATGATTTCAGACACTAAACTGTAATTTTGTTTATGAGAATGGATGTAATTGATTTTTTTATTGTTCTTAACATATCAAAAGTTAAATTTTGTTCAATATAGACCATTGGGGTTGTTTCAATTATTACACAGTCTAACATAGAGGTTGGAAAATATTTTCCTAGAATTTACATTTGAATTTTCTGGATCACCTAAGAAGCATGATGGAATTTAGGAAGTTGAAGATTGATTTAATAAATCAAGGAGTTTTTTTATAAATCAAAACATTTTTTTCCTGAAAATATTGATAAACATTATATGAAGTAAGTTATTAGATCCTGTTGGATTTGAAATTATATTGTATTGAATAAGGACAAATGGATTGTTTCTAGGTTTTTGAATGGACCAATGAATATTATAGGGATAATGTAAATAATGGCTACAATATACCACTCTGATATAAATGGAAAAATAATAAATGACAATAAAATTATATAATATATTCTCTAAGAATGTTTTTTTACATTTCATAGGGCTTAGGACATCGCTTTATTATGAGAATATGTTATTGAAAACAACATTTACTAATCATCAGTTTATGAGACCATTTAATAAATTATATGGTTTTGCACATTGATCAAAATTTAATTGGATTAAGACTTGTGAATTTAAATTAATTTTACCATGTTGTTATAGTATATTATAGATCATGTTATATTAGTTTAGATCCAAATGGGTTTATCTCAAAGTTAATGAATGTATTGTGATTATAACTGAATTCATTTAAACGTGATATTTGGAGTGGTTTATAAATGAATGTCTCACTAGGGAAGGGACACCTAGTATTAATAATGTGAGTAATGATTATGAAACTATATGTTGGTATTTTTAATATTACTAAATATATTGGTGATATGGATTATCAGTCTGTAATTTGAAAATTTTCTATATAAATTAAAATTTATTTTCATTTTACTTCATTAAATAATTATTTAAGTTCTTCCACTCATATTTTGAATTGGTTAATAATCATGTTTTAACTATATATTTATTTTATTGAAATAGGGATAAAGGTTAGTTATTATAGAGATTATATTTACAGAGGATAATGTATTCCTTTGAAGATGGAGTACAATTAACAAGAGATGACTCCACAGAAAATAAGGGAAAATAATTCACATATAAAACAATATTTATATAATCATTTCAATGATAATTGTCAGTATCTAAATAATTTATATTTTAATTGAGGGTAGAATGATAACATCAATGTTTTTGAAGTTATTCATGGATATGGATGATGATATCTTTTTTTATTTTCTTATTTCATAATATCATGTAGACGTTATTAAATATTTTTATATAATTAAAAATTTTCATTTCTATAATAATGTGGTTTGTGAGAGTGTAATTTTCAATTAATAATAGTGAACTAATTCATAAATATTAAATTTTTTATTTTCAAATTGAGATGATGAAAAATTTGTTTATGATTTGTCATTATGATTTAATTTTATGACCATAGAAAGATAGGGTTTTCCTGCTGGATGGAAATTTATCAACCATGTAATTATTATGGATCCCCACTTTGGGTTTTATCTAAATTTGAAAAAATATTTAAATTTGTTTTAAAAATATCGAATCACGATAGAAATTGAGAGACATATTTTTAGAGGACGAATTAAATGGGCTAATTTTGAATCATGTTATTGGTAGTTCACATGGAGAGTTAATGGTGGATTTAGATGTTATAATTTATAAGTAGTGGATTATATTTTCACATTATTATTTTTAATGTCTTCCAATATTTCACCATTTATGGTAGTGAACATCAAATTGCGTGTTTTCCAGAAGGTGGTTAGAGGTTTATGATCAGTCAAATTATTAATGTTTTTTAAATTATTATTCTATATATTTCATTTTAATTATCCGTTATTTTTGGTGAAGATACATAGTTATAAAAATCTCACATATGGAAAATTTTTATTATTCATGTGTTAAATGTGTAAAATTATTTAATGATAATGAGGATTTAAATAATAGAAAAAAATAAACACCATTGGGCCAATAGAGAAATTCCACACCCTCTTATATGATTTTTCCCACTCCAAAGAAAACCCATTACAATTTTTTTGGACTAACGAACCTATGTAATTAATGAAAATAAATTTAATGATGTCCCCATAATACAATCCCTAAAGACACCATCTTGTGTCCATTCTTTCCTCAACAAGTTCATAGGTCTTCCCCCAATTCTCCATTGTTTCCATTGTTATCGGCTGCATTAGCAGCCACATTTTTGGCCAAATATGGACCAAAAATCATTCAAAATGGGAGATTATATGATTTTTACCTAATCAAATATAAAATTTTGTATATTGGAAGGGAACATGAATAAATAGAGAAGTATTGTGAATGAAAATGATTGTTGAGAATGTTGAAATGGATAAGTTCCATGAATGAATTATAAAATTGTAGTAGTTTGAGATCAGGGATCTAAAATTGAAACCATTTAATTATCTAGAGATGAAATATTCTATTTTACCAACGATAATGAATGTTAAAAAAATATAATGTTGGGATACATAAAAACTATAAATAAATTTTTGTATCTATCTAAAAGGATTTCCATGGACTGTGATTTGTTTTACGGGGAGATTAATATGATATCAAATATTCTAAAATTGAATTGAAATTTATAGATATGTCAAAAATGGTAAATTATGGAATAATTTCTAAAATTTCTTATTAAATTTATAATTAAGATTATTTATACTTTAATTATCCAGCAATAAAAAAATTGGTGTTATGAAATAATATAATCTTTATGTAAGATAGATACTTAAAGAAAGAAGGCATCGTCAAATAAATAATTCCTAAAATTAATCTTCTTTATGATAAATTATTCCTACAAATTACTCATTAATGAATTATATTGAATATTTAATGATGATACTATGAAAATAATATCCATCAATAAAGGAAACACATGTAAATTATCATGTTGATGAATCTTCTTTATATAAAAAAGAATTAAATCATTGAATTTTTAAGACCACATTGGTTGAGAAAAATACAAATAAAATATGTCAATTAAAGAAGAAATATAGTACACGTTTCATTAAAAATGCTTCAAATATTTTATTTAGAAAATATCATCAATAGTAATAATTAAAACAATATTAATGTTAATGGAATAATGTTCAATCTATGATTAACTAAATGATTAATTACAATTATTATTATCTATTAACCATTATCCACACATTTGATAATGTTTTTTTTAATGATATAATGTAGGAATATTTGAAATTGTCCATTTTAGGGGGGGGGGGATAAAAAAATATTATAAGAGTTGAGAAATAGATAAATCTATTAAAGAATAATCCTTTTAGTTATATGAGAAATTTTTTTAATAGAAATCCAACTTCTTAAAAATGATATAATATTTTTTCATAGTGGATGGTTATTTATAATTAGTATCCTTTGTATAAAATGTTATGAAAATAATATTAGAATGTTTTAGTTGATTTTTGTATAGAGATTGATTGTTTTTTATTATTAATTCACATGAGAAAGCACAAATATAGGTTCTTATATAGTATATAAATAGTTCAACACAAAAATTTAAGGTTTCAAACCCCATCCCTAATTATATACGCATAGATTATTTATTTTAAGGAATAATTTCAATTATAATTATATGTTATAATATAGTACATAAATGACAATTTATATGGGATTCATGATTATAATTTCTTCTTGAAATTTCTCATGTTGTAAATTGATATGGATATTTTTATTAAAAAATATTAATTTAAATTATAAACAATGTACTAGTTCCAGAAACATTATTATAATGATGATATAGGCAATAATTGAATATTTATCTTTTAGTTTTTTTCAATATAGAGTTCACCCATGCATTCTTTTTTTAAATATAACTCATATAGCTTACAAATTTTAAGTAATGTTCCTACTAATAAGAAATAGATATATTATTTGAGTTGAATTTTTATTATAACATACAAATTAATTCCAAGTGAATGACAAAAAAAATTATTTAAATAAGACTATTATAAGATACTTTTATAACAAAAAATTTTCCCTTCTAATTAAATTTGTCTTTGGAATGTATTTTTTAAAAGGAAAAATAGAAGTAAATCTACTATTTAAATTCCCTATTATAGTGGAAAATTAAATAAAATTATATAAAAGAATAAATAATAAATTAGAATGTTTTTTAATTTATTGATAATCATATTTAGATGTCTATTTATATTGATTTAATTTGTTTTAATAGGATTTAAAATGATAAATAATTGGAAAAAATATTTCAAATGAAGCATGTTATAAATGATTTAATTTTTATTATGAATAAATGAGTAAAACATTGAAGAGAAAATTCTAAATTAAAAAAGAAGTCTTAGTAACTAGGGTATAAAAGTATAGCATAGACACAACTCTATCATATGACACTGTATTAGGAATTGATTCACATCATTGTTATATGTGAATTTTGATATAGAATATAATAATATTGATCATATAAATTTCATCACAAACATATCATATGATATATCTATGGTTATAAAGAGTTTAACAAAGAAAATTGATAAATTATTATAGATTTAGATATTTAATTTACATATAAAACTATAAAAGTATTCTTGATTAATATAAGTACACAATGTGGGTGAAAGTGATGAATTATCATTAATTTGAAGGGAATGTATATTATATTATGATAAATAACAAAGGATTCCAATAATGTTATCATGGTTTCTAATAGAATGATTTTGTAACCATAATATTAGTAAGTATATCACTATTTACAATTCTCAATACATGGAAAGAATAATGATTTTTTATTCATTTAAAAATGAGATACACTTAAATTCTTAAGTGATGTTTAAAAAGAGTAATAAAATTCATTATAACGTTTTATTTTTTAGGACACACATAATTTTTATTTACATAAAATTTTATATCCTTATAGTGTTACAAATTAATTTGGAATTGTTATAACAGTTATTGAATAATCAAAGAAGTTACAATATTGAGTAAATAAGATAAGAAGCATATAATGAATAAAGGGTTTTATATAAAACATGGAAGTTATTTTAAAAATCTTATTGAAATATTAAGGGGTTAGGATCTCTGAAATCATTGATTGTATATTAATTTACCATTGAAATATTATAGAGTATCTATAAAGGATGATATTGAGTGTGTAATCAAAATAAAGATTATTTTAAATTCATAGATAATGATACAAATATTATTTAATGTTGATATATTAATATCCATTATGTTTATAACTATATAATCTATAAGGGTGTTTAGTTTGATTTGAAAATTATTTAACCCTCAAAATAAAAAAAGAAGGGAAATATATTAATATGTTATGATACTTATAGAATAATTGTGATAGGATTTATTTTCATTTTATTTTTTGTATCAAAATAAAATATCTTGTGAAGGTATCCTATAGTTATTGATCTAAAGAGTGTTCATTACTGAAATTACCACTGTATTATCTGAATGTAGGGGGGGTAAACAGTGGTCCATTATAAAAATAATTTATTTTTATTTTTATCTTCTAAAACTTCATAATTCTTGATCTAATAACATTATGTTACTATAAACTCTACCCAAATAGTTCATTAAAAATGATCAACATAATAATTTACCAGTATTCAGTATAAGGACCTACTCTTTTCCATGTCTACTTATGTACCCCATCCATGGATTCTCAACTATAATTAGTCACTGAATAAATGTACAATATAACATAGAATATATAATATTCAATCTAAAATAGTCACACCAGCCCCTTATCTTCAACTAAGGGGGATTCCTCTAAACAACATAAGTTATATAGAGTCCCACAATGTATATGAAAGGGATTCTTTATATTCCCTCATGGATTTAGATCACATTGTTAACCCATTATTCTTCTTCATAAATGGATTTTATTACCTTCCACTAAACAAATGGTATTCAACTTCTTATAGGTCATCAAGATATCTAATATGAAACATGCTTCTTATATATAGATTATATTTATAAATCATCATCATAATGAATCACAAAAATATTTCATGTCACTTATCAATATTCCTTAAGTATCTTGACTATAATAGTATGACTATAGGACACTTAATAATGGGGAATTATAAAAATAATCTTCCTTCTTATAATATCTTTATCCAACACAATTTTATCTCAGAAGGAATGTAACATTTTTCATTTTCTTCAACATTCAATAACCAATTTTCTTCTACTACATAATAGTATTATATACTCCTTATTCTTAATTTTATGTGTAATTTAATACCTTTAATTCATTTATTCATGTTAAAAGACATATATCTTAGAACACAATTCATTGTACACACTTAATACATTGACCATAAATAAAAATTAACATTTTTTTATTTCTCCCTCCACTCAATGTGAAATTATTCAAATAAGTGTTCACTATTTATGTGGTATTATTATATTTCCAATAACAGAAATATTTTAATGAATGCATGCCAAACAAGAACCCACAAGCATTGGTATCCTAACTTTTTCATCCTCTACAAAAAATCTTGGTCAATATCATTTAAGGCCTTCACATGGGTGTATCCCTTATTATTCTCAACTCCAAATTATTAAAAAGTGTTAATAAATTACCCTTCACATTATTTTCATTCTCATTACAAAAATGATGCTAAACATTTATTCTCGTTATTATCTATTAGTCTCAACCATTATTGTATATACTCAAATGCTTATATAATTTTATCAATTAAATATTTCAAGTCGTATAAATAATATATAATAAATAATATTGAAATATAGAAAAAATAATTTTAACTAGAGTAATTAACATGAAAATCTATAAGTATTCAATTAAAAAATATTTTCATTATTAAAAACTTAACTCTTATTAATTCTCCCTAATATAGGATCAGAAAATAATATTTTAATTTTTATAGAAGGAATGTATATTATAAAACTTCATCAAAATTATTCTAAAAAACCCATGAAATTGACATTAAATATCAAGAAATAGATATAGTTGAACCTTGTTTTTATTTTACTTTTAAAAATATTTGGTTTATTCCTGAAAATGGATTGATGATGTTCATGAATAAATTAAACAAAACACACATCTTTAGAAAAAATTTCATCATATGTATATAATTTTGGAAACTCCATTTATCATCATGATTTGATTTTACCTTTACAAGGATACTTATATGCTCCTAAAATTGATCTTACTTTAATCATGTAACCTTTTATTGTATGTTATAGTTATATCGATATATAATTATAATTTAATCATCCCAAATGACTTTATATAAAAATTATTTAATAAGGAATCCTGAGGTTTTGTTCTATAGAAATAATAATTTTCATTAAGTAGTGATTTATAAGCCAACTTGTTTCTATAAATGATTATAACACATATAATTTATAGAAAAATGATTTTTACAAAGACTGATATTTTCATAGGTAAATTTTAATCAACATAACATCATGTTTACATTGATTATCATGATGTTTATTTCAAGCCTAGATGGTGTATACACAAGGTTATGATTATGATTTTTCTACTAAGGGTCTTGTTTATACAGGGAATGAATCATTCACATGAATATAATTCAATTTAAATACGAATAAGTTCATAACTATGAACCTAAATATTTATGTTTATGGATCACCTTGAAATCATGCTTATACAAAGTCCTAGACATGTAATTTTATATAGATTTTTGTGAAATTAGTCCAAGGTTTCTTCAATATAACTCAACCCTTCTCAAACATTGATCCAAAAATTTTATGAATACTAAATTTAGAAATTATTTTGAAAGGTAAAACATGGATAATGTTTCTAATGAATTTATATTGAATTTAAAATTCCTTTAACAAGTTTTGATCAATTGAATTACACATATACCTGATTCCAATATAATTTTTATTTTCCCACTTTATTTAACTATTTCATTTCATCTTTTATATGTTATTAATAGAAAATAAACTATCAATAAAAAATGATTAATCCTTGAATATGGGATTGATCATACGATCATATGATATAAATGGATTCCCACACTAATATATCATGAATTGTATTCAATGGTTTGTAACTTTCTATAAAATTTTTCAAACAATTGAATATTCAATTTTATCTCCAATGATAGAGTGTACTGCTCTAATTACCATAACTGAGGTATAGATTATCATGCCTTCTTAATTGGGTGGATAATCTAAAATATATTGTAGGACTTAACCTTCTCATAAATAAATTTTAAATAAAAACATGTCTCATTTAAAACAAACACCACATCAATAGAATTAATTTTAAATCCTCTCCTTTAGATTTTTTAATTCAGAATTATCACCAAAATTAATTGTCAGTTCTTGTCCACTAATTGATAGTGAATGAAAACAGAGGAAAATTATTCTATCTATGAGACAAAATAGTTCTTGAATGAATACTTCTATTATACCCCTTTATATATCTCAATACATTAAATGTATGAAAATTATGACTTTTAAATTTAATAAAACATCTCCCTTTGGTCATCCACATTCTAAGAATTCCATAAAATCCATAGAAGAAATGTGGAAAGATGTAATCTGAGTAATGTGAAATTACTTATCCACTTCTATCTTCATATAGTATTATATATTATAGAGAAAATGATACTAATTTACACAATATGTTGTCCAAAATCAAATCTCAATGTAATACCAATACTGCCTTTCAACGTAATGGGAATACTCCAAATAATTTTCAAGAGGTTATAAATCCTAAAATTCCCATTATCACACACATAAAATCATTTAATGTAAAAGAAACATAAGTACTAATATTATTTTACAATCACTCCCCAATTATGAATAAAAAAATAAAATACATTAATAATTACAAGAGGGTGATAATCATACATCAGTGTTCAACCTATTTTCATGATGTGTTGTTTTTTAGATTTAATGTGTGTATATATATATATTAAATATATAAAAGTATCATCCCCTTTTTATTGAAACCTAAAAATGGATTCTATTCACATTTCATCCGAATTAATTCCCTTTTATGAAACCAGACAATAGTAAACCGTTGACTAGTGTGTTCTATGTCATCTCCTTAGTTTTATTACCTAGAGTGATACTTATTTCCTAACCTAGATAGTACCTTATTTGAAATAATAATGTGTATATACATATTCATGTTAGTACTTTTTCTATCTTCCAATGCCCTTTAGTTTGTATATTTTATCCATTTTTTACATTCATTGTTATATTGAAATAAATTTTTCACTATAGAAAACCTGGTAGTTTGACTTTCTTTATATTCTTCCATATTAATTTAAATTTTTAACTATTCCGTATATATGGTGTGGAATTCATTATCTAAATTATCAACTATGTTATTTGGGGTAAAATTTCTAATTTTTAACACAAAATTTAGAATTAGAATCAATTAGTTCATTTATAATAACATTTATAGATAATTTTTTTTACAAGAAGCCATGGAATATATCTATTATCAATATGAACTAACTTAATTAACCACTCACAAAATTCTTATCAAATTTTAGCTCTCCATTATTGTGAACATATCAACCTTATCACAAGTATAGTCAATATACATTCCAATCTAGCTATATTATTTTTACCTGATATAATTTTGGTTTTTTCAATGTTCACATAATTCATGTGATTAATTTTTATCGTCAAATTATTAATAGTGGAGAATCGTTTCTATATTATAGTTACTTTATCACTATAAGTTGATAATATTGGTTTTTTTTGTTACACTCTAGAAATTCATATACCCTCATTTATTTCTCAAGGAAGACATACTTAAATATTTTTACAACTTTTCTGTCTGTAATGGTTCCCTATTTTATTCCATATCTGAAAGATACATAGTAGTTTTGTGCCAACACTCAACCTATTAATGAGAACCAATGTTTCACATCCCATATAAATTATCATGAGAATGAAATAAATGCCTTGTATATATATAGTTAATTTTATGAAACTGATTTAATTTCACCATGTTTCTCCCTTGTTTCATCTTGTCTCTCCATTTATTTTGGTATTCTTAAACTTTTATATACTTAAGTAATGTAATATAAATCAAGAAATAAATTCTCAAAAATATGGGAGCACCAACATATTTCAATGAGTCATTATTTTTTTGAAGTAGGATATGCATATTAAAGATTAAGCTATCACATATTTCGGGTTGAGGAGAAATATTTTTTGAACCATATTTGTAGTACCTCCACATATATCATCCACCATCTAACCTCTATTATTTAATTACATGCCATAAATATTACATTTATAAAATATGAAATGAATTTAATTTTTATCTAGAATAATCTAAATAATAAAATTTAGTTGATGTATCTCTTTTCGGACACTGGCTGATCATCTTACATGTTCTTGAGTTGTATGATTCCTCAACACTTCTAACGTACCCTATAACTCTAGAATGAGTCTATTTTTGGGTAAAATTTATAAACAAAACATGAGTGGAAACAAATTTATTCTTATATATTTGAGAAGGTCCATTTGGGATTTTTTATTGATTTTTTAACATTACTTATAGATCCAAAAAATAATATATAGGGAAAAAATTTCATCCAAATTTGATTTTAATTACTGTTAATAATTTCTATTTAAAATAAAAATCAATTATTCATGTATCTTAGTAAACAGTTATTGTGAAATTTCAAGTTCATTAACCATTATACATCATGTAAACCTATGTATCATTGACATCCACTATAATTTTATGATGATCTTCTAATGCTTATATTGAAATATTAATAACACCCACTATCACATCCTTCAAACAACAATTATTTATTATTTTTCATTAATATGAAATGTGTTATTATTGTAATGTGAGGTTATTCCTCCACAATCCATGATAAGAACATGTTTTAACCTATTATATGAAGATTTAATTTAATCAAATGATCTTTACTTTGAGTTAAATTATTCAACTATACTGATCACTTGATGTGCCTTACATTCCCCATGTCCTATACATGAAATACTAAATTTTTATTTATCAAAAGATTAAATAAAAATGCACTTTCAGTTTTCATTAACATATTAATCTATATGTCTTTCTTAATTATATTATTAAATTATGACATACTATTAACTTGTATCCTATATATTATTCAAATACATATCTGATACTAAAAATCACGATTTAGTAAGAGTTTATAAAAATTCCTTAATTTGGGAGTCTTCTTTAAAATTCTCTAATATTAACATTCCCTAAATAATTTTTATATAAAATATGGATTTTCTTTAATACCACTTTAAGTACCCCAATGATTTTTATTCCACTAAGAGAAGAGGGTTAAATAAATTGTTAATTTTATTATTTAATTTCTTTTATTATATTATCCTCCATGATTTTTTAATCTAAATCCACTTGTCTTTGTTATAAACATCCTCATATGAATAGTGAAATAAATAATGTATCAATAGGAAAATTTACAATGTTTGGTCCCAAATATCCACTCCTTAAAATGACAATTTATTCTTCCCATCCATGAATTATCTATTATAACAATAAAAAAAATACAAGTGGACTATTATAGAGTATCACTGATATTCTTTTATCCAAAATCATAGTAGATACTTTTTAACATACAGTTGGAAATCCTCTTGGAATCTTCCCACTATGCATATATCATTATCATCACACTATTTTAATAGCATATTAACATGATCTCCATGTATACCATGAGTAACAAAAGTTATATGTTGTCCCACTGAATATATAAAAAAGTTTATATGATATATTTTAAAAACATATATCACCTAGGTAACCCAATACATATCTCCCTCAATGGATCTGATCTCTTTCTTCTAAACATAAGGTCTTCAACATCCAGTATGTCTTCAAGATATAATACATGAAATCAACCCCTCTATACATTTCACAATGAATATATTTTGAAGAACTAATTTATAGGAAATATATTCTCACTTCTCGATATTAATCAATTATCTTGACTATTATAAGATAAATCCAAGAGCGCTAACACTTTTAACATGACTAAATAGTTTTTATTCGTTCACACATAATTGACCCACATGACCATAACCGAAAATAAAATTTGGATTGAACATTTTATATTAACATTGACAACCAGTTATCTTCAAGTTCATCTTAGTATTAGATAATATTTTTATTTTGTACATGTTTCAGTAGTTATTTTTTCATATTCTACTCGAGATATAACAACTCAATCTCGGAAATAGTTATTCACATAGAGTCATTCCATATATCACATAAAATAATTTACTTTTTTAATTACTTCTTTCACTCACTAGTCATTTTTACATGAATATAATTTTTATTTGTGTGGTATTTTAAATTTTATTAGAATATAAATACTTTATGGAATTGTTTTACCTTATAGGATACATGAGATGTCACACAACTTTTTCTTATTATCATATAACCTTCATACAAATTTTATTTAAGGTTAACATGGGGGGAATTTTTTTGTAAATTCCAAATTCTATGACAATAAAAAGGTTCCCCTAAACTTTAACCTTATTATTTATGATTCATGATCAAAAATACACTTAAATTATTCTATGGTGTTCTTGGAATTAATTTAAACCTACAAAATTTTTCAAAAAAACCAACACTTAAATCACCATTTTTATGAGGAACAAAATAAAATCATATAACATTGTTTTTAAAATCCATTACATCATGAGGAAATCACAAGAATACTATTAAAAATTAAATTAAAATAAGTAAACAAGATAATATATTCACCCCATAATTATTATCACTCA
Organism: Viscum album; assembly: GCA_963277665.1. NCBI lineage: Eukaryota > Viridiplantae > Streptophyta > Magnoliopsida > Santalales > Viscaceae > Viscum > Viscum album. Next base: position 972,873,656 of record OY728151.1, on the reverse strand, counting down.
TATAGACATAGATCACACTCATTTAATCTTTGATGGATAATTGTGATTCTATGTAATCTCATCCAAATTATTCATTAGCACCCATGAAACTAACTATTTATTTTAAGTAATACATGTATTTGATCCTCATTTTATATTCATGGAGAAAAATCCTAGATTAGTTGTTAATTAAACATCCCAATGCTTTGAAATAAAATGATGAAACATGCATCTTATTATTTTGTTTCAACAGAAATAATATTTCTGAAAACAATATTTAACATATTACATTGAGAATACCTTTTCATGGATGAATATTCTCTCTTTAGTGTTACCTTTTATGAATAAGAAACCTATTTTGGTGTTTGTTAAATTTTGACACCATTAGAATGTTTCTTTCATCATCGAAAATTATATTACCTTTCAGTTATTAAATATTGAAACAAAATGTTCTGGTTAGTAAAAATTTTAGTTTTCATAATATTCTCATGCAGATCACGACTTACTTCTACACATGATTCATATATTGGACATGATTTTATGTTTCTTGTAAATACAAATTCTATTGTAAGTGATTCTTACACAACCTCATATTATTTTGATGTATGTTATCATGATGTTTACCTTTAGGCTATATGATGCATACGCAAGGTCAATATTTTAGATATATAGAAAATGATCATGTTTACATAGTACATTAATCATTCTTATGCAAAAAAGCCATATATAGAGATCCATGAATACCATACATAGATATTACATCTTATTAGATGAATATATATTACATAACATTACAATCCATTCTATATGTATAACATCATAGTGTATATTAATACTATATAAACAATCCTTTTATTTCATGAATGATCATGAATATATTCCATAAAGATCTCCCAACATATTACTCTTCTTATATATTCCTTAATTAAAAGTTTTTATTTGCAACAAAGGAAGGGAAAAATAATAAAGGGAGGTCCTATATTCTCATTTAGGAAAAACATAATAGATATAAGTTAGTGGTAATATTTAATATCAAGAAAATCATATGGATATGACATTTTTATCATAACATACGAAGTGTGTACCCAACATATCATAGATCAAATTCATGAGTCATGGGATAAAAATTTATAAGTTGAAATTTTATTTATCAAAATTGTGAGAAATTGTCATAAAAAAATCATGAACTATGATGTAAAATTGTAATATTAAAAATATATCCTAATAACATGGAACCATCGTAGGCATAGAAACCATGTGATTTTTTATGGTAAACTACTGAGACAATCATATCCTATTAGATCATGAATCATATCTAGTTTTTCATGTAATAATATATCATAAATCAAAAACTATTTAACATATCATAATTGAAAAGTAATCACCACCCATATCTCATATTTGTTCAGGCATCCCAACTAGTTTCCCATAGTGGATTGAGCACATCAACTCATTTCTAATAATTATCACTTGATATATTATATATTTAGCAATTCATTGTAGGGAGATATAATAATTTTTCAGATAATATCATTGTTAATATCATTTATATATTTCTTATAAGATCATAAAAAATAAGCATATCATTATTACCCATCCCGTGGAAAGGAAACACGGTTTTTAAACACTTTAAAATTTCATCCAACAAAACCCATGTAAAACAAATTATATTCATTAAAATACCATAATCATAATCATTAACTATATAGGGAAGTTATTAGGTTGGTATAACTTTATAATATCACTAATAAAGCACAAGTAACATCAAATGATGTTACCCTTATTTCAAAATTCTATTAAAAGTCCTTTTGGAATAATTCATGAGGAAAATACCATTATAAAATTGAAATCAATTATTTGAAACCAAAAAATTATTGAAATATTAATTAATTAATTTTATTTCAAAACAATATAAGATAATGTAAAATTAATCTTCAAATCATGGAGTTCTCATGATGGCATGAAATTTGATTGAGGCCATTTATATTAAAACACTGATTCTTTTCAAATTTTCAGTAAAAAGTAAAAAGTAAATAGTTTTTAAAATGAAAAGTATATTACATTGAAACATTTTTTTAAAAAATAAATTTATGTTAAAATGACTTATAAATTTATCTGAGAATATTATAATTATTCTTGAAATCATTTTATAGAATACATGGTCAAATAAGAAATCATTTTCGACCAATGAGGAAATAATGTAATATTTAAAAAAAAGTGTCTCCCCCATAATTATAAGTAATAACGAGTGGAAAATTATACTAATACTTAATAATTACTTAGATAATCATAATATAATATAATAAAAGGTTTCAATAAAAATATGATAATATAAGCTCCATTAATGTAAAATCTATATTAACTAATTGTGTTTAGAATGATATTGGAAGATAAATCCTTTTGCACATTGGTTATTTTGAAATCCGCAGACCAAGATATGGAGATACATATATGGATATTTAAATACACATAATTTTAATTATAGTGATATTAATATAAAAGAAATGGAATAATATATTGCATTTTAATGAAACAAGTGGTGAATATGGCATGTGTCTTAATGAAATAAATATGAGGTGAAAACCGTTTACATTAAGTCATGGATTGCATAATCTGTGTTAGAAACATAAATATAATAAATATAGATTTATTATAAATATACTATAGAGCCATACTCATATTTTCGATGACATATGTTTCCTGCTAATAAAATCTTATCACCCAGTTTTTTACAATTCATTATTAAAATCACCATTCTAAATGATAACTGATTCACTTTTCATTCATGTTTTGGTTCAGCAGTTTAGTTCCTTATATGTTTTTCATGGTTATATATTATATACAAACTTATTTATGATAAAAATTTTATATCTATTCAATATATATATATATTTTAATCACCCATTAGTTCTAATGTAATGAAAAATGATTTAAACTAATCAGGGAGATGATATGCCTTATATATGAATGAACATTGTTTTCTTAACTAAATGTAGAAAATAACAAAAAAAATCATTAAATATTCATAATAATATCATAAAAACATATATAAACTATTGTTTGATATTTATTACCACACAATTGAAATTTTGATGATAAATGTCTTACACTTCTACATTGATATGGAATATTCTATCTACATGCGAGCAATGTTTTTATTTTATATATGATGGAAAAAGGGGATAAATGATGTTACATACTAAAATAAATAAATTAACATATCTAATAGAATTATAATAATTTTAAAATGGATAATATAGATTTATATTTGGTATCGTAATTAATTAAAATAAATACACTTAGTTAACAATTATCCATTTCCATTGAGAAACCATTTTTGTATTACACCTTAAGAATTGAATGGATGATATTTTGAAAATAAAAGAAAATATAGGATAGGGGGATGAATATAAAATTTTTTTCAGTATTTAATGGGTATGATATATGAATCGTGAATTGTATAGAATATACTAGATTTGGTAAACTTCAATAATTAAGGGAAAGTACATAATTAGAATTACATAAATAATTAAATAATATATATATTATTTATTTAAGGTTTATCCATGAACGTGTAAATAATAAATTATGATTTTTTAATGTTAGATAAATTAAACACAACACATTTTTATGGGATTTTGATTCCTTTTAAGAATTCTCTCTGAGTTAAGCCACTATAAATTCATTTTAACATTAAACGTTACATAACTACTATTTAATTATGTGATTTAATATCAACCAGTGGATTAAATTTATTTTATTATAAGAACACAAAACGCATGGAAAACCATTTCAAGTGAAATCCCCAATTTATGTTGAAAACATTTTTCATTGAAAAAATTAATTTTTTTTAACCAAATCCTTTTTTTAAATAGTAAAAAAATTTCTTAACTTTTTTGGGTAGCTAAAAAATTCTATATTCTTCTAAAGATTCAATTTGATGAAAAAAATTATAGTAATTTAAATATGAAAAAAATATTACTTATCTTCATGAAAGTCATGATAGGGTTCCCATGTTCAAAAATAGTGGTTTATAGTATATTATTTATCACAATAAGAATAAATTTTGTAAAAAACAATTATAATATTGGATAAAGGAATGTGTTAGGAAAATTTTTTGGTTTCACCCCATGGTACTCACCTAATTTTCGCTCTTTTATAATGATGACAAATTATTAATATTTTTCTATTCATGATGACCTAAAATTATGATTTAATTATTATATTATATTATAAATTATAAATAAAAATAAATAATAAATTTTATTAAATTCAATTAATTTATGTATTATAATTTAATTTAAATGTACACTCATAAAAACTGATGAAAAGGGTTTTTTAGGAAAAATAATCTTTCAATAATAGTATTTTCTTATAACTACTACATAACTAATAACCATAATTATATCAAATAAAAATTATATTTATAATCTATAAATATCATTTAAATAATTAATCATTATAAATTATCATAATTTAAAAAAGGAAGAAATTTGTCTTCTTAAATAAGTTATTTGAAAAATTTGTTTTTAGGAAAAGAAAAAGTAAACTTACACAACAATGATATATAATGTTGATTAATATTGAATTATATAGATTTTATTGAATAATTTTTTTTTTATTTTAATTTAAAATATGATATAATATATAAATTGAATTTATGTTAGTTATTTTATAAAAATAAATGCCTGCTTTCAAAAATTGTTATTTTTCACCATTTATATAAAAATGAATATTTTTAAAAAAATTCTATAATTACCAACAATGATAATGTTTATATTTAACATCCATAAATTTTTTCTTTTTTAATTTAGTAGTTTTAAATATTTTATAAAATTTTTATAATATTGAAGCACAAGTTTCCATATAACACATTTTTTGGGGAATATTTTTTGAAACCTAAAATTACATTATATAAGTGAATACTTATTTATAATACATTAATAAAGGTTATTGAATTATTTAAAAAATTTATATATAGTTTTTAAAATGTTTTTAATCATATCAATTCCTCCAAATCTAACGTCAAGGTTATAATGGTTCTTTTTAAATAATAATATTATAATTTCATATAATTGTTTTTTTAAATTAGGTGTTTCATGTAATGAAATCCATCAAACACATAAAATTTATTTCAAGATAGATATATTCTATGATTTAATAGTGTTACATTTTACCCCAATCAATAAAATTTTCATTCATAGTTTTATCCCATTCACCCAAGGTCAAATGTTTGAGAACAAATTTATTAAAACATAACATCATAGAGAGGGATAATAAGACATCCTATAAAAAGGAGAAGTGGTACAAAAAAGGGTTATTAAAAATACCACATAAAGAGGATCATATATTTGGATAAAATTTTAGTAAAGTTAAATTATAGAAATGGAGGATAAAAAACATATAAAGACTAATATAGAGTGATATAGAACAAGATGGTGAGAAAGTTAATAACTAAAAAAGTAAATCAATGTGGCAGAAAAGAACAATAATTCATTATAAAAGAAGGTAAAAGTATAAATATTTTATTTCGATACAATTTTCCTAAATATGAGTGATTATTTTAATATCATGATTGAGTATAGTACATGATAAAATATAATAACTTTATTTCATTCCATTTCATAAAAAAAATTAATCCTTTGGTAGTGCTTTGATTAATTTCTAGTTCTTCTCTTACTCAAATTAATGTATATTCTTGAAGAAATTCTCATTATTAAATCACTAAAATTTACATTAACTTAATTAATATATCCTCAAAATAAATAAAATTAATTCCTTATTTCTATAAATATTTACCAAATCCAAAATGATCTGCTCAATTCACCCAACATAGAAAAATAAAATACATTCATTTCTAGGACCTCTATAATAATACCCAGAGTTTAACCTAATTCAGTAAATAAATTTCTAAACTTATGATTCTTCCAAAATATTCCTATTTAAATTAAAAACCTAAAAAAATATAAATAATTGTCCACATATATCATTTCATGATAACCATTAAAATTTATCCAATGAAAATATAATATATCTTATAATTTCACATATCTAACTTGTTAATAGATTGATCACATAATATCTTAAAACAAAATAATAAATCAAATCACCAGAAAACCTCATTGAGTAAAATTAGACATAAAAATTCAAACAAAATATGTATTTGAAAAATTAAATAATCAATTTATCATTTATAATCTTGAAATATTTAAATTCAATAAAACTCATCAAAGATTATATAATCCAATTTTTCATCAAATTACTAACAATTTCAAGGTCACTAAAACTATCCCATTTACATATTAAATTTAAATAGTCTATTTATTCAATAATAATATTATTAACAAAGAATCCCGAACATATTAAGTGTTATCTTTCCCTGAATAATGTGTTCTCTTAATGTATCATCTTAGCACTAGAAACTTTTCTTGGTTATTTCCACACACCAATAAATATTTTCATATCCATACATAAAAAATACTATGGAATAATTTATATATGTTTCTTGATTTATATGAATATAATATAAATAAAAAAACACCCCTTAAACATAATTTATTAATCATAATTGCTAAAAAATTAATATTTTCCCTTAAGATATTGAAATAACAAATGCCCTTACTTGGACAAGGATATAACCCTTTGATTAATTGAGTTACTAGAATAGTGCCCAAGTCCCCCACATATCAGATATTAAATTTCTTGGAAATAAATTTATTATTCCTTTAATTTCTACATTGAAAACACCACCTTCTCCAAGGTGTTTCTTACCACATTCTTGACATTAATAAAACTGAACAATCTTTTCTCAATGATCATTACAACCTTAAACTCCATGAATAACCATTTTATAATTATTTTAAATTTTATGGAACTCACTTATGTTTTTGATTTTTGTCATGTATCGTGATAGGTGACTAGGAATAATCAAATCATTTTTCTGTCCTATTAACATATATTTTAGTTTATCATGAGTAATTTCATTATCTGTCACATTTTTTTTGAACTCAATTCATCCATGTTCAATACATTTAAAAATGCATAAAATCATAGTGAGACTAACAATAATAATAGTTGTAATTCCCATTAACATAAAATACAATTTATACGATATCTAAATCTTGGAACCTACTTTTCAATATGTGACACCTTATGTTTATCCTAGTTTATCCATGAGTATAATATATTCCAAAAATTTATAAAGGTTAAAAAGCTAAATGTGAATTAAGCTAAGAAAATCAGAAATGAGTATCAAAATATGAACATACTAAGAGCACACTCACTATGAACTGGAATTATGGTTGAGATATAATAAACCAATTAGTTTCAATGTTATTACCCCTACAATTGTATGTTTCAAGAGATCATCAACTTGTATTATATATATGAGGATGTATTGTGAGGAAAACAACATAATATATAGCATATAAAAACTGTTGTTTTTCATCCATTTGAATTAATTATCATAATTTTTTAAAACATTCCCTAATATGAATCTATAAATATTGAAAAACCTCATCCCAAATACCAACAATAGTGACCCATACTTTTCAGTCATAGATATTAAATTTTACTAGAAGAATAATTGTTACTAGAATTACATTCCATATCATAACTGTAATGATTTATTGATAAATGATGATAGATGCATAATCCTATAATTACATAAAGGATATTAAATATCTCACAAAACATTATACCAACATAGTACTCTTCTTATTCATACACAAATTCAAATCCATATTTATAAAATGAGAAAATAAATCCTAAGAATGGGTTTACATAGATTCTACGTGTAAATAAAATTTGAAGATATCAGCTGATGATCATATGCAGGCATAAGTTAAGAATCAAGTTATGTGTTTATGATCATAACATAAATTTTTTATACCTAACCTATTATAAATACAAACCATGAGAGATAGAGTAAAACTAATACCCAAGACTTAGCATGAATCATAAAAGTAAGACATAATAATAAATCAAACACGAACATTGATTTCAAATAATATATAGAAAAATGTTTCATAAGAGTGTAAAACCATAATAGGAAGAGAAACTACATCATATGTCTTGGTTAAATACTAGTAGCATTTTATCAAAGTCTATCAGAAGTGACCAATGGTATATATTATCATTAAAAATTAGGAATCACCACATGTTTCCAATATCATAATAGATCATTCTTAATGTGACAACTCTTGACATTAAAATAATAAAATTTTGGATAATAATATATATGAAATAGAACACTATGATTTTATCTGAATGTAACCCCCTGTGAAATTTTTAAACATTTTTTTTGAATAAATTCAATCACTTCAATTTCTTGTAAAACATGAAAACAAAAGTTTAAATGCACTATAATACAGTAGACCATTATATCCAAGTTATAAAATTTCTTTTTATGAAAAATAATAAATAAAAAATTCTAATAATGGTTTACTATTTATTATAAATATAATAATTAATTTATTATATAAAAATAATAATTTCCATGAAAATAATTTATTTCAAAATGATGGTGTAGTCACACTATGAATACATAAAAAATATTTATTTTTGACTAATTAGATAAAAGTTATTTTTAAAAATGAACATCATTTTTGTAATTGTAGTTTCAAAATTAACATATGATGATTATTCGGTATTTTGTAAATGTTTCATTTGTTGATGAATAGTAAAAAATATTGATTTTTACTGAAAAATTAATTTCATTTAAATAATATAAAATTATAAATTATAATATATTTCGGTTTTAAAAAATAATTTGTTCAATTATATTACTATATTACTAATTTATGTATTTTTAATCAATATATTGTATAATTTTTATTTTAAAACAATCAATACATGTAAGAAATTTCTCATTGGAAACCCGATTTTTTGTTGCATATATATTTATAATTTTAAATTGAAATATAAAATTTCTATAAATTTAATTTGGGAATATTATCTTATTTAGAGTCATTATTATATTTAAAACCTAGTAATTTCAACTAATTTTTTTACCATTAATAATTTTAAACGTATTAAAAATTAATTATTTTGTTAATGAAAAAATAAGGTCAAGAAGAAGATAATATAAGAAAATATGCCTTGAATATTTCATAAAATTAGTCCCAACTCCTTTTTATGGCCAATTTTTGGCCTTATGACATCCTATATTTGATACAAATCCATTTTGAATAATTTTTTCATGATAAAAATGTAGATTCAGTTGACTCCATTATATAATTCAATGTGTGTCCTCTCCCCCATTTATAAATGGAAAACCCCTCTCCCCTAATTTTAAAACGTATAAATCTATTTGGTTACACCAATAAAAACCAAAATTAAATTCTTACTCCTACGAAAATATCATAATATTTTTTTTCACAAATCCACCAATGGAAGGCTTTGGTGCAAACCTAATATGCTTTCTGAAGAATACGTAGCATTTTAAAATGATAATTTTCATTTTGTTTCATATCCCAACTCCATACAATGTTATTAAACCACTATTATATAATAAAACAATTATATAACCTATATTTATTTTTTATAATGATAATTTAATGACCTATATCCATATCCTCTTCTAGCAAATGGGAATGGAAACCATCGATTGTGTGTATGCCGGACTACTACCTCATAAAATATTGAAATTCATTTTTATCACAAACATTCAAGGATCAATATATGGAAAAATTTGAATCATTTATATTATATTTATGATAAATTTAAAATTTATTATTTTTAGAATAACCTATACATTATTATGATCCATTCAATTTAAAATCCAACAACAGCCCTTGTGTGAACGGTAAACTATCAACTCATGAAGTGATTTGATTCATTTTTCAAATATAACTTGCATGAAATGTAATAATGATAAACTGAAATTAATTTATGTCATATATATATATGACATCATATTTATTATTTATAATTAATATATCACTTATTTTCTTACCCTTTCAACAATTAAAGACATGATAACATCTCTAGTGTGTATGTACATCATACCATCTCTTCAAAGAGATATGATCCCCTCTCCATGTTAAAATTTCAATAATTATTAAAAAAATATTTAATGAATAAAATTATATATAAAATAATAATATCATTCTGGATATTATCGGTCTATAACATAAAAACATGAATTTGATCATTTGTGGAAAAAATGAATGAGGAAAAAAGATTATTAACACCTGAAATAATGAAAAAAATGAATGTTAATTACCAAAAATATAATAAGATGTTTTAATAGGATAAATTAAGATAATATATGTATGAATATGTTTCTTTCAAAAATCAATACAATTCTCAAAAATTTATATTGGAGCTTCAATAATGTTCACCAAAAAATAAGCATGAGGTAAGAGACATCATCTCAATTTTTTTAGTGACACATATTATAATTTTATAGACATAATTTTATTAGACACTGTATATAATTCCCATTTAAAAATTAATATGACAATTAATTAATAACTCATTTTATTTTATTCATGAATTTTAATTATTTTCTCCATTGTTAATTTATATGATAATTACACTGGTAAAGAATTTGATAACTCAATTACATTTCATTATGTGATATTAATTATTCATTATCATTTATAATATATTATTATTCCTGTATTTCATTTATAATATATTATAATGTATATCCACATTTTTATTGGGTTTTACACTTGATACACATAATCTATTTATTTGTTAATTCTCATATCAATGCTATGGTATTTGTAAGTGTTTAGTTTTCAATATCATGTTAATAAAAAATATGAAATCACGAAATCCCATAAAATAATTATTTTATTATTTCATAATAAAACAATTTAATTTTAATATCATATATTTATTAATGATTTTCCAATTAACGTTAAATTTTTTAAATAATTTTGGAACATAAAATGATTGAAACTAAATTTTTAATAAAATTAGACTTCATTTCCCTCTTCTTTTAAAAAACAAATTTCTTCCAGAAAATAGTTTTTTAAAAAAGGTTTACAAAAATATTTTAAAAATAATTAAAATGATTTATTAAGTAAATGTTTAGCCATGTTTTTATATTTAAATTTTTTAGAATAGATGATACATGACATTTTCCAAAATAGGTGCATATTTCTTTTACATAAAATTTGGAAAGAATATTTATATTAACAATTAGGATTTATATGTAATTTAACATTTTAATGACCACCCAATGTTTTAAAACCAATTTAGGAGTTTCAATGATTATTTTCAAAGAAATTTATTGTGGAATTTTTTTTTTAAAAATTTTAGTTTTAAAATTTATTTCCAAATAAAATTGTATATTTTCCTTGAGTATGTTTTTAATGACATTTTGATGGTATTTTTATTCAACTACAAAAAACAAATATTTTAATTATACTATAATATGTATATGTTGTATTTATTCCAAAATTATTCATTCTATGGGTGGTTTATGATCATTTTGAAAATGTAAGGTATGGTCATTAACATTCCTATTTTTATTTTTTTGTCATCAAACATCCCTTCAAATCATCACATTCCAATAATCATGGGAATTTCATTTTCCCCAAATTTTTATATTATATATCATGGATATATTTATATCTTAAACATTGTATAATTCATACATGGAATGCTTTATATTTATATTTTTTATATTATATATATAAATATTGATAATTTTATATTCTCCTCAAAATAAAAATATTGGATTTTGAGGAACATAATTGATGAATTAAATCAATTATTACAATAATAATAATTTCTTTTGACATGATGATATATGTTGGACCTATTTATAGATATCCCCTTGACGCAACGATTGTCTTATGAGATAAATCAGTTGGTTAACCATAGTTAAATTGTTTTATCATATATCCCTCACCGATCCATTTTAAATAGTTATATGAAAGGTCTCGATCATATACGTAACCTTAATCCCAATGTCTTGAAATATAATACTTATTTACTTTTCTGTGTATTAATTTGTTTATTATTATTCATGAAATTTTATCAAGGATATTATCACTGGATTAATTTTATTTCAATTTTATTGATAAAATGGAATTCATGTCTAGATATTTACTATGAAATATTTATCACACCGTATATGTTCATGATAGTAAAGTTAATTATTAAATGAAGAGTTTGTTGAGTTATTTACCATTCCAAATTGGTTATTACATATCTAATTATGAAAATAAAATTATGTTAGTGGAATGTTTGTTCATTTATTTTATTTTTAATGTTGATTATTCGTATTGATTTATGGTAGAATCTAATATGCTTAACAGTTACTAATAACATCACCAAAAATTTACCATTGTTGATTAGTCACCCTCACTTAATTTTATATTTTTCTTACTTACTATAATTACCTTATAAGATATAAAGATTTACCCAATTAATTTGTGGGAAATACAATTTCAGCCTCATCCATCACTTAATGTAACCGAAATATATGCATGAAATATGATCAACAAATCATCATATCAATGTCACATTATTTGTGGAAAATAAAATTTATTAATAAACATTTCACCATTTCATCGAAAAATAACCCATGGAAAAAATAGGATTCAAAAAAATATTATCATCATAATCATAAATCATATATACAAATAATAAAATGGTTAAATTGGATCATATCCCTTTTAAATCATATGTTACACCAAAGGATGTTATATTAAAGTAAATATTCATTTACAGGATCTTGTGGATTATCTCTTGATGAAAATACAATTATCGATTTTAAAAAATTTATTAAAATACAAAAATATTCCAAATATTAATGAAATAATTTTATTTTAAAATAAGTTTATAAAATTAAAAATGATTCATTAAATAATTTTATTTTCACAAATGAGGAAAATTTGATTCATGATGTGTATGATAAAACAATGATAATGGTCAAATTTTTAGTTAAAACAAATAATTAACTCATTTGGAAAACTATAAAAAGATTCCACTGAATACATTTTATGAAAAATAAAACAAGGTAAAAAAATCCATATACATTAATGGGATAATAGAGTCAAAATTCATAAAAATATTCTTTTTGGAACATGGATATTGAAGTAAATGATTTCTGACTTAAGATGAAATGAAATATATTTTCCTTAATGACAATTTCATCGTCATTTAATGTTCCAAAGAGAAAAAAATTTACTTTTACACAAAAAATAAATTGATTCTCATATAATAATTAAAAAAAGTTTTTTTTAGAAAACTATAATATAATTTATTTCAATGAGAACACAATCATAAATAATTTATATTAAAATGGTATTGAAAGATAAATCGCATGGTACTTTGATACACTATAATCAATACATAACAAAATAGATAAACATTTATGTATATGTAAATCCCAAAAATTGTACTTATAAGAATTCTAAAATGATTAATTTGGGAATTATATAATGAACAAAAATTAATATAAGTGGTTAATATGAAATATATCTTATAAAGAAAGTGAGTTGAAAATCCCTTAGCTCAAGTCTCATATTTATTAATTCATGTTCAATATTCCTATATAATAATTATTTATTTATTTTAAATATATATAAATAAAAATATTGTATATTCCATAACCTAATACATATATGACCTTATATCACTCTTTAAAATTCCATTCTAAAATGATTTTTTCAAATAACATCTACATAATTTTTTATTCATGATTTAGTTTTGGAATCTTTATCCTTATACATTGACCATGGTTAAATAATATGAATTTTTTTAATAATAATAATAATATAATATACATTTACTATTTAAATATTTCTAATCATTCATAAAAGGTATATATTTCAAAATTATTTAGACCATTCCTCCATATAGAAGCTCGTATATACACAAGAATATTATTTTCATTCTATAACAAAGTGAAAGAATGAATGAGAAATTTTTTTTTCATTGAAGTAATATAATAATATTAGAAATATCATATAAAAAATTATTCCAATATTTATAACCACTCGTTTAAAAAAGTGATTAAAAATTAATTACACCTCTTGGTTGAGACAGTAAAAGGTACGAACACATGAACAATGTTTTCATTTTTCATCAGATCGAAATGATGAGTTATTTTAAAAAATATATAATAATTAAAATAATTATAATAAGTATAGTGAAATAATTATATTATCTTAGATTTTATATATTTATTGAAGGAATAAGAAGGATTATAAATGAATGTATTCAGTTAAGATTTATACCTCTTTGCTTGGAAAGTACTATGGAATTATACATTAAGCATTCAAATGATGTAAATATAGAAGGAAAAGAAGTGATAAGTTTTGGTAATGGAATATGTGATGGTATTATAGAATTTATTGTGTAGGGGATACGGCTCATGATGTGTAAAATAAAAAAATAGGTGGTATACATTTACATTAGAGGGAAATGAAAAACATAAAATTAAATAAAATTTTAAATAATATAATATCATCATCATTTAATGTGGATTTATGGATCCAAAAATTAAATATAATTTGTTTTATGGATGAATGAAATTTATAAAATAAAATTTTCATATGCTTTTGGTATATTTTATGCCCTATGATTTAGTTTAAACACATTAATATCATTTTGACGGTAAATTTGACAACATAAATTTTACAATGATTGTATAATTTTATGATAATCATAAAATATGAATTAATTTGTTTTTTGAAAACTATGTTTATAAATTTGGAATCATTTTTATGATATTTAAATTCATTATTTGGTAGAAATTAATCTTATTATAAGAACACAAAATATATGAAATATTGTTTTTATGGAAATATCCAATTTATGAGTAAAAATTATTTTACATTAAAATAATTTAATATTTTTTTTATAATTTTTTTGGTTAAATAATAAACTTATAATGGTTTATATAAAATTTGGGGAATTTAAAAATTAATGTGATCTTGTAACCATTCTATTAAAAGAAAATTCTCAAAAAAAATTTAATTTTTGTATAATATTACTTATCATAAAAATATTTGAGATAGTTTCAATGTTCAAATTTATAATTATTACAATTCCTAATATAATAATAATTTTTTAATTTAAAATAAATATGTTAAAAAATAAAAAATTAAATAATCCCTAAAAAATGAAATGATTAACGATTTTTTTGGAAAATGAATTTTTTAAGAATAATGTGGACATGCATTGAGTTAAGACAAGTAATAATATTTATATGAAATTAAATAAATATATATATATAATATAGATTTCAAAAAATTATTTCTTCTTCTGTTAATAATTTAATTAATTAAATGGAAAAACATTATTCACTTAATTATATAGGTTTAAAGAAAATGGATTTTTAAGAATAAATGTAAACTTATACCAAAATGAAATATAATGTTTATTTATTTGTAAATATTAATATCATTTAAATTAAAAGATAACATTTTTTAATATTAAAAATATATATAATTTTTCATTTAAATTACTTGAATTTACAAAAATAAATGAATGTTTTATAAAAAAGGTTATTTTTCATCTTTCTCTGAAAAAATTATATTTTTATAAAAACCAAAAAATATCATTATAAGTAAATTTTTATGCAATGAATAGAAAATGATATATTTTTTAAAAAATATAATTTCTTAAATGTAACAATAATATGTTGTAATATTTATTCCCAAAATTCCTTAGAAACAATTTTTGATGAATGTGAATATTGGAAACATAAAATAAAATTTAATATTTAAGTTCTTTTTTATTATGAATTTATAAATTAATTTTAATTATATGTGAAAAAAAATATATTTTTTTAAATGAGGTTACTCTTATTCATATCACTAATTATAATGGCTATGATTTAATAGTCCCATTTTTAATAATAATATTTTAAAAGAATATTATGGTTTATTTAATATCACTATTGTATGTAACACAAGATATAAAAAACATAAATTTAATTAAAGAGAAATATATTCTAAATTTTTATAGAGTTATAGTTTATGAATTAGTTTATTCCTTAATCCCTCCAAATTAATGTTTAAACAACACCTTTAAATGAATTAGATAGAAAATCATATGCTTTTAAAAAAATATAAATTCTCATTAAATGAAGGAATAGATTATGTATTATAACTCCATGCATATAAAACCATCATAAAATTGTTAACAAACACTAAATTCATCCTTAATCATACCAGGTAACTGATAGACATACATTTATAGGACCACCTATATACCAAAAGTAAACATGATTTAAATGTTGTAGTAGTTGAATCAGGATGTCTAAGAAGAGGAGTGTTTAATGGGCATGTTATTTTTATTTTTTATGGGTTATTGATTTGAAAATTTTATTTAGTTTAATTGTATTAAATTGAGTTTATTTTAGAATCCCTACAAAGAGAACTATCATATCTGTGGATAGCCACCTACTTACCCTTTAAAGAATTATACAATTTTTCTCCATTATTATCTCTATATTAAATTGGGCCCTCAACATACTACCCCACACTAGTAATTTTGGCATAGTTAGAGATATAAAATAATAACAAAAATATCTAATATCACTTGGCCAAGTGTCCAGATAACTTCAATCACTCATGGTTTATCACACTACTGACTATCACATTAGTAAAAAAGCTTAATTATCCTATGAGTGCAGAAAAGGGAGGAGTGAAAAAAAATTATTTACATAAAATAATATTTAATATCCTGATTTTAAATTCTGTTATAAAATTATATATAGATTAATACAATAAAATTACATATCGTGTATTGAATTCTATAATAGTTTAAGAGAAATTATTCATAACACAACTATTAACTTTTAAAATTCTATAACAACTCTCTATATAATATAATTAATATAAACTGAAGGTAATTAAAGAATCAATATAGGCTAAGATATCCATCGAGTAATATAGGAAATATAACCGTATTCAAAGGAAATTTTATCTTTAAATATAGAAATGTAGCTGGACCACATGCATTTCCTCATCAACACATATGATGTCCAAGGTATATACCCCTCCATCATATCTTAAATATTTTTGTATTTTCATAAATTAATTTCCATAATTCTCCTTAATTTTATTTTAATATTTATTAATATAGATTATTTGGATATATTCATGTGATATCCTTCCGTACTATCTCGGATCATTTTATATTCTCTTACGATAAGATCCATAATTTTTTTCAAGAAATCATAGGTGGTGAACTACCATACATCATGGTGTAGTGGAACTAATCTAGCTATAATCTGGTTAAGTATTGAATAAATGAATCAAATTTGTTTCATGGTAATTATATGGCCTATATATGGACCTTAATTATAATTTTTCTTTAACATGTTTTAAACTTTATTGATTAATCACTATCCTAAGAATAACTTTACTTTCTCCTTGAGTGGGCTACGTACTTGTTTTTTCCTTCAGTAATTATATATAACATATCTTAACTCCTCTAAGGTGGCCTCAATAAATATTAATAATATCCTTTGTTGAAACCTAGTTATCTATTTCGATTTTTCAATCAACATTTGTTCATGACTGAATGAATAATTTTAATCAATGATGTGGGTTTATTCAAGAAAAAAAGTTCCATCCTCAGAAAAACCAATTATTATTAAACTTCATTCAAAGATATATTTTTATAGATTAGGTATTTAATTTTATAATTCATATATACCATGATCATATCTATTCATACTCATGTGGACTCATGGTTTTCAAATGGTATGTTTTATTTTCTTATGTATTTATTAATTACATCATATATGCAATGTCTTAATTCAATATAGTGAATCTAGATTTAAAACATTCTTCATTCTACTCTGATCCTTGTTAATTTTCCCCTTATCCCACTATGACACTAGACTTATGTATTCTCAACTTCAAATTATTCAAATAGAAAAAACGTGTGTCTCAATATTTACATTTGAAAGTTATCAGACCCCAAGCATGAAATAAACCATATCATCACAATTAGTGGATTAGATATTTTTTAGTTCATTCCAATGTCTTCTTCACATATGTATATATAAATAGATAAAATATTCAAAACTCAAATACATCTTCAGCCATATAGGGTTTCATCCAATCAGTACATTGATCATCATCCAAATTTCATAAATACATAATATAACAGTTGTATCATATTTCGGGGTTCCTCTAGCATGGAGGTTTTCATTCATATAGATTTCATATAGAAGAATTTGGATACTTAAATTTGACTCTTTTTAAATAAGTGACGGTTTTTGGAACCTTCATCAAATTCAATTTTTTTCGGGCACATTGTATTGATTAATAAATGGGTTTCTCAGTGTGGTTGTTTATATCATTATCAATATGAATAAGATAAGGAATAACATATTATGAGTTTTCAATTTTAAAAGATTAATTGAGAGACATGATGTTAGTCATAATATCATGGTAGTTGAATACTATGTTATGATATATTGGGAAGTGGTGACGTTGATAGCTTGGGTATTGGGTGAGATAGATTTTTTGATAAGGGAGGAGGTGTGGTAGCTTAGAGGCAAAGTTCATAATAGATTGAGGTGTTTTAATTATTGTACATGTAAGCATTAAAGTGTGGAATATTTTAGGAGGATTTATCTACTAGTAGAATGAGCTAAAATGGGTAGGGATGTCAATTTAGAGTGGTTGTTGAAGATTATATACCATGTTTGATGAATTGACCTTGCACCCTTACGGTGTCAATGATTTAATAAGGCATGAAAGATTAGAAAATAATTGGTTCTTCATATAAAAACTACATTTCACCATGTAGTTATTAAAACCCTTTTAAAATTTTCTCACATACATTCAATTTAATTTATAAATGTGTTTTAATGGGTTTTTCATCATGTGGTAGCTTTACTGCAAACAATAAATTAAAATTTCCACTTGAGGACTCTTAACATACCATTAAAATTAGGTTTCATAGTTTATTACCTTTGAAAACTTTATAGTTTCAGTTTTTAAAATTAATCAATGAAACTTAATGGTATATTTTTATATTTATTTGATAAAATAATATCTTTATATTAATAATTACACATCAGTATTTTTTTGCTTCATTAATAGATTTCAGTAAATTTAATATCATGTAAAAAATAGATTATTACACTCCTAGAGAATTTTTTTAACTCAATGATTTGATGAAACCATCATTTTTGTTTTAAGTACCAAATATATAGAAATAGAAAATACTAGGATCATAGTTTTTTTTAATTATCTATACACTTTAAAAAATAAATGTATGATCTCATTTTGATTGAAACACAAGTTCATGATTTTGTTGTAAATTTAATTTATTCTAGTGGAAAAATGATTTTAATAGGTGAGGACATCCTAAATCCCTTTCTTCTGATGTTTTCCTATAAGTTTCATTTTCCCACATCCTTGATTATTCCTAAATTAAATTTAAAAATATTTTTTAATCCTTATTCATCTATGTTAAGAACTCCCCATATTAATCCATTCCCTTTTTGAATTACTAATTGTCATATTTTTCCAAAAAATATTTTTTCAAATCACCTCTTGAATGAATCTAGATAACCCTAAAACCTAAATTATCCAAGATATATGGTGTCCCCCAATACTAATTGTAATATTTATGACATTAAAGAAATGATTTGGTGGTCATTAATCATGCCACTATAACCTATATTTTATAGATAAACCACACAAACATGTGATTATGTTTTCATAGAGTGATTTATACATCACTTATAATATACTTGTTTTTCCACAGTTTATATAATTTATCAGAATATCATTGAGAGAGTCTTCCAATGGTTTTACATAGACTATAATATTCAGTTAGTCATGTTTGATTTCATCAATAATGTTACTTAATGTTATGATTTTGGTTCCACTAAGTTATTTTTCATTTATGTAGAATTATATAGTTCCAATAGAAAGTCATCCGTAGAATTAGGTTCTTGTTAACATATCAATCATTGAAATATTTAAATTTGAGAACGAATGAAATCCATCAATATATATCATGATTTTTTCTAAAAAAGAAAAACATTTAACTTATGCACTAATAATATAAAAACATGAAAATATATAAAAAATAATTTATGTTTAAACTATAAAGGGTGGTTTATTCCTAACAATTTGATTTCATTTATTTAATGGAATGACACCAAAAATAAAAAATAATTAACTAG
The DNA here is from genome assembly GCA_963277665.1 of Viscum album. Classification (NCBI taxonomy): domain Eukaryota; kingdom Viridiplantae; phylum Streptophyta; class Magnoliopsida; order Santalales; family Viscaceae; genus Viscum; species Viscum album. The sequence goes on along the minus strand of OY728151.1, from coordinate 972,853,546 downwards.
GATGGGACACTTACACCTTATGTTAATTTTCCCTCATCCCCAGACATTTCTTTCATAGCATTCCTTTTAATTATTACATAAATTTTTTCAGGAAAACCTATTAATGAATGAATATATTTTCCATTATAAGGTTTGGGGACAACATGGAATCCCTCTATTTAGTGGAATCAATGATTCATTTAGACTTATCATTTTTTTCTTTCTAGAACAAGTCCCCATAGTGATGCTTCAACCATTACCCATTAACCAGAATTGAATGATTCAAATGATCTCCATTAATATAAAATGAATAAAATGTTAATAAACTGGTCACTAGATATAGATCTTTCCTCTTAGATAGAATCTTATTGTGCTTCCACTTCATTCCAAAAGAAAAAACACTTTTTCTCCAAATTCAATTTTTATTTATTGGATAAGATTTTACATGAATGGATTTAGACTTATCCTTATGTAATGATAATTTCTCTTATGTTTCCCTTATTACTTCAAATACTTCCATAATCAAAAACTTAATATATTCTCAAGATTTTACAAATTATATGATTTCCATATTCAGTTCTTAGAAAGAATCGATCTAAACTCAATAGCTAGATAATAATTTATTACAATAATAATTTTTTATGAGGACATTTATAATGTGGTTTGGTGTATTATTTTGTTAATGCATAATTTATCAGTTTTCTTCTTACTCCTATCATTCATGGTGAGTCGTATTTCCGTCTCTATAATAATCCAAATTACACTATTAGTCACATAAATATTCCAATTAATTTTGGGTGAAAAAATTGAATCTTTTGATGCACCCTATACCAATTCATCAGGGATTCAATGTTTTTTAGAGGTGTATGCCTTGTTCATTTATCATCACTAAGGGTAATCCATATCAATTATTTTTGAAATTTATAAATTCAATAATGTTTTTGGAATCCTCAATTCTATCAAACCTTTCTTAAATAATTTTATTAAAATAAATGAAAGATAATAATATGTAATAGAATAAAAAAGATACGGGAAACAGACCAATGGAATATGATCCATATAAATCAAATATTTCAATGAAAATCATTGGGTTTTAAGGAATTTCATGTCTATGGGAAATTCCTTCCATAGACTAGCTATTAAGTAATTATTTATCATTTTTACAAGAAAATATAAAAATGTAAGGTAATAATAAATCTACTTTTTTCACCTTCATAGGTGTTCCCCATTTTCTAGAATGAGATCCACATGAAATTTTGTGGAAAATTTAAGTATAAATTTAGTATCTTTTTTGGGAAAGACCATTTAATTAACTTCTCAATATAAAACATCCCAAATTAAGGATCCAACCAAAAAAATATTGTATCTCATATTTCCATTTAGATTATTGATTCTTAGTAAATAAAAGGGTTCCTTTTATGTAACCAGAAAATTTAATTGATTATTATACTATTCTTCTGGGGTTGCTATATATGATTCTTAACTTGAGAATAAGTCAGTCATATCTATGTGAATTAGTGGTTCTATAATTGGGGTGTGTCGATATATACTCATGTGTACTAACACAGGATTTTAATTACCCTTTTTATCATTGTTTTACAAGTCATGCACTAATATAAAATACATCCACCTCAACATTCATTGATTTAAATCCTCTATCTTGAATAGATAACAATGTGTTGCATGATTAGAATAAACAGTTACTTTATTTCCATGAAAATATAACCAATACATATATAAAGAAAAAACTGATATAAATAAATTTTCAATTTTTATATAATTTATTTTTTACTGTCCAGGGCCTAGGAAGTGGTGGAAATCACTTTAAAGTTCCCATCATATTTCCGGTATAGTATAGATTTTTCAGCCCAATTTGATCAATCACATATTATATCAATGGGGAAATCATAGTTATATGTTTAGATAATTAGTGTTGTGATATAGTTAATTATTAGTTTATAAAAAGTTATCCAAAATGAGATATTAAAAAAATATTTTTCATTTTTTTAGAAGGTTGGTTAGGGGTAATGTAATCTTTCAAAATTCCTTGATAATCCTTCAACAAAATATAGATTGTCTTCAAAATGATCAAATATGTATCATATTATTTGTATAATGTATGTAGTAAATCTCATAAAATCATTCTTTTCTCACCTCAATCCCATACTTAGAAATACTTTGATATATAAAATATGTTTTTCAGCCATGAAATAGAATTTTTAAAAATTCTGAGCATTTTTTTTCTCAATACATTTTAATAAAACCATTTCAAATTTACGAAGTAAATTTTCTATACATGAGCTATAAGAAAATAAATAATCCCAAAATACCTTCAAGAATCTTTATATTAGGTCTGAAAAAACTAAAAACGCACCACTGAAAGGTACCTATGGAAGATAAAAGAAGAAATGGAATTAATTATAAGGAAAATTTGTTGAAGGGATGTGTGAATGAGGTATTTTGATGGGACTATATGGTTATTGATACCTAAATATAACTTGAGAATTCTTTTGAGAAATATAAGTGACCCTTCCATGTAACCCTGATAATTTTCTGGTCATTAAAGGGAATAGAAAAGTGTCCTTTTCTTTTAACATGGGAAAATAATTATTCAACATATACTCTAGGGATATTCTAAATTATTATAGGAACCAATTGATTATTCTCATTATATAAAATTTTTAAAAAAATATTCTTTTGGAATAATTTAAATTTTGTATTTTTAGATTTGGAATATGATTTGAGATCTGAAAATTATTTCAACTTCTAATTTTCAATTTTTAAGATGGTCTGTTTGAGACACCTTTCGGGTTTCTGTAGTTTTATTGATATAATTAAAAAAATAATATGCATCTAGTTGGTAGGTATAATCCTTATAATGAAAGTTTGTGTCAATAAAATTATCCGAATTTTTTTTATATGTATTTAAATTTTGGTTCACTTGACTGGGATTTATGTTATTTTAAATTACTACTAGCTATATCTACTATTAATTTAAATAATTATATCATATGTTTGATGGATGTAGATTCAATTTTATTTCACAGATGATTTATAATGATAATTCAATATCAGTTTTATATCAGTTGGAATCATGTACATGTATTGTAGAATTTCTAGGGGCAATTCTCATAAATTATAATAATTAACTATCTTTTAAATAACATTCATCATCACACAACAAAAACCTTGAATTAAGTTTATTTTTAATGTCAAATTCATCAAGGAAATTATGTTTTTAGAGCTTATCATAATCATGTAAATTCCTCAAACATTTCAATATATTCATTAGAATAATAATGAAAATCAAAATGTTTAAATGTAAACGTTGATCAATCATTATGGACGTGTTTCTTGGAATAAAAATTATTAATATTCTCCATCTTATATCAAAGAAGCATTACATGATACTTCAATAAATTTCATTATAATTTCAGGGGACTTATGAAATTGAGTACTTAGGAATATTGGGGAGTGATCTTTACCCTTTTACACATCCATGTTTAGCTTATAAAAGTCAACATGGCCTAAAAATCCATCCATGCATTACAACACATCACCTATTATATAAACACGTTATCAAGTGGATCAGCTAGCCTGTTATATAACTATTTTTCTCGGTTTGAGATCTTTTATCTATTTGGAAGTATAAAATGAGTATAGAATTATATTAATCGTTGATCCGTAATTAAAGTTTTCAATAGAAAAATTAATCTCCCATATGGTTCAAGGGATGGTGATTATACCTAGGCCATAGTATCTCTGAGATATTTATAGAATAGAAAAGGCAGATAGATTTTTTCTTCAACACCAATTTTCATTCCCTTATAGTACCCACTTTTCATTGAAAATATCCCTGATAAATATTTTATAGCTTCAATATCTTAATGTGGATTCACAAAAATGAATTTAGATATATACCTTTTTTAGTATCTCTAAAATCTCTTTATATAGTGACTCAGTAATTATTTTCATGGATATTTTTACTCTATTTGGGAAGGGAGGGTGGTGTTAATATATGTATTAATTATTATATTTTCCCTTATCTTTTATTAATTGGACTTCCTTCCATTGTACATCATGTTGATGTTTTTTAAGAATAAATTCTCTAGGTTTATTTGGTTTTCCACTTCTATCATTGGCTTGAGATAGTGATTCATCATTTCTTTTTAGTATCATTACCATTCTCAATGAAATGGAACAAAAAATTTAATAATAATAATTATTTATTAGATCCCATTTTTTTCCAAAAACATAATTATTGTGGTTATTGGAGCTAGTCATGACTTGGATATATTATCCTTTCTTCTTATTCAGTTATGATCCATGGTTACTGAAATTAGAATTATTAGTCATGGGGAAATGGTTATGTTATTCTGGTATGTCCTTCATGAATGGTTTCTTATTTTTTGTTTATTGGTAATGTTTATATTTATTAGAGTTTCCACTATGGATTAGTGTTGGTTGGAAAGAAAGTTATATGTTTGGTTGGAAGGATGGTATTTGTTGCTGTTGGTTCCCATCAACAAATTGAGTTTTCGAATATGATATAAATTATAAATTCATTTATCATTACAAATTGTATGGTATCATGAAAATGGAATTAAAAATTTCTATTCAATAAAATCTAGGAAATTCATTAATGTAGTGGTGTTGGATGTACCATGGTTGGAAGAATCTTGGATGTACGGTTCATGATGTTTCTTGTTTCTTATTCAAATATATATTTCATATATGTGGATTTAGTTATTCAATTTTATATTTAAGTAAACAAGATTTTTAACTTTTCACCTCATTCATGTCTTTTTTAGTAGTTCTTATACCGAATTATAGGACATTTTAGGAGATCCTCTCAATCAGTTCCAAAGAATAAATAAGAAAAAGTTCGAATAAGTACCCCATTAAAGGATAATCTAATAATTTTAGATAAATTTCCATTAATACATGTTATAAAAATAACAATAAATTATGTATTTTATAGGGTTGATATAGGTATTAGTTTCTCATAAAATTTATTCTATTCTAGAATTCATAGGGGGTTTCTCCTCTAGCTCGCAATATTGCAGTAATGTCCCATGTTGTATTATCTCTATGTCCCATGTGGTATTCAATCTAGGTTTCTTGATGTAGATTCACTCTTTGGGAGACTATTCAAGGGATAAGGGAAAGACATTCCAATTAATCAGAGCCTCATTGACAACTTTATGTCAAAACGCAACACAAATTTCTCTAAATTATCATTCAATAAAATTGGTATCTTATCATTACAATCTATGAGATTTAGGTAGTATACTACTCATTCTAGTTCTAGGCTCAAAAATTTAATTATTTTTATTGGTTAAAGTCACCTATAATTATTAATATTAGGTTCCAAATGTTATCTATGTGTACTATTTAATTGAGATAAATTTTCATCCATGTTTTCAATTTATAATGGGACCCAAGTGGAATAAGTGGATTAGGATGGTTAATTTTTCAATGGTATTGTGAAATACAATCTTTTATCTAGTTTAGTATTTTTTTGGGTCTTAAGACATTCCATCATATTTTTTTGATATTTTGATCGAATTTAATGAAATGAGTAAACTAAACATTTTCATGCATTGAATTCGTTTTTAAAATAATATAAATCATGAAATTAGCCTCTTGTTTAAAAGTAGGAATATGATTAAAAGATAGTCATTGGTTTTCCAAGAATTTTTTTTAAAAACATAAATTAATTTTAGTAGTTTTGGACAATGGTATTATATAGATAGGAGAGTGTTATTGATATATTATATATCATTTTTTTATTATTAAAGGTTGAAAAAAAAATTTAGTGAATTTGATTGGATGAAATTTAGTTGGGTTTTGAATAATTTTAATGACTATAAGCCTAACTATTTATATACACTACCATAAACAATAAATCATTATTCCATTTTAATCCTATATTTTATAAGTAGTATATAAAATCAAATATATTCCCCATCAAGTCATTTTATCTCAATTATATGTATACAATTATCACTACAATAACACATTTAACGATACTATTCATATTATCAAATAAGTTTTAAAGATCGAGGAGGAATTCTTTATGAACCCAAGGAGAAAGGATGAATAATATATTCACACAAAAAAATATGGAATACCCTAATATTTATAATAGATAAATATATCTAGAGAGATAAATTAAAGTGACTTTTCTATTTTTTAATGAATTTATCAATAAGGGAAAAGAGATTATGATCATCTCAATTGGGCTCTTGATCTTGTAATCTAGAATGTATCCCCCTCATCAGTAAATAATCAATCATCTACTATAGAAAATAAAATTAATTACATATAATATCTCAACATCCCATGTAAATCATAATGACTCTAACCCTTCATCACATACTATTTATTATATAATTTTCTTGAATTTTTTTCTCTAATTCCTTTTATTATTTTACTAATTGTGAATTTGGACGGTTGGAATATTCTCTAATTGGAACCTCGAAATTTTTTTTCCTCATTGGACATTTCCCCACAATCAAGTTCAATACATATTTGAGAAAAAATTAGAGGTATTATGCTCCCCTCCATTTCAAATAAGTGGAACTTCTTGAGTGATTTACTACATGGCAGTTGATTAAGTTTCAATAATTAATATTATGCATAAGATTTGGCCTTGATATAGTCTGTAATTACCTTTTGGATTTTGAATCCTTTTAAGTAGTATTATTTAATATTTAGTATTTCAATAATAATAATGGTTCTAATTTTGATTCCACACTTCTTTTCTCCATTGGTGTTCCCATGATATATGTACGTGAGATCATTTTTTGGATTTGATTTAACATTGTAGTGTCAATTTTAGAAACCTCAATTGTCTGTTGTTCTTGTTCTTTTGAGCTAAATTATTCATGCAACACACTCAATTCTTGAAAGATAAAATTTTCAATAGTAACACCCAATATTTATGGATAGATATATCCATAGATATAATTTTACATTAAAAAACATATACTTCCATATTTAGATCATGACTACATTATTTAAATAAACCACACCTCAGTCAGCTCATCCTCACGAAAAATCAAATTTTTCAAATAATATTTATTTTCTTATTCTTTAATATATCATAATGTCACCTATACGTGGGATTCATTCAATCAATTCATCCCCAAGTTAATGTAATGTTCATTTAAAATATATCATATGTGATCCCTCCATTCTCTCAAAACAACACTCAACATTCATTTTTTATTTTCATTGGATTTAACAAGTCCAAATTCATAGATCATTATTTAAAATACAAAAAATAAAAAAAAATTAGCCTATAGAACTATACAACCTCATAGGTGGTTGATTATAAATATTCATACTCCATTATATATTCTTCTTCATAAATAAATAAATTAACAAAGACAATCACTCTATGTAAAACAATTCTTCACATATTTTAATATCATGCTTTTTGCACTCTAATAATCATGTTGATTTCCTAAATTTATGATTAATTATTCAATTCAGCCTTCCAGGTTCATGAAACAAGGTTGTTTCCAATTCATTAGGATGATATTAGGAGATGTTGTTTTATATTAATCTTTATTGGTTTATACCAATAAAGATTTTAGGAATCTTTATATAATCATATGTTCTTTAATATATTTTTTTACAAATCATTTGGTTTCATGGAGTGGTATGTCAAATCATGATCGAATAAAAGATTCCATGGTATGTAATGTGGATGATTTTCCTATAAAGATGCTCGATAAATATGCTTATGGGTCATCAATTTAGCAATGTTAATTGGATACTAAGGTATGAGAGTTTTATAGGAGGTGAAAAAAATTTATTGGATCTTAGTTGTTTCCTATTGGATGATAAAGGAGAACATGTGGTACTTCAGAGTTAAAGGGAACAATATATTAATCTGTTTTTATGTGGTAACATGAATCTTTAACATGTGGGGTATTTTTTGGGGGATTATTAATGTGGTATACTGAGAAAACATGAGAATGGATTTCCATATGGGGATGTTTCAGTATAACCTCAATGATGATTGTTTAATCGATTGTATGCCTTCATGGTGTGGTAGCTTGAATGAGGAAATAATGATTAATCAACTATGGTTTCTTCATGTGGCTTCTTATTTCCATAATTTTTATGAATAAATAACTCATGATATTGATTTTTATATTATTGTGTTTTTTGAAACGTTTTTAGGTTGCTGATGAAGGTTGGGTTTCAAATAATACTTGAAGATTTTTCATGAATGTCATATCTCACACAAAGGAAAAATATTAGATATTGAATAGTAGGAATCTTGAACTAAGATCATAGAGTGTGAATGTTGAACTGATCTAACAAAAATTGAATACTGATATATGATTTTGGATAATAAATGATAAACCTAAACCACAGAGCATAAATTCTTAACTAAGTTAAAAAATATATGATGAATAAATATCACAGAGGGAGAATGTTACAATGATCTTATGTAGCATGAATGATTATTTGAGATCACAAAGCACAAATTTCAAAATGGGTCTCCCGTGAAAATTTCATGAAGCACCTTATTATATTTGGATCTTATGATGGGATCCATCAAAACTCTCATGGTTTTCTATGGATCTTGTTATGTGATCTCGTACCACACCCATGATTGTCTTTTGGGATCATGCCCGAATATTGTGAAATGAGAAAATATGACTCCTATCTAGATCTTGCACAATGAATCAATCTTAGTCACACTGGATTCTCAAGCAAGGGTTTTTTTTGGAGAACATGATTCAAATTTAATGAATTTTTGGGAATTATTTTTGGATTTAAGGTAGTTTATTTATTCGTATAAATTCCCCAAACTCATCCTTAAACATTGACGATGTTTTTTTTCATTGTTATATGTAATGAGACATCCAATTCGGTTGTTTTGGGAAATATATAATAAAAAAGGTTTATAGATAGGACTTAGAAAGTAGTATAAACGGCGTTAGTCCTTCACATCATTTGAAAAAAGTCTTCTTGAAAGTGCGAACATGTTTTTCTCCATTAGCTCACGCAAAGTGAGAAATGGGTTTTAACCATAATTTCATTCCCAGAGATCAAAAAAAGTGAGAATAGGGTTTGGGCCATGGTTTTTCACTAGGAGGTTGCTCAAAGCATGATCATGGTTTATTCTAGGTGTTTAAACTAATAGATCATGCAAATCACAAACAGGTGATCGCACTAAGATCTTGTACAATGACCCGAGTACGCACTAGGATCTATTGTAATGAGTTATGCATATTGGGACAACACAGGGGTATCACACTTGAATAATGTGCAAGGGGATACATAACTACATTACCCTATTAGTAATGTCATGTTCATATCATATATTAGAAGTTGTATAAGAATTAGAATAAGAAATCAGATATCCACAATTTAAAAATTCTTACATAGGGGATGTATTCAATGCTAAATTCAAGGAAGTGAAAGGAAGACTTGGAATATCATGAAAGTATTCCCAAAAAGGTAATTTATATGTTATAATCAAAGATACGTTCATTATTGTTTTCAATAAAGTAAAAAAATATATATCGGGTTTTTTATAAAAGTGAAGGAGAAACCTTGAAAGAACCTCAATGAAAAATCTATATATAATTGAGAATTCATTAATTATTTATTAATAAGGTTTTTATATGTCCATAAAATATTTTTGGATCCTATTTATAGTACTGAGAAAAGGAAGAGGATGAAGTTGAATCATTCCACCGATTGTGATCCATTTAAAAAGATTTTCAGAGTGACCCTTATGAAGATAATGATGTATCCCAAAATCATGTCTATGAAGTGTGCCTGGGCAGTAATGGGATATACCCCAAACCATTAATGGGTAGTGAGTCATATTAATTTTTTTGTCAACACAATTTATTAATATTTTATAATCATATAACCTTGTGAGGTTGAACCAAGTAATAATTCATGTCTCCTTATACTTGATTTATTTCTATACTTTTTGGAAATTATCATCAGATAAAGTTGGATGGGAAAAGTTAAATATAAACACCAAAAAAATGTGGCCCATATAATGAAGACTAAATGATCTAGTAGGGAAAGAATAATATAAAAATAACATACAACCCTCCCTCCCTCATGGTATGTAGGACCATTTTGGACCTAATAGTTGTAATTAGATCATATATCACTTCTTTTGATCCGATAAGGAAAATTGTACTATTGTAATTTCATTTATAGTTTCTCTTATCATTTTGGGTCATGGAAAAGGGAACAATGTAAATGAATATGAATAATTTAGGAGGTATTCCTTAGTGTGGTAGTGTCTTTAAAAATATTGGATTCAGTTTAAGGACACCAAATTTGTACTGAAGAAGTTTTAGGATGAATTTTACCAAATATATATATACTCACTCAATGATGTTGAAGAGATTGGTTATGAACATGATATTGTTGCGATTCGTAAACTATTGAGGTTAAAGAAACTGTAAGAAGGAAAAAAAATTAATTTCCCCACAAAACAAAGGAATTGGATTGTAAATTGGATGGAGAAAGTAAATATGAATATATTTGGATCAATGTGGAGAAATTCAAGTCAACAAGAGAAAATTATAAAATAAAAATATTGGTTAAGTGACATCGATTTAAGATAGATGAATTATTCCCCAGCTGGAGAACTTCAAAAATATGAAAGTTGATGAAATGAGAAAGAATCTTGATTTAGATAACATATAAAATTTTAAATCTAGATATCATGATCTTTCTACCCACCTGTATGAACTATTTTTGGATAAGGAAAAGCTCCAATTGGAGTGTGCATGCCATAATATACACGTTTCCTAGATTAATTCTAAAATAATGGATAAATACAACATGATTAATAATAGATCTTGATAATTGGAAGATGAGATTACTATATGGAAGAATATCAATAGGGAACAAAATTATCATCTAGAATCAAAGGATAAGAATATTAATAAATTTGGAGAATAAATAATATCTATCAAGAATGAATTGGAGAAATCTAATTCCGAATGGATGACCAAGTTGAAGGATTATTTTCACGTATTATTTGATTAAGCAGTTTTAGTGACAATGAAATGGGGAAATAATATTATAGTTTTTATGGAAATCATGAAATGATTATAATATTCCTAATACCATCTTAGTTTGAGAAAATTTGTTATTGGAAATGATGAATCCTCATCCCATGAATGATATGAAGAAAGTGGTGAAAAATTCCACAAATAAGAAATAACCCATAGGTATTAGTGATAGAGCGAAAACTATTTTTTATAGGAATTAGTGATAACATGAGATATTTATATAGGATCCATGGTCATCCTTCATTTTTGTTTCTATGAGTATCTGAAATATATTTCATGTAGTGAAGATAGAAATATTCCTAATTTAGAGAGTAAGAAAAATATTCTTGAGAAATATTAATGAAAAGTCTCTCAAAATAATATATCCACGAAATGATACTATTGTTGAAGATTAGTAAATTCCATCATAATGTGTCCATAAGCCCATGAGATCAATGTCGATAGAATAACTCTAGCCATATCAATATTTGAATCTAGAAATTTTGATGAAAGTTATGTTTCTTAATTAGAGATTTTTTATATGTGCTAGTCATGGGAATATGGAAAGGCATAATATTATGAAGAAATAAGGGAAGGAAAGAAACATAGAAGAGTTTCACATGATTTTGTATTGTATAACAAAAGAATACAATGTTGAAAGATGATATGACAAGTTTAAAGATAGGATTACGGCCTCAGGGGATCATAAGGATATCAACAAAATGCATATCAATCACCTCCCCTTGTACACTCACAACAAATCTATTATAATATGTGTGAATGAACCATTAAAAAATGGATAATATTATCTGATTGTGATTAAGAATAATTTAAATTTAGTAGAAGTATCATCCCTAATAAGAAAGGGTTGCATGCCTCAGATAACAGAGAAAAGAATAAAGAATAAAGAATCACCTGAAAAATTCACATGCAAGCCAATTATCGAGACATTAAGGTAAGAGAAAGATCCCTCTAATGGTGGAAGAAGAAAGAGTAGATGTCAAATGGATTGATTTCGGATAAAATACTGCCATAAAGTTTTTTTAATATTAGTAGAGAAAATAATAAGGAAATATATACAAATGGGTTTAATCTGATATTATTAAAATTGGATAGCCTGTAAAATAAAAATATCAGAAGAAGACTCAAAATTATGGTTAAAATTGTATAGTCATATGAGAAGAATAGTTTACGTTGGATGGTAAGTTTGAAAAATCACATGTATAGTATATTTCTCTATAATAATGTATCAAAGTTTGGTCCATCATGTTTAATCACACTCTTATTCTGTAAAAAATATAGAGGTACCCCTCTAATAATGTATTAAATGATTGTCATATCTTCCTAAATATTTGAATGACGAAATGGGTGATATGATCCAATGTGTGTGTTCATTCCGAATGGGAACAAGTCCATTATTTGAATGAGATACATGAAACACGAAGAATACAATATCTCAAAATTCACATATCGTATTAGATTCAACAAATACTATAACAAACAATCATAATTTAAAAAATATGTGTACGAAGGTTATGTGTTGTGTGAAAAGGAGATAATATAATAAAGTACCTATTGTGAAATGAAATATCTATAAATACTATATGTGAATGATCAAGTGGTTCCAATTCTCAATGAATATTCCCCAATTACTATCATGCATCATTTAGAAGTGATATTTTTTCAATAAGAGATGGATGATTGGGGAAAATAAATGATTACTGGAGATAATGTGATAATTACTCTATATAAAATAGACAATTCAAAAAATAATGTCCACAAAATAATTGAAGAAATTCATGCTTCCATAAACTGTGGAAGTCAGTGAGTAACATGGATTACATTTTCATTTATTTGTTTAAAATTTTGTTTCCTATAAATAGTCCTGAATCAATTAGATTTTATTATTTTTCAATGACACGATTTCAATTGGTGATTTCACATTCTCATAATCACTTTTTAGTGTGCACCAATATAGAAGACTTTAACTTTTTTTGAGATTATTGAAAAAAAGTTTTAATGTTTTATAGATGGATATCAATTCATCATTTCTGAATCGGGTTCTAGAAGAGGTCGACTATATTGAGAATCCAGAGGGTCTTAATATAGATGAAGATGATAGAATAATTTTTTTTGACTAAATGGTAATATATGGATTGAGGAAAGAACCAATAGTGTGGAATTCAAGACTAGATTGGTTTTTCAAGAAGATCACATTTCATTATGGTGGATTTGATTACAATCTATAACCCAAAAACTATAGTAATAAGTTTATGGTGGTTATATAGTATATCATAATGAAATAATAATTTGTTGATCGATGAAGAACAATGCAATCAATTCACATATTTCATTAAAACTGATCACAAAATGTCAATGAATGGTGGACTGACATTTTTACTTATATTATAAGTGATATAAGGAAATAATGGATCATTAATCTATCAATATATATATATATTTGACATGAATGTTTTGAGATTATTTTGATATGATAAATTCAAATATATAACGACTCTAGTGGAAACCCAGATGAAATTGTCATAGGATGATGAAAGCAATGTAGTTAATGTCATAGAATACAAGAAAATCATCTACAGTTTATTTTTCTAGACAGTGACATGATCTTATTTTTTATTCACCACATTCCCTATATAATAGTTTCAATGAAATCCCAATGAAATCATCTTACTCTATGTAAAAAATGATTAATTTAGTATATCAAAAAGAAGGTGGATTTCAGTATGTTGTAAAATGGAAAATCATAGAATGTGCTATTGGGATTTATAGATATAGATTTGTATAGATAAATAGATAATAGAATGTAGACCTTAAGTTGTTCCCCCACCATAGTGAATTGTGAGTTTCATTTCTAATAAAGAAACATGATATCATTTCATTTTAAAAAAATAGAAGATAAAAATACTGCAACAACTCGATATTTCAAGAAGTTATTGTGGATAAAGCTATAGCATGGTGATAATGGATTTCATTGAATTCTCCGACAATAATCCATTACAATAATTCAAGTGATATTAATCCTAGAAAAATAAGGTCTACCACTAATGGAGAAATAATATAGAAATCATGTATCATTTCATCAATTATAAGGATGAGAAAGGGCTTGTGATATTGGAGTATGTTCCTACATAACTATAGGTTACATGAATTCTGAAAAAATCCTTACCCAAAGAAGCAAATGAATAGAATAGATTGGATCTTAGTGTTCAGTTGACTACTTGCACTTGAAAATTATTTTATGTGGGACCTCTCTTCATATGTTATGATGTCTTTTTCATTGATATTTGGATTTTTGTACTTTTCCATTTTGAAAAGCACTACAATGTGACCTTTGAGTTTATTGAAAGAGGGTGATTAATTCTAGATAAAATAGGGGAGAATAAGAATTATTAAATATAGGGTAATAATCTTATAGGGGTACAACGATATAGGGTTATTTCTAAATCCCATTATGCTAAAGATGATTAGTCAATAGTTATATTTCATGACAGATTTGGTTTCTTATGAAAGTAGTTCAATATTTTGTGGAATAATGTGAGTCATTGATGAACATTTCATGCTACTCTTATTTCTCAAAATGACCATGTATCATGTGGGATTAGAGTGTGTGTCGTGTAAATATATGATCTATATCAGAATCATAAGAAGAAATTTTTTTGCTATAATATATAAGAAACCTAGAAATTTTATCTAGATGTGATGATTTTTCAAAAAACACAAAGGTTAGAATGTTATGAAAAAAATACCTTATGATGGTGTTATTCATGTGATTGTGTTTTTTAAATGGTTTGAGGTTGATAATGAAGGATGGTTGTCAAAGAAGTTATGAAGAGTTAGCATGAATTTTTTAATGTCACAGAAAATGAAAACAATTTGATATCAAAGAGCGTGAAAGATAAACTTATATCATAGAGTGAAAATGATGAATTGAGATCATGATGTGTGAATTCAAACAAATATTGTGGAGAAAGAATGATTAAATGAGATCATAGAGTGTAAGTGATGAACTAAGCACAAGGATTAAAAATTATGAACTGAGCTCTTGCAGTGGAAATGCTAAATTGATCTCATCGAGCACTAATCTTGTAATGAGGACACAAATCATGCATTTATGAACATATCTCATGCCGAGATTTTGCGAAGTGAATGGTTGTATTTAGATCGCGAAATGGTATCTTTCAGAATTTTTTTTATTTCCTATGGATCTTACAGTGGTGTATCATAGAATTATCCTAATTTTATTGGGATATCATGTCATTATCTTGCATATAGAGTGAATCAGGAACATGCCCAGATATCATGAAAAGTTCAAATAGCACTAAACCTCAGATCTTGTTGTAATTTTTTCACGGATCACATGATTCTGATGCCATAAATATTTTTACTGATTTTTTTGTTATAGAAGTGTATTTATGCCCATAAAAACCCATAATCTATCCTTAAACATTGATGAAGATTTTTCTTATTTCTATATCTAATGAAATGTCTAAGAATGATTTTTGTGGAGGGATATAGAGTAGGAGGTTTTTGGAGAGTACTCATGGAGAATATTATTTTTGAATGTGTTTCAAATGATCCAAAAAATTTATTTTATAATGCATCAATGGGGTTTGTTCTAGGAGACCATGCAAAGCATTAATAGGGTTCAAACCAATAGCTCCCCCAAACTGTGATTCGAGTTTATTCAAGTGGTTCACTCCAGTAGCTCTTCCATAGTCCAAATACAGTTCCGTCTTGGGGTTCTCACCAAGATCTCATGATATGTGGGAACATGGGATCACACTACGGGTCTACTCTAGGGTTTCATGATAGGAGATCATGAAAATTTTGAAAAGGGAATGCCCCAGGATCTCATATAAGGAGATACATTCTAGGGTATCATGAAAGGGTATCACACGAGAACCATGAAAAAAGGGTTACACAACCATACTTTCATGTGATTAGTATCATTTTCATATCCAATTTCAGATAAAGAATATGAATACATATGATCTTCCCCATTTTACAATACATGAAGAATAAACTTATTAACTATTACATTCAATGATATGAAAGGAATACATGGTAACTCCTTCAGATCATTCCAAATATTTTTTAATTGTTGTGTCTACAAAAAAATACAAGATTGGTCAAGTATTATAGAAAGTGAATTCGCTAAATACTGGTGTTTTTAAAAGTTTTGAATGAGAATCCCAAAAAGAAAATCAATAGAGCATCTACCTACAACAGATGACACATGCATTACTGAAAATTAGGGGCCCTACATGTCAACAAACTGTGTGTGGATCCTTTTTGGGGTAATGTGGATAAGAAGAGGAAGTGGGTTATACTTTCCAATAGTAGTGAAACATTGAATAAGACATTGGTAGTGACCCATTAGAAGGTAGTGTGAAGACCCGAAAATTTCCAGGAAATTTTTTTCATAAATTCTTTGGGATTTTATGAGTACGCAGTTTTTGACGGCACCTTATTCCGAGGCCCGGTGTGCCCGGAATCAATATCTGAATTTTAACTCGGGTACGCTTAGTGAATGAATGAGTGGGTTATTCTATCTTCTGAACCTGTTCTCAGAATTGAAATCCGAGGGCACAGATGGAACCACATCACTGATAATTGCTTAAGAGGACCTTTACCAAATGTGTGTCTGCTCAGGAGGATTTTTTAATATTTGTGGAATAATAAAGAATTGAATTGAAAAAAAATTGTGGTACAAATTTTATTCCTAACCGAAGTGATTTTATCCTATATGGGGAAGTTAGGGTGGGACCCACTTGCATACTAACTACGCATGTGAGGACAAATGTGAGGTGGGGCTCGCACAATCCCCAAACCTTCACATTCCTCATAACTCCATAAACTCTCCATTAAACCCCCCTTGTATTTAATTGTGTGAATTCTACTCTTCCACTTTAATAATGCTGACACACATTAATTTAATTAATTGAACCTCTTTAATTAATTTAATTATGTGTTTGAATTTTGGAAATTTGAAATTCTTGGAAAAATAATAAAATAAGGGGAGGCCTTATTTTATTTGGTTAGTTTTGTTGTGTGTGGAATTTGGGGAGAGAGCTCTTTTCTCTTTGGAAGAACATCATCCTTCCGTGAAGAACGTCATCTCTTCAAGTGAAGAACGACTCGACAACTGACGCGAAATCACCATCTTCTCTCCGTGATAACAGAGAAGACGACGTTTCCTCGGGTGCACACCGACGACGACGGGAACGACGCCATCATCTGCAGCGCTTGACAACAGATAAATTTCTTTGAGGTAGGTGTGTGTTTGGATTGAGTAATGATTGGTTTTCATTACATGTTTTTGTTCCTCTTAAACCGCTTGTTATCAGACTAATGCGGAAGGTACCGAACCAAACTAACACGGTCTGATTCCTCTGCCGTTCTTGTGAATGTGTGGAGTTCATCGGACGTTCTTTAGCGGTGAATCAAGCTATGTTTTTTGAGCCAATCAGAGGCCCGAAAACATCATAAATGGCCTCAGAGCATTGGGGCGACCTATAAGAAGATGTTTCATAGAAATCGGATCATCGAAACGAAGAACGGACACCTCAGGTGGCGTGCTGGCCCGAGGCGTCATTTCTGGAAAATTTCAGAATACACAGCGTGTCCTCTTGGAGCACACGCCCTTTAGTACAAGCATACTATGGATTCCATTTCAGACGTTAGAAAGGTAGTACATGGTGTGTGACTCTAGACACACGGCGTGTACTCTCCACTCTGTTGACAGAGGAGACTTCGATGGACTTGGCGTGTATTCAGGGAAAATACACGGACACAGATAACAATACACGGCCAAGTAACACAGCGTGTATTCTCTTCCTAGAAAGTCAGAAGAGGATTTGTGAGGATCGACGTGTAATCTTGGAGATACACGGACACGGGCAGAACCACACGGCCAAGAGGCACGGCATGTACTACCTTCACCATGGCAGAAGCAGCTTCGTGATGACTCGGCGTGTATTACGGAAATACATGGACACAGGGTGGAGTACATGGGCATGTACTCCACCACAGATCTAGGCATGGCCAACACACATGGAACCAACCCTAGAGGTTTGGACATGGCATGTAACCATACTACACACAGTGTACTTACTTATCTACACGAGTAGCCCAGTGACACAGGCCGTATCACACGGTCAGTACCCGGTGTCTAATGAAACGGTGTGTATCGCATACCTACAA
Source organism: Viscum album (assembly GCA_963277665.1). Classification (NCBI taxonomy): domain Eukaryota; kingdom Viridiplantae; phylum Streptophyta; class Magnoliopsida; order Santalales; family Viscaceae; genus Viscum; species Viscum album. The sequence continues at coordinate 972,835,289 of OY728151.1, read as the reverse complement.
TCCGTGTACTTTAGGGAAATTTTTTTGTCGTCTTGTTCTCCCTAACATGGGAATGTTTTGGTGGGTTTTTCCCATGTGACGTGGGATGTAAATAAGGGATATATCAACTCTGGTCTTCGTGACAGTTGATGTATCGATCATTGGATCATGGAGCGGACCCTCCCGGAATCGAGCATGCTATGTGCGGGAACCCTGGAACTGGTTGTGACTGCGACGCCGATGAAGACTGTACTTGGATCCTACTTGGGTTTGGCAGCGAGGACGACTGTATTTGGATCCTACGTAGGTTCGGTAGCGAGGACCACTGTACTTGGATCCTCTGTGGGTTCAGCGGCGATGACGACTGTACTTGGATCCTACGTGGGTTCGGCAGTGATGGTTACTGTACATGGATCCTATGTGGGTTTGGCAGCGATGAATTCAATACATGGATCCTACGTGGGTTCGGCAGGGGAGATGATTCAGAGATTACATCAAATCATCTCCACCCCTATCCGTGAGTAGTATACCAGTGTGAGTTCAGTCCCAACTTTCATTCATTATCATTGATATGATTGACTTTCTATCCTGTGTGGATTGGGTTATTCTTTCCTGTGTGGACTGGGTTGTACTTGGTCTCGTGAGTTGGTGCCAAAATGGAAATGATGGCTTAGGTATATGTATGGGAATAAAACTAAGTAGAGATGGTTGATACTTTTTGTTTCTATCCTTCCTTTGTGGGTTGTCCTTTGTGGATTCTTGGAGACCGACGGGGGTCTCGGGGTCCCTACTAAGTATCGTATAGTCACCCATGCACGAGCAATGCCCGCACTACGTTGTGTTGGTTGCAGATGATGGGCAGTGCTGATCGTCATTGAGGCTTGTGGAGAAAATGGTACCCGGAGTTGGCTATCAAGCGGCACGTACAAGGAGCGGACCGACGGACCCGAGGAGCAGACGAGACTATCTATACCCACCCTACAGGTGGGAATTCTAGAGGACGACATGGTGGTTTCTGCTTTAATTTTCAGCTATTGTACTTTCTTTTCTCAGTTATACTGTACTTTCTGTTGGGTTTGTATACTGGCACATTTACTTTCTAGCACTTACTTTTGTACATAGTTTAATTAGTGTTTACTTTAGGTTGTGTACTCTGTGGTGTTTTTTTCTTATATAAAGGTAATTACTTCCCTTTTATCGGGATTTACGCCTTTGGTTCTAGTCACCAGCCCCGGGCAAATGGAAGGCAGGCATGGGGTAGTCATGGCACGGGCCCCAAGGACGGGTCATGGCAAATTGGTATCAGAGGAGTTGGTTCTACCGTAGAAATCAAGAAATTGATAATTTCTTATGTGTGAAGCAATGATGATTAGGGTATTGAGTGTGGTTATCAGTCTAGGGAGTCCAGTGTTGGTGCGGTGGCCGACGTATCCATACACCATAACCCTGACTTTTGATTTCCAACTCAGTGCACAGAAATATTATTTGCATGTGTGTTTTAAAGTTTTCTTTGTGACTACCTTGTGTCAGCTCACCAGGTATATTTTATTAACCGTGGAAGACCTATTTCTTTTTAGGATGACCCCACGACAATAGCCAACTAGGGTTCCGAGCATTGTGCGAGATGGCAGCCAACCGAGTGGCGAGGCCTCGGTGCAGGGCCCCATTACAGCGGAGGCATTGGTGGTACCTATACTCGTCAAGCCACCAATGCCACCAGCCCTAGTAGCTGAGAGTGCATGACACTTGAGTGAACTGCGCGATTTTCAACGTCAGTGACCACCCAGGTTCGGCGGGGAGACGGATCCTCATGTGGCCGAGGTTTGGCTGGAGGCTGTTGTTCGAGCCTTCAGATTAGTAGGGACACCATCTAACCTCATGGTGATCATTTCAGCGAGTCACCTTCATGTAGCATCAGGTATATGGTGGAGCCTGAAGCTTCAGGTGCACGACGAGGCATCATTACATTGGTCAGACTTCGAGAGCCTCTTCCGATCGGAGTTTGTTCCAGCCACCCTTCGTGCAGTTCACATTCAAGAGCTAATGTAGCTGCAGCAGGGCAGCATGATAGTAGCCCAGTACTCGGCGAGATTTACCGATCTCTCACGTTAATCCACGGACATGGTATGGGACCCATTCTTCTGGGCCCAGACCTTCAAGAAAAAATTGAGGCATGAGATCAGGGCGTCGATGATCTACCCCAGTATTCCAACGCATGCAGGAGTAATGGAGCGAGCCCTTCTTGTCGAGAGATTTCTTGTTGAGCCTACACCAATAGCGAGACCTACCGCAGGGTGGCACGTAGCTGAGTACTCTATAGCCGGCAGTAGATAGACATCGCAAAGGTCCAAGTGGACCAGAAAACCAGGTGGACGACCTCATGATATTTGTTCGAAGGTGTGGGGCACATGTAGTAGAGCCAGTCATTCAAGAGGCAGACAATGCTTTGCATACGGTGGGCAAGGCCACATGGCTCGTGAATGCCCGACCCGCCATGCAGAGGAGCAGAAGATGGTTGAGGGACCACCTAGGAACAGGCAGTGGTTCGATCGTGGTGGTACACAGGGAGTAGGAAGATGAGGTAGAGGACCTGGCCGAGCAGCAGGTGGTAGACGATGCTTTGAAGCTCTACCACCACCACCACCAGGAGGTCCACCCATACCGTAGGGAGCTGGCAGATAGTGGCAGACACAACTTCAGGCAGTGGATGCCTATGACCACGGTGATCTTGAGATGATTCGAGGTACTATTTGTGTTTACTACACCCTTGCTGGAGTTCTTATAGACATAGGAGTGAGTCATTCTTTCATTTCCACTGACCTTGTTTGGAGTTCGGAGATTCCGATGAATCTGTTGGCTCGATCCTTATGGATAGAGACTCCTACGAGAGCAGACTCGATTATTATGCACTGGTACCGGTAGTGTGAGACTACTCTAGGTGGTGAGTGCATCGGTTGGGATCTTCTTGTAGCAGCGTCAGGGCCTTACAACGTCATCTTGGGCATGGATTGGTTATCTACGGTCCATGCTCATATCGACTATATTAGGAGCAAGGAGCGGTGTGATCACACCAATGGGAGCAGGTTCACCTACACCTGTGAGAAGGGAGCCTTTGCAGCGCAGGATGGACTCACACGGACGAGAGGACAATCAATCACTCATCAGTTGGCTAGTCTCATCCTGGGAGCAGTTGATGTGAGGAGTTCGAGTTTTCCTGTTGTGGTGGATCAGTATAGGGATGTTTTTCATGACGACATTCCATGAATACCTCCTCACATAGAGGTAGACTTCTATATTGAATTGTACCTCAGGACAGCCCTGATAACTACTCCTTCATATCAGATGGCTCCCGCTGAGCTTTGAGAGCTACGGGTACAGCTGGAGGACTTGCAGGCCAAGGGATTCATTCGACCCAGTGTTTCACCTTGGGCTTCCACGATTTTGTTCGCCAAAAAGTTGGATGAAATCTTGTGGCTGTGTGTCAACTACCATCGCCTTAATCAGGTGACTGTGAAGAAAAAGTATCCACTTCTGAGGATTGATGACCTCTTCGATCAGCTAAAGGGAGCACAATGTTTCTCAAAGATAGACCTCAGGTCAGGCTATCATCAGCTCAAAGTTCAAAATGAGGATGTGCAGAAGACGGCCTTCAGGTGTCGGTATGGACACTATGAGTTCTTGGTTATGAAATTTGGCATAACCAATGCTCTAGCAGTGTTCATGATTCTGATGAACAGGATCTTCCAACCTTACCTCGATCGATTTCACGTAGTCTTCACTGGCAACATATTGATTTACTCGACTACTGAGGAGGAGCACGCCTATCACTTGTGGCTTGAACTGGATAAACATCGAGAGCACCAGCTTTATGGTAATCTCTCGAAGATTCAGTTTTGGATTTGAGAGGTCCACTTCTTGGGACATGTCATCTCTGAGGTGGGAGTTGTGGTAGATCATGCGAAGATCGAGGCAATGCTGGCTTGGGAGCCACCCATGAGTGTGATGGAGGTGTGGAGTTTCCTAGGTCTGGCGGGGTACTATCAGAGATTTGTGCCAAACTTCTCCAGAGTTGCAGAACCACTTTCATCTTTGATGAAGAAGGGGAAAACCTTCGTGTGGTCAGATAGATGTCCGCAGAGATTCTAGGAGCTGAGATAGAGATTGACCAGTGCACCCATCTTGAGGCTACCAGAGGAGGGAGTAGGGTACGTAGTTTACTGCGATGCATTAGGGACTGGACTCAGGTGTGTCCTGATGTAGGAGTGGGTAGTGATCGCCAATGGTTCATGATAGTGGAGGCGGCACGAGTAGAACTACACTACCCAAGACCTGGATTTAGTAGTTGTTGTCTTCTCCTTGATGATGTTGCAGCATTATTTGATGGGCGAGCGATTTATAGTTTACTCTGACCCCCAGAGTCTCAGGTATATCTTCTCACAGAAGGACCTGAACATGAGACAACAGCGATGGATAGTGTTTCTTCAGGATTATGACTTTGTGATAGTCTATACTCCTAGGAAGGGGAACATAGTAGCTCATACTATCAGTAGAAGATTAGGTCTTCAGCTAATTAGAGAGGCGACAGAGCATCTAGCCACGTTGTAGATAATCATCATGGATAGAGATGAGGCAGCCTTTCTACAGTCACTCATAATCACTCCTCCACTACTTCAATGGGTCAGAGAGGCACAGCGTGGGGACATTTACAATGAGATGCGACGTGCACAGATATCCTCAGGGAAGGCACTAGATGGATTTTCTGTAGGTGGAGAGCACATCATCCTTTTCAGGGGAGATACCATGGTACCAGTTGCTTTACAGGAGGAGGTGCTGAGAGAGTTTCACACATCCCCATTAGCGGTACATCCAGGAGTCGCGAAGATGTACCAAGATCTCAGACGACGACACTGGTGGCTGGGTTTGAAGAAGGTTGTGGCAGTGTTCGTTTCACGATGCCTCACCTGCCTGCAGGTAAAAGAGGATCACCAGGTACCAACAGGCTTGGTACAACCCTTAGAGGTCCTAGAGTGGATGTGGGACAGAATATGTATGGTTTTGGTGAAAGGGATTCCACGTACTTCTAGAGGACACCACTCCATCTGGGTGATCGTAGACCGACTCACTACGTCAGCCCACTTCTTACCCATCAGAGAGTAGGGCTCAGTGGAGAGCTTGGGACATCTCTACGTTCATGAGATCGTACGGTTTCACAGTTTTGCATTGACTATCATCTATGATCGAGATGGTCACTTTACTTCCTGGATTTGGAAGGGGTTGTAGGAGGAATTTGGGATGTAGCTACACCTGAGCACCGCCTTTCACCCTCAGACGGATGGCCAGACGGAGAGGACTATTCAGACTCTCAAGGACATGCTTCGTGCATGTGTCCTTGACTTTGGTCATAGTTGGGAGGATCGCCTACCCTTGGTGGAGTTTTCATACAACAATAGCTACCAATCCACCATCAGGATGGTACCATGTGAGTCATTTTACAGCCGACCTTGCAGATCACCTCTGTGCAGGATAGAACCTAGAGTGTCAGCACTTGTAAGACCATAGATGGTCCAGGCTATGACGGAGAAGGTTCAGATCATCCAAGAGCAGATGAGGACTGCTCACATCCGACAGAAGTCCTATGCTGATAGGAGGCAAAGACCACTAGAGATAGAGTATGGAGACCATGTTTTCTTATGGGTATCACCTCAGTGTAGATTACAGATATTTGTCCAGGGAGGCAAGTTATCTCTGCGCTTCATCGGACCATTTGAAGTTCTCAGAAGGATAGGAAAGGTGGCTTATTGCCTGTCACTTCCACCTCAATTGTACCGGGTTCACGACGTCTTCCATGTATCTCAGCTGAGGAGATACGTGCAAGACCAGACGCATATCATTGATCACAAGGAGATTGATATATATGATGGGGTGAAATTTGCGGAGGTTCTAGTGGAGATCGAGGATTGATAGGGGAAGGTCCTATGTGTACGGTCGATTCCTCTAGTGTGTATCAGGTGGAAGCACGGGAACCTTCAAGAGAGCACATGGGAGAGGGAGGCTCAGATACGTGCACAATACCCTCATTTGTTTCCGTAGTTTATAATGTATCCTTACAGGGACATAAATCCCTGAGGAGGGAGTAATGTAAAGACCCGTAAATTTCAAGGGAATTTTTTTCATAAATTCTTTGGGATTTTATGAGTACGCAGTTTCTGACGGCACCTGATTCTGAGGCCCAGTGTGCCTGAAATCAATTTCTGAAGTTTAGCTCAAGTAAGTTCAATGAAAGAACGAGCGGCTTTTTCTATCATTTGAACCGTTGCTCAGAATTGAAATCTGAGGGCAGCTATGGAACCACAATGCCGTTAATTGATTAAGATGACATTTACCAAAGGTGTGTTTTCTCAGGAGTTGTTGTTAAAATTTGGGGATCAATAAAGAATTGAATTGAATAAAATTTGTGGTACAAATTTCATTCCTAACCTAAGTGCTTTTATCTAACATGGTGAAGTTATGGTGGGACCCACTTGCACCCTAACTACCCAGGTGAGGATAAATGTGAGGATAAATGTGAGGTGGGCCCGTACGATCCCCAACCATTCACATTCCCCATAACTCCTTAGATTCTCCATTAAACCCCCTTGTATTTAATTGAGTGACTTCTCCTCTTTCACTTTAATAATGCCAACACTCATTAATTTTATTAATTGAACCTCTTTAATTAATTGAATTATGTGTTTGAGTTTAGGAAATTTGAAATTCTTGGCATAATAATAAAATAAGGGGAGGCCTTATTATATTTGGTTAGTTTTGTTGTGTGAGGAATTTTGGGAGAGAGCACTTTTCACATTGGAATAACTTCATCCTTCTGCGAAGAACGTCATCTCTTCAAGCGACGAATGACTCAGTGACTAACGCACCATCTTCGTCTTTTCTCTGTGACAAAAGAGAAGACAATGTTTCCTCGGGTGCAGACCAACGATGATGGGAGCAATGCCATCATTCCTGGCACTTCACAACCGAAAAAATTCTATGAGGTAGGGGTGTGTTTGGAATGAGTAATAATTGGTTTCCATTCCATGTTGTTGTTCCTCTTAAACTGCTTGTTATCGGACTAATGCAGAAGGGACCAGACCAAACTTACACGGTCCGATTCCACCACTATTCTTAGGAATATGTGGAGTTCTCTGGCCATTCTTGAGAGGTGAATCAAGCAATGTTTTCGGAGACAATCATAGGCACAAAAACAACGTAAACGACCTCAGAGCATCGGGGCGACCAAGAAGTGGAAGTTTCATAGAAATCAGATCATCGTAACGAAGAACGGACACCTTGAGAGGTGTGCTGGCCAGAGGCGTCATTTCTAGAAAATTCCAGAATACACGGCGTGTCCTCTAAGAGCACACGCCGTGTAGTACAATCATATTGTGGCTTCCGTTTCGGATGATAGAAAAGTAGTACATGGATTATGACTCTAGACCCATGGCGTGTACTCTTCACTCTGTTGACAGAGGAGACTTAGATGGACTTGTCGTGTATTTAGGGAAAATACACGCACACAGACAGCAATGCACGACCAAGTAACACGGCGTGTATTCTCTTCTAGAAAGGAAGAAGCGGCTTCGCGAGGCACATCGTGTAATCTAGGAGATACACGGACACATGTAGAACCACACAGCCAATAGGAATAGCGTGTACTACCTTCACTATGGTAGAAATGGCTTCATGATGACTCGGCGTGTATTCCGGAAATACACAGACACAGGGTGGAGTACACGGGCATGCACTCCACCACACGGCCAGGCATGGCCAGCGCTCATGGAACCCACACCAGAGGTTTGGACACGACGTGTAACCACACTACACGTTGTGTATTTACTTAACTACATGACCAGCCCAGTGACACGGGCCGTATCACATGGGCAGTACCCGGTGTCTGATGACACGGCGTGCATCGCATAGCTACACTCCGTGTACTTTTGGGAAATGGATTGGTCATCTTGTTCTCTATGACATGGGAAATTTTTTTTTGTTTTTCCCCTATGACGTTGGATGGAACTACGGGATACATAAACTCTGGTCTTCGTGAAAGATGATGTATCGATCGTTGGCTCGTGGAGCGGACCCTCCCAGAATCGAGCATTCTTTGTTCGGGAACCCTAGAGATGGCTGTGACTACAACGACGATGACGACTGTACTTGGATCCTAAGTGGGTTTGGTAGTGAGGAAGACTATACATGGATCCAACGTGGGTTCGGCAGCGAGGACGACTTTACTTGGATCCTCTGTGGGTTTGGCAGCGATGACGACTGTTCTTGGATCCTACGTGAGTTCGGCAGCGACAGTTGCTGTACTTGGACCCTACATGGGTTCGGCATTGACCACTTCAATACTTGTATCCTATGTGGATTTGGCAGGGGAGATGATTTAGAGATTAAATCTAATCATCTCCACCCCTCTTCATGAGTAGTATACCTGTGTGAGATGAATCATGAAATTCAATCATTATCATCGATATGATTGACTTACTATCCTGTGTGGATTCAGTTGTGCATTCCTATGTGGACAGGGTTGTAGTTGGGCTCGTGAGTTGGAGGCGAACTGGAAATGATGACTTAGGTATATGTATGGGAATAAAACTATGTAGAGAAGGTTGATACCTAGTGTTTGTATCATTCCTTTTTGGTTTATCCTTTGTGGATTCTGGAAGTCCTACGGGGGTCTCGGGGTCCCTACTGAGTGTCGTATACTCACCCTTTCACGGGCTATGACCGAACTAAGTTTTGTTGGTTACAGACGATGGCTAGTGCTGATCATGGTTGAGGCTTGTGAAGAGGACGGTACCCGGAGGTGGACTATCAGGCAGGACGTACACGGAGCGAACAGACAGTCCTGAGGAGACGACGAGACTACCTGTACCCACCCTATAGATGGGAATTACAGAGGACGACTTGGTGGTTTCTACTTTAATTTTCAGTTGTTGTACATTCTTTTCTCAGTTGTATTGTACTCTTAATTGGGTTTGTAAACTATCCCATTTAGTTCTGCCACATACTTTTGAACTCAGTTTACATAGTGTTTACTTAAGCGTGCATACTATGTGGTTTTTGTTTTCTTATATAAAGGCAATGCCTTCCCTTTTATCGGGATTTACGCCTTTGGTACTAGTCACCAGCCCCTGACCTATGGAAGGAATGCTTGGGGTTGTCACGGCACGGTCCTCGAGGACGGGTCATGAAATGTAGTAAGATATCCCTAAATATTGTAATGTCAGTTAGCCTGGGCATAAGAACGATTGAGCATAAACTGTGGATGGGATGTGAGCCATAGAATGTTTGGTACATCAGCACATTATAGTTGTATTCACCTTGGATGTAGCGTAGTGATAGTGAAAAAATTAATAATATGTGTTTACTTGTGCTTTATTTCATAAATTAATTTATACACATCATCATTAGATAATTTTGGGACAGAAAAGAGAAATCTAAACACACACACAAAAATAAAGTGACCCCTATAATAAAGAGGTCGAGTTTTAGTTGGGCAGGATGATTTTCCAAAAAAAATATCCATTAACAAATTCAAACCCCCCCTCTTATGGTATATAGGCCCCTTTTTAGAAACAATCATTTAAACAATTTGAGATTTTTAAAATTTCCCTCATAGATGGGTTTTATGTCTTCATGTTGATGATTAGTTTTTTCATTGTGTTGCAGATTCGTTGGAAGATGTTGGTTGAAATTTTCACAAGTGGTTGTTTCACTAACCATAAAAAGGGGCTACCAACATTTCATTAATTTCAAAAAATTTCTAGCATCAATATTTAAATTTTAATATGAAAAATAGATGAATTATTTTTAATTATATTAATATATAATGAGTACAAAAAAGATAAAGAAGAATACTAGAATATAGAGAACTATAACACATATACACCTAGAAACAACAATTGAAACAATAAAAGGTTTTATATAAATTATATCCCTTTATATAATAAGATTCAATTTTATTAAATATAAATATTTGGATTTAAATTGATTCTGTAACTTGAATAAATCACTAAAAAAATATTTATTACTTTTATTAGTCAATGAAAAATGTTTGAAAATTATAAATATCTATTATTAACAGGGTTTTCGTAATTGATGGAGGTTACATAAATAGTGAATTAAAAAGATATTTTTTTGTTTAAATACCTTTTGACGAATAAATCTTAGTTTTCTTCCATGATTTTAGTAAGATTTTCAGAAACATTGAAACTATTTTGTATAATTTTATTCCATCTCTAAAATATTTCCTATTAATGTTTTATCAACCTCCATAATTTATCTCATATATTTGTTCTTCTACATTTTTTTATCGAAAAAATAACCTATCCATTTGAAGTGGAGTTTTTTCTTATATGAAGACTAGATAATACAATCATTTAATGTAATGGGTTACCAATTGAATCGATCCATCATTCCTCATCAGCATGTATTTTTTTATTCTAGGAAAGAAGACAAAAACACACAAAATAACCCCAATGAACCCCACCCCCATACCCCTATATTTGGGAGCTGCAGAGGCTTGAAATAGGGGAGAATAGGGGCATCCCCTCTAATCAAATTGTATCCTCAGGATTCATGGTAGCCATAATATGATATCATATGTCATTTAGACAGAGATATCCTATGCATCCCGGTGATCAACAAACATGTATCTCTCCCTCCATGGATGAACTTCTTTTGTGTTTCTTCCAAGTATATAGTGACATTTTCTGATGGGATAGGAAATCGACTAGGGAGACTTGCCCAAATCATGATGGTACTTGTGAACATGTATTGAATTTGATTCCACTTCATTGATGACTAAATCCCTCTAAGGGAATTAGATGAGTCCAAAGAGCATCACCCGGGCCTCAACCAAAAGAGTGGAACCTTGAACCAACATTACTGTAAAATCCATGAACACTATCCCACTAGAATCGAGCACCACACCCTTCCACGCATTATACCTAGAGAATATGATCCATCTGTATTGAGTTTTAACCCTATAGATGAAGGGTTATAGAGGACCTAGTAACCATCTGTCCCACTGACCAGTGGCACCTTTTTGGACCTTTCCTGAAACCCAATAATATGCAGGGCTTCCCTCAAGTTTCAGACAGCCCTGACTGAGTTTCATAAAAGGTATTTCTTCTAAAAAATATATAACATGATCCTTCATGGAAACCCCATCCAATATCACCATTTTTATTGCCATCCAGAGAAACTTGAGGCCTATATGAAACACTCATGTGCACACTATTCATTCTAGGCCACTTCCTCCCGAATCATGGTGCCAACTATCAAGGAAAGAGTTGCATTCCACGCTGGAATTGAATACTGTAGTCAACCCCAAAAATAGCTCCACACCTAGCGCATCCATTCACTTCAAAAAAACAAATGATCCAATATTTCATCAATGTACATCTTGAAAACCCCATTTATTGATGTGATGTTAACCCAACAACTCTTGACGCTATCATCTACCAGGAAAACTCTGTTCTTTATTGTTTAGGTGAGAAAATTGAATTTTTTCAGAATATCTGTATCCCACAGAACCACATCCCACACATATGAATTTTAATGGACCAGCACCTCGGTATTCCACCAAAAGACGTTGAACGTGAATGTCCTAGAGAGGGATAGGGTGAAGTCACATATATATAGGTCTAAATACAGTTCCATTAGGTTGAAGATGACTTGTTAGTCCCTATCCAGAACTACCCAGATAAAGGTTGGGAAGAGGCTTTCCTCCCTAAATTTGATATTGGTGACATGGAATCCAGGAAAACCGATAATGTATCCACAACAGTTCTGGTACCAAAATGATAAATACCATCTTCCCACCAGCCCGCAAGATTACGGAAGGAGGATGGAAATAATAGGACTAATCAGAGAGCATATAGAAAATGCATGGACAACCATTGGAGATTGGATTCCCCTAGAGTTGTTTTCGATGATCTTCACCCACAAAGTGTATTTCTCCAGAACACCCCATGTTAGTATAGAATGCATGAAGTATAAATTTTCTTCCAAACTACGGGAAATGATTCCCCATCACAAATCGGCCTCACCATCTTGCTACAGGAGGACCAGTTCCTTTTGCCTATGTAGAGGGGGACCAAATGAAATTAGCAAGGATACCGTCGATGCTTTTATTAACACCATTAATGAATTTAATAAATGAGGGAGAATGCACTAGAGTTTCTAGGAGTACTCTGTTTGCCAACTTGATTCATCCCATGAAAGGATAGTATTTGATCTTCCAGTTCATCACCTAGTTGGAGATCTTGGTGAGAAGGTGGTTTAATTTACACATATGATGTCTACCTGATGAAATGGGGTATCCCTAGTATTCCATTGGAAGAGCACCTCTCTGCATGTCCAGTTAGTGACTCATAGAGGAAAGCCACGTGAAAGTTCACCTATTCAAAATGTATAATTTTTCTTGTTATTTTTGATGACCCTCCCCCTATACTAGCTATACTCCTTCAACACCTTTCCCGAGATGCACAATGATCTACTTCAAGAGTTCGTGAATATGATGGTATCATCTATAATCTAATAGTGAGACACTGTATTGAGGGTCCTTTTTCTACGACACGCGAGAATCATAAAATTATTGATGATTCGATGGATGAAATAGCTAAGTATGTCTTGGAAACGAATGAACAGACTCTGAGTTATTTGATCCCCCTTCCATAGTCCACATGTATCCTTGATGAATCTGTATGATTTCTCCATAAAGGAAACTGATAACTAGAAGAAGATAAAATAATAGAATATGATATCTATATTTCCAAAATATAAACCCATACCTTTGAGCATCTTATTGATGAAGTTCCACTACACATGATCATATGAATTTTTCATATCTATTTTTATGTCTATTTTAGACCCACATTCTTTTAAGATAATATCTTCAATCATTTTCTAAGCCATAGCAATGGATTCGTGTATTGAGCACCCCTTAGCAAAGCCTCGTTGCTCCAACGAAACCCAATGAGGTAGAAGTATGAACAACCTAGAGTTAATAATGCTATCCAATATTTTATAGGAAAATTTATACATCCTTATGGGATTATAATAAATTATAGAAGAGGGGTTCTACGGTTTAGGGAGAAGAAACATTTTAGTGGAACATGAAGCTCGTGGAAAGCTCCCTCCCTGAAACAAATCTTATACAACCTTCCCCAAATCCTTATTCACTATGTACCATGAAGATCTATAGAAAAAACATGGAAATCCATATATACCCTCTGCACTCTCAAGGTTAAAATATATCATGGCCTCTAGAATCTCTTCCTCACCAGGAATTTTACCCAGGCCTTCATTGTCCTTGGCCGAGAATTGAGAGGGAATAACATCAAACAAATCTGATTCCTATTTAGGGTATCTATTTGATATGGGCTCATTAGGTCTATGAATCATATTGGTGAAAAATTTGCTGGCCAGGCCACCCACCACATCCCTATCATCTTAATAAGAGCCAAAATTCATGATAATATTTGGCTTTATCATCAGTCTCATTTTTGTGATACAATAATTCAAGTAAGAGGTATTTTTATCTCCATCGTTTAGCCACTTAATCATCACCCCTCCGAGACCAAACCGTTATTTTTTCGAAAGCATGCCTATATGAATGTCCCTTTTCCCTAAGAGCTCTTTAAAATCCTGTTCATCCCACTTGTCCTTCGGACTCCTCTTCAGGCTATCTAATACATTTTTGATGATCTCCAATTAACCATCCATGGGTTAGATATCTTTCGACCATGCCTGAAGATTCTATTTTAACTTCCTCAGTATATTGTATAATGTTGTCCAGGTGTTCTCCTATACATGAATATTCAATGTGTTCTGAACTAGGTCCTAATATCCCTGCATACTGGTCCAATTTTGTCTAACTAATAAGCGGTCATTATGGTCTTGCACAAGATCCATATATACTAGGATAGGGGAGTAATCCAAATGCGACAAACAAAATGAAGCCCCTTTGAGATGGAGAAGGTAGAGATAGCATGTATGTTTCCCATGAACCTATCTTGATGGATCCATGAGTGATGGTTCCCCCATTGGTTGTTACACTAGGTGAAATTATCACCCACATATCCACGTTCTGAGATTCCCTTTCATTCCATGAAAAGATTAAAGTTGAGTCTGGCCTTTCTAGGGAATGGGACCCTACCCTGTCGCTCTACTAGATCTACAACAACAATGAAATCACCTACTACTATCGAAACCTCTGACCCAAGATCCAAATCATTGAGGTCTTTCAACAGAACCTCTATTTGAACATGGTCGCATCTCCCATAATCAAAGGACACAAAAAAGAGTGCATGTCACAAGACACCTTGGTAATAATGAACTGAACATAGGCTTGGATCAAATCCACATGATAGTTCCAGTTCATGAAAATCCATATATGGAGATTAATATGGTCGTTGTCCATGTATCCATGCTTCCTAAGAATCTTGGAGAACTCCCCAATCTTTTGAGGATACTTCTTGTGTTCGAGGATGGAATCAAATAAAAAAAATTCTTATAGATTTCTGATGCCATGAATTCAGACATAACCCAGGATCCTACCCCCCAAAAATTTCGTATAAGTTGATTTATCATTTAAGGAGGAGTGGACATGGTTTTACTCTAGAACTCATAGCCTTGAGAAATCATGAAGAAGGGGTCTCCTTCTGATTCATTGATTTCGATCTTCTGCACACTATATAATCATATACGGAACAACATAATGGAGAAGATGGAATCTCAGGTTATAAGATATTGTGTTACCTCTGGTTTCCCTGGAAGGATATTCCACCTTTACTACTGGGGATCACTTTCCATGGTGGAGGGGTTACCAGCCCTATGAGGGGGTCCATGGTAATAGGATGGCGATGATGTTTCTATAGAGTGGTCAGTGATTTAGAGACTAGTAATAGATCCCTCTCATTACTATTACGAGTGATAGTAGAGAGTGTTAAGGTAGGGGAATAAAAATATTGGGGACCCTAGGGAAATGAGTTGAATGATTTCACAACTATTTTCTAGCCTAATTCAAGGGACTGCATGTAAAAATGAAAAATTACTGGATGGAAAATACCTGCGTAGAAGCAGAAAACCATGTGAAAATTCAATTTCATTTAAAATGGATTCCAATTATTCTACACTACCCAGAATTCATGGGATGCTTCACATTTCATCTGAAGTTTTTGGATATTCCAATCCCCCATAAATTATTCTACTTTTCATAATGAAATTTACAAATATTAAGAATTTAATTAATAAAAAACACAATGTTATTCCTATAAAACATAAAATATAGTTGAATCACCCATCTGGATATTGATGAATAAATATTCTTTTTAATATTTAATAATAATGTCTTAATGTTTCATCAAATAATGATATTTGGATTATTTTACATACAACACATTATAAATTTAAGTAATTTGATTTGTGATTAACAACAATTTTGTTTTTCATGTGTTTTTTTATCAAAGGGGTTGATTCTATCCTTGTAATTTCTTGGATATTCAGGTTCTATTAATTTAATTTAATTTATTGTTTGGAGTTCAAGATGTTTATTTGAGGATGATTGGTGGAGTTTTGGAATATATTTCAGTTGTAGAGAGGGAGAAATATAACATGTCCTTGGAAATTCTAACTGGAATTACTCGCTAAAGGGGAGTGGTTTCTCTATATGGTATGAAATGATATGAAGCATTAGTTTTTGTGTCATGTTGTGAATAAAGTACAATATAATAGTTTTGTAGAATGCTGGAATCTAGAATCACAATCTGTTTGGTTTAGAAGACTATTCATGGTGTGAACAAGTTTTTTCATATTTTGATGTGTTTGGGAAATGATATTTGAGAAGTTGGAATCCTTTAATTTAGTGGATACAACTATATATGAACCTACATCATATATGTGTTATATTTTTCAATTTTATGTCATTGAGTGAGGGTGTAGGTTATGATGTGTATCCTTGATTGGATAAAATGGTAGTTTCCCTCATTTGAGCACTTCCAGATAGTGGTGTTCCTATAGTGACATATTTATTTTTGGCGTATCATGTATGTGATGTTACCACATAGGTTATTGTGTGACCCTTCCATGGAAATATCAAATTAATATATTTATTGAGTTTTAAATGAGAGGGGGTGACAGAGTATATCTCAACATGGATTTATGAACTTCATTTCATATAGCCGTGTTAAGGTATAGACAAGAATTTTTATATAGTGATGCCTTAAATTTCTGATTTTATTATAAATTCTGAAGCCTATCGATGTAAAAAACAATGAATATAATATATTATTTCTTTTAAATAAATATTATGTGACAGATAAATGGTAATATAAGAAACAAAATTATAATAATAATCGAATCATATTAATTTGGGAAAAAATTAATTGAATGAAAGATAACAATTATTACATTATTATAAAGATTTATGAATAATAATGAAAAGAACTATAGGAAAAATAAAAATAGAAGTAAAAAATTCTCAAAAAAATTTATCCCTGTTTTTTAAATTCAGGATGATACTTCTGATATTATTTATGTAATGAAGGATAATCCTTATATTTGTCAATAAAATTTAATAAAATACATAAACGATAAGGATGAATGATTTTTAATAAATAATTTGTATATATAAATATAGGAGTGTAATATGACTATTGTACATATGAATGTTGGACATATTTTAATTCAAAATATAGTTTTTGGATATATATATCCATTACATATATGGTTTCTTGGACATAATTTTATCCAAAAATTATGTTGTGGTTTTGTAATTTTTGGTAACAAATTAAAAATAAAATTAATCACATATAAAAAATATTAAATAAATAAATAAAAATTGAAAATAATATTATTCCTATGTAAAAAAATAATTCTAGAAAGATATCAAAATATAATAATATTTTATTATAACAGTATTTTGTTTCATTCATTATATATTATATTTAAAAATTAATTTTTTGTTCAAAAGAAGATTCCAATATTATTTCTTTGATAAAATTGAATCATTTAAAGATAAATAATGTGATACATATAGATTTATTTAATTTTAAATTGGATATTATTTGAAGAGATTTTTTCTATTTTTTGGGTATTTCTGAATTAAAAATTAAATGGGTTGAAATTAAATAATTATTTTAATGAAGTGTGTTTCTTATGTGATTAATAACATATTTCTTTATTCGTATAGTGATTATTAGTTTTTATTAAATAATAATAAATATATTTTGGGATTGCAATATATTTTTACAATCACTAATTTTATTTATCCTATATCTATTAGTTTTAAATTAATTTCAATCACCTTTCTAAATTGAAATAAATAAATATGATTTAATATTTTAATTCTATATATTTAAATATAGTAAAGTATCCAATTTCATTTTTATAAATTAAAACAGGTTTACAAAAATTAATCAATATGATAAATAATAAAATAGGGTAAAATAGTTTAAAAAATGTGTAAAAACAGAAAATCATCGGAAAGATTATATTTAAATAGTTTTATAAGGTAATTATAGATATATAATCATACATTATATGTTTTTTTCACTTTTTTCAACATACTATTTTAATATAAGAAACTTATACAATATTTAATGGTTATTTGTTAAAATACCACTTATATATACCTGATATTTTTATAAAATATTACTCTTTAAATATTTTCATTTCTTTTATAACATGTGTTACATACAACAATATGTTTCGGTGGATCAAATAACATTGTTAAAATATTATGCGATAACTATCCCATAAATGTTGGATTTGTGAGTAAGAATAGTAATAAATATATTTTTAATTATATATAGTATACACATTTATAAAAGTAATTCATTTTAATCATATTATTATAATTTAATTAAATTTGTTAAAAAATTAGATGTTTTTCGGAGAAATTTTTTTATGTGCATAATATATTTCTAAATTTATAAAATTAATTAGTCAATACTTGTGAATAAATTTCTTTAAATTTATATATTATTTACATGATCATATTATTTAAAAATTAATTTTTTTAATATATATAGGATAAAAATAAATTATCTTTTTCATTAAAATGTATTTTTTCTAAAATTCAGTTTTTATCGCAACTCCTAAAACATTACATAAAATTAATTTATCCCATTTATGGATATTGAGTTTGGTATAATTTAAAATAAATTTAGAATTAATAGGATTTTATTTGGTAAATATGCCCATTTTCCTATTGTCATTGTGTACAGTAAGTATGGTAAAAATAATCGCCTTAGTAATGTGTAAATCATGTTAATATAGATTAAAAGTAAGTTATAATGCCATTATATTTCATCAAAATTATTAATTTATAAATTTAATTTAACTATTATCAAAATACAAATTAAATTAACAAATTTAACAGACACTCTTCTATAAAATCAAATTTTTACAATTTAATTCAATGAATGTTGAAAAATGTCACTCTCTTAGTTTAATATATTCTTTATGTGTTCAAATTGGGATAAAAATTAGTTATGACTGAATAATAATTGTAATATTTTCATAATGAAATTAAATTATTTATATAAATTTAGTTTTATTTTTTAGGTATCATATAATTACCTAAAATTCAGATATTATACCAAAACCGTATTTGTTCAATTAATAGAACAATGAAATAAATGGTATTAAATTTTTTAAAATATATATTATTTAAGTAATTTATAGTGTTACATTAATTTTTAAAATTTATATACTATTTTATTGATATTTAAGAATATTATATTCCAATTTAAAATTTTGTATTTATGTCTTTTAAGTCGAATTAAATGAATACTGTCCAAATTTACAGTAATTATATTTTGTAAAACAGTACTAGAAATAAGAGCTATACCATTGAGCCTATAGCAATGGTTTGGAAAACCCATTGGAATAGGTACCTTTGAGGGACCCAAACCCAATATTTTTTGAGAGATCTTTGGAACATATACCATAGAGAGATCAAATTCCAATAGTTATGGACAAAAATGTCGGTATATGTCTGTTGTAGACACAATATCCCAACAGGTTCTCCCAAAACATTATTATGGGTCTATTATAGTTACCAATACAATGGGTTTTGGAGAAACTGTTGTTATATATCAAAATATCAAAGAACCTATACCAATAGTTTTGAGAAATGTTGGTTTCAGTACCCATTTATTTATGGATTCTTTTCTCTAATATCATTAAATAAATCAAAAGTTAAAATACTTATAAATATACATACATATTTATGAAATTATATTAACAAAATTAATCTTCGGTTAGTGGTGAGGTTATTGGAGTATAAATGGATGGTTCTAAGATCAAACCCATGCCATGTTAATTATTTTATTCATTACATATACATATGGTTTCAAGAAACCATTGGTATAGATTTTTCATATGACCTATACCAATGGTTTAAAAAAAGTTAGTACATTTATATACTAAATGTTATCCCAAATCCATTGGTATAGATCAATACCGACCACATAATATCCAATATCCCTCCAAAAATTTGGTATATTCAATTCCAATGGTTTGGAGACCTATACCAACAGTTTTTAAAAATTTGTATATAATTTTCTCTATTAGTGATTTTTATACATTATAAAATTAATTCAAAAAAATATATTTTAAAATATGACATGGTGGATTTTATATAGTCTAGAATATCATTAATTTTCCATTAAAAAAAAATCGCTTTATAATTAAAAGTCACAACACATTAATATTTATAAATTTGTTGTAGTTGTAAAAATAGAAATTGGTTAACTAAGTGTAAATGATTATTATAATATTAAAAATGACAAAAAAACTAATTTAAATTATATTTGAATCCGTGATTTCAACCAAATAATTTATTATATTAAAATCAATTTTATTAAGATGCATTTTTATTAAGAAATAATTTGTTATGATTTAATCATTTTAGAAATTTTAAAAGTGCCCCTCACCTCATTTTTAAAAGGGAACATCCTTAATCACTCCATTACACCAACTAGATCCATATATCTGGATATAAAAATTAAAAATTTCCCTTCTCAACTTGTCACGACCCCCTCCCACCAAAGATGCCCCTCCTGAGCTGGCAATGGTGAAAGGGTGATAATGACCCCTGAGTCCCGCCTCCAGTAGGGCCCAAAGTTGCAACTGGCACCAAGTGTAGGAGTTTTCACAAATATGGGAGGCATTACCCTTTTTATTATTTAAGATCATTAAATAGGACGAGTCAAACACCAAAAGAAAAACGAACAAGTAAAAGAAAATAAAACCCAAACCAATCTCACATGCATGTTTAAACAATTCTGAAACAAGTTACAAGTACAAGAAAAATTGAAACTACAATACCAAAAGAAACAAGAGTACAAAAATTGTAGCAACTCCAACTATCCCGACTAGTAGGGTCCCGCATGGCCGTGGTAGTCCTCTGGGAAACCTGAATGTAAAAGTAGGGTGAACATACATGTATACTAAGAAAGGAAAACTAAAGCTCTCGTGTACAGGTGGGGAGACATCCTAATGTCCCGTGAGAACAACAGATGAAACCAAAGCCTAGCAAGGAATTCTATCTACCCAACCTCACCAGCTACGCTCACCAAAAACACAAAACAACATGTTTTAGTATATAAGAGCAAGTATTGGGTACCCCACTGTTGGATCGAATATGTAGATGTATATGAATATTAGATGGAACAGTACAAGAGGGGGGTGAATTGTAGGTTTAAAAACCTTTGAGTTTTAGCCCTTAAGAGATTAGTTTAAATGATCTTAAACTAATACAAATACAAACACCCACAATTTTATTGAATATAAAAGGTATGATGTAATGTAATACTAATGAAATGTAAAACAATTGTATTCATGATGAACACAATAATCAGAGTAATATAAAGATGAATGATTATACCTTAAAGCATATAGAGTCAATCAATACAATATGTAATAGAATGATTGTAATTGAAACAATTACAAATGTATAAGAGATAGAAAAAGGAAACAAAAACAATCTCTTTTCTAATACAATTAGCAACAGAAATTTAAAAGAATTACAATTCTTTTAACCCAAATAGAAGGGTTATCCTTTCACCTAGGATAAAAGGTCTGTCTCACCAACACCTTGGTGAGCCCTCGATACGATGATCAGACTATCTGTCTGCCTATCCCTCGTAGCCCTCGATACGATGATAGGAACGTCTGTCTGCCTATCCCCGGAAGCCCTCGGTATGATGATCGGAACATCTGTCTGCTTATCCCTGGCAGCCCTCGATATGATGATTGGTTCGTCTATCTGCCTATTCCTGGCAGCCCTCGATTTTGTAGGTAATCGGCCCCTCTGTCATTCAATCACTTGAAATCCCTCGATACGATGATCTGACGCACAAAGCAGATGAGAGAAGTCATAGTGTCTCTCTCTGGAACTTGATAAAAGTAGATTATCACAGTTGTTCTAAAATTTCTCATTTGTCTTTCTTTCTCAACTTCAAATGACCTCCTATTAATAGGCCTTGGGTTACAATGGTCACATCTCCTCCAACGGTCATTTTTGTCCGAAAAACTCGGAGGGACTTGGACACCTGGCATCATAATTGTCATATTGAAACAGAAAGCATGAAATCGTTTTCATTAGTTTGTAACTAACTCAACAACATCGTATTGGTTAAATCAAGATATATGAAGATGATAAAAAATAGTACGATTCATATGAAACAACTGTTTTTGACGAAGTACCAAAACAAGTAATGAAAGTATGAATAGTAGAGTCAGTACGATTATAATTGATAATGTCATTACCATATGATTGATAGAGTCAGTACGATACGATTGAAAAAGTCAGGACGATACGATTGAAAAAGTCAGGACGATACGATTGACAGAATCAGTACGATACGATTGATAGAGTCAGTATGATACGATTGACAGAGTCAGTACGATACGACTGATAGAGTCAGTACGATACGATTAAAAATACATTTGTGATTTCCAAAACAAAATATAGAAGTCAAAAGATAATTTTTGACTCAACAATATCCCACTTTTTATAAAGCATGACACACTAAGTAAATATAACAAGAAATACTTATCTCCCCCTGAGTTATTGGAAACTCTTCTGAATGTGAATTTGAATACAACTAACTCCACCTTAGGTGTATACTTTCCTAAGGATTGTATTCATAGATTTTGCTTGGTTTTGAAGTATTTTATTAAACCAATATCCATTTGTAAAACAGTCTCCCCCTTTATAAAAACATTGTCCCCCTTTGTGGTTTACAAAAAAGAATGGAGTTACATTGAGTCGCCTGAAGGGGTTATAGAAAAGAAATTGCAGGACAAAAGAAAAGAATCATAAAAGTTATTACAAAACAAAAACAGGTTCCAAATGAAAACAAATACAACATTCATTTGTTTTCTCTTTCCTTCTCATTCTTTATGAGCTCATGAAGAACAACTTTCATCTTCTTGATTTCTTTCTTGTCTTCAGAAATTGATTCACCCTGAATTCTTAGAAGCTCTTGTTGGTCCGCAAAAATCTGATCTTGATTCTTGATAGTCTCCTCCTGGACTCTGATTACTTCATCAAGGGTATCAATTCTGTCATGCAGATTCTTGTTGTCTTTGGATAACATAGAATTTTGTTTCTTCAAAAAAACCATTTCATCCTTTAAAGATGAAACCTTCAAGAATTCAGATGGAAAAGCATTCATTCTCTCTTTCAATTCTTTCACTAAAGGAATATCGGCTCCATGAGTTATCTGATTCGGCCATTCAATAGTTTCTTTGTCAAGA
This sequence comes from Viscum album, assembly GCA_963277665.1. Taxonomy (NCBI): domain Eukaryota; kingdom Viridiplantae; phylum Streptophyta; class Magnoliopsida; order Santalales; family Viscaceae; genus Viscum; species Viscum album. The sequence goes on along the minus strand of OY728151.1, from coordinate 972,812,492 downwards.
TTATTAAAGGGAATAGAAAGACCATTTGACAACCTCGTTTTATCTTCAATTGTTATCTCATGGTCATTCACCGAGACTTTTGTTTTATATGACCACTTGGTCATCCTGTTGCAGGATTTCTTATGAGCAACCAAGGTTTCAAAAAGAACATTAAAATCGGCTTCAATTGAAAAAACTTTCTTTCTCAACTCTCATACAGAACCAAACTTCTTTTTCTGATTATCACTAATGAAATCAATTTTCCCTTCCAGCCTGGGAAAGTAAGGAATAGTCTTTTCAACCATTCTCAAAACATGAACAATATAATCACTCTTCTTGAGAGAGATTGTATGATCTGAATCAGTATCCCCATCGTACGAAGGCAATTCATTCGATCAGCTTAAGTCAACAACATGATGTTTTCTTTTTGATTTTTCTTTCTTTTATCATTCTTCTACTTTGTCACTGATGACAATAACTTTTTCAGTATGAGATGATTGAGCACCTTGATTTACTTGAGGGGGTGTTTTATCCGGAGTTCCAGAAGATTCAAAAAGTGCTTGACCGGCATGAGGGGTTTGTTGAACACCTTCACTCTGCTTTTGAACTGATTCCTCCCTACTCTTCTTCGATCTCTGAAGGAATTCTAAAATAAAATCTCATTCCTCCTCTTCCACTTCTTCTATCTTTTCTAACATTTGTTTTCCTTTTTCTTTCTCAGGAAGGCTCTGTACGATAGGCTCTTGATGTACTTCGGTGGTAAGTTGAGAACTAGCATCCTCAACCATTTTCAAGACTTTAGAGACATCAAATTACTGTGCTTTTCATTTCAAAAGAACCTTCTTTTTCTTTTCAGCCTGAAGGGTATCCTCAACCCTTAATCTCTCAGCAAAGGCTTCGGCTGGATCAAGTCCAAACATTAGATCACCTTCCTTTCTTTGTTCCTTATCCTTTCTCCACTTGGCTACAACTTCCTTGTTGTACCTAGGCTTCTTCTTTGGATTTGAGCTGGTTTGAGGATCAGACACTTGAGGAAAAACAAGAGAAGGAATGTCTTTGGTTGTCATAGGTTCCAATTGATTGTGAGATGATTCAGCTTCTACATCTCTTATAAAAAATTTTGAATTTGGATCAAAACAAACATTCAGCTTTTTCATTGTACTCTTACTAATTCAAGATGACATCAGATCTATCGGGTTTCCTTTCAAAGGAATGTTGCAAAACTTTATGCTCTCAAGAATAAACATTTTAAGGATGGCTGGATACATAATCATTTGAGACTTAATCCCTCCTGTCTTGACATTCTTAATGGTTTCAAAAACATAACCCATGATATTTACTTTTCTCATATTTACAAGATAGTCAAGCATAAAAATATCAGAAACTTTCAGAGTTTCTCTATCCCCTTTCCTTGGGATAAGAAAACCATGCATCCATAAAGTCACAAATTGATTGTCCGGAGAAAGATGAGCCACATTTCTCTTCTCTTAATTTAAAACAAACAAAGACTATTCAGCACTTTCTCTATTAAACATACCAACTTCCTCTGGTAGTTTATGAGATGGACAGAAGGAATCCCCTTCTATTGGGACATTTTGAAAATGAGCCACTTGTTTCACAGACATAGACAACTTTCTATCGTACACAGCAAAATTGATAGTCATGTCTTTGTCGAAAGATACGGTTTTTAGAACTGACTGACTTCATCAAACAGAACCGGATCTTTAGAAACATGTATCTTAACACATAAATTCTCCCATCCTTGAAACAAAATGATTCGTCTGATTATGGAATCATACGAATCAAAAAATCCCGAGAAACTAACCTTTCTCTGAAAAAGTCATTCTTTGTAAAAGTCTTTGACGAAATTTCGGCGGGAGTATTAGCCGAGGACTGAGACATATAGGTGATGCCGATGAAAGATCGTATGATTATTTAAAACCAGTGGAGCATAGAATTGCCTCAAAACCTAAAAAACCAAAGTGGGTTTGTGGAGGGGGGGGGGGGCTATTTATAGGCGATAAAGGGGTGACCGTTGATCTTCTACAGTCACGATAAGAGAAAAAAAGATCAATGGTTAGGATAAAAATGAAAGGAAGAAAAATTTAAAAAATAAAAAGTATCTGGCGGAGAATGTAAGGTTATTATTGGTTTTGGTAGAGTTCAAAAGAAAACAAAAATGTACGATGTAAAAGAAAACTATCAATATTCATACCAATGGAAAACAAAGTCATTACCATTAAATGACAAGAAGATGGAAAACAATCTCGTTACCATGAACTGATAATCCGATGGAAAACAATCACATTATCATGAACTGACAATCCGATGGAAAACAATCTCGTTACCATGAACTGACAAGCCGATGGAAAACAATCTTGTTACCATGAAAAGACAAGCCAATGGAAAACAATCTTGTTACCATGAACTGAAAAGCCGATGGAAAAAAATCTCGTTACCATGAACTGAAAATACGATGGAAAACAATCTCGTTACCATGAACTGACAATACGATGGAAAACAATCTCGTTACCATGAACTGACAATACGATGGAAAACAAGCTCATTACCATCATCGGTCGATACGATGGAAAATAAATTCATTACCATCATCGGTCGATATGATGGAAAATAAATTCATTACCATCATCGGTCAATACGATGGAAAAGAAATTCATTACCATCATCGGTCGATATGATGGAAAAGAAATTCATTACCATCATCGGTCGATACTATGGAAAAGAAATTCATTACCATCCTCGGTCAATACGATAGAAAAGAAAATCATTACCATCATCGGTCGATACGATGGAAAAGAAAATCATTACCATCATCGGTCGATACGATGGAATAGAAATTCATTACCATCATCGGTCAATACGATGGAAAAGAAAATCATTACCATCATTGGTCGATACGATAGAAAAGAAATTCATTACCATCATCGGTCAATATGATGGAAAAGAAAAACAAAAACACATACCAGGAGAGTAAATAATTAAAGATCATAAGATAAAAAGAAATATAAAAAAACATAGTAAGAAATGTCCTCCCCCATTCAAAGGGAGTTCATTAATGTTAGGAGAATTGTAAAACATGAATTATATATGAATGATTATTTTAATGTAATCATTCCTAGATTTTGTTTTATAAACTCAAACCTATTGGAAGATGAAGGTTTTTCAAAAATGTCAGTAAGTTGTTCTTGCGTTCTGATAAATTGTAGAATAATATCTCCTTTTTTTGTGTGATCCCTAAGAAAGTGATGCCTATCATTTATGTGTTTTGCACATGAGTGATGTTCTGGGTTCTTACTAAGAGCTATGGCACTAGTATTATCACATAGAATTTGAGTTTTGGAGAAACTCAAACCATATTCAGTGAGTGTGTGTTGCATCCATAACACTTGAGCACAACAACTTCAAGCTGCTACATATTCAGCTTCAGCAGTGGATAGTGCTACTGAGTGTTGTTTCTTGCAGGACCAAGAAACCAGAGAATCTCCTAAGAAATGACACGTTCCAGATGTACTTTTTCTATCCATTCTACAACCGCCAAAGTCAGCATCTAAAAAACTTTTTAAAACAAAATCACTCCCAGAAGAGTAAAAAAGACATAAATCTATAGTGCATTTTAAATACCGAAAGATTCTCTTTGTAGATTTTAAGTGAGAATCTTTTGGATTAGATTGATATCTCACACATAAGCAAACAGAAAACATTAAGTCTGGTCGACTAGCTGTCAAGTATAGAAAAATTCCTATCATACCTCTAAAGATTGTTTGATCTAATGGTTTCCCAATTTCCTCAAGATCAAGTGTATTTGAGGTACCAATTGGAGTGCTAATACTTTTAGTTTTGTCATATCGATACATTTTGAGTAAATATTTTATATACTTATATTGAGATATATATGTTCCTTCTATTTTTTTGAAATTTGAAAACTTAAAAAGATTGTCAACTCTCCCATCATACTCATTTCAAACTCAGATTTCATTAAATATGCAAAAGATTCAGTTAAAAATTTCTGAGTTGATCCGAATATGATGTCATCAACATAGATTTGAAAAATCAAAACATTTTTGTTTTCCATTTTTATAAAAAGGGTTGGATCTTCTGTACCTTTGGAATAATTATTTTGTAGAAGAAATCATGTAAGTCTATCATACCATGCTCTAGGGGCTTGTTTAAGACCATATAGAGCCTTGGTAAGTTTAACAACAGGATCAGGATGTTTTGGGTCTAGATAACCAGGAGTTTGTTCGACAAAAACTTCTTCTTTAACAAAACCATTTAGAAAAGTACATTTTACATCCATTTGAAATAGTTTGAAATTAAGGAATGTTGCAAAGGCTAATAGAATATGAATAGATTCAAGTCTAGCTACAGGGGAATATGTTTCTTCATAGTTTATTCCCTCTTGTTGATTATATCCTTTTAGCAACAAGTCGTGCATTATTTCTTACAATGATTCCATTTTCATCACATTTGTTTCTGAAAACCCATTTTACACCAATTACAGTTGTTTCTTTAGGTCTGTCAACTAAAGTCTAGACTTGATTCCACTCAAATTAATTTAGTTCATCCTGCATTTCTTTGATCCAATCATCATCACCTAAGGCCTCACTTGGATTTTTAGTTCAAATTGGGAAAGAAAAGCAAGATGTTCTATTTCATTTCGTAAGGAATTTCTGGTCCTTACAGGTTGATTGACATCACCAATGATGTTATCACTGGGATGATTCCTAATAGGCAATTGATTTGGGTTTTGTAAAACCTTTTCATCAACATATGGTTGAAAATCTTCCATGGTAAATGTTTCAGAAGTATCTTCTTGAATATTTTCCTTATTAGAAGGATCTTCTATCAATGGTTGATAATCAGTTTTTGAAAACACATCTGAGGATGTAGGATTAGGTTGGTTGAAAACAAAAGGATCAGTTTCATCAAATTTTACATGAAATATTTCCTCAACAGTACAAGTGTTTTTATTGAAAACTCTGTAAGCCTTATAAGTTTTGGAGTAACCTAAAAATATTCCTTCATCAGATTTTGGTGAAAATTTGTGTAGATTATCTTTTGTATTCAGAATGAATACTTTGCGTCCAAAAACTTTGAAGTATGAAACTTTAGGATTTCGGCCAGTCCATAACTCATAAGCGGTTTTATTAAGAAATGGTCTAGTTAAAACATGATTTATAGTATAACAGGCAGTACTAGTAGCTTCAGCCCAGAAGTGCTTAGAAATTGAGTATTCACTCAACATGGTTCGAGTCGTTTCCTGAAGAATACGATTTCTTCTTTCAACAACACAATTTTTCTAAGGAGTTCTTGGAGCTGATAAATTGTGAGTAATACCTTTCTTGCTACAAAAAGCTTCAAAATCTGAATTTTGAAATTCACCACCATGATCACTATGAATAGTTATCAATGGTAGGTTTTTCTCATTTTTAACTTGGGCTATAAAAGTTTTGAAATAGGAAATGGATTCATATTTCATTGTGAGAAATAAGACCCATGTAGATCTAGTAAAGTCGTCAACTAAAACAAATACATAGTATTTGCCTCCAATTCATCCTGTTTGTGTAGGACCAAAAAGATCCATATGCACTAGCTGTAATGCATTAGAAGTTGAAACTTAATAAATTGATTTAAAGCTATTTTTATGTTGCTTGCCAAATTGACAAGGATCACAGACTTTTGAAGAATCATATCTAAGGTCTGGTAGCCCCTTCACATGTCTTTTCTCTGAAAGTTTACTAAGGTTTCTCAGATTAAAATGTCCTATTCTTATATGCCATAGCCATGATTGGTCTTCTATTGCACTTAAGCAGGGTATGTTTTGGCTCCTACGGTCTTCTAAGTTAATAGTGTAAACATTCTCTTGCCTATGGGTAGATAGAATGAACTCATCCTTGGAATTGTGAACTAGACACTTATCATTTCTAAAATTCACAATGTAAACTTCATCACATAATTGACTTATGCTGATGAGATTGTGCCTAAGACCCTTAAAAAACAAAGCATTTGAGATAAGAACATTTCCAAGAAAAATGATATTACCTATACCAACAATCTTTCATTGAGCATTATCTCCGAAGGTAACTTTTCCACCTTTGGTTTTGATAACCTTTTCAAAGAGATCTTTGTTTCCAGTCATGTGTCAAGAACAAACACTATCCATGTACCAAATATTCTTATTGGTACACTTCCCATTTTCTTGAAAAAGAATCAATTAGTTTTTTGAAATCCAAACTTGTTTGGATCCAGAAGGGTTTGATAAAAGAATTTTTGGAATACATATTTGTTTTGAAAAATGAGATTTATGAAATCCTAAAGATTGAGTTCTGTTAAGAGAACAATCTCTTCTCCAGTGTTCACCACATTGGCACTTAGAACGTAAAGAGGTTTTTTTGTGGAACAAAATAGTTATTACTAAAAACAGGTTTGGAATAAGTATAACCAAGAATAGAACGACCTCTCAAAGGTATAATTTGAGAAAAAATCTTGTCAAAGTTTTCCTTCCAATGAGAAAAGTTTGACAAACATTTTTTCAAGGAAAAAATTTATGACTTTAGTTTTAAAACCAAATTCTTATTTTCCAGAACATTTGAATTTGAACTAGATTTAGGATCTGAAATATTTTTCATTGAAATTACATTTTCAAGATCCTTTGGAAGTTTATCCTTATCAGATTTGAATTTCTCAAGGGTTTTTAAAATACATTCAAAATCAGATGTTCTTACATCAATATCTTTAGAAATATCTGATACTTCTTTAGTAAAGATTGAAATTATAGAGTTTTCTTTCTCAAGATTCTTCTTGAGTTTAGAATTTTCATTTTTAAGTAATTTAGAAAATCTAGATACTTCTTCAAAAGAAGGTAATATATCATCTTCTTATGATGAAGATTCATCATTTGAAGATTCCTAATATCTATTATCAGTATACTTTGCATTCAAAGAGACATTTTTAATAGCTTCAACATTATGTACCTTATCCAGGTGACAATGATATTCAATTGGTAATCTGGCTAAAAGTCCAATATTCCTCTGTTACGAGGACTCATATTCTGAAGAATCATCTAAAGAATCACTACCGCTTTCACTCCAGGTATCATTTGGCTTCAATATATTCTTTGTATTATAAAACCTTTTCTTGTTTCTTTGAGAGTGTTTCTCATTTCTATCTTTCCTCTTCAGTAAAGGATAATTAGGCCTTATATGTCCTGCTTTCTTACATTCATAACAAGTTACCTCTGAATCTTTCTTATCCTTCCTATCATTCTTTTTGAATCTATATTGGAAGTCTTTCTTTCCCACAATCATGATCATCATTCGAGAAGGATTGTCTAACTCATTATCAGAAAGATTACAATCACTTGAATCAGATATAAATTTCTTGGCTTTGGATCTTGTATGCCATTCGGGTGTTTTAGCCATAGATTCAAAGGCTACACTTCCATTCCCATTCTTCTTCTTATTGAAATCCGCATCACTCTTCATTCTTGTCTTGTGCTGTAAAAGAGTTCCAAAGAGTTCATCTAGAGAAATCTGGGAAAATTTTCTATTTTCATCAATAGTTGTCCTTTTTGACTCCCATTCATTAGGCATTATATCTATAATTTTATCTACTAGATCTTAATCATCAAGACCTTTTTATCCCATAGATTTTAAGCTGTTGAAAATTGTCATAACCCTATGTTGCACTCTACATACTGGCTCTCCATAAGGAAAAACAAATACATGATACTCTGCATGAAGCATTGATCTTCTGGTGTCTATAACCTTGGATGTACTAAATTGAGTGACTTACAATTTCTTCCAAATACAGTTGGATGCTTCACAAGAAGTTATTTGACTGTATATATTCTTGGTCATAGAGCATAATAAAATATTGCGTACCTTGTAATTCAGTTGATATTCTTGCTTCTCTTGGTTAGTAAAAGTACTGACTTCTTTGTTAGGAATTTTTTAACTTCCAGTAAGCATAATAAAATTTTCTACGCAAGTATTGATCACAAAAGTCTTCATACGATCTCTCCAGTACTCATAATCATTCCCATCAATGATAGGTGGTCTAGAAGGATTCATATTGTCAATTGACCAAATATTCATTCCTGCCATCTGATAAAACAAAAATCTTTTCCACTCCACACGTTAGTGTAGTCAGTAAAAGTAGAACAAGTAATAAAAATTAGTGGAAAACCTACTCTGATACCAACTGTTGGATCAAATATGTAGATGTATATGTATATTATATGGAACAATAAAAAAGCGGGGGTGAATTGTAGGTTTAAAAACCTTTGAGTTTTAGCACTTATGAGATTAGTTTAAATGATCTTAAACTAATACAAATACAAACACCCACAATAGTATTGAATATAAAAGGTATGATGGAATGTAATACTAATGAAATGTAAAAAAATTGTATTCAAGATGAACACAATAATCAGAGTAATATAAAGATGACTGATTCTACCTTAAAGCGTATAGAATCAATCAATACAATATGTAATAGAATTATTGTAATTGAAACAATTACAAATGTATAAGAGATAGAAAAAGGAAACAAAAACAATCTCCTTTATAATACAATTAGCAGTGGAAATGTAAAATAATTACAATTATTTTAACCCAAAGAGAAGGGTTATTCTTTCACCTAGGATAAAAGGTCTGTCTCACCAACACCTTGGTGAGCCCTTTATACGATGATCAGACTGTCGGTCTGCCTATCCTTGGCAGCCCACGATACGATGATCAGAACGTCTGTCGGCCTATCCCCGACAGGCCTCGATACGATGATTGGAACTTCTATCTACCTATCACCGGCATCCCCCAATATAATGATTGGTCCATCTATCTTCCTATTCCTGGCAGCCCTAGATTTTGTAGGTAATTATCACCTCTGTCTTTCAATCACTTCAAAGCCCTCAATATGATGATCGGACACACAATGTAGATGAGAGAAGTCATAGTGTCTCTCTCTAGAACTTGATATAAGTAGAGTATCACTGTTGTTCCAAAAGTCCTCATTCCTCGTTCTTTCTCAGCTTCAAATGACCTCATATTTATAGGCCTTGGGTTCCAAAGGTCACATCTCCTCCAACGGTCATATTTCTCCGAAAAACTTGGAGGGACTTGGACACCTGGCATCATAACGGTCATATTGAAACAGAAATCACGACATCGTTTTGATTAGTTTGTAACTAAATAAACGACATCTTATTGGTTAAAAAAAGATATATGAAGATGATAAACAATAGTACGATTCATATGAAACAAGTGTTTTTGACTAAGTACCAAAACAAGTAATGAATGTATGAATAACAGATTTAGTACGATTACAATTGATAGAGTCAGTACCATACGATTGGCAGAGTCAGTACGATATGATTGACAGAGTCAGTACGATACGATTGACAAAGTCAGTACGATACGATTGACAGAGTTAGTACGATACGATTGTCAGAGTCAGTACAATACGATTGATAGAGTCAGTACGATACGATTAAAAATACATTTATTATTTCCAAAAAAAATATAGAAGTCCAAAGATATCTTTTGACTCAACACCCACACCATTTCCCACTAGCTAGCTGCTCTTACTAATGGCGAACATCCTGACACTACCACACTCTTCCCACCCGCACACACCTGGGCCTCAAGAACCACATATCGCACCCGCACACCCCTGGGCCTCACGAACCACATATCCCGCCGGCACACACCTGGGCCTCACAAACCTCATATCCCGACCGCACACACATGGGCCTCATCTCGAAGATTATTAGGAACAGTACACCAGCTCGATGAGTCTTGGGCTGAAACCACCCCAATCGAAACCTACCTGAAGATTCTTGGGTGTATGTTTTCCTCAAGCCATCACAGCCTATGGAAGAAGGAGCAGGAAGGAGCTAGTAACTAATGGGAAAACACCCTCTCCCATGAAATGGGAGTGTTCGGCACTAAGTGCTCAACATGGGTGTGGTGCGACAAAATGAAAAGATAAAGATATATATATATATATATATATATATACCAAACACATATCCCAACCTATGTATTGTAAACAGAGAACTGAGTACGTGCTTCAGCACTGTTACTACGAAGCATGCATACAACAAACAAACCCAACCCCATTTAGGTTTTCATGTTTCATCAGTAATAGTTTATTAATTCCTCAACTACTGGGAAACTATCACACCAGATCAAGAATTTCGTAGAACAAAATCCCTGCCAACCACAAATCAAGTCAGATAAAACACAAGTAACATAACCCAACCTTTTATCATCAATCAAACCCCATTGATTTTTCCTGCGTTTAATTCATTATCATTCCCCACAGTTCATTTATCAACTTTCTACTTTCTTTTAATATCACAACCCATTACTGTAGCCCTGCTGCCACTGTAACCACATCTCCACAACCGTATCACAAAACAGGACTCGTGCCACATCATTGCCTCTTTAACATAACTTAACCCATCCCTGCTGCCCATCCTATTCGTAACAACATAGGATTCACCCCCCCCCCTTTTCACACACCACGTAACCAAAACAACACGCACATGTTCATTATTCCATTTTGTTCAACCGGGGTGATCACACAAGGGTTCCAGATTTTTAATCGGACAACTTTACGTGAGTAACCAAATTCCACATTCGACAAATTTCCATCCACAAAAAGGTCTAGAAAGATAAGGAAACATTTAATTGCGCAAGAAAAGGCCCCCAACGACCGTGATTTTCTGTAGGCATAAGCCTATTCAATTCACAACATATTGTCATAGGATATAAATATTGTAACTACATTCACAAACTTCCCATCACCGTTATATAAGATAGTTATTATCTTTATTATACCAGTTCAAAAGTGTTTCACGTAAACAAGATGACACCCACCCTGCATGATGCACAAACTATAGAGACAAAGGTAAGATCCCTACATCAACAGGTTGTAATAACAAATCTCCCCCGGATCAGCTTTAGAAGACGTCCGTCATCCTTCGTCGCATCTATCAAAACCCATAAAAACCTCCTCAGGTGGAATCTGGGAAGGAAAGGCCGAATAGAAATCAACAGATCCAACATCAGAATTTCCGCCTCATCGTTGCGATCTCGTGGCCTCCGACGGATCATAAATTAGAGTTCAGATGGAAAAGTTTTGGAAGAAATGAGCTTTGGAGTCTTTTGGGAGAGCTCTTCTCGAGAGAAAGGGGAGGAGAGGCCCATCCTTTTATAGGTGAGAAAAACTAAAGTACATGGCGTGTACTTTCTAGTACATGGAGTGTACTCGACCATTTCACACGGTCGCCACACGGCTACTAACATGGCCTTTAACACCGCACACAGTCGTTGACTGGTCATCATAGGGTTTAAGGGTAACGTGTACGCAGGGAGGAGCTACACGTCGTGTTGTACGGGCTACATGGTGTGTACTCATTTATTTCACATGGGAAGGACACTACCTCAACACGGCACACGTTTGTTGACTGGTTAACACATGGTTTTTGGGTAACACATACACAGGGTGGAGCTACCCGACATGTAGTATGCGCTACATGGTGTGTACTCATTTATTTCACATGGCAAGGATACGACCTCAACATGGAACATGGTCGTTGACACGTCGACACCCGTTTTGAGGGTAACGCATACGCGGGGAGGAGCTACATGGTGTGTAGTATGGGCTACACGGCGTGTACTCATTTATTTCACACGGCAAGGACACGGCTTCAACACGGGGTATACCCAGCAAGGTTATACATGGTGTGTAGTTACAAAATTATGAAAAGTGTGTGAAAAGCCCATTCTACCCTATAGAACAATTCATGACCCTCTTTTTCGACAAAGGAATGGGTCGGAGAGGTCTGGGCCATTACATCTGATACCTCTTAAAAAATTATCGTCCTCAAGAATTCAGAAACCAACCCAGAGGAACTCAACAAGATACCTCTTAGGGCTCTCATTATATCAGGAACCCAACCAACAACCCTAATCATATGTGTTAGGAATTACTTCTCCTATTTCGAGATATTATTCTCTTTAGGTGGCACTGATTCGCCGGCACAGGTTTAATCGCATCCGCATTAATGAGTCTCGATTAAGAATTTGGACTTTCCACTTCCATATATTAGGATATTTTTTCAACTTACACTACCCGAAACACTGTATAACCAATACACTTCATGAACATGTGTCTGGGGGAAATTCCTTCTCCCATGTCGAGATATTATCCGCTTTAGGTGGCACTGACTCGCTCGCACGGGTTCAATCGCATCCGCATTAATGTGTCTCGATTAAGGACCAGGTTTTTCCCTTTCCCCACACATCCGGACATGTTACATACATCCATATAAAAAGGAAATGAATCATCTCACAACTGACAAGCTAAACATTCCATATATCAAAGGTACATCGTGTAGCATCAAAACAAAGTTCAGAAGAAAAGGAAAAACACATGTCAAAACAACTCTGGGTACTGAGAATGAATCTAGGCCTCCCGCTCCCAAGTGATCTCTTCGAGGACACCATGCCTCCACAACACATGGACCAAGGCGATGGTTCCTCGAAGAAGCACCTTCTCTTTACAATCCTTGATTTTGACTGGTCTTTCGTCGAAGTTCACGTCGTCTTCCATATCTAACTCTCCCCAGTCGATAACGTGAGAGTCGTCGTGTAAGTACCGACGAAGCTGGGAGACGTGGAAGACATCATCAACCTTCTCCAATTGAGGTGGAAGGGCCAGCTGATATTCCACCTTGCCGACTCACCTCAGCACTTCAAAAGGTCTGATCAACCTAGCGGAGAGCTTAATCCCCTTCCAAATCCTCCGCTGACCCCGTTAAGGGGAAACCATCAAGAACACATGATCCACCACCTCTAACTCCAAAGGCCTCCTCCGACGATCAGTATAAGACTTCTGTCAGTCTTGAGCCGCTTTCATCCTTTCACACACAAGATGGACTTTCTCTGTGGTGCTCTGTACTACCTGTATCTCAAGAGCACCAGTCTCTCCAACCTCTACCTAGAAAATGGGTGAACGACATGGTCTTCCATACAAATCCTCAAATAACGCCATGCCAATAGTAGAGTGGATGATGTTGTTGTAGGAAAAATATAATAAAGTCAAGTGCCGCACCCATGATACTCTAAAATCTAGAACTCATGCTTGCAGCATGTCATCCAACTTCAGGTTAGTCTGATCTGTCTGCTAATCGGTCTGGGGGTGGAAAGCAGTGCTAAGGCATAACTGGGTGCCAAAATCATGTTGTAACCCCTTCCAGACTCGTGAGGTGAACCGAGTGTCTCGATATGAAATGATTGTCTTCGTAACTCCATGAAAACACACCACATCATCTACGTACCTATGTGCTAAGGTACTAACCGGGCCCAACTCCTTAATTTCTAAGAAGTGAGATGATTTCATCATCTGATCCACCACTACCCAGATAGGATCAAAACCACCCAGATCTCTGTGTAATCCTGTGATGAATTCCATTGAGATGTCATCCCATTTCCACTCGGGGACATCTAAAGGATGCAAAAAACCACTGGGAACACGGTGTTTAACTTTTACTTGCTGACACACTAGGAACTTATCCACAAAGTCTGCCACTTCCCGTTTCACCTCGGGCCACCAATGTTGTTCCCTCAGTCCTCAAAACATTTTTGAAACTCTCAGATGCACCACCAAGGCTGAGCTATGGAACTCACAGAGAACTCCCTCCCGCATCGCCTCCAGAACAAACAACCTTCCATGAAAATTCATCTGATGACGGCTATCCTCTGAACATCCTTCTAGAGTGTTTCCCTGATTGATACTATACCACATTACTTCCGCCTAAGAGTCTCCCCACTGATACTCTTCCACCTCCTACAACAAGGAGGAATACACAGTCATCTGAAACAAATAGCCTCTAACACCTTCTACCATTGCATCCAAGTGAAAGGCAGCCAACTCAACAATTTCTTTCAAAGCATCAGTGGATTCTCGAACCACTCTTTTATGCGACTTCTTGCTCAAGGCATCAGACACAACGTTGCCCTTATGTTCAGTGTAAGGGATCTTGAAGTCATAGTCATGGAGAAACTCGACCCATCTCTGCTGCCGAAAGTTCAGGTCACACTGGGAGAAGATATAACGTAAGCTCTTATGATCAGAGAAACCACAAAGTGCTCCCCAAAGAGGTATTGTCACCACAACTTCAGTGTGAACAATACTGCTGCAAGATCTAGGCCGTGGGTGGAATAGTTACGCTCATGAGGGCACAATTTCCTAGAACCATAATAGATCACACCATTCTTCTGCATCAATATGCACCCCGAACCATGGCATGAAGCATCACAGAAAACCTCAAACAACAACCCTTACTCAGGAAACCCGAGTATTGGAGCACTGACCAACTTATCCTCCAGGTAGTTGAAAGATTCCTAGCACTGCTCGCTCCATAAGAAGACCTGGTTCTTCCTAGTCAATGCTTTCAAAGGAGCAGAAACTGGAGAGAATTCCGAAACGAACCTCCGATAATAGCCTTCCAACCCCATAAAACTACGAACATCTGGAACGCTCTTGGGTACTACCCAAGAAAAAAATGCCTCCACCTTCGATGGATCCACTGACACTCCATGCTGAGACACCACGTGCCCAAGGAAGTGTAAATATTGTATCAAGAATTTACACTTCGACAATTTCCCATAAAGCTGGTGGTGTCGAAGTACATCCAAGACTGCCCTGAGATGCTCAACGTGTTCCTCCTATGATCTTGAGTAGATCAGGATGTAATCGATAAACACAACGACGAACCGGTTTAGAAACTCTCAAAAGACATAGTTCGTAAGTCCCATGAACACAACTGGTGAATTCATAACTCCAAACAGCATCACTACAAACTCGAAGTGCCCATACATGCACCTGAAATCCATCTTCGAGATGTCACCATCCTTTACCCTCAGTAGATGATATCTAGATCGTAGATCAATGATAGAAAACCAACCTTCTCCCCTCAGTTGGTCGAAGATATCATCTGTCCTTGGAAGGGGGTAGCAGTTCTTGACCGTTACCTGATTCCACCTTCGGTAGTCTATGCATAGCCTGAGACCACCATCTTCCTTCTTCACAAACAATAGCGGGGCACCCCATGGTGACATGCTTGGTCGAACAAAACCCTTTTATATCCGACCATCAATCTGAATCCACAACTCCTGCAACTCTGAAGGTGCCATCCGATAAGGGGTCATCGAAATAGGACGGGCACTAGGTAGTAAGTCTATCCCAAACTCAACGTCACGTCGGGGGGGGGGGGGTAGAGTCACAACCTCCTTAGAAAAAACATCAAGGAAATCCGCAGCAACCTCTAGAAAATCCACCATCTCTTTATCAGTTGAAACCACAGATACCTCGCCTAGAAATGAAAATGAGAGGCTTGACATGCCGGCTTCCCACCTGATAGCTCCTCTCACCAACAAAAGCTATACGCAGCCTATCCACTTCGGAGAACACGACTCTTCTTCGGAAGAAGTCGATAATTACACTAAAATAAAACATCCAGTTGATGCCAAGGATGACATCATATGGCGGCATCTGTAGAAAAAGATGATCCCCACGAGATCGATGTGGCCCCAATGAAGCCCACATCCCCGACAAACACAAGATACGCTGGTCTGACCTCCAACTGGTGTACTCAGCACCCGGGGTACGGAAAGTCTCTCTACGTCTTGACCCAAAGAATGGGCTAGAAAGTGTGAAACAAAGGAGTGTGAAGATCCCGAATCGAACAAAGAAGAAACAAGAGTGCTGAAAAAGAAAATCGTACCTCGCACCACCTCTGGTCCTGCAGGAGCTGCCAACCGTGCTGCGTGAAACTGTCCACGCCTAGCTCCTCTACCTCTTTGATTTCGACCACCTCCCCGACCATGCCTTGGTCGAGGTCCCTGAGGAGCACCCTAAGGTCGACCTCCTCATGCAATGTCTGCCCTCGGAGGAGTAGGGTCCTGCTGCTGCTGGAAGGGATTCGCCGACAATTGGTGCTACTAAGGCGGGCGCTGAACTTGCCCACCTCCACCGTACTGAGCTCGGGTCTGGCACCGACTCTGGATGAGCCTGAAACCTCTACAAGAGAAACACTTCGGTCCTAAGCTCATAAAAAAGGGATGAGGTCCTGAATATTTGATCTGGAACTACTGGGGCCTTCTCCCCACTGGGTTGAAACTAGAAGGTCCTGTCGTAGGAGACCTGCTGCTGACTGCATTCACCTTTGACGAACCCGGTTGGATCCCCTCTCATGGGGCAACTCCATGAGAGTGCATCCTATCTACAACCTATGCCATCTTCTATACTTCCATGTATGCTATAAGGGTGAAGGGGGTGAAAAAATACTGGAGAGAAGGATGAAGTGCCTACTCCAAACATCTCACCCAAGACTCCTCATCCGGAAAGAGATCCGGACAAAGCGTAGGAGATCCTTGAACTTGATCCCCAACTCTTGTACTAACATACTCCCCTATTGGAGGGAGATTAACTCCTGCCTCTTCTCCTCCTTGATCATAGAAGAATGGAAATCCTCTCTGAATTCCTTCTCAAAGTCAGCCCACAGAACCTCTGCCTCTCTCCTCTCTCCAAGGTAGAGCATCCACCACTAACAGGCCGCGCCTCTCAGCTGACTGACTACTAGGGGAACCCAGTACTCTCTTGAAGGGTGGATCAAAGTAAAAGAGATACCTAACTCTTCAATCCACCCCTCCGTATCCATATCCGAAGTAATACCCTCATACTTAATGAGGGTTTGTCGCTGGAAATAATGGAGAGTCTTCTGCCACTGGCTAACTTCCTCCTCTCGTTCAATCCTCAACTGATCAGCCGCCAGAATCTACTGGACCTCGGCTGTCTGAGCCACCCGGGGACGACGTCCAGGTGTCGTAGCTATACAGTAAACAAAGATCACCTAAGCCTATGTAGAAAGGAAATTTCTTAAGGATTAATTTTATCACATTATTTCTTTCCCAGAACACCCAAATCAAGTAAAAAACAATCATGATGATGCATGTACCTTCCCTAGGGTCTCTACCCTGTGATCAATGAAGTATCACTTGGTCGTTCAGTATGCTCAGTGTTCATGAATCGGATCACGGGGGCCCTAAAATCCCATGTCCTAGCCGGTATTCCTTGGCCTATGTCACGCACCAAGATCAACCAACACTGTTGCCCTATCATCCCATGAAATCCTCACTATGCCTAACTCCAGACTCCATCCTATCTCGCAACCTCCCTCTGATACCATTCTGTCATGACCCCCTCCCACCAAATATTCCCCTCCTGAGCTGGCAATGGTGGAAGGAAGATAATGACCCCACGAGTCCCGCCTCCAGTAGGCCCCAGAGTGGCGACTAGCACCAAGGGTATGCGTTTTCACAAATATGGGAGGAATTACCCTTTTTATTATTTAAAATCGGGAAATAGGATGAGACAATACCAAAAGAAAAAGGATCAAGTAAAAGAAAATAAAACCCAAACAAATCCCACATGCATGTTTAAATAATTCTAAAACAAGGTACAAGTACAAGAAAACTCGAAAGTAAAATACCAAAAGAAACAAGAGTACAAAAATAGAAAAAACTCCAACCGTCCTGACAAGTAGGGTCCTGCACAGCCCTGGTAGTCCTCTTGAAAACCTGATAGTAAACGTAGGGTGAGAATACTGGTATACTCAGTAGGGAAACCAAAAGCTCTCGTGCATAGGTGGGGAGACATCCTAATGTCCCGTGAGAACAACAGAAGAAACCAAATCCTACCAAGGAATTCTATCCACCCAACCTCACTAGCCACACTCACCAAACACAAAAACCAACATGTAGTAGTATATAAGAACAAGTATTGGGTACCCCGCACCAGTTCCCAATAGCTAGTTGCTCTTCCTAATGGACAACGTCCTGACGCTACCACACTCTTCCCGCCCACACACACCTGGGCCTCAAGAACCACATATCCCACCCGCACACACCTAGGCCTCACAAACCACATATCCTGCCCACACACACCTGCACCTCACAAACCACATATCCCGCCCACCCACACCTGGGCCTCATCCTGAAGATTCTTGGGAACAGTATAGCTGCCCGAAGAGTCTTGGGCTAAAACCACCCCAATCGAAACCTACCCGAAGAGTCTTGGGTGTAAGGTTGCCTCAATCCATCATAGCCTATGGAATAAGGAGGAGGAAGGAGCTAGTAACTAAGGGGAAAAAACCCTCTCCCATGATATGGGAGTGTTCGTCATTAAGTGCTCAACATGGGTGGGGTGCGACAAAATGCAAAGATACAGATATATATATATATATACCAAACACATAGCCCAACCTCTGGCTTGTAAAAAGTGAACTGAGCATGTGCATCAGCACTGATATTACGAATCATGCATACAAGAAAAAAACCCATCCCCATTTAGGTTTTTTGTTTCATCAGTAATAGTTTATTAGTTCCTTAACTACTAGTCAACTATCAAACCAGATCAAGCGTTTCGTAGAACAAAATCCATGCCAACCACTAATCATGTTAGATAAAACACAAGAAAAACAACCTAAAATTTTATCATCAATCAAACCCCATTGATTTTTCCCGCGTTTAATTCATTTTCTTTCCCCACAGTTCATTTATCAAATTTCCACTTTCTTTTAATATCACAACCTATTACTGCAGCCCTACTGCCACTGTAACTAAAAATCCAAAACAGTATCACAAAACAAGGCTTGTGCCACATCATTGCCTCTTTAACATCATTTACGGCTGCCCCACTGCCCATCCTATTCAAAACAACTCAGGATTCACCCCCCCCCCACTTTTCACAAACCATGTAACCAAACCAACACCCACATGTTCATTATTCAATTTTTTCAACTGGGGTGATCACACAAGGGTTCTGGATTTTAAATAGGCCAACTTTATGTGATTGACCAAATTCCACATTACACAGAGTTCCATCCACAAAACGGTCTAAAAAGATAGGGAAACATTTAATTGTGCAAGAAAAGGCCCCCAACGACCGTGATTTTCAGTAGGCATAAGCCTATTCAATTAACAACATAATATCACAGGATATAAATAATGTAACTGCATTCACAAAATATACATCCCCTTTATATAAGGTAGTTATTATCTTTATTAGACCAGTTCAATAGTGTTTCACATAAAAAAGAGGACACCCACCCCGCATGATGCACAAACTAGAGAGACAAAGGTAAGATCCCTACCTCAATAGGTTCTGATCACAACGCTCCCCCAGATCACCTTTAGAAGACGTCTGTCGGTGTCCGTCACTTCTATTAAAACCCAGAAAAACCTCCTTGGGTGGAAACTGGGAAGGAAAGGCTGATGGGAAAGAAACAGATCCAAGCTCAGAAGTTCCACCTCGTCGTTGCGATCTTGTGGCCGCTGACGGATCGTAAATCGGAGTTCGGACGGAAAATTTATGGAAGAAATGTGCTTTGGAGTCTCTTGTGAGAGCTCTGCTCGAGGGAAAGGGGAGGAGAGGAGTGTTTTTAAAAGGAGGAGAGGCCCTCTACTTTTATAGGCAAGAAAATCTAATGTACAGGGCATGTAATTTCTAGTACATGATTTGTACTTGTCCACTTCACACGGTCGCCATGCGGCTTCTAACACAGCCTTTAATTCGGCAAACAGTCATTGACTGGTCGACACACAGTTTGAGGGTAACACGTATGTGGGGAGGAGGTAAATGACGTGTAGAATGGGATACATGGCGTGTACTCATTTATTTCACACAAAAAGGACACAACCTCAATACGGCACACAGTCGTTGACTGGTCAACACACGGTTTGAGGGTAACGCATACGCGGGGAGGAGCTACACGACGTGTAGTATGGGCTACACGACGTGTACTCATTTATTTCACACAGAAAGGACACGACCTAAACACGACACATGGTCGTTGATTGGTCAACACAAGGTTTGAGGGTAACACGTACGCGGGGAGGAGCTACACGACATGTAGTATGGGCTACATGGCGTGTACTCATTTATTCCACATGGCAAGGACACGACTTCAACACGGGGTATACTCGGCAAGGTGGTACATGGCGTGTACTCACACTACATGGCGTGTAGTTACAAAATTCTGAAAATTGTGGGAAAAGCCCATTCTACCCTCCAGAACACTTCATGAACCTCTTTTTCGACAAAGGAATGGGTCAGAGAGGTCCGGGCCATTACACAACTTCTCTACCCACATTCTAGAGGATCTATTTTTCCCAATAGGCCATATTTAGATCTTCTTTAGATTAGATATTATGGAGTGGATTCAAAGAATATGTAATGAGATTAACCAATAAATTTATCTTTTAATCTTTTTTAAATAATATAATTATATTTTAGTTATCATAAAATAAAAAATTAACTATCCAAAATATTATAAAATGTTATTTTGATTATAAAATACCATTATACATCCAATTTACCATCAAATGAGATGTAATGGTATTACATGTGTGTACGTATGATTTATTTTCACTGCATAGAGATAAAATTAATTTTTCATGACCCTATTTTACGGATAGGTATTGTGATGGGTTTAATGTTTATTTATGATATTAATGATGTAATTAAATTTATTTAATTATTATATAATATCTACCATCTTAAAATCCAATCCATTAGTAGATAATATCAGTGCTCAATCATAGGTGTGGACTACCACCTCCACAATGCAATGTGATTCATTTATTATTTATATATTACTAGGATGGTAATGAGGATGAATATTAGGAATATAGAATATATATATTATATAATAATTATCCTGTAATAGTGTGATAATATTTATCACAATGTTTTTATGATAAAATAATGCAATTAAAATCTCATGAATCCTTTTTTATTATCCATTGGTTATTTATTTAAAATTTATTTTTTTCCATTGATTTCACTTCCATTATGTACTAAAGAGGCCAAAAATATTTTCCTATGGAAAATCAAATTTATCAAATTTTAAGTAGAAATTACTTTTTATTTTATATATGTGTTCTCTAAAAATATTTCAATGAATGTTTTTACTATTATCCTATTATTTTTTAAATAATTTTTAAAATTTCATTGTATTTTTTATAAATAGTATGAATTATAACTTATTCTTATTTTATAAATATGGTACATCATGAATTTTTTTAAAAAAATTTGGAATAAACCTGTTTTACTTATATTTATTAAAAGGTTGTTTATTCTAGTATGACTAAATATTTTTTTAAATAAACTTTTAAAATTTTGAATTTAGGTTTTATATAATGTGTTACCATTTTTAATTTTTGTGTATTTTTATTAAGTGACTTCAAAATGGAATGTTTATTTTGGGAAAGAATGTTTTAATAATATTTTTATTCATAAACAACTATAATATTCAATGTTTTTTATGATTTACATGTAATTTGATAAATGTATACCATACATTTTCTTTTCTCTAGATGGTTTATGATTTTGATAGTTATAATTTTATATAACACCAATATTACCCATGGGTTCTGTTACGCAAAAATATTTATGATTCTCATTTCTTTTCATGGGTTATGGTTAGATGAATGGTTTATGATCCGAAGGATAATTTATGTATAATTTTAATTATGTGAGTCATTGGACATATATCCCCTTCCAATGAATTGGGTAACGATTGATATCTAATGAGATAAATTGGAATAGAATTGGGAGTGAACATAGTTTAGTAAAATACATTTTATACGATGATAGATATGAGACTGAACCTAAAATACCAAGATGTATTGTGGAGAGAACTCATTTGACTATCATAGTATTGTAACAATGATTTTAAAACCATGGAAACGATTTTATATGTTTTTTGAATCCCAAATTCTATTTCATTTGCTATTGTAATGCTCTCATGGATCATTTTCTTTGATTCCATTATTATTCATGTCTTGTGAACTACCATGATTTGTTCCTTGACTCAAGATTATGATATGAGATGTTAAGGGTATGTTTTTAAATTGTTTATATCATTTTCACATATCAATTTTTACATTATATTCTTATATAAACAATTATATATCACTTTTTTAACCTTTCTAAGCATCACAGATCACCACTTATTAGGTTTCCTTTCCCCAGGTTTTGACAAATTGAATCTTGCATAAAATATAAAAGATGGGAGTAAGTTGATATGAAATAAGTCAGGGATGATGAATGTATTTTATGAAAAAAAATTATATTTATGTGTTCCCATCAATACTAGTCCTGGAGGATTCCAGAATTAATCAAAATATTTTGTATGTAATATAGATATATTAATATGTAATATCTATTTGTGAAAATATGGGTCACTATAGTTGGAATAAGATAATGTTATAGTTAGGTATTGGGAACATGGAAGAAATAACAACAGTAAGATACCTAGAGATAAGTCTATACATTGGATAAAATAGTATTATTTTGGTAATAATTATTAATTACATAGGATAATCCTAACGCATCATAGAAAATGATGTCCTAGTTATGATACACAATAAATTATTTATCCTGAATATGTTGATTCCTAATATGATATTGTTACTTAGACTCTAATTATTTTTCATCAATGGATGGATCATGAAGGAATCAAGAAAAATCCAATGAATATTGCCATGGTTTTCCACCTCAAAAACTTAATGTTAATAGAGGTGTAATGGAAAATCTCACTACTATGACAAAAATATTCCACATTCTATGCATCATGCTAATAATCCAAATGAGTGAGGAAGGGAACAACATTATATTGATTCCTTCATGACTTAATTTACTCCTTCCTTTAGTTTGTCCAGCAAACACTAATTCACTATTTAATGGATCAATACCACTATAAAGATAATTTACATTCTATAGTGTTCACAACATGCGAGAGTTATTCTCATTGATTATCATTTGGAAGAATAGTAAAATATATGGTACAATCTTTTCAAGAACATGAATAAAAATGATTAAATTTACATTATAGAGTACGATGAGTTCCGTATAATATTTCCCATTAATTATCTCCCACATATTATTCATAAAAAATTGAGAAATAATTCTTTGAGTTAACTCATAATAATGGAAAATGAGTTTTAAATAAAAGGAAAAATTTATAGGACTTGTGAGATAATCATATGTTATTATCCTTCATCAAGAAATTTGTCATTATTGATTCATCAGTGTATTGAAACCAATTCATTGAATGGTGTTATCTATGATGAAATTTACTAGATATGAATAATTTTTTTGATGTTATCTCATTGTAGAGATTGAGATTGAAGTTACCCATAAATATCATGATTTTGATATGACATAAAAAATGTAATTCAATGGAATTTCTGAAACCGATGTAGATAAATTTATGATAATACATTTATTCTCAAAATGATGATAAAAATGTGAGGAAACCTATATTAAGTTAACTAGAAAATGTTTCATTTGTGGAAATTAATTTCATTGGTAAATCTAATTCCAAAGTTATGGAACGGTCTAAGCTATTGATATGAAAAAAAAGATAACGCTCCATAGAATACACCATCTACATTAAATGTTTTTAAATGCATGTAGAATTGGAATTATGCAACCAATTTCGAAATTTTATATTTAATGATAGTGATAAACATCATGAACTTACTAATTTGAAAGAAAAATGTAAATCTCAACTAATCACTATTTATGATAAGGTGTATGGTAACAATGTTGTGAAATGTACACTTAACATGCACTCTAGTTCTACTAATGTTTTATAAGATTTGAGATCTCAACACTATTTTATATATAAATAATTTTATATGATTATCATAAAAAAAATAAAAAATTATACTTTCTCTAAGTGTAAATAAACTCTAATGGTACCTTTATCACATACTGTGTCTATTATTCTCCTCCCAATCGATGTTTGTGCGGATGTGTTTCCTGAAAATATTTTCATTTTTACTCATGCTAAATTTGAAGTTCTTTTGAGTAGGGATTGTATTTATTTAGATGAATCATGAATAAATTTTTAAATAATATATTTTTTGAGTCATATTAAAAACCATACTATTATCTCTTATATATGTGATGAATTAAATGAACTAATGATTGAAATTATTTCCGTCATATGAGTCATGATTATTATTAAAAAGGGGTGTGTAACCTACGGATGAAAAAAAGGTCAAAATAGATGTTATTCTTATTCTTCCTGTTTTTATAGGTGTATTTATGGAAGTATTTCCTAGTCTTCCACTGAATCAAGAATTTTACTTTTCCAAAGAATTCCGACATAGTGCTTCATGTATTTCAGATACATCATATAAAATGAAATTTCTTGAGGTGAATTTATAGAAGAATAAACTTTAGAAGATTCTTGAAATGGGATTAATTTTTCCTCATATGTCACTTTGTGGTATACCTATTAAGTGTGTTATGAATAATTATGGATCAATGTGACTTTTAATTGATTATTGATAACAGAACATTATCACTATTAATGAATTGTATCCTCTACCTCATATTTATTATTTTTTTGAAAAAATTCATGGAGAACAATATATTTCCAACATTGAAATTAAATTTTAATATCATTAATTGGGGGTCAAGAAGGAGGATATTACAAATAAAACATTTCGTATAATGTATATACCCTATTCTTTTATAAATATGCAATTTGGTATTTCTAATTCCCCCACTATCTACATGAATTTATGGAATATAATTATATGATATTTACTTGATACGTTCTTCATGGTCTTTATAAATGATATTTTTCTAATTCATATAGAAATTAAGAGCATGAAGATCATATAAGTATTGTTTGGAGGACCCCATGGAAGGATGAGCTTTACAATAAAATTATAATGTGTGAAATTTAGTTTTATAAGGTTTCCTTATTGAGTCATATAAACTATACCCATGGTATATTAGAAGTCCCATCAATGATATATTTATTAAACATTGGATCAAATTAACCACTATGAATCAGAACTCTATTTTTTTGGGTTTGGATATATATTATTGGTTTTCTGTGGAGATGTATTTATAGTAATTGAATCCAGAAACAATGCTTACATAGAAGGGTACAAAGTTATATTTCATAGATAAATATGAGGAATGTTTTAAGAAACTGAAGATATGGTTAGTATTTTATCCTATAATTATAATAACATGTAGTGTAAAGGTGTTTATAATCAATATTGATTCATATAATAATGGATTAGTAAGTTTCCACATTCAGAATGATATGCTTATAACTTATACCTCACAAAAATTTGGGGAGCATTTGAAAAATTAACCAACTCAGGATTTAGAGTTTGCATTAGTAATTTCGTTATTGATGATATGGAGGAATTATATCTTCGAAGAAAGGTTTTTAAAATATTCCAATAACAAAATTTTATATTATATTTTAACAGAAAATAGATCATATTAAATGAATAAAAATAGTTGGATGTGATTAATGAATATGAATATATCATATATCACCCCCTTAGGTTAGTGAACATATAGTCCAATTATATGAGTGAAATGAATTTTTCTACATTATTTATTACAAGGATAATATGATTTACAATTTTTCTAATATTTTGAATTATGGATATTTAAATCATTATGTAAGGGGAGATATATTATCTTCCTCAATTATGTTATTATTATTTTTTTCCAAGTGAATATTAAAGAGGATAATCAGGAATATTTAGAGCTTCAATATGGATTTGAAATTATCTTGTGTAGAAGATTGAATATGATGGAAAAATAATATTCATAAACCATGTATGTGTCCATTCAGTGTAAGATTTGATTAATAAACTAGTGGATGAAACTAATTATTAATGAAAATCTATCCATGATAGAAATATGAAGATGTATAGATATTCAAATGAAAGTTTCTATATTGATGGAGTAAAGATAAATAATTTAGAGTGTGTTTATCATATATTTTAATACAAGTATGTTAATTCTAGGAGGCAAAAGTTTATGGGTATTTTATAACCATTACACATAAAAGATTGTAAATGGAAAAAAATAAATGTGTATTTTTTCATTAGACTCCCAAAAATGAAAATAATTAATATTTTTATATTGGTGGTAGTCAATCACCATAGGAATTCATCATAATCCATTTCCAGAATATAAGATATCACTCTTGATGAACAAAATTTTTCATATATTATATATTTGTAAATATTTCATGGGGTACCACTATCAATTATATCTTATTAGTATATAATATTTTACTCACTATTTAGGAGAATTAATCATTTTATCCATCTTAGAGAGTTATGTTTCAACACTTATTATTATCCAAAGACATAATCTCATTCTCATATGACCATTTTAGCTACAGAGTAAATTTTGAGATCTTTCCTTATGGATTTAAAAGGTTTTTCAAACCATCACCTTCAATTTAGGGAATTTCATATAGTAATTGCTTTCACATAGATATTCATGGGGATAATTCTGAATCCCTCTATGTTATGAAGTAAATAAACCTAAAATGTTGTAATAAAAATGGAAAAAACTTATTGGGATTGGATCTGGATGATAAAATGGAAAAAAGGTTCAAATCAATTCCACGTCACTTAGAAACATCTCATGGCCGACAAAATAATTATGAAGGAAATCATCTAAAATAAATAATGATTGAACATACTTTAATTGAATTACTATAAATGTATCTGTAACATCCCATGTAAATGAAGAATAAGACATATTTTATATTTATTAATATTTGTGAATTAAATATTAATTTTACTTTAAAGAGGTTTCTATGTTCGATTGTGTACCCGATACGCAACAATAGGTTTCATTGGAATCTTACGTTGCACACTAATAATATAATTTTGTTATTTTAAATGGTAGTAAAATCCTAGACATTGTATTGGAGATAATGAAAAAAACAAAACACAATATAATTATAAATGTTTGTTAAATGTATTTAAATTTATCCAATAAATAGTTAGAGACTTAAAATGTGAAGAAATCTAATTTTAAGCATAATTTAAATTAAAAGGTCAATTTACAACCTTCAAATGGAGAACCATATTTAAACATAGTTTTTTCACTTTAATAAATTCTTATTTATCAAATAAAATCCTTTTTAGTATGGGGACATCCAAATTTACTTTGTGTAAATTTTTGGAATTTTTCCGATAAAGTTCATTTTTAATGAATAGTGAATATATTGTATTTTAATTCAAAACCGCGTTTTAATATAATTGATTTATATGGTTATATTACCTTTTTAATTTTTTTTGAAGATTAATTAAAATATATTTTTAACATTTAATCTAAATTTGGTCATTTGTATTAATTTCACATTGAAATTGGACATAAACAAGTGTCAATCATTTGATAGTTTTTGTTTCTTAAAAACACGGTATTTTTTTTGATAATGGGAATTAATTTTAAAATATATTAAAAACACTTGAATGTTTTGAATTTTTCAAAACAAACATAAATTTTTAATTCAGAATATCAAATATAGCTCATGCCGAATTTTTGTATTTTTCTGAAAAACATCAATTTTTGATGAATAGTGAAACCACTTAGTAGTAGTTAAAAAACATAATTTTTAATTTAAATGAAATTTTACCACTTCTGTGAATTTAATTTATAAAATCCAACATACATGGTTGTTATCAAGAAATAAAATGTGGTTAAATAAGATGAAATTAATTTTTGGTGAATAGTAACTTTTGGCTTTTATTTACCTCAGTTAAAGTTTAATAGGCTAATTCAAGGTAAAAAGAATATTGTAAAAATTTAAAATTAACTTAACAAACTTCCTAACCATATTGGATGAGTAACGGGCGACCATGGGCATATTTGGGTATATTTTGGTACCCCATAGAGCCACTTATGAAAGATAATGACACAATAGATTAATTAATTTAATGTAAAGGCAAAAAAGACATTAGCCAAACAAAAATTAGTAAATTAATTTTTATATGGTGTCATATAATTAATATTTTTTACTATATATATTCATTAGAAATATAATAATATTTCATACCTTAATGTATTTTTTTACAATTTTTTAACATCATAAATATAAAATAATTTATGACATAATAATGATGCATTATTTACCTCATTAATAAATTATTTAAATAAATAAGATTATAATGATTAATTTATTGTCCAAAACATGTCCAATTATATTTGGATGGTTTTATTTCGAATATGAGTCATCTTATTATCTACTTTAATGATTTAGGGACTTTATAAACTGAATATCATTATATAATAAAATAATATTATCACACTTTCCTAATGAGCACCTCCTTCCGCTTATAAAATAAGACCATTTATAACCAATTTATCACACCTATCAAGACTTTTAGATCAACCAAAATCTTCCCAATTAAGTTCTATACTTCCCTCACTTCCTTCTAGAATTATTACCTTAGGAAAAATGCACTTCAAGAAGTCCTTCGTTTCAAACCAAAGGGAGTTACCCAAATTAAAGGCAACAGTTTCTCTTAAATTGTTTTCTTTTATTTTACTTCTCCATCACCTTAACTCTTTTTATTCATTTCTTTTGTAAAAACCATAGTATCTTCAACATACTTGTATTTTGTTATGAGAAGGATTATAATTACACTTACAGACACCTCCATCTAATGGTTGAAGATCATAATGTTTCTATGGATAGCAAACTAACGCCTCATGAAACGATGATTGTACGTTTATCTTCTATCGCCTCTCATGGTGGCCATTTTGATAGAAATATATTTTTATATGATATATATTATGTTTATGATTTATTTATACTTCTGTATTTTCTATTTATAGAACACCTTTATGGTTTCCATCGTGGGTAAATAGGATAATCTCATATGAGGAAGTGCGGACTACCGCCCCCTCAAAGTGATGTGACTTGTTAATGACTTATGTGTGATGCATAAATAATATAGTTAATGATATAATATATGATATTATACTGTAATTATAATATAACTATGTATCATTATGTTTTAATTATATTGAAATAAGAAATAGAAATGAAATTCTCCTTCATGAGTATGTACGGCTTACCGTCTCCATGAACGGTGCATTTCTTTTCTTACCTCCAAATGTTATGTAATATTATAAATACACGTATATACTGAATATATATGATATATATGATATCTATATCATGAATATAGTTATGTATATAATGGAATATTTATCAGATGGACAACTTGTAAATATATGGTGATAATTTTGGACTCAAGTACCAAATATCGACAAAATAAATGTTTTTAACTTAAATGATAACATAATGTTTATAACATGCTCATAAGTGATATAAAAGAAATTATAAACATAAAACATGTTCTTAAGAAAGTATAAATTAAATTTAGTTTATTATTCATGAGATTAAAGAATTATTGTGTCAAGTCGGACAAGAGGTAAGGGAACTTCTTAACCCAACTTTTGTTCATTGGGTTGATCTTCACTTTCATGTTTATGTCATTATTTGATTGTGTGAGAAATGAATATTAATGTATCTATACTTTATTTACGTGTGATAATATTGAATTCACATAATAGAAATATTGTTTTTACAAAGCGATCTTTGTAAGAGACTTCATCTCAATCTCCTTTCATTGAGGCATGTTTTATTTTATACACAACTTTTTTT
The DNA here is from genome assembly GCA_963277665.1 of Viscum album. Lineage (NCBI taxonomy): Eukaryota > Viridiplantae > Streptophyta > Magnoliopsida > Santalales > Viscaceae > Viscum > Viscum album. Next base: position 972,782,896 of record OY728151.1, on the reverse strand, counting down.
ACATGATGTATAAGCCACATTAACATTGAATTATATTAAAAAGGAATATTTTTTTTATAAAAATAGTATTAATAAATGACAAAATGAATGTTCTTTTTAACGTAAGTGGTGAAAATGAAATGTTCCACCGTTGTGGGTGTTATTTGATCATTGGCTTCCCCAACAAGCTGTAATGTTTCTTAAAAGAAAATAAATACCATATAATATTTTACATATTGCGGTATTGAAAATGGTTTTTATAAAAGAATATTTTATTTCAATATATTTGTGTGATATATTGTGATTAAAATGTGGACATGTTTTCTTTCCTTCATTTTTGTACTATGTGTTCTGATTTTATAATGGTACTTTGACATTTGACGGGTGGTTACGTGAGAAACCAACTAATGGGTGGTGTCGTGAATACCTGGATGGGTGGTTATGTTATAACATCCAATTAATTGGCTATGGAATTCTACATATTGGTTCTTCCATTTAGTGATATGTGTGGAAGTCGACCATATGGTTATTCCATTTATGTATATTTATGTCCCAAGTTACCATTATATGTTATGTATTCTTTATATGGGTTTTACGGTAATATTTTGATTACAAAAGGGTAAGTAATGATATTTTATTTATTGAAGAGTATTTACTACTTCATAAAGGTGAAAATTATTACTTATGATAATGTATTCATGGTTTACCTATTGTTTTGAAAAAACTATATGTTTTCCTTCTTTGTGTATCCCTGACTCAGCTTTTTATGCTCATCCAATGTTTCTGAAATGTTTCTCACTGGATATAATGTGGAATAAGGTCAATGATTGGATTATGGAAAAGTCATGTTTTCCTAAACATGGAAGTATACATGAATCATTTATTCAAGAGTTCATCTTTTGTAAAAAAATAGAAACCGTGTAGAAGTGTCTACTTTTTAATCTTTCGAGATGTAATTGTTATGACCTAATTCTCTAAAACACTAAACCTAAAATGATCCTCAATGAGAATTATACATTTAATTAAACATTATTTATGTTTTATGGTCGGGACCTTATAGTTGGTATCATAGGTATATTTAGAAAACTTTAGTAGTTAGGGTATTGTTAAATTAATGTCCTCAAATTAATTTATGAAAATTTTGAATTAATATAGCATTTACAGATTACCATGTTTCTTCCCCTGAGATATGTCTCTATTAAGATTGGTTATTAATTAAAGAAACAAGGTTGTTGTTCTAGGAAGGCGTATAGAGGGAAATGACCTTCTCAATCAGCATCCTGAGATAGTCAGAATCAGGGTTGAACAGTTTGTTTCAGTGATGGATCGGTTGACTCATCTGATAAATAGTAATATTTTATTGATGATATTTTGGTTAAGAGGAGAATAAATGTCATTTATGGGTTGTCTTGAAAACCTCAAAATATAATATTCTTTATGGGAAATTCGGAAATTGTGAGTTTTGGTGACAACATTTTTCTTTCTTTAGTCACACTGTTTCAAAAAATGGCATAACTGTTGATCCTGCTAAAACAAAGGTTGTTGAAGAATGGCCATGACCGAAAAATATAACTGAGATTCATAGTTTTCTTGGTTTGGAAGGTTATAACTGGTGGTTTGTTGAAATATTTTCACGGTTATCTATTCCAATGACTATGTTAACTCGAAAAGGTATTAAGTTCATTTGGACAAAATAAAGTGATGATTGTTTTTAGGAACTGAAAAGAAGATTGGTTCATGGTCTAGTTTTAGTGCTACCTTCCAGAAATGGTGAGTTTGTTATCTAAAGTGATGATTCGTTCAAAAGATAGGGTTGTGTCTAAATGCTGAATGATCAGGTAATTTTTTATGCTTCACGTCAGTTGAAACCTCATGAGTTAAATTACCCTACACATGATTTGGAATTAGCTAGTGTTGTTTTTTCTTTAAAAATTTGGAGGCATCATTTGTATGGAGTAAAATGTGAAATATATACTGACTAAAAAAGTTTAATGTACATATTCACTCAAAAATAATTGAACACGAGACATAGGAGATGACTATAATTAATCAAGGTTTACGATTGCATGATCTATTAACATTCCAGAAAATAAAATTAAGTGGCTAATGCTTTGAGTCAAAAAACTAATGCTTCATTAACAATGTTACATTTGGAACAAGATCCTTTGGTTTTAATTTGATGAACATTGGAATAGAATTTGTTGGTGCACAAAATTCTTCTATTTTTTCCCAGGTGTCAGTGAGATCATCTCTATTAGATAGAATAAATCAAGCACAGAAAGAAGACATTGAGTTATAGAAAAAGATAGAGTTGATTCATAACAGTATGTTTCCTGAATTTAACATTGATAATGATTGTGTTTTGAGGTTTGGAAGAATATTATGTGTGCCCTATGATTCATAATTAAAGAATGAGTTTTTATTTTAAACTCATAGTTCTCCGTTTTTAGTTCATCCTGGTAGTACTGAGATTAACAGAGATCATCAGAAGTATTATTGGTGGGATGGAATGAAAAGTGATATTGATGATTTTACTATGATGTGTTTGAATTGTCTGCAGGTTAAAGCAGAGTGCCATTTACAAAAATAAATGCTTCAGCCTTTACTGGTGAAAGAGTGGAAATGTGAAAATATATCCATGTACATCATTGTGGGATTACAGAAGACATCTCGGGGTAATAATGAAATCTGGTTTATTGTTGATTGATTGACTAAATCTGCTCATTTCCTTCCTATTCAAGAAACTTTGTCTCTAGATCAACTTGCTCGGTTGTATGTTAAAGAGATATTCAGGTTACATGGATTTACCCTCTCCATTGTGTCGGATCGTGATCCCAGGTTTAGTTCTAACTTTTGGAAAGGCCTTCAGAAGTCGTTGGGAACTAAATTAAATTTTAGTACAGCTTTTCATCTACAATCAGATCGGCAGTCAGAATGAACAATTCATAACATGGAGGATATGGTACATGCTTGTTCACTGGATTACCAGGGATGTTGGGACCAATGTCTTTCTTTGGTTGAATTTTCATATAATATCAATATCCATTCTAGTATACAGATGGATCCATTGAAGAAATTATATGGAAATAATTGTTGAACTCCAGCCTTTTGGGATGAAGTAGGTGAAAGGAAGCTGATGGGACCAAAATTGGTAGAAGAGATGGAAGAAAAATTTCAGTTGATTCAGAAGAACATGAGAACAGCTCAGAGCAGACAGAAAAGCTATGTAGATAACAATAGGAAGAATCTAGCTTTTGAGGTAGGTGATCATGTCTTTCTCAATGTTTCTCCATGGAAAATTGTGATGCGTTTTGGTAAGAAGGGAATGTTGATTCTGAGGATCATTGAACCTTATGAAATTCTAGAGAAATTTGGATCAGTTTCATACATTGTTGCTTTACCTCCATGTTTATCCCAGTTACAAAATGTTTTTAATGTTTTTATGTCGAGAAAGTATATTCTAGATCCATCTCATGTTTTGAGCCCAGAGGTAGTTCAGTTGGAAGAGAGTACCTCTTATGAAGAACAACCAGTACATTTTCTTAAACATAGAGATCAAGTGTTGAGAAATAAGGCAAGTCACCATGTAACGGTTTTGTGCAAAAACCATATGGTTGAAGAGGTAATGTGGGAATCTGAAAATTCTATGAGGGATAAATACCCCCACATATTTTGATAAGTAAAATTGTGAGGACGAAATTCAAAAAAGGGGGTAAGGATGTAACATCCCATGAAAATTAATAATAAGAAATATTTCATATTTATTAATATTTATGAATTAATATTAATTTTAATTAAAAGGGGTTTCTATGTTCGATAGCATACCTGATACGTACAACAGGTTTCATTGGAATCTTACCCTGCACACTAATAATATAATATTATTATTTTAAATGGTAGATAACTCCTTGCAATTTTATTATAAAAAATGAAAAAAACTAATTACAATAAGATTATACATGTTTTTTAAATTTATTTACATTTAGCCAATAAATAGTTAGGGGCTTAAAATGTGAATGAATCTAATTTTAACCATAAATTACATTAAAATGTCGATTTAATCCCTTTTAATGGAGATCCCTATTTAAATATAGTTTTGATCACATTAAAAAATGATAATTTATCAAATAATATCCTTCATTATAACGGGACATAAAAATTTACTTTATGTAAATTTGTGGAATTTTTCCGATAAAGTTTATTTTTTAATGAAAACTGAAAATATTGTATTTTAATTCAAAATTTCATTTTAATCTTATTTATTTATATGGTTATATTATCATTTTAATTTGTTTAGAAGGGTAATTAGAATATATTTTTACCAATTAATATAATTTTTGTCATTGGAATTAATTTCACTTTGAAATTAGACATAAAAAAGTGTCAACCATAAGATAGTTATTATTTCTTAAAAACACACTATTTGTTTTGATAACGGGATTTAATTTTAAAATTAATTAATTCCACATTTATGTTTTTAATTTAAAAAAAATAATTTTTGAATTCGGAATATCAAATATAGATTAGGACTAATTTTTCATATTTTTATAAAAAACGTCAATTTTTATGAATAGTGAAACCACTTAGTAGTAGTTACAAAACTGACTTTTTCATTTATATGAAATTTTACCCCTTCTATGAATTGAAATTCAAAAATAAAACTTTCACGGTTGTTATTAAAAAGTAAAATTTCGTTTATTAAGATGATAATAATTTTTGGTGAATAGTAACTTTTGACTTTTATTTACCGTGGTTAAAGGTAAATATGGTAATTCAAGGTAAAAAGAATATTTTAATAATTCAAAATTACCTTAACACATGTATTAACCTTATTTTCTGAGAAATTTGCAATCATGGGCATCTCTCGGTCTATTTTGGGACCCAATGGAGCCACTTATGAAAGATAATGAAAATTTAGATTAATTAATTTAATGTAAAGGCCAAAATGACATTAAAAAATCTTTTAGTAAATTAATTTTTATTTGGTGTTATATAAGTAATATTTTTGACTATAAATATTCATAGGAAATATAAAAGTATTTCCTACATCATGGTATATTTTTTATAATTTTTAGAAATCATATAAATTAAATTATTTATGACACAATAATGATGCATTATTTACCTCATTAATAAATGATTTAAATAAATAAGATTATAATGATTAAAATATTAAAAAAAACATGTCCAATTCTGATTGGGTGATTTTATTTCAAATATAAGTCATCTTATATTATACTTTAATGACTTTTGGACATTTATGAACCAAATATCATTATATAATAAAATAATATTAGCACACTTTCAAAAAGAGCCCCTCCTCCCCCTTATAAAAAGATACCATTTATGACAAATTTCTCACACCTCTAAAGACTTTTGGCTCATCCAAACACTTCCCAATTAAGCTCCCTAAATCCCTCTCTTCCATATATAAGCCTTACTTTATGCAGAAGGCACTTTAACAAGTCCTTTGGTTTTAACAAAATGGAGTTACCAAAATTAAAGGTAAAGATTTCTCTTAAAATGTTTTTTTATTTTACTTCCCCAACCCTAATCTCTTTTTATTCCTTTATTTTTTAAAAAACACTATTTAAAATATACTTGGATTTTTTATGAGAAGTATTCTAATTATACTTACACACACCTCCATCTAATGGGTGAAAAGCATAATGTTTCTATGGATGGAAAACTAACGCCTCACGAAATGATGATTGTTCGATTATCTCCTACCACCTCTCATGGTGGACATTATGATGGAACTGTATTTATATATGATATATATTATTTTTATGCTTTATTTATGTTTATGTATTTTCCATTTATATCACACCTTAATGATTCCCATAGTAGGTATATACGAAAATCTCATTTGAGGAAGTGCGGACTACAACCCCCTCAAAGTGATGTGACTCGTTAATTCCTTATGTGGGATGTATAGAGTATAGAGTTAATAATAGTATATATTTTATTTTATTTTATTTATAATATAATTATGTATCATTATGTTTAATTCCATTAAAATAAGAAATAGAAATGAAATTAGTGTTCATGCATACGTATGGCTTACCGTCTCTAGGAACGATGCATTTCATTTCTTACCTCCAAATGTTATGTACTATTATAAATACATGAAAATACTGGATATATATAATATATATGATATCTAAAACATGAATATCATTTTTTATACAATTTACTATTGATCACATGGACAACATGTAAATATAAGGTGGTTGTTTTTGACTGAAGTACCTAATATCGACAAAATGAATGTTATTAACTTAAATGATTGCATAATGTTTATAACAAAGTAATAAGTGATATAAAAAGAATTTTAAACTTGAAAACGGTTTTTCAAAAAGTATAAATTAACTTTACTTTATTATTCAGGAGATTAAAGAATGATTGAGCCATGTCAGACCAGAGGTAAGGGAACTTCTTAACCCAATTTCTGTTCGTTGGGTTGTTGTTATCTCTCTTGTTCATGTCATTCTATGATTACGTGAGAAATGAATTATTATATATTTATAATTGCTTTATGTGTGATTATATTGAATACACATAATAGATCTATTTTATTTAAAAAATGATCTTTGTAAGAGACTTTGTCTCAATCTCCTTTCAATGAGGAATGGTTTTTTTATACAAAACATTATTTTATATGGTGTATAATCCGCATTGAATTTTACTTTTATTCTAAAGGAATATTTTATTATACAAATCATTTTACTAATCCAAAAAAATAATGTTCCTTTTAATGTAAGCGGTGACAATGACCTTTTCCACACTGCACATATTATTTGATCTTTGGCTTCCTCAACATGACGTAATGTTTTTTATAAGAAAATAAATACCATATAATCTTTTACTTATTTTGGAATTTAAAGTGGTTTTGATAAAGTATTATTTTATATCAATATATTTAAGTGATATATTGTTATTAAAATGTGGACATGTTTTCATTCCTTTATATATTTTTATGTGTTATGATTTTATAATGGTACTTGGACATTTTACGAGTGGTTACATGATAAACCAAATGATGGGTGGTGCCGTGAATTCCAGGATGAGTTGTTATGATATAACCTCCAATAAATTAGGTATGGAAGTCAGCTATATGGCTATTAGATTTAGTGATATGTGTGGAAGTCGACCGTATGGTCATTCAATTTAATTATGTTTATGTCCCAAGTTACCTTTACATGTTATGTGTTCTTTATATGGGTTTTATGGTAATTTTTTGGTTACAAAAGGTTATGTAATAATTTTTTATTTAGTGAAGAATATTTACTACTTCATAAAGGTCAAAAGTATTACATATGATAAAGTATTCATGGTTTACCATTTGTTTTGAAAAAAACTAACAGTTTTCCTTCTTTATGTATCCCTTACTGAGCTTTTTATGCTCATCCCATGTTTTTGAAATTTTTCTAACAGGACATAATGTGGAATAAGGTCATGGATGAGATCAAGGTAAATTCATGTTGTCTTAAACATCGAACTAGACATGAATCTTTTTTTCAAGAGTTCATGTTTTGTAAAAAAATAGAAACTCTCATGAAGTGTCTACATTGTAATCTTTTGAGATGTTATAGTTATGTCCTAATTTTCTAAAACTCTAAACCTGAAAAGATCCTCAATGTGAATTATTTATTTAATTCAATATTATCTAATGTTTAAGGTCAGGTCCTTATAATATCCCTAGAATAAGGTGATTATATTTGGTGATAATGGAACGATAAACCCTTTGTATATTCTCCCTTTTGGAAGTCTAGATCATACTTTGATAATATCTTTTCAATTGTTGCTTCTACAAAATCCCTTTTAAGTACATAACATGTTCTATTTATCTCTCATGAGGTTGAAAATACATGATACATAACATGTATGAAACATAGACGTCATATTGATGAAGAAATTACGTTCATATGAAGAAAATTTTGAATAGATTCTCGATCATAGAGAGAAAGAGATATAAAACACGACTACTCACCCCCAGAACATGTTTTGTGGTGAAATAAGAAATTTGAGTAAGCCACATCGAAGCCTGAGGATGTGATGTGGGAGAAGAATACTTTTATATTTGTATCAACATGAATAATTTTAAGTCAAAAATATTTTTAAGGTTTTATAATGCATTAACAAGATATTTTAAGGAAATATTTTTCATTAAAAAACATTATTTCTTCATTTTCATTTAATACATGCCATTTCATGGTTAGAATAATAGATAAACATTATTAAAATATTATTTTTATATTTTCAAATAATTATTTCATTTGAAATTAAAAATATGAATATATAAATTATGAAATTTATATGTTATTCACAATTATAAAATAGATTCATTAGTTATACAATGTAATTGAATTAACAAAAAAATAATTTTTTAATTAAAGTGATGTTTTTTTTGAAAAATTGTTTTACAAATTGATTTTATTTTTATTTTAATAATTTTAATGAGTCAATATAGTTTAATTATTTTACTGAATTTAATATAATAAAAATTTTATCAAAAGTTTTAAACATTCAACAACTATTTTTCTAGGCATAAGATAAGAATAAATTCGGGTTTATTCTTAAGAATGTGTTTTTATAAATAGATATTTATGTAAACTATAAAAAAAATTAAATATAAAATTTTAAATTTATTGGTATTGAATTAGATATTATTTAACAGATTTTTTAAATAAGGAGGTTCAATTTTCCTGAACAATATATTTCTATTTTTGTATAATATGTATACTAACTGTGGTAAATTTAATCTCATCAATAAAGGGTAAATCAAGGTAATCTTTAATTAAAATAAGTTATAATTCCAAATGTTTTCCATCAGATACATATTTTATGATGCTAATAAAAACATTATTGCCATAGATGGTTTATTTATTTGTTTAATGGACAGTATTAATTAAAATTAATTATATATGATTTAAATCAAAGGATGTTACAAAATCTCACTCTCTTTGTTTTAAATATCCATTACCAATACACCAAGTGAAAAAATAATTATGGTAAAATATAAATAGAAAATTTTTATGTAAATAATTAAAATTTTGTATTTTTATTTATCTTTAAAATTTTTAATTATATAATTATATTAAATTCATACCTAATACCTAAATAGTGTTTATTAAATTATTCAAAAAATAAATTAAATGATCTAAAAAATAGTAAAAGAATTATAATTAAGAAATATATAATATTACAAGAATTATATTCATGGATAATAACTATAATTATTATTTAAAAAAATGGATTTTAATTAAAAAATTACTTATGTCTTTTAATTCAATTTAATTTAATTGTGCAAAAATTGAAAATTTTGATATTTTATGAATATAATATATTATTAAATAATTTAACCATAATATGTTTTTTTAAATAATGCAATGTGGATATTAAATTTTTCAAAATTAAATAGTGTTTAAATTTGTGGATGAAATTTTACATTATAGGTAATAATTATAAATCGTTAATATTGAATTTTTTACCATAGTTATTTTGTTTTAAAGTAGTTGCCTAATTGTTAATTATACTTATAATATATAAAATGACACAAAGAACCAAGTATAAATAATTTTATTGGTATTAATACCATAACCAACCTTTTCTCTTAATCAAAAGCCATTATGAGTAATTATTCCTGAGATTAAATTTATTTTTATTTAATCTTCTAAAAAATTCAAAATTTTCTCTTCACCTCAATTATAAACTGGAACCTCCAACCTCATTCCTTCACTCCAAATTTAATCTTTTATATTTACCAAAATATTAAAATTATAGATATAAATGTTAATAGATATATTATAAATGATCTATTCTTCCCAAATTAGTAACCATAGATCCATTTATAGGAGATCTAAAGAATTCACTTTAATGATGAGTTAATCACTTTAAATGACCTCGTTATTTCTTTATCTTAGTTTACTCCTATATATGTAATTTATTATCATAAAATAAAAAATTTATTACACTAAAATATCTGGAATACAATTATGATAATTAAAACACGATTTTACACAACATTTTACATCGAATTAGAATTTAATGAATCACTTATGCGAATGTTTTATCTTACAATCTGCACATAGCTATACAATTAATTTCTCAAAAATATATTTTATCGATGGGTATTACGATGTGTCTATAGTTTATATATGTTTTTTCTAATATAATTATTCTTTTTTAATGATAATATTTTGCCTTCATTTTCACCAACCAGTCATTTGGGAAATAATAACATCACTTTTGTGTATATGTGGACTACCAGCTCCATGAAATGATACGATTATTTATTATATAATATTTTACACGGATGGTTATAATTATGAATTTTATGAATATATATATAATATATATTATAATAGTATTTTCTTTGAAGGATGAATTAAAATTTACATTTCATTTCTTCCTTGCATTAAAAAATTAAAACATTGTTTGAAAGTCAAAATGTCTACAACAGTGGTGTAATTCATTTAACTATCCCTATACATTATTGATGACAAAAAATATTTATATAAGGGTTGTATATTGTAATTATAGAATTATTTAATTTTTTATAATATGGAAATTATGGATGTAAATAAGAATTATAATTACTGAACCAAAATACTCTAGATAAAGGATAGATATTACACCAAAAAATGATTAATCAAGTAATGAAGTATGGAAAAATGGGGGTTTTGAGTTGTTATGAGTTGTTTATATAGGTTATTATAAGTATTAAAATTACTTTGATATAAAATTATATTAAATTTAACTTTATTGTATATCAAGTTGATGTTTTTTATGGCAAAGTGAACTAGAGGTAAGACTTTTCATCTCACTTTTATTTATATGGGACACATGACATATACATCACTATTTTCATTTCTGTGGTGCATATAAATCCCTTGAATGTATTTTATCATTATTATTTTAATAATTTTTTTAATTTACATATCATTATAATGATATTTATTTCATTTGATTGATCATTAAAAAGATATCAATGTAGTAATGGGTTTTTTATTATAATATAAATATTTTTGGTATTATTTATGATTATATTTCAAACAATGAAATATTACTTTATAACTATCAAGATCATTTTTAATTTTATTATGCCCAATATATTTCTTGAAAATATAGGTTTTCCCATTTTTTTATCAACATATTTACTCAAGATACCAAAACTATGTTCTTGAGAAAAATTTGTTTTATTTCTATATTTGGGAGAAAACCCGTTTTCATCCACATCGATGCATTCTAAAAATATTTTAAATATGGATTATATTTTTTCATATAAAATTTTTAAAATCTTTTTTTAAATTTTTTGTACTTTTTTTAAAATGTTTTGAAAATAACAATTTTTTGGTATTCAAACCGACATTATTTGTGAGTCTTTTTTAGAAAATTATTGAAGGACAATTTTTTCAATTATATGAAAAGAACAAAATTTCCCACCATCATGAATATTTTTCCCTTTGAAGAATCAATTTCATGTCTAAATGGTACTTTTAAAATAACATATTTTACTATATATTTTTAATGTTTTTAAAAAAGGAATTCAAAATAGAATGGTTATTTTACTCAAATATTCATTAATGATAATTTGATTCATAATTTAAAATAACATTAAATGTATCTTATGATTTGATAGGAATGAGATCCACCGATACCATACTTATTCGTTAACATGATAGTTTATTTTTATTATTGTATGATTCTTATTAATCCAAATATTTTTTAGAATTTATTCAATGATTAACAATTTATGTAGCCTGTTTAGTTTAATGGGTTCTAGTATGATTAATGTTTAATGATTTTGTAGTACACATCTGAATATATTTTATTATGTGATGGAAGAGTCTTTTTTTCTCTCAATAAAAATTTAATTAACTATTGATATATCATGATATAAACATGGATAAAATGGGAAGTTAAGCTAGTTTCAAGATAAAAATTTTATGATATGATCATTTTTAAGTGAACCTTGAATATGAAAATGGTTTGTGTAGTAGACCAATTCGATTATGATTTTTGGGAAATTTTCATTGAATTATATTCAAATTATTTTCTATTATTATGTATATTACACAATTACATGTCTTATACAAATGTTAATCTCTCATTGATCATTTATTTCTCTTCCATGATGATTCATGTCTTATGAACTCCCATGATTTATGCCATGACAAAAATTATGACATATGATATCAAAGGTATGTTTTTCATATTTTATTATCATGATCTTATTCCCTTTTCTCATATTATTGTAATTTTTTTATTTATATATCCCTTGTTTACCCTTATAGAGTAATAGAGATCACCCTTTCAATGTTTTCTTTCCCTAATTTTAGAATAATGGTACTGCATACGATATGTTTAAGAAGGGTTCTAGTTATGTAGATCTAAGTGAGAGATGATATAGATATTTTTATATCCAGTAGTTCATTTTTATAATTTCTAAAGGATAATATATCTAAATTAGTTTTTTCCATGGATCTGAATTTTATTTCATGAATATTCATCTATAATTATGTCATATTTTTTTTTGGAATGTTTGGGTCTTTATACCACTCAAGCTAATTTATAAAAGAAACCTATGTAACCACCTTTATATAAACATTTACATACAATTTAACTTGAATACCTTACATATCCTTGAGACATGTATTTATGAACTGGGAAACACTAATGAATAATATATAACTTAAATCCATCATTTCTGAGAGGAAGACTCAGAGGATATTTGATAATTCAATATAGGATTTTCAACTCATTAATTTATTATTTTATATACTCATTTTCAAATTTATACTTGTATATGATTTATAAATTAATTTACATATTGTAAACACATTATGATTCATAAAATGTGATATTATTAATAAAATATAGCTTGTTATAACACATTCAATAGTTACACATTTTTCTTATTCTGGTTAGTTTTACATCTTATAAGAATTATTTTATAACATTTACATCATGAATTTCTAATTATATTTAATTACATGTAATGATATGTAATAAAAATAAATTTTAAATTGTTATAATATTACTAGGATAGTAATATAAATAAATATATTAATTTAAAAATTCGTGTCTTGTTATAGAATTGAAAATCAAAATAAATTTAATCTTTAATAATTATATTTCAACTCATATCATAATATCCCTAAAATGATCATGAGACTATAGAAATATATCATATATACGTGACAAATGACCATGATCATTTTGGAGGGGAATAAACCATGAAAAATGAGAATAGATTGAAACCACCAAACTGAAAAATGTATGAGAAAATATTATTGTTTGTATCCTATTATAATATTACAATAAAAACAAAAATATAAATTAAAACTAATTATAAATGAACATTATTTAGAAAAATAACACGGTGTATGATTATTATTAATGTTAAAAATAAAAATAAATTTTTTATATAGGGATTTATATTGAATATTATCAAGAAGAAGATTGTGGTCAGGGTTTATTGTCCAAACTCACATTGTTGTGGAATTTTTAGATATTTAATTTCCATCACGAATGATTTTTTATTCTATATCTCATAGAACTCATATGTTTTCATTATTTATAGTCATTTGGTTTGTTTACCTATCTTATTATTATTTGAATTACCATGGGTTATCAATTCAATCAAAATGATTCATCAAAGTGGAATCAACCTTATATCTTTTTATCAATCAATCATATTTCCTGTAGATGGATATATTATTTATATTATTTCATGAATTGTATTCTCTAAAAATAGATTATTTATTATGATAATTTTTTATTATCTTGGTATTTATTAATAAATATTTTGAATGTAATTTTTTAAATGTATTACATAGTTGAAATTTTATATTCACATTGACTAACTATAAAAAAGAAAAACAAAATATTCATTTTAGGAAATAAATATAACATAAAAACCGAAATAATATATAGTTGAGACATCTACTCAGTTTCTATTTCACCAAATAAAATCAATTAAAATTAAACATGTTTACTTTTCCTGGAAAATATTCAATGGTTTAAACGTGATTTATTGTTCCTATACATCCTTAAACCCTTTTGATGATGTTTTAAAACATGGTATTATCACAAAAATCTTAGTAGAAGACATAAAATGGAATAAATATGATACTCTATAAAAAAACAAGAAAACCAATAAAATTCTTTCCCTTATCAAAACAATATTTATTCTTTCAAGTAAACATTACCCATAAGAAAAATAGAATCTTTTTTATTAATGAAAACAATTAAAACATATAGAAATAATATGTAATCCATTTTTTGTAACCTAGATAATCATATTCATATTTAATCATAAAATAATCATGATTAAATCCATAATTCTAACCATTGAATAGATGGAAAATTACTAAAAAAATAGAGGTATTACATTGTTCTTACTAGTTTTATATGTTTTATTTGTTGAAACATTAATTATATATAATTATAAGCAAACATACAATGAAAAAAAATTACATTCAAAATTTCGTCTGAAAAACCGTGAAAAACATTTCTAATCCCACATTAAAAACACTAACTTATTTGGAAATTACCAATTTTTAAATACCATTTGAAAAAAAATACCATGAATAATGGGTATGAGGGATTTTACTTGCAGAAATAATGAAATGATATAATGTAATATATACATAATATAACGGTTTTAGAGGTGGAAAAACAAGTAATGACATATATGTTAAAGGAAATCATTGATGTTACATTTTTGTGAAATGATTCTGTAAAAATATTTAATTTTTAAAACCTTTGGAGGAAATTATAATGTAACATAATATGTACTTTATAATTAATTTATTTCCATATAAAAACATATATAATGTAATTTTAAGAATAATGTAATTAATGAAAATTATATATAAAATAAATATTGAAAACATTTATAATAGGGGTGAATGTAAAATGGTCCCTTACTTTGAGATTGACGCATCATGTACATTATTTATAAACCTTAATAAGAATCACATTTTAATTATTTACTTAAACAAGAACCCTTTTTAATATTATTATTACATTAATATCATTTATTACCTTGTTAAATTCAATTTCATAATCTTTTCGATCGTGTCAATTGTTTTTTTGATATTTAGATCTAATGTTTACATTGAAATAGGAAGTTTCACTGGGTCAAAGAACATCATTATATACATAATTAAATTCATGAAATAATTATTAATTATGCATAGATTTTAATATTATATCAAACCGTTAAATATTTTATGAGAATTGAATTACATTACAATCATTTAGACTGTAGGTCATACATACACTTACATAACATTTCCTTTTCTCAAAAAATTCAAATGAAAGATAGTAAGTATTATTTTAAAAAAATAATTAAATCATAAATACAATATTATTTCTTAAAATATAATTATATTTTTTCATGAATGTGATGTGTTGATGAAAAACGAATTACATCACATAATAGAGGTGATAATATGCATGTACAAATTGATTTCATTATTATTCTTTCAATGAATACTAATGTAAAAATCATTGTATATAAACTAATTTTATAGAATTATTAATATAAAATATATAAAATATATTTATATATGAAATATATCATTATAATGAGTCTTTGTAGGTGTTGATGTAAAATAGAACACTTCAGTGCATGATGGTGGTAGCACAGATATAAGCACATGTGACATTTTTGTTTCTCATTTGATGGAAAATAAAATGAATATTAGTTATTAAATTAAAATAAAAAAATATAACTATATTTTTAATAATAATAATAATATTTCATAAATATTAATGAAAATCTAATGGTGTTAAAGGATGAAATAAAAAAGAATTTTTTATGTGTTGATCCCCTTCTTCGGACTACCTCTTATGGTTTAGTCCAAAAGAATTCTTAGGTTTGTTTTATGATCAAACATGAGCATCTAAAAATTTATGATGGTTTTATGTATGTGATTTGTGTAGGGACAAGTCATGATGGAGTGCAAAATGTTTTTGGGGGTATAAAGTAGTTTATGTTACTTATTAGAACTGGGGGGAGGATATATCTTAAAATTATTTATAAAAATAAATTAATCTAAATTAATTTTAGTTGATAAATTCATTTATATTAATATAAGTAAAATAAAATATTAGTATTAGTCTAACTATTAAAATTAAATAAAATTTAAAAAATTTAGCTTATTTTTTCATACTAATCTATCTGATTTAAACCCTAATAGCCCTATTGACAGTTATCATTTTATCAATCTTTTTATACACTGAAAGATCTAATAAATTTTCCATTAAATGATTATTTACCCTTAGACATACCATAATTTTTTTTATAAACCACATCCCACTCTTTTTTCTAAGGAATATAGTTTGAGGAATTATGAATCTTTTAAAAAAAATTATTTATTATGAAATTTCATTAATGTAATTTTTGTTAGGAGTCAATTCATTTGACTTTGTAAAAAAATTTCAATGAATTAAATAATAATATAATCCATTAACCAAATTCATAAAATGTAATATTCTTATAAACAAAATTTATTTACAATAAGTAATTGAAATTATATTAATTTTATTATATTATAAATCATTTATTTTATTAAAAAATTATGAAAATAAATTTTTTTTGTGATGTGTAAGCATTAAACGTGATTATATCATCAATAAAAGTTGTAAATAAATTTCTATGATTAGAATTAATAATTTATATTTATAATAGAAAATGATAAAATATAATAAGATGTTTTCCCCATTAAAAAATAATATATATTTTAAAACAAAGAGAGTTGCATTTTTAACGTTATGTATTTTTTAAAAATATAAATCATTTAATTAAATAAGAGTTCAATGAATATTCCATCATTTTGAATCTTGGATGGTCAAGGTCATGCTAATGATATCTAATAATTTAAATTTAATAGTTATAGATAATTTTAGTAATAATCACATTATTTTATATCTATTATTTTTATATTTATCCATACACATTTGATTTTTTTCTATATATACTATTCATAATGAATGTCTCCATTATTATGAATGTGTCCATTATTATGTGGAACACAAATTTAGGGGATGTGAATAACTATTATATATATTAATTATAAATACATATTGATATAAATTGTTTTTATTTTGTGGTGAGTTCATCATATATAGAATAAGAGTGGGGATTAATAATTTTTTTGGTTTATGTTATGAAGAATATGATTATAGAACGTAAAAATATTTTATATAACTAAAAGTGAATTTTTATAACCCTTATATTTCATTGGATGGAATGAAATTATTACGATTAAGAATATTATGATTAAATTTCCATATCCAATGATTTCATACATTGATTATATCATGATTCTAACACTATCTTTTTTGGTTTTAGTCTGTGTTTTGAAAAAGTGGTAATCAATTTATCAATGGTTTTGATAGAAAAAATAATGATTATCCAAAGTAGATACAAACATAAATGGTATAAAAAAATAAAAATCATGAGTCCTTTCTCACCCAAATCCAAAAATTATTTAAAAAAATAACACATATTAGCCCAGTCTCGATAAATCCAATTGGAAAAAACAAATCGAAATTCAGTCATTTTTGCAGTATTGTGAACTATCCCCTAGTGGATCTTAAAATCCAAAAATTATATTAAATAATTAACTATAAAATAACATTTTCATTCACACTTTCTAAAAATGTGAAAATATTTTATTATCCATTTTCCATTTGGATTTTGAATATGATCAATGGTGGAATATTAATAATTACTTGAGGAATGAAAAAAAATAGACACCATGGCCTGTGAGAGTGTAAGAAGGTAATTTAATTAAATATTTTCCTAAACAGTTTTCTATAAACTAGAATGATAATTTATGGAGTTGATTATTTTGGAATAATCCACTGGTACCTAAAAAAAATAGTTACATGACATTCAATGTATGCAACTAGTTTTATAAATGATCCTAAAAGAGAAAAATGACCATTTAATTATGGTATTTAAACAATGTACATGGAAATTAATAACTATAATGGACCTTGGAATCTATGAAGAAATTTTATGATATTCCATCAAGGTACAAATAGAAATTGTAGACTCGTATTATTATCATGTTTTTGGGTAAATTTCAATAGAAAATTAGTTTTATGTAAACTCAATGGATATGAAACATTGAGAAAATTTGATTAATTTTTTAATATTTTACAATTGTGGAAATAATCACGGATGAAAATCTCTAACAGGAATAATTAAACACTTCTTGTATAGAAAATATTTTCATTGTGAACCAAATTTTTTACATATATGTAGAGATAAAACATTGAAATGGATGAAATGAAATCTCAACCCAATACTCTATCATGATCCCGACCCATTAAATATGTAGTAACCGTAGTAGTTCACCCAAAGGCATCACACTGTCCTCCATGCATGACAATGGATGATTACATGTAGTGGGTGTTTAGAGTATTATAATAGAGATACTATAACATAACTTTAGAATTTTTAATTTTAGTGTAAATAAACTAAGAACATCAATAAAAAATAACAATTTTAGGTGGGAGAAGTAGAATATATCATGCTATAAAAATGAACATTTTGATGCGTACTAGTTAACAAGATCAATGTACTTTTATCTCAAAATGCATGATAACCGACTTGATAAATCCCAAATAAAATGGAATGAATTAAAATTATTAGGCTATGTTATTATCCCCAAGACACAACTCATCTATATTTTGAATTTATTCATCTTATCCAACTGAATCATCAAATCATGGAAATATTCACAACTAAAACTAATGATTAGTGATGTTTTATTTGGTGCATAAGTTCCATGGATTCTCAAAAAGGGTGTGAGTAAAACTTAGTAGGCCACAATCAATAAGGTCGCAATATAGATAGTAATAGAAATTTATATGCATGTGACATTGTTAGTTAAATATATAAATATTGTTCATAAGCATGATAAAATAACTTCTATTAATCCTTGGGTTCTAACACCACACCCAAAATTTTCTAATCCTTTTTTAGCTATCGTGGAAGTGTCTCTGATAATTTTATGATATCATATATACAAATATCTATAGAATTTCCAATTACCTGAATAATTTCCTCAACAATCCAGTAATACCAAGCTTAATAGCTGGATCCAAGGACCATGTTCTAGAAATTTACTGGTATTCTAACCCTTCAAGGGGAAGTACATCTGTCAAATACTATTTAATTTAAACCAATAATTTGGAATATTAGGTTTATGATATTATATCTCACCATATAAAAGTCACTCAAGAGGTATTTTTTCCTCCCATATTATCTGGAAACCATATCCACAGTGGATAGAGTGTCCCATAATCTATCTCATATGTATTACATCAGAAGTAGTTCTTCACTCTTCTACATCACATATATCAAATCAAGGGTAGTGTTTTCTTCACCACATATTATATATCATATAATTGGGAAATGTATCTCTACCATCCATCTCATATTTCAGGCATAAATAATGGATCCAAGGCTAGTGTATATGCCATACAATTCATTTCAACGAATCTGAGTGGGGTTTTTATGTCTCCCAATTCATCCAATCATACACATATCAGAAATATTTGCCATAAACCTAAATATATCCCATAAATCTAAAGAGAAACTATCAAGTTAATGAACTTGAAACCTTATTATATTAATCTTTGTCTCAAAATATTGATTATTGTTCTAATGTGACATCGAAAACCATCACTTCCCATTGCACACATAAACCATATAAAGGTAAAAACAATATGGGGAACCCACATGGGTTACCATGTCCATATATCTTTAAAAACAACCTTAATATGTTTTTGACCCCATTTCCCTACATCAAGTACATTCCTGCAACTATGAGGGCATAACATCCCTCAAAATCATCGTAATCAAGGCATATAGTCATTGGCCTAATATGTAATTTCATATCAGAATCACATAAAAGATAGTAACACAAACCCAATACAATTCTATATAACCCAATTTTTTCCACATATCAAGCCTATCCATCTATTGCCCCGTTTTATACCCACCTAGATATTCACATAATAGTGGGGGAGGAACACTCACACCACAATCCTCTAGACTAGCCAATATTCATTGAGGCATCATAAAGTTATCAAAATATATACATAGGTGAAAGTCTCAAAACTAATTACCTCCTCTACATATATGGAATTAATGGAACCTATAACTAGTAATTTTATGTCTTATTCATTTAATCTCATTTAATTTATATCTTGTAGTGTGAAATTGTTATAGAGAATGCATTTATATGTTTGGCCTCAACCATTTGTGGTCTAGGAAATAAAGCTAGTGTTCAAGGGTCCATCGAGGACCTTGAAACATTATCATGTAATGGAATTAAACATTAATTATATAATTCCATGTAATAAATGATTTATCCGGATAATATTTAGACATGATATAATGTATATTAAAATAAAATGCATAATAAAAATGGGGCATGATCAAGAAGCACTAACCTCAAACATAGAGTTGTCCCCCATTGATCTCAGCCTGAAAACTCGTACTTTAGATATTACAAGTTGAAATGACCATAAATTATCACTATAAGTCAATAATTATACCATATCATAATAATTTATTAGTCTTTTTTATTTATAATTAAAGACATAATTTAAAATTAATTTTGTGATATAAGGTGAATTGTAAAAATCACTAAATTAGTCATCGAGGGAGAAAATCACAAAACAACTACGGCCAATAACTCATTTAAGGTATGTTTTATATTCTTGGAACCTTCATATGAAATATAATTAGAAAAATAACAAATTTAATCACCAATGAAGTCCAATGTATTAAAAAATCAAAATACTTCTATCTGGAGACATACTTTTCCTGAAGTGTCAAGTAGTGACATGTAATGGTTATCACATATCATCCTCAATACACTGCAAGAGGAGATCCGCCGTATATGTACTATTTAACCTAGATCTAGTGGAACTAGAAAAAAAACATCAATCTATAGAACATAAAATCAGTTGGAGAAATAATAGAATAATAATTGATAATAAAAAAGATGCAATTAAAATAATTTTTCACATAAATAACAAAAAGACATGTCTCAAACCATGGGGGAATAAATGGAAGAATAGAAGAGATTTCCCTTGATTTACTGTTAATGAGAGAGAAAAAAGTGTGTCTTGATCCATTAATAATAAAAGTGTTTAAAATAGGTATTTAGAAAAAATTTGAATACATGGGGGTACCCTATGAATAACTATGTATCAAAATGTTTCCTATAGTATCCCCATAAGAATCCAACATGACTTGGACCATGTAATATGTAAATCTTTGTATATTTTTTTTCATTTCAACACCACCACCATGAACATTTGACAAAATACCCAGAACTACTCTAAATCTGATGAAGTGACCCAAGATAAAAAAGAATAAAATATTAAAATAACTGATGATTTAAAAAAGATGTATCAAAGGCCATAACATAACCCAATGATAGAATTGTTTACTATTTTTGAGAAGAGTTAAATAAACCTTATATTTTATTAAACATGTAAAATTTTCACCATAATCAGGATCCTATAAAACCTTTTCTAGATGTTTGTAATTTTATAATCATCTTTACAAAAATTTTATTTGAAAAATATGAAATAGGAATCTCAAAAACTTATTATGGGATAAATAAATCATAGAGTAATAGATCATAATCATTTCTATGAATATTATTGAGAAATAAGTATCATAATATATGATTGTAATACCACAAATGAAAATCATATATTACGTTACAAAAACATATGATCAAAAGAGGATCATAAATTACTTATAAAAAATAAAACATATAACACGTGAACATGACCTAAAAATGTTGAATAAATCAAAATAAATAATTTGTGAAACCTTTAATTTCTTGTCAATAAAATAAATCTAAAAACATAGAATAAGTTGGTGAAAAATTAGAAATGATTCATAACATAATGAAGGGGAAAATGTGGCATATCCATCATGACATAAAATCCTAGTTTAGATAACCTGTTACGCCCAAACCTATGTGAATACAGTACTAATATGACATTTTTAATGATAAATGAAAAACTACCTTATATGAAATTGAATCTGGTTCAAAATTTTTATTTTCACAAAAACACAAATAACATCAATTAGAATAAAATGTCTCAGAAAAATGAAGTTCAAAAAAAATTCTGCAACTCAAAAAAAAGAATTCTATGTTACCATGTCCCTATACATTAAATTTGATTTAAATTGAATTATTTTACCTCATATATCAAAAAGATAAAAATAATACTTAATTATTTTATAAAATTAATCTTATATAATTATATTTTTACTCTTCCTTAAAAAAATAATTTCATGTAGTTGATTATTGTAACCATTTTTCAAATAACAAATGTTAGTAATTTAAAAATTTTTAAAATATGTTTCAAAACAATGTGTTAACATTTTTTTTATCCTAAAGATAATATTTAATATCAATTAATATTTACATATTTTCTATTTAATAAATAAATATTATTTTCTAATTCCATTACACGGGAATTCTAGTCATGTTTCCGGAATGAAATGGAGAAGAACTATCATTGGGTTTTTTATTGATATCATTAAATTAAAAGATATTGATCATTAATTTATGTTCTAATAAATATAACCATATTAATTATATATATAACTTATAAAAACAATATAATAATATTTTGTATACTCTATAAACAATCAATGATTTTAAGTGAATTAAAAATTGAATTGCATTTATTCATGGATGTTGTAGTCCGCACAACAACAAATTTCGGTTTTCATTTTTCTTACTAGAAAATGGGATTGGAATTAATTTTTTTACTATAAATATCATTACATACCAGTGTAATAATTATAGTAATTTAATCATTTGAAGATTTATAGAATTAATTTTAGGAATAATCGATGTATATAAAAAAAGAGAAATAGAATTTTATTAAATTGTACCACATTTCTTGGAGTATCACTTTTGTGATAGGGATTAATCCTTTGTAGTGTGGTATTTTGTCAATATTGGAGCCCCTATAAGATTGATAAGACTATAAAAAATTTATTTGGGTATATTATTGGATTATAATTGGGGTATTTTTATTGATGAGAAGTGGGGAGAGGAGTTTCAATTTTATTAGTGAAGAAGATTTATTTTTGTAAATACTCTATGATATTCTATAATGGGAAGTCACTGTCATTACAAGTGACTTCAAAATTCACCAATTAGGTAGTGGAGACAATATAATTTTAAAAAACATGAGAATTATTGAAATATAAAATTGTCTGAAAATTTTATTCCATTTACCTCTAAGGTAACACACAGGTATTATTTATGGTTTCAAGATTGTAAAAAACTATTTTCCTAAATACACTGTATATATTTTCAAAATTATATTCATTGGTTTAAAAATTCAATATATAATTTTATTATTTTGTATTATACATTTTTATAAAAAATTTAATTTTAATATTTTAAACAAAATTCATGTATTCCAATAATAAAATATTTTTATAAAATTGATGACATTAATAAAATATGTATTTCCTCAATTCACATGAAAATTAATTATTTCCAAAAAGTAAAAAAAAATTAATCATAAACTAATATTACTAAGATAAATCAAAAAATCGTTTAAATTTTTTAAATTTCATAATGAAAAATTTATAAATTTTACATTGATATAAATTCATAATATATTTTGAGAAATTATATTTTGAATAAATTTTTTTCATTTAAATATTCTTTTAAAATTAAGGTTAACCAATCCTGAAAAATATACATTTAAAAAAATCAAAGGAAATTACATTATTAGTTAATGAGTTTTAAAAATTATTTCTATGTTTCAAATTATTTTGTTTGGTTGTCTTGTAATTATCAAAATTTATAAATATTTCATAATTAACGTACTATAGTTTGTACTATATAATTTTGTCGTTATATTATAATGGTATTATTTTTAGTTTTTTATTTTATCAATTCATTAATAAATAATTTTACTAAGGTTGGAAACTCTATTCACTATATTCCACCCCATTATATTAATTTCATCTTAAAAATTATATTAGATAGAAGAAAACATGTTAAGGTACATTTATCTCATCACATCCTCAGGTTCCCCCAATGCATCTTGATAATTATAATTTTTCATTTTAACATTTACTATATGAGAGAAATTTTTCCATGGAACCTTATCACTTTTATCCAAAATTACGATTTTATTACTTATTTGAGATATCATTTTCTAATTTCATAATTTCTGAGTTTAGAACAAGTGAATGGTCTATTATTTACTTTCTAAAAAGTGACATGTGGAACACATTTTGTACTTTAGAGGGGTGTGGACGAATAATTAAATGATATTTTATCACCCTCACATGGTCATGGATTTTAATTTCCCTATTTATCGAGGAAATGAAATCCATTTATTCCAAATTCTATTAAATCCCATATATATATATATATACTGAAAGGAACACCTTGTCACCATAATAAAATTATATATCTCTTTAATGATTATCTACATAACTTCTTCATTTTCATTGCGATAAATTTATATATTTATGATGTTTCCAAAAATTCAATGCCATATACTACAGAAAGTCATGACTTATTAGTGTCCTCTCTATAACTTCCCCCCCAACAAGTTGGAGTCCAGTCTAT
Organism: Viscum album; assembly: GCA_963277665.1. NCBI lineage: Eukaryota > Viridiplantae > Streptophyta > Magnoliopsida > Santalales > Viscaceae > Viscum > Viscum album. The sequence continues at coordinate 972,758,246 of OY728151.1, read as the reverse complement.
CTTCCAATATAGATCCACATATGGTTTCATTTTAATATTATAATGAAAACTATTTGTATATGATAAATCTACCAGGGGAAGGTTCTGATACCATCATACTTGTAAATATATTTTAAAAATATCAAATTTTATTACATAGTTTTATTTATCCTCATGAAATAACCATCATTCTATGGATCATATATTGTGATAAGGAAAATATATATTTCCAATGAGTTCTAAACACTTCTGTAGATCCTTACGGTAAACCATAGATCTATATCAGACATAATTCACATTGGTACTCCTTATATACTCACCACCTACCTAATATATACTATGTCAATTTTTTGGTGATATATCGTATTTTATGGATTGATAATGTTCCCACCTTTTTAGGTGATAAAATAGATCCCAAATAGAATTATGGAAACATGAATTTTCAAGAATTCATATGATGATGTTCATGGTGATTTTTCCATTTCAATAATGGTATGTGTAATTGATATAATAGAACTATTTAATTTTTATCTCATCTTTAACTTTATGGAATACTAGGAATCCAAATACATATTTTTCTATATATATCCTTATATTATCCCACCATAAAGTTTTCATAAGATCGTTATAATCATTTTCTACTTCTAGGATAGGTAGGGAAGGAAGAGCTCTGAGAATCATCAAAAAGTTCAATTTTCAATTTCATATTTGATGGGACACACATCTAGGTAATTAAAATTATAAATTCATCTTTACTAATGTTTAACACTAGAATATTCAATTCCCTTTTCTATATATCGACATCATCACTATATTTTTCAATGATCATTATGTTAATAGAAGGTTGAGTAGTTAGATTGTCCAGATAAAATTTATATCCCTTAATTATGACTTTAAGATTCATCATTTGAAAACATAACTCCCTAACCCCAAAATCCTGTAGATAATGAATTATTACATTACATTGGAATTATTACAAGGAATAAAATCCCAAAAAACCATATAGTTTAGTAGTCTTAGAAATATAAATTACATACATGATGCCTATAATACATGGGGAAAAAAGAATAAAACATGCTTCCAAATAAACTAAATTAAACATCATTCTTGAAAGATTATTCAATATTCACATCTTCAAAACATGTGGAAAGAAACATAAAAACAATGATCTCAAATGATCAGTAAGGGTAAAAAAATAGGTAATAATGAATCAATCTATATAGACTGTAAAATAACATAACACACATTACATTTAAATAACTAGATAAGGTATAAATAATATGGGATGTATGAAAATCAAACACATTCCTTTATGGAATAACTACTAATAATCTACATTTATGGATATGTTAGTACAAAATCAAATGGATAGATAATAACTAAATATAAATGAGGGAAAGTTCTATCTTATAGTAGTTGTGTCTAAGGAAAGTAAAAACCTATAGCCCAAAAATATTTCAAAAGATGATTTAAAACATGTATATAAACCCATTTGAATTGGACAAATTATTTTAATCCTAATAATATGTTGATGTATTGAGGTGGTCTATAATTTCTAGGCTCCAGCCATCATTTCCAATGCAAAACAATCATCATACTTAATAATAAAAGTAACTAATATGCCTTATCAGATAACTGTATTGAATGAAGAATACATATTTTATCAATAATTCCCATATAGGAAATAATATTAAATAATATTATTAAATTAGTGATATTCGTGATATAACATGCCAAAATGAATAATATACATCATATAAAAGGAACTCGGTGCATAACCTTGTAATATTACTCAATGAAAAAAATTTGAGGTGAAATCCAACACTCATGAATCGAAAGATCCAAAACTGATAATAAAAAAATTAAACATCTAAATAACATGAATATAATTGAATTCATGAAATAATATATCAAAATGGGCCATAGGTACACCACAAGTATAATTTAGTGGTGATTAATATATTTATATCACATATATATAAAAGTGACACGAGAATCGTTATAATATCCTCCTTTTTTCTATTCTTTATCCTCCTGTATAGTTGTTTAAAAAATATCTCACTAATTAATACATGGACCATATTCTTGTTTATAATATCATATATTAACTTCTTACAATATATTATATCACATTTTTTATAACCTTTCTTTATTTTAACTATTTATTGTGTTAATTTCACAATTTTCTCAAGTGCATTTTGATTTTTTTTGATATTCATACAAAATGGATCATGTTTTCATCCTCTCAATAATTTAAACTACGACTAAATAATATTATATATTACGTACATAGGTATTTACAATTTTACATAATATTTTGATATTATAAGTGAAGTGCACCATTCATTAAGACATTAGATCGTACCTATGCATTAATTCTTTAAATAACATGAAAAGTATAAAGGAATGTTACTAATAAAATTTACAAAACAATATATATAGTATAAATATAATAAATATAATATATAATTATAGTTTCCATCATAATGACCACCATGAGAGGTGGTAGCAGAAAATTGAACAATCAACATTTTGTGAGGCAGTAGTTCAACTTACAACGAAACAGAATGTTGGTTACCCTTTTAAGGAGATGTGTGTAAGTTTATATTGAAAATTTATCATAAATACAACATAGTATATTTAGGGTATTGGTATTTTTATGTAATAATAGAATAAAAAATATTATAGGGATTATATAATTGAAATGAAACTACGAAGCATGATAGAAGGTGTCAGCTCTTAATTGTGTTACCAATTTTGGTTTATACCAAAAGGATAATTAGGAAGCAATATGATGTATTTTAGGTTTCTAGGATGAGTGAAAGAGTTTTGGGAAAGGCACAGTGGAAGAAAAAAAATTTCAGATTGTACGAAAAAGAGAGGATTGAATACCTTTTTATAGGAATGAAGAGGGCACCATTAGAAAGTATTAAATTATTAAAATAATGTAAAAGAATTATTTAATCAAAATGGATCCAAATTGATATATGTATAATATAATATGTCTATGGTTAAAAATCCCCATATCTAATAATTTTTATAAATGTATTATTTTTATTTTAGACCTTATCTTTTCATTTTACCCTTAACTGTTTTCTTTTAAATTCTCAAGTGGTATGAACATTTTAATTATTAAGAAGCAATTAATTTTACTTTTACCAGGCCAAATTTGACTAAATAGAAACATAACATACATTTAAAACATATCAAATTTAGTTTTTGAAGTTAAATTATTTTTATGTGTTTTATATAATTTAAAAAATTATTATTTTTATAAAATATCAATTATGTGAATTTAAATAGTATTCAATTTATTGAATTTAAATAAAATATAAATAGAGAGATAACTTTGAACCATACCATTTAATTTATTTTAACATGTCACATTATCCTATAAAAAATCATGAATGAGACAAATTATGTCATATAATATGTATTTTAATATTAATAATATTATTTATTTGACTCATTTATTAATAATTCAACCACTGTATTATCATTGTTTCATAAAAATATACTTATTTAATGCTTGATAATTATAAAATAAAATTCCATGATATAGTTATTAGATTTATATTTATAAATGAAATTTATAGTTTATGAGATAATATATATAAACAGAAATTAATATTGTTTTAGTAATAAGATACATGGTTAGAACTTATTTTCCTTTATGTTAAATGAAAAGTTTTAAGAGTGATAATCACACTCATGTTGCTTCCAAAGTCCAAATTTTCACTGCAAGGGTTTTCATGGTTGACTATATCTCATCCAATATTATTTGTAAATGTGTTAGTGTAGTTTTATATTATTAAAATATCATGTTTACACTTATTTAAAAGATTTACCATTAAACCGTGGTAAATAAAAATAATTTCTCACGTTTCAAATAATAATTTCTAGAAATAAAAGGGAATATTTAAATAAATTCAACCTTATGATTCAAAATATGGAATTATGTTTTCCAGAATCAAAACATTGAATTGGAATAAAATAATTTTAAAAAATTATTCTTGTCAAAACCGGAAAGAGAGATTTTAAATGTAAAAACAACCAAAATATTAGCATGTATTAACATCAAATTTCAATGTGAAAATACTTCCAATGACCAAAATTAGAATATATTATAATAAAATAATGTAATTTTACATGAAAATAAATTACCTGGATAATATAACTATACAAATAAATTAGGAAAAAATAATGTCTTTAATTTGAATGGTTTATTTTTTAACTATTTATTAAAAATTAAACCTTTTTAGAAAATTTCAAAAATTTCACCCTAAGATAATTTTGATATTATAAATTCTAAAATAAAGTCTGTTTTGAAAAATAAAATTTATAAAATTTCCAAAATGTGGTTAATAATACTCATATCCTCTTTTTAAACGGCTAGTTTGATAGGTCATGGTGTGATTAATCTCGGAGATTCATTCATTAACAGATACTAATTTTTTTAAAATAAACTGCACTGTGGAGTATTGGGGTGTAAAATGCATCCATCTTTTAAATAATTTCATTCAAAATATTACTATAATATTACTTGAATAAATGATTTGGGTGGTTCTTCGTTATATGTTCATCAGGTTCCCGCACAACCTCTTCCATTTTAAGGTTTCCCCAAAGAACATATACCTAACGAGTCATGTGATTCCAAAAAAATTTTCTACAGTATCATGAATCTTTATAGGCTCTTGATAATTTGAGAGATCGAGTTCCAGTTGTATTTCATTTTTGGTGAGTACATGGCTTGATTCTGGCTTTTATTTCCCTAATAGTGATTAATGGAACACATCATGATCTTTGGAGAGACTTGGCATAATTTCCAAATGATTAGCTACAACTCCATCCTATTCATGAAAATGAAAGGGTCAGATGTGCATTGGTACCATTTTACCTTTCTTACCAAGCCTTATGACACCTTTCTTGGGGGATACATACAAGAAAACGTATCCTCAAACTCAAAACTCATAATCTTTACTTCGATTAACGACATAACATATTTTCCCACCTTGAGTTGCTTTAATATGGGTGGGATTTTCTTTACCTTTTTCATCATCACCTCAACATGTTTTGGTCTTATGAGGTTCCTTTAAAGCACTTCATCACAACATGTGTCGAGCATCTCTTTAAATATAATTATTTATATAGATCCATTTGAATTATTTAATGGAAATAATTATTATTGGAAAACTCTACCAAAGTAAATTATTGATCCCACATACCATAAAAATCGAGTGAGCATGACCTCGACAAGTCTTCTATTGTTTTAACAGTCCATTCAGACTATCCATTAGTTTGAGGATGGTAGGTAGTGCAAAAATGAAACTCAATATCAAGATCCTTTAGAATAAATTTCTAAAATTTCATTGTAATGTGGGGATATCAATTAGAAACAATCAGTAGAGGTGATACATGAAGTCTTATAAACTCATTAATATAGATTCGAATGATGATCTCAAGAGGCAGGTATCCTCTTATAGTAATGAAAGGTGATGATTTGGTTAGGTGGTCAATGATAACCTATATTGAATCATTATTCCTAGGTGTCGTTAGTAGTCCTGTGAGGATTTATATGGATATTTAATCTCAACTCCACATAAGAATTAGAAGAGGTTTCAGGACTATTTCAGGATTCTACCTAACTGATTTAATTTGTTGATAAGTCAATCGTCTAAAAACATAATAAAAAATTCCATTCTTTATTTTACCCCAAAAAATGTGCATTCATGTCCCTATACATTTTTTTGCTACTAGGGTTTGTAGATAAATTGAGATATGAGCATCATCTAATAAATCCCTTGTCATCTTAGGTATCTATGGAACACATAGTGTCTTTCAAAATTTGAGAACATGATCTTTACAAACAAAATATACGAATTTTCCTTTTTTCATGATTTTAATTTTCTATGGGAAGTCCTCATTATCAGATAAAGAATTCAATATCCTTTCTAATAATGATGGCTTCACAAACATTTGAAAAAAATACTCATTCTCCCCTTCCATTGAACATCAAATATAAATTTATACAATATCTATGATCATAGGATACTTCCCAATCCTCATTTGGTTTAGAACTCAATGATCCTTCATACATAATGAATCTTTTACCTTATTAAATTTTCCTAGGTGGTAGTGTATTGATAAATCCTATTCTTTGAGTAGATCAAGCCATTGGCTTGGTCTCATATTGATCTCTTTTTGTGAGAAGATGTTTTTCAGTCTCTTATGATCTATTTTTATATCTCACCTTTCACCATAGAGATAATGCCTTCATATTTTCAAAGGAATGATTACAACCACTAAATCAAGAACTAATGTCAAATAGTTCTATTTATGCTTCCTTAATTTCGATTATGTATATACAATAACCTTTTCATTTTTCATTTGGACAAAATCATGACCCATTTTCGATGCATCACTTTATATTGAAAACCCATAACTCTCAGAGGGTAGAGGCAAAATCGAAGCATTGACCAATCTTCTACATATTTCCTCAAAGAATAGTTGAAATTCCATTGTCCGAAATTTTTTTCCCCTTTACGTGTATTCTTGGTTAATGGGTTATCCAATAAGAAAAAATTCAGAATGCATCATAGATAGTAACGTGAAAAACCAATGAAACTATATATATGTATTATGTTTTCTCACGTAGGCCATTTTCTCACTGCATTATTCTTTTCATGTTTAACTCAAATTCCATTATAGGAGAAAATATGTCCCTAAAAAGGAACGTTTTGATTCCAAAAGTCACACATTATAAATCTCTCATATAACATTCACCTTCTAAGAGTTTTAAAAAGGAATAAAAATTTATTATTAGGAATCTAGTAACTTTTTGAATACACCAAAAAGTCATTAATGTATACCAAAATAAAGTAATCTAGATAATGTTTGAATACACGATTCATTAGGTTCATAAAAATATAGGGTGATTTAGTCATTCCAAATGGAATTATTGTACACTCTTATTCTCCATACATTTTCCAAAAAGTTATATTAGTAATGTGTTACTTATTTATTCACAATTGGTGATATCCAGATTGAAGATCAATTTTTAAAAATATTGGGCTCTATAATTTTATTAAACAAGTCATCCGTGTGAGGTAGATGATATTTGTAATTTATTGTAGTTTAATTTATTTCCTAATAATAAATACACAACCTCATCGATCCATCTACCATCTTAACATAAAAAACACAGACTCCACATGTTTAAAGATTTGGGTGAATAAATCCATTATTTTATATATATTCTAGTTGTAACTTTTACTCTACCAATTCCACAAGGGCCATTATATAGGGAGCATTTAATATTGTCCTCGAATCTGGGATTAATTCAAAAGAGAACTCGACATCCCACTCTAGAGGATGTCTAGGTAAATCCACTTGGAATATATCAATATATAATTGCAGAACATGTACATCCTCAATTTTAAGATTTCTTTCCTCATCCATATAATTTTTCTGATATTCCACCCCAAGAATTTCATTTGGTTAGTCTATAGGTGGTAGATCTTTATAAGAATGAGATGATGATTTTTCTTCTATAAAGATAAGGTATTCTACATCTTCCTTGAAAATTGTATCTTACTTATTTCTAAAATAGATTTTCACATCATATTTTAAAATATTGTCTATTCCAAAAATTATATCAAAATCAACCATAGGTTTGATAACAAGGTTTGTTTCTAAAGAAAATTTATGTGTCATGAAGTGAACTTACCAACACATAATATTTACAATGTTACATCCCTTAAGAGTTATGGATGACATCTCCTTTACAAAATCGAATGGGAAATGTCTATTTTTGTTTTGGAAAATAGAGAAGATATAAAATAATTAGATGATCCAGAAAAAAATAAGCCATTTACTATGTTTTAGGAAATTATTAATGTACCATATACAATATCATTAGTAACTTCCACCTCCACAGTTTTGATCTCATAATATTGTCCACTACCCCTCGACCTTTTATGGGTAGATTCACTTGAGGGTTTGGGAATTCATTTTCCTAGTATATCATATCATTATTATTGTTGAATTTTAAATCATTTATTTTTGTCTTCCTCTTGAATTCATGATCCTTGTGTCATTTATCTCCACACTTAAAAAATGACTTCATCCATTCAAACATTTCACAGGGTTATTCATTCCACTATTTTCACAAGATGAAAATCGTTCAATCTTATTCTACTTATTCGATGAGTTCAATTTTTAATGGTTCTATAATGGTATGTTATTGTGTTGGTTTTCACTGAATATGATGATCCTAGAAAATTCCTTCTCTATCTTGATGGAAGCTAAAATTATATTATACAATGATAAAAAATACTAAGGAACTACTGCCCTTCTTAGATTTGTATTACGAAATTCAATGAAGTGATCGACCATTCACACTATGTTGCATATATAATGCATAAAAATCATGTAAGACCTTGTAATGGTAGATTTATAATCTTCAAAACTATCTTCTTCATTTTTCATTTATCTATGTATGTTCATCTTCATTCCAATTTTTTGATCAGAAGGAAATTATTTTTCAATGAATTTATCCTTAAAAGTTCCAAATTCTATAAGTTCTATTTCATATTCGTCTATAGTATCTTGGATAATGGTATACCATTGATCAGAATTACCTTTATGAAAATTGACACCATATTAAAATTACTATATTTCACTTAATTCCAATGCCATATTAATAATTTCTATAGATTTAATCCACAACTCCGCTACAATTATATTAGTATTCCCTCTAAATGATGGGTTATTTTGTCACATAAATTGATACATTATAAGATATTCTATCTGGGGAATTGGTTGTTCAATTCAGGTGAGGATATTTTTCATAACCTGATTAATTTTCCCTAGTACTGCCCTAATTTTATCTATTCGAGTTCTAGCTGTATTGGATTTCTCACCAGGGTAACCCCTATAATTTCCATGAATATTGACATCATTCATCCTTCTATGTGACATTTATATTTAATTAAACGTATTAGATTAGCTAATAAAATCATGATTTTTAAATATTGTAAAACTGTCAACCCAAATTAAACATTTATGAACCATAAATCATAAAAAACAATATTTTGGGTTAATTATTGTATGTGTATAAACAATGACTACCAAATAGTATGTTCAAAAATCTTTGTTTTGGAAATCCAGTTTCCAAGGTTATTGCTCAAATTCCTTTGATACCAACTATAACTCCCCAACCCTAGAATCCCAATGCTAATGCATTATGATATTAAATTGGTATTATTACATGGACGTAAATCCCATAGGATGATATAGTTTAGCAGTCTTGGAAATCTATTTTATAAACATGATTCCCATAATACATTTGTAAAACAGAGAAAAACATGCTAAAAAATAAACCCAAATAAATTGCATTATTTGAAGCTTGTTCGAAGTTCACTTATTTACAACATGGGGAAAAAATAATAAGGGTGATATTAAATTATTAGTAAGGATAAATACAATAGATGTAATAATGAATAAAAAAATATTGAATTGTATATGATTAAACACACCATGCATATACATAACTTGATAAGGGCTAAATAAGATTTCATGAAAGAATTTGAAACACATTCCATGAATTAATAACTAATAAAAAACTACATCTATATATATTTTGACACAAGATATGACGGTTAAATAATAAATGAATCCAAATTATGTAAAATTATTTTCTACATCTGTCTAGTCCAAGGCACATGAAAACCTATAGCGTCAAGACCTTTCACAATATAGTTTAAAACAATGATATATACCCATCTATTATGGACTACTTATTGATCTCGTGAGAACTTATTAACACATTTAGGAGATATATATATATATATTCTATCCTCCACTCGATATTTCTAGTCCAATACATTCTCAATATTTAATAATCAAAATAAATAATAGGACTTATTAAATAAGTATATTTATTGAAGAATATATATTTTATAAATACATCCAATTAAGGAATCAATATTAAAAAGTATCATCAAAATAATTAAATTCATGACATAATATGTAAAAATATAGAATATACACAATATAAAAGGAACTATGTGCATTCCATTAAAATATGCCTCAAGGAAATGAAAGTCTGATGACATACCTTACAAATGAATAGAAAGATCCAGATGTGATAGTCATCAAATGAAACATCTAAATAACATGAATGTAAATTAATTCAGGATATAATATATCAGAATATGCATTAGGTACACCCCATAAAAGAAGTAAGTGGTGAATATGACATTTATCTGATGAATGTATAAAGTGAGATGATAATACTTTAGGTATCTCTGAATTTTGTTCTATTCTATGTAGCCTCTTGTATATTGGTTTTAAATAAATATTTCACTAACTAAATCCAAAAACATTATTTTGTTCATAATATCATATATTTACATCTTACAACATTTTATTACAATTTTTTTTAAAAGTTCATTGTTTTAATATTTGTAGTGTTAATTTCCTTGGTTTCTCAAGAACATTTTGACTTGTTATTTAGTGTCATTTCAAAATATATCATGGTTTCATAATATATATAATTTAAACCATTAATAAATCCTATTATATGTTCATTACAAGTGTATTTATAATGGTAAATAATATTTTTAGATTAGAAATTAAGTTCATCATTCATGGAGATAGTGAGTCGTACAAACGCATGAACATTAACATCATTTCTGTGTTTGTGTTAAAGGAATTAAAATTAAATGGTAAATATGTATATTATATTTATATTATGATATATATATATTATATATATTACATATTTTGGTTACATCCATCCATTATACATTTCATTTATTGTATAAATGAGTCATATCTCTTTGACGGGTGGTAGTCCACACATCCTCAAATGAAATTATCATATTTTCACAATATGGAAATTATAAAGGTGTGTTATAAATAAAAATTTAACAAGAATAGATAAAATACAAATAAAATATATCGATCATATATATATATGCAGCTTCAATCATAATGTTCACCATGAGAGGTGGTAGGAGAATATTTAACAATCATCGTTTCTTGAGGCAGTTGTTTGTTGTACACTAAAAAATTTGGAATGTTACCATTAGATTGTGTTTTGCATAAATATAGGTCGAAAAAATATCATAAAAACATATTATATTTAAGATAATGTTTAATTTATGTAATCATATAATAAGAATATTATTAGGAGTGGATAATGAAATGAAACTAGAAAGCATGAGAGAAGGTGTTACCTCTTAATCAGGTAACCACTTTCAGTTTATACCAAAATCCATCCAAGAGAACATTTATAACCTAGGTGAGGCTTCCATGATGAGGTAGGGGATTCTAGGATATTTATTGGGCAGGGAAGATCCTAAACTCAATGATTTTTTAATTAAATGAATATAGAGGAATGTGTACCTTTTTATAGGAGAGGGGAGAGGCACCTTTGGAAAGAATTAAACTATTAAATTAATATAAATTAATTATTTCATCCAAATGGCTCTATATAGATATATATACATATAATAAAATAAAACTATAGTTATAAATCCTGTAATACAATAATATTTATACATGTACGGAGTTTATTTTAAACCTTATATTTTTGGTTTATCCTTAACTATTCTCTTTTATTTTTAAAACTTGTAACAACATTTATTTATTAAAAAGGAATTACTGTTATAGTAATGGGGGTTGAATACTCTTAGTGGAATGTTAATAAAATTTTATGCCATATCATATTCACTATGTGATTTTAAAATATTTTTATCATTTGTATGCAATTTAAAAAATTACAATTTTTATAAGACACAAACTATTTCAATTATGACACTATTAAATTTATTAAATTAAAATAAAATAAAATAATTTAGATAAATTAAAACCAAACAATTTAATAGTCTTATAACAAGTCATAATCACCTATAAAAAATAGTTTATGAAATATATAATGACAAATAATATTTATTTAATTATCTTTAAAATCATTTATTTTAATCTTGCATTAATAAAGCAATCACTCCATCATCAATGTGTAAAAAATATATTTATTTATATAATTTCTAAAATTTTTAATAAAATATCATGATGTAGGAAATACTTTTATATTTATAATTACTATTTATATTCATCAATATATTTTATATAAATATATTTTTTCTGTTTGAAGACACATGTCTATAACATATTTTCCTTCATTTTAAATTAAATGTTATAAGTGTCGTAATCAAACCCAAATGGAATAAAAAGGCCACATTTTCTACCAAAGGGCTGTATTGGTCTGTAATATCTTATAAAATTGGATTAGAACACGTATTAGAATAGTTTATTATTATTATAAAATTAATTTTCCTTTATTTAGAATATTTACCTTTTATTAGTGGTAAATAAAGAAAATTCAGAAGATATTATTCATAATATCAAAAACTAAAAGAGGCATATTTACAAAATTTTGACATTATGGTTCCAAATATGGAATTCATTTTTCCAAATTCAAAACAGGGAATTGGAAGAAATTAATTTAAAAATAATTAATGTAGTCCAAATGAGAATGTTGGTTTTTAAAATTTAAAATAATCAAAGGATTGGCATGAGTTTATATCAAATTAAAATGTGAAAATAGTTCCAATGACGACAAATTGGATTAAATTATAAAAAATAATCTAATTATAAATTAAAAACAATTAAAATGATAATATATTTATATAAATAAAATAATGAAAAAAGGTAGTCTGGAATAAAAATGAAATATTTTCTATTATTCATTAAAAATTGATACGTTTCCAAAATTATCCAAAATTTAACACTAAGATAATTTGAATATTATGAATTAATAAATTATGTATGTTTTTAAAAATAATATATATAAAATTTTAAAATGATTTAAATAAAATTAAAATAACTTTTTAAATGGCATGTTTGTTAGGTTATGGTTTACTTGACCTCAGTGGTACTTTACGTACAGGCTATTGAATTATTTAGAAAGAAGAATACCATGGATCCTTGGGGTGTAATAGAAAATCACTGATTAATGGATCTTTTTTCAATCCTCATAATAGATATATTATCATGATATTTCTTGATGAGAGCATTATCCGCCATATTTTGCATCTCGGGGTGGTAGTGTATTATGTAGTCATAGTCTTTTATCAACTACAACCATATCCTTTTACTATTATTCGATTACTTTAATTTTAAAATATATTTCAATATCATGTGGTCAAAAAATATATCAAACTATTTTCCATGGATTTAGTTTCAATAAAATTTCAATGTAAAGGATCATTACTTTTTTTGTATCATCTTCAATGGTCAATTTGATATTGATGATAAATTCCATGTGAAGCTTTGTTAATATCCTGAAAATATATGAAAATATGGTCTATTATAACAGTTTCTAGTTGGGGAAATTTACCAATAACTTTAACCATTTATGTATTTACAGATATGCTCCTAATTTTGAATAAATGATAGAAAAATGAAATATTTTTCATCTAGATTTAACATTTTCTAAATTTGGAATTCATGTTATCCATTCTCAAGTTTTCAACAAAATAAAAAAAATATCTTTTTCATTCTAACACATTGTATATATAAGAATAGCATTTATAAAAACAACCAAAATTTGATTATGGTTCCATCTAAATAATCTATTTATTAAATCTATGATGACAGTAGGTTCATTGGAAATTCCAATTTACATCACTATAAACTCTTAGTTCTCAAAAAATGAATAAAAATAATTATTATTTATATTCTATCTTTTGAAAACAAACTAATGGTATCAAAATCAAATGATGGTCTTAAATAAGTATTTTATAAATTATAGTTGATTGAAAACATCATTAATATGAGGTAGTGTATATTTTATTTTCTTTGTTTTTTTTATAAACACAATAATCAATGAAATGTTTTATTGATCCATCCTTATTTTTGACAAAGAGGATATAAAGAATCCTCGGTGAAGAACATGGGTGTGTGTTACCCTTTTCGAAGTTTTCTAAAAATTTATTCTTTGACTCCTCTAATTAAATGTGAATAATTCTATATAAACTTTTTATTATATATAAGGATCTAAGAAAGTGTTAAATTGAAAACTCAATATCAGGATATGGGGGAAGACCATATTATTCATCCATATCTACATATTTATATTCCTATACAAAAAGAATGTTATCAATTTTGACATCCTCTTAGATTACTTGAGAAAATATTTCCTCATTTTTGGTAACATTACCCCTATTAAAGAATTTTATTTCAGAAGGATTTAATAAATGATGACTATATGTTACCTGATGAATATATTTGTTTCAATTAGTTTATCAATTTATAAATTTCTATCTAAAAATATTATATATATATATATATTTAAATCCTTCATAATAGTTCATATTTATTAAAATTTACCATAAAATTTTATTAATATTACATGATTGATCGAAGTGTATATATTTGGATTGTGAAACCATGTATGCAGAAAGGGAGCAAACACCGTGTGCCAAAATAATTTCCTAGATATACATAGCCAATAATTTTCATTATTTTTTTCCTATAGATGAATTTATTTGAAAAATTTATACTGTTTTATTATACATACATTGATTAATTTCAATGAAAAAACATAATATCTTCTTGACCAAAACTTGAACATGTTTTCTTTTTAATTATCTTGTGGGTTTTTACAAATATTCTATAAACTAATCTCCCAAAAATTAATAAATAATTATCATAAATAACTAAACACTCTTTTGGTATATGACGATGATACCAATGATAAACAAGACCATAATATTACACAAATCCAATTATTTAAATAAAACATCTCAGATTAAGTATTATAAATAAAATACCAAATGTTTTTGTTTCATAGAGATTTTCAATATAAAAATATTATTTCATTACAATTTTGAAAATTTCACTATAATAAAGATCTTGAGATCCAATCATAGATATATCACATGAAATAATCATCTTCATAGCCTGGGGTTAAATCTTATGAAATGGGTGAGCTTTAATTCACTATTAATGAAAAGCATATCATAGTGTAACATATCATAAAAAATAGGTACAACACATGGGAGACATAAATATAATAATACATTATCCTATGAAAATAAATTAAAATCCTAAAACCTTTAATACAAACATAATATCATAAAATTTTGGTTATTTTTTTAAGGTAAATCATATAAAAAATCAAACTGGAATAAAAGGGACAAATATATAAAAAAGTATAATAATGAAAACATGGTATTTCATGGAAATCAATTGCATCTTGATACATTACTTAATATGATTAAAAATATTTAAATGACTAATAAATTGATGACATTTAAAATTTTTCACATACATAATCACATGACAATATGTGTGAGAAAACACAATATCCACACATGTATGGGTACAAATATATTATGTGCACACGTGTAAAGTTGTCAAAATCCGTCATGGCCTTTCTAGAGTGAATAAACCCAATATATCCACACAAGACCATATCTTGGGATATAGGATTTTAGGAATGAGATTTAGGGAGATAAAGGAACCCTCCCATCATCACACATACATATATTTTCCACCTAAAAACAATCATTAACACAATTTAAATAACCCAAGAAAAAATAACAAGTTTCCAAAATATATCACATAACATGAACTTAATAAATATAAAGATATAAAAATATCAATTTATCATAGAAAAAATAATGGAAAAAATATAAAGTATCACATAATGATATATTGATGATGTTAAGATAATGATATCAAAATCATAACACGAGTTTCATAGAAATATTTGGTATTAATAGTAGTAAAAGTCATAGTTTTGAGTCCCTTTTTTTAAAATGATGTATTTTTAGGAGAAATTAAAATATCACCATAAATGAAATTTATTTTGGTTAAAACACACAGTTTATACCAGAAATACAGAAAAAAAATCTATATAAATTTGAATTCTTATAAAAAATGTAAAATAATAAAATGTGTAGCATAAAAATGGATTTGGAGTTACCATGTCCCTTATATTTATCAGTGATTTACTCATTAATATTTAAACTACAAAATCATATATATATATATATTAATAATTTATTTAATAACATTATTATAATGTATATCTATTTATAATCTACATGATTAAGAATTCTATTCATGTAATAGTTTTTTTAATCAATTTTCATCAACGAATGTTAATAATCATAACCATTTGGAAATCGGTTGGTAAAAAAAATGTGTTGATCATATTTTGCTAAAATAGAGAATTACTAAAAAAAATTAAAGGTTATAAAAATGAAATTGTAAAAATATATATAAGGTTATAATTTCATTACAAATGAATTTTAGTCTTGTTTCATGAAAACAGAAAACGGTGAAGAATAAGTTTTCAGTTTTTTACAAATATCAATAGATTATCGTAAAACGATGATTAATTTTTATGTTATTAAAAATAAACGATTTAATGATATTTAATAAAAATATATATAATATATTGTAATAATATACAAATTAAAACCATCCATGTTTTTTAATTATGTAAAAAATGAAACAAATATATCTGTGGAGGTGGTAGTCATCTTAACACATGATTCATATTTTCTTTTCAGTTAATGAAATTAGGGAGGGAGATTACTGATTTTAGAAAAATTAAATAAAATAATAATATAAAAACGATACTTAGTATATCATTTCAATATATTTTAAAAAAAATTATGCATTATACAAGACTATAAAAAAATATAAAAATAAAGACGACATTGACAACTAATACATCACTTCTTGGATTATATCATTTATGAAGAGGATTAAACATTTGAGGCGTGGTATTATGAGGTGAAACAAACCTCTTTAAGGTAGATATTAGCGTAAATAATTTTTTGTGTGTATATTATTGACCAAAATTTTATGTTATTTGGTTGACTATAAGTGATGGGTGGAGTGACCTTTTTATATGTGAAAAGGAGTAGCATTTTTCAAAATACTCAGAAATATTCAATAATGGACATTTAATTTCAATAAAAGTGCCCCAAAATGGTTACGTAATAGATCAAATTTAATATAAGTTCGAAAAACAACTAATCCATTGAAAAAGAAACATTTTTTAAATATGTTATTCCCATTACATCTAAGGTTACTCTCTTTTACAATTTTAGTTTTCACCACGGTAACTAATTTTTATATAGGTAATTTATTTTTTATTTATAAAAATTAAATGAATCATATATGATAACATATACTCACTTTATATAAAAATAATTTTTAATTTATAAAATAAAAATCACTTATTTATGAAATGTGAAATAAAATGAAAATGAATGTTTATAAAATAACATTTTTTGAGAATGAAATTTATATTTAAGAAAATAGATCTATGAGTTGGGTTTATTGATGAATTCCATTCATTTAAATTAAATTTTCAAATATACTATTATTAAATATTATTTATTTAATAAAAACTTAATCAAAAACTTCATTAAATCATGTCATAATTTATTAAACATCGCAGTCAAAAAACATGTTTCGTTAAAACACTGTATAAATTTTCCAAATGTTGATCAAGTATTTATAAATTCAAAATAGAATTTAAAAATTATTTATTATCCATTAAAACAAAAATAGTATATATAAAAAAAATTTAAAACCTGTAAATGAATTCATATAATAAAATATTTTTATAGTAGTGATGAAATTAATAAAATCTTTATTTTTACTATTGACCTGAAAATTTGATACATTTATAAAATTAATAAAATTAAAATATAGCTATTATGAATATGATAAATCCATAAAATATATTATGAATTTAATCTTCCCTTCATAAAATTAATACACATTACATTAAAAAATATTAAAATATCTTTAAAAAACATATGTTATAAGAACTAATATATTTGTATATTTACTATTGATTTTAAATTAGTGCTTATCAGACCTGAAAAACATGCATTGGATAAAATAAATTTCTTTCAAAAGAAAAGATTTTATTACATACTACAAAATAAATATTATATATATGATGTGGATTTTATTTTCTTTGGTTCTATTTTTATAAATATATTTTTATATAAAGTTAATAATTCTACACTTTATCTTTAAAAATTATAATTTTACTGATATCATATAATGGTCTATACATGTTCATTTTCTATTTTATTTGTGGATCAAGTCCCCAAAAACTACATATAATTAACTTGTAAAAACTGGATTCTTTAAATTATAACCGCTTAAAATAATTTCATCCACAAAATTTCATTAAATGTTAGAAAAAGTCAATGTACTTTTCTATCATCACATCATCATGTTTCCATATATCATAATCAAGAATATGATTGAAGATGGAACATTGGAATTTATATTGGTATAATTTTGTTGAACCATATCACTTTGATCATGAATTTTCACAAGGTTTTCCACAATTTATTAATCTTATATTGTAGCGACCCCCAAAACCGGGGTGCTTAATGAGACATGATATACTTTACATTACATCATTACAAGTTAAATATCATGTCCCATTTCTACATAAGATTGCGAGGCTCAGGATTCTGGGAAAATAGCTACTTTCGATTAACTTCATAGGTATCAACCTTGCCTGAAATTTTTTAACAAAAACGTAGGGTGAGCAAAAATGCCCAGTAAGGGGTTTTAAAACATTTTTAAGAAAATCATTTCTTAAATAAGTCCTTCTGAAAAGAATAAAAATACTTTTCTAAAACAAAACATTATCATTTATTAAAAACATAAAATCCATCTTTCTTTCCAAACCACTTGCACAGAGAAGAACATACTTGAAATGAGCTCTAATGTAAACATGACCAGAGTGCGCAATATAAAAAATGCATATTGTTAAAACCAGGTTACTTAAATTCTAATAGAATTCTATGGCTTAGCAGGGAAAACATGCATATCATGGTTAATGAGTAAAAAGAAGATCATCTAACAGTTTACCATATGTAAAACAATTCTTGTTACATAAGTACATTTTCATGATCTTGGGAGCTTTCAAATAGGGGTTGTCCTGTTAGTTGAACAAACCCCTGGTTAACCTTTATCATTACATGCAGAGGGAATGTATAATCCTGGACTTTGTCATGACTTTTCATCATGACCGTGTAACATACTTAACAGGTAGAGGCTCACCGCCCGCCCTGTTTCTTTAGCACAAGTCAAGGCTAACTGCCAAGACCGTCGCACATGTTCGTCTCATGAGACTTCTGCTTTACCCAATGCATTGGAGCGTTGTATAATTTCGGGCGCACCTGTCACATCATTCTTGTTGCACTATATAATTCCAGGCGCACCCATCACATGTACGTACTATACATCCCTCACATATCTTGACATGGTCATACATTCATAGGATTTCATACATTCATAATTGAATCCCATTTTTTCACATATGTGTTCATAACATGAAAACAGTTCTATCATGAAAAACATGATGACATGCATGCTAAAACATAGAGAACATAACCAATTATCATAACATTTGAAAAAAACATGGGTTTTCAAGAAAATAAACATAACACTTAACATTACATAACATCTTAATACCCAATTAAAGCAGGGTTGTTCATATCTTACATATATGATGATAAACGGATGTCATAAGCATTTAATACAAGCAGTTGAGGTTATAATGCGCATAATCAAGTCCATATATATATATAATTGTGTAAACTCTTCCATTAGCACTTTAAATAAACATGATTACATACCTATGAATACATGTATGCATTTATAAAAGTTCAAGGAGTCTATACTATTCATTTTAAGAAAAATCATGATTATCCAAAGCAGCGATAAATGAAAATTCTCAGTTTCAAGAATGATTTTGAATTCCAACCAATCCAGAGACTTCAACATACATATAAACATGCTTATAAATAGTTTTCAGATACGTTTCTTGAAATAACAATTTAGAAAGGGGTCCATATAATTTGTAATAGATCCTCGTTAATGCGATAAACTTTTAAGAGAATTTAATAAACTCGTCCTCCAATTCTCACCTAGATGTACATGTAACCTTATATAATCACATGTACATGCATATCTATATGCTTCATATGTCTGTATAATCCCACATATTTATTAAATTTCCTGCATACTCCACTTGCATAGGGTAGAATAAAAAATAATAAATAGGGGTTACATGCAGGTGGAGGGAAGGTGTTCAAATGAATGTTTCGTTTTATATATGTAGGTATAAATTTTTATATCTACACACAAGTTGTGTGTCATTAAAACCGAATTAGAATAAATACCAAAAAGAAAGAAAATAAAACTTTCTATAACCCGGTTGATTTCTGGAAGAAAAGAACAGAGTAGCCGGTTCTTAGAATCTTTGTATATATGTTTATATACACTTGTGTGTGTGGTATATATGACCAGGGACAACCATCAAAGAAGGAGATTAGAAACGGGACCTCACCTTCATTTGCCTCTCAAAACAGAAGATGTGCAATGGTGAAATACCATTTCTTTTTCAACCTTAAATACTTATATATATATATTGATATATATACGTGAAGCATATTTGATGTAAAATATCAAAACTAAAGGAAACTAAAAAAAATCAAGGACTTTCCTTTACCAGTCCGAAGAGGTGGAGAAGGAAGACGACGAAGCAAGTGATATCGGGTGCAAAACCATAGGATGTGTTCACATATATATAACACATATATATCTATATATATATAAAAAAACCGAAACTGAAAAAGAAAACACAGCGAATCTTCTCCCTTACCTTAACTCGGAGAGGAGGAGGAAATGGGCGACAAGGCCGGGTGACGCCGGGTCGGAGGTCGGCAACCAGAGGTCTCGGTGCAAAGAATATCCCTTCGGTACAAACCACCCCTCTCCCTCTGTGTAAGTTGTGACATAAAACAGGGAAGGCTTCTTTGCATAAGGAATATGACGGGAAGCCGAGGCCGAGGCGCACTTACCGCGTGGAAAATAAGGACACCGCCGGGTCAACCCGCTGGACTAAGGGTAGAAGGGTTGAAGAAAAACACAGCAACTTGCTGCTGGTTCGGCGCGAGGAAGAAGAGACCCGCGGCGGGGGAGGGATAATAAAAGCGATGGATGAGATCATAACCGGTGGATCGGACGGCTGAGGTTGACATGGATTTAAAAAAAACATTGGACGACTATGAACGAAGGGGAACGATCCGGTGGCTGGTGTGTGATGCGGCGCAAAAGAGGAAACAATAAAAACAACGTGGGTCTTCCCCCTACCCTCCCTGGTCCGCATTTATTATTATTATTATTTTTTAAAAAAAAAACTTTTTAATTTATCATTCTTAAAAAAAACTTTATAATTATTTAACATTCAAGTATTCACAACATTAATTATTAATTATACTACAAATATTTGTAGCTTTTATTATTTTAACAAGGGTCAAGATTCGTTTAATATGTTTATGCGTTAATTATTCTCTACCCATCTTATTTTAAATTAATATTGTTTTCACCATTAAACATTCAACACAAAACATTAAATAAACTACACCATTAAATGTGCATTAATGTAAATTTTAAAATTACACCACAAAATTTGAAAATCAAAGAAACTGAAACATCGACATAATTTCAAAAAATTAATTATAAAAGAAAGTTATAAACATTTTTATTATTATTACTTATATATATAATTTAGAAAATAGGTATAATTAATTTAACATACAGTTTGTCACCACATAAATATATATACATGTACATCTATAAACCAAGAGTTTGCACCTATATATTTGTAAAAGAAGTAAAACTTCACCAAATTCAGTATATTCAACCATTTTTATAAAAGAAAATAAATTAAACAAATAATTACTTTCTCAAGTTAAATGTATATAAATATTTAACAAGTAGTGGAAAACTTAGTGTCAAATACCATTGTTTTGCAAATTAAAACTTTAAAATATAACAAGTTAGAAGAGAGCCAACAGCTACATTTTTATCTGTTGGTGTTTAACGATCATATTGGGATGCTTATAAAAAGGGTCTGGTCTCGGGTATCCCTTACTCCACGTGACCGAAGAAGAAGCAAGGATGGTTCGTGTGATCCCCTAGGTGCTGAGCACGGTCACGGTGGCTTCAGAAATACTTATGTTCCTTATGATGGATGCTCGAAATCCCTATCGCATTCTCGGGCTCCTAGTAGTTTTAAGCAGTCTTCCCATTATTGTAATTGGGTTCTTGGTTGGGATCTTTGGTTAGTGATGTTTTGATCGTGGGGAGTTGTAATCGTCAAGGTGTTTCTTAATAAAGGAGTATTTCATTCATGCTTGTTGCTATGATTTTATTTATTTTCATTTTCTTTTTATAGAAAGATGGTCCAGTTAAAGGGAAACATATCATTATGCGAAACATGAATTCTCGGGTCGTTACATCATCTCCCCCATCAATGAATTGTGTCCTCGCAATTCTATTCATAAAAATACAAGAAAAAGACCTCGTTCGCACAACATTACCAAAACTGAAGGCCTGGCTCGGTTAACGGAACCCCTAAACTGGTACACAGCTCCACTGTTTCCCTGACCCAGATACACTTTGAGCAATAAGACTTGTACTCCTGCTCATGGGCACTAAACACAGGCTTCCACAGGGAGGCCCGTGCAATAAACAACTCTGATACGTCCGAGCGGACGAATCCCCTAGTAACCCTTTGAACTTCATCATGCTCGAGGTAGTCGAGGGGAACGACGTGATTGAGAAGGCTGACGTTCAGGATCTGGAACATGTAGGCAGCATTGAGGTGGCCATCCTGAGCTGCTATGAGAAAGCAAGCTCTGGCGGAGAAGTTCTGTGCCATAGAGAAACACTGAAAAAGCCATTCATGGTATCTCCCCCTTCGCCTATAGTAGGGGAGCTGTGTGGTGGCAAGTAGGTGAATCACATGTTCATTCTCCTGACATGCGCGTAGAATTTCCGGACTATTCTCCATGTCCAGAAGACGTTGACAGGACCCTCATAGGTGGAGAAAAGAGGGAAAGTCCACCATACAAGTTCTGATCAAGATAACCTCTACTAACTCGTCAGGTAGAGACGAGAGGTTCATATGACCTGCCATCTGGAAGAAAAGGTAAACAAGAGAGGTCACTTAACAACACTAAGAAGAATGGGATCATAAAAATTTTAATTAAGAAAGTTTACACATTAAACTTTGAGTTTTCCAGATGGAGACCACAAAGAGAGGCAAAACTCTCTAACTCCACAAACCACACACAAGATGAACATACAAGACTAAACTCATGGGAACATTTATAACGCCTCCTGAGTTTAGCGTGAGGGGTGTGGAGTTGGGAAACATCGGTGTACACTTCTTTCCTAAGAGACACACGTGTAGACTCATTCTCCAATGCTCCGAAGTCTATTACCTGGCCCCAGAAGCCACAGTGTAGGACCTGGCACAGATAAGCTGCTCAGAGGTCTCCAGCAGCAGCAGCTTCTTGGAAATGGTTATCTAGAATTGTGCCAAATTCCTTGCCGGTTGTAAACACTCGGAAGAGTCCTTCATGATACCTTCCTCGACGTGTATACGAGGGAAACTGGGTCATCATCATTAAGAGATAATCCATCCCCATTCCCCGGTGGAAACTAAGCACTCTAGATGAGTTCAACACATCGTACATGTGCTTACACGTCATGCGAATGTGAGAATAGTTCAGGAAGTTTTCACGGCTAGATAGAGATATAATGTTCTCTAGAGCCTCGGTGGGGAGTGAAAAAAGGTCGGTAGGTACATCAGCCATCTGAAAAGTATTTTTTTACTTAGTTATTATTAGCAATATATTTATATCACCTGGTTTTCCAGAGTTTCCTGAACCCATCCTCTGATAGCAACTGTAGCGACCCCCAAAACCGGGGTGCTTAATGAGACATGATATACTTTACATTACATCATTACAAGTTAAATGTCATGTCCCATTTCTACAGAAGATCGCGAGGCTCAGGATTCTGGGAAAACAGCTGCTTTCGATTAACTTCATAGGTATCAACCTTGCCTGAAATTTTTTAACAAAAACGTAGGGTGAGCAAAAATGCCCAGTAAGGGGTTTTAAAACATTTTTAAGAAAATCCTTTCTTAAATAAGTTCTTTTGAAAAGAATAAAAAAACTCTGCTAAAAAAACATTATCATTTCTTAAAAACATGAAATCCATCTTTCTTTGGAAACCACTTGCACAAAGAAGCACATACTTGAAATGAGCTCTAATGTAAACATGATCAGAGTGTGAAATATAAACAATGCATAATGTTAAAACAAAGTTACTTCAATTCTAAAAGAATTCTATGGCTATGCAGGGAAAACATGCATATCATGGTTCATGAGTAAAAAGCAGATCATCTAACAGTTTACCATATGTAAAACAATTCTTGTTACATAAGTACATTTTCATGATCTTGGGAGCTTTCAACTAGGGGTTGTCCTGTTAGTTGAACAAACCCCTGGATAACCATTATCATTACATGCAGAGGGAATGTATAATCCTGGACTTTGTCATGACTTTTCATCATGACCGTGTAACATACTTAACAGGTCGAGGCTCACCGCCCACCCTGTTTCTTTAGCACAAGTCAAGGCTAACTACCAAGACCGTCGCACATGTTCGTCTCATGAGACTCCTACTTTACCCAATGCATTGGAGCACTATATAATTCCGGGTGCACCCGTCACATCATTCTTGTTGCGCTACATAATTCCGGGCGCTCCCGTCACATGTAAGTCCTATACATCCCTCACATATCTTGACATGGTCATACATTCATAGGATTTCATACATTCATAATTGAATCCCATTTTTTTCACATATGTGTTCATAACATGAAAACAGTTCTATCATGAAAAACATGATGACATGCATGCTAAAACATCGAGCACATAACCAGTTATCTTAACATTTGAAAAAAAACATGGGTTTTCAAGAAAATAAACATAACACTTAACATTACATAACATCTTAATACACAATTAAAGCAGGGTTGTTCATATCTTACATATATGATGATAAACGGATGTCATAAGCATTTAAAACAAGCAGTTGAGGTTACAATGCGCATAATCAAGTCCATATATATATATATAATTGTGTAAACTCTTCCATTAGCACTTTAAATAAACATGAGCACATACCTATGAATACATGTATGCATTTATAAAAGTTCAAGGAGTCTATACTATTCATTTTATGAAAAATCCTGATTATCCAAAGCAGCGATAAATGAAATTCTCAGTTTCAAGAATGATTTTGAAATCCAACCAATCCAGAAACTTCAACATACATATAAACATGCTTATAAATAGTTTTCAGATACATTTCTTGGAATAACAATTTAGAATGGGGTCCATATAATTTGCAATAGATCCTCGGTAATGCGATAAACTTTTAAGAGAATTTAATAAACTCGTCCTCCAATTCGCACCTAGATGTACATGTAACCTTATATAATCACATGTACATGCATATATATATTCTTCATATGTCTGCATAATCCCACATATTTATTAAATTTCTTGCATACTCCACTTGCATAGGGTAGAATCAAAAATAATAAACAGGGGTTACATGCAGGTGGAAGGAAGGTGTTCAAATGCATGTTTCATTTTATATATGTAGGTATACATTTTTATATCTACACACAAGGTGTGTGTCATTAAAACCGAATTAGAATAAATACCAAAAAGAAAGAAAAGAAAACTTTCTATAACCCGGTTGATTTCTGGAAGAAAACAACAGAGTAGCCGGTTCTTAGAATCTTTGTATATATGATTATATACACTTTTGTATGTGGTATATATGACCAGGGACAGCCATCAAAGAATGAGATTAGAAATGAGACCTCACCATCATTTTCCTCTCAAAACAGAAGATGTGTAATGGTGAAACACCATTTATTTCTCAACCTTAAATACTTATATATATATATATATATTGATATATATACGTGAAGCGTATTTGATGTAAAATATCAAAAATAAAGGAAACTAAAAAAAGCAAGGACTTTCCTTTACCAGTCCGAAGAGGTGGAGAAGGAAGACGACGAAGCAAGTGATATCGGGTGCAAAACCATAGGATGTGTTCACATATACATAACACACATATATGTGTATATATATAAAAAAAACCAAAACTGAAACAGAAAACACAGGAAGTCTTCTCCCTTACATTAACTCGGAGAGGAGGAGGAAATGGGAGACAAGGCCGGGTGACGCCGGGTCGGAGGTCGGCAACCAGAGGACTCGGTGCAAATAAGATCCCTTAGGTACAGACCACCCCTCTCCCTCGGTGTAAGCCGTGACTTAAAACAGGGAAGGCTTCTTTGCGTAAGGAAGATGACGGGAAGCCGAGGCCGAGGAACACTTACCGCGTGGAAAATAAGGACGCCGCCGGGTCCACCCGCTGGACTAAGGGTTGAAGGGTTGAAGAAAAACGCAACAAATTGCTGCTGGTTCGGGGCGAGACAGAAGAGACGCGCGGCGGGGGAGGGATAAAAAAAAGCGATGGCTGAGATCATAACTGGTGGATCAGACGGCTGAGGTTGACATGGATTTAAAAAAAACATTGGAAGGCTATGAACGAAGGGGAATGATCCGGTGGCTCGGGTGAGATGCGGCGCAAAAGAGGAAACAAAAAAAACAACGCGGGTCTTCCCCCTACCCTCCCTGATCCGCGTATTTTATTTTTATTTATTTATTTTTTTTAAAAAAATTTAATTTATCATTCTTAAAAAAACATTATAATTATTTAACATTCAATTATTCACAACATTAATTATTAATTATACTTCAATTATTTGTAGCTTTTATTATTTTAACAAGGGTCAAGATTCATTTAATATGTTTATGCGTTAATTATTCTCTACCCATCTTATTTTACATTAATATTGTTTTCACCATTAAACATTCAACACAAAACATTAAATAAACTACACCATTAAATGTGGATTAATTTAAATTTTAACATTACACCACAAAATTTGAAAATCAAAGAAACCGAAACATCGACATAATTTCAAAATATTAATTATAAAAGCAAGTTATAAACATTTGTATTATTATTACTTATATATATAATTTAGAAAATAGGTATAATTCATTTAACATACAGTTTGTCACCACATAAATATATATACATGTACATCTATAAACCGAGAGTTTGCACCTATATATTTGTAAAAGAAGTAAAACAACACCAAATTCAATATAGTCAACCATTTTTATAAAAGAAAATAAATTAAACAAATAATTACTTTCTCAAGTTAAATGTATATATATATTTAACAAGTAGTGGAAAACTTAGTGTCAAATACCATTGTTTTGCAAATTAAAACATTAAAATATAACAAGTTAGGAGAGAGCCAACAGCTACATTTTTATCCATTGGTGTTTAACGGTCATATCGGGATGCTTATAAAAAGGGTCTGGTCTCGGGTGTCCCTTACTTCAAGTGACCGAAGAAGAAGCAAGGATGGTTCGTGTGATCCCCTTGGTGCTGAGCATGGTCGCGTTGGCTTCAGCAATACTTATGTTCCTTATGATGGATGCTCGAAATCCCTATCGCATTCTCGGGATCCTAGTAGTTTTAAGAAGTCTTCCCATTATTGTAATTGGGTTCTTGGTTGGGATCTTTGGTTAGTGATATTTTGATCGTGGGGAGTTGTAATCGTCAAGGTGTTTCTTAATAAAGGAGTATTTCATTCATGCTTGTTGCTACGGTTTTATTTATTTTCATTTTCTTTTTATAGAAAGATTGTCCAGTTAAAGGGAAACATATCATTACGTGAAACATGAATTCTCGAGTCCTTACATATATTAATTGAAAAACATCCAATCATGGATCATATAATGGGTCTAGTATAAAAATTATCAAATGACATACGTTGATCACTTTATATACTTAATATAGTTGTTTATGACTAACTATGTGATATGATACACCACCAGAACAATATTATTGATTTTAATGAGCTGGATGTAATATGGGATTAACATACATTTTTATCAAATATCATAACATGCTTCCATCAAGAAATTTAAATGAAAAACCTCATTAAAAAAATAAAAAATAAAGATCTTGCCTATGATTATCTGTATAATTTTTTATAATCTTATTTAAATTTTCTATGTTGTTTAATGGTTTGAAACATGTTTTTCAATTATTATAAAAATTCATAACCTATAAAATTATTCTCTCTAACATCTACCTAGCATATTGGAGTCCTCCTTATCTTCAAAAATAGACCCTCTAATTGTGCCTTTTGAATTCCATATTTGGAACTATTATAATATGATAAATATATAAGGGGATGTGTTAATCCTAACATCGTTGTAAAATCATTAGGAAGGATATCAAAATATCATATAAAGTTTTTTTCCCACTAATAATGGCCATCTATCTAAGGATGAGATGATATTATATATCTATGTTTTATCTCGAAATCTATCTGAAGAGTTATATAGAATATTGAGATAAAACTCATATCCTGATATGATATAAAGGAAGGTGGTTATTTTATTGCATCACCACATCCCTAATTTGTATATTGGGGTGTTAGTAATTATAGAAAATGTATTTGATGTCAATAAAAATGTTGAATTTTTATGGATATCCACTAAAATGAAAATAGACGTTTGGACTTTAAAATTATTGATTAGGCCTATGTTGAATTTTATTGCAGTGTTTTCAAAATTATATTCTTGAATTTGAAAAGTTTATAGATAACCATTACACTTTTATTTATCAGCATTAATATTTTGTATTACCAAGCATGAAGATATATTTTTGGCAATCTCTCCCTTCCTACTATCATACAATATTTTTTTCATCAAAACTTCATACATATTTTTGATTCCATAATGGGTAAAAATTATTAGCAATGAGCATCATCCAAATGATCTGTCATCAATTATAGTATTTATAGGACACACATCCAAGATAAAAAACAGATACATATATATATATATATATATCAATGATGAACTACATAAAATTATTTTCATTTTTCTATAGCTAAATATCATAATTATGTTATTTATTGTTCATTAAATAAATGGAAGGTTGTGTAATCAGCTAAGAGATTTATAGTTTATCTCCTGCTTTAAAACATCTTGATTCATCCTCTTCCAATCCAATACTATTGGTGTCTTTTAATACTCATCATAGATAATGTTATGTAATCCTTCAATCATAGAGAATCTTGTACATTATTTTCCTTCCTCGAGTGGTAATGTATTGAGTAGTCATAATTTTTTATAAACTGAATACTTTTCCTTTAATTAATTTTTAGTTCCTTTTCTCTAAACGTACATTTATATATCTTATGATCAGTATATGTATATTACAATTCCCTGTGGATACAATGTCCAAAAATCTTCAATTTAGAGATTTTTCCCAGTAGCTCAAAACCATGCCTTAAGTAAATTTTCTCACATGAATTTAGTTAGAGTGAACCATAAAAAATTTTATTCTCATTTTATGGGAGGATGAAATAAAAACCCTATTCATTGAATCAATATATATTAAAAATATATTCCATTACATGGAATAGTATGTACAGGGGATGTGAAAAACATAATCTTTAGATCCATAATAAATTATTTTTATTCCTTTATCTAATAGAAATTTACTAACTTCTCTATCAAAATGGTTGGTAGATTTGACATACATGATAAGATTATCACATATAATCTATAATATCTATATAACCTAAGAAAAATATCGATATCAGTTATTATAGTCATTGAGGGGATTTGATCAATAACATTCAAATATGATGGATCTGTGGATATACCCTAACTCAAGAATACACGGACCATTATAGAAACCATTAGTATATAGAATTCAAATACAATGAATATGGTATATAGCTTCTCTATTTTTATGAAATTTCATAGAATATGGAAGGGATGTTTTTTTAATTCCTTACACTATTCTAATATAACAATATCATCTACAAAGACCACCAAAAATTGATCCCGGAAGTCTCTAAATAATCTATTCCTTATATCCATTATGATAAATAGGGAATTGGTATGTTCAAAAAACATATCTATAAAATCATAGTCTACATACCTCATAATGAATTTAATCTTAGATATATCCCCCTTTTGATCATTAACAAGTGGTGTTAAAATTCAAGGTTACTCATTAACAAGTATTGATCCCCTTTGTATTGATCAATTATATAATATATATGTTGTAGGAGATACTTGTTTTTATCATTATTATATTAATTTCATGATACTCTATCTGTTGATTCAGCGATCTGTCATTCCATTTGCCATATAGTGTAGCACACCCCATGGTGAAGGAATGCGGGTATCAAACCCTTATCCAAATTGTCTTTCAATTGATTCTTTAACTCCAATAATTCAATGGGAGACATTTTATATGGAATACTTCACTGAAGGGAGGAAATTGGTATATGGTCAATTAAAACTCAACCTATACTCTTGAATAATAGTATGAAGTTCTTCTCGAAATGCATTAATTTAATCCCTTAAAATAGGCATGTTTTTTATGTTTACTTAATCCCCATTCATTTTATTGAATATTTCATCCTACTTTTATAGTAAAAATATTATAATGTTTTATTTCACATGGGATTTCATAAATTATGTGCATAATTTGGCCTTTAAATCATTATGATTCAATACATTTATTCCAAAATATTCTTTAAACCCAATCTAGATTATATATTGAAATTATTCAGAATTTTTAGTATAGATAAATTTTTGTACCAAAGCATACTGCTTGGATTTTCCAACTAGTTGTTTAGTGAGGGCCAATTCACAGTGCACTAAAATGGTGGAAAATATATACTCGACCAACCATTTTTTGGGGTTGTTATACCTAAATGAAACTATTCAAAAAATGAAAAACACATTTATTATATTTAAATTTATTTACATTATGGAAAATCAAATAATCTATACATTATGAATACATAGTGACATTTTCATAAACATTTCCATAGGGATCTCATTAATGATCTCTAAACTAATATCTCATAAACAACTAAACTAATCTACAAAATAACATAACCATTATATAACATCACCAATAGTGAAATATGTTAGACTTATAATAAATTGATCATTAATCCCGTGATTTAATTTATATATATCATTATAAGACACATAAACCAATGACAAAATAGTTTAATGTATTGGATATTCGCAACAAAAACATCTAATTGTGTTATAATTGTGAATATTTCACCTTAATACTACTCATATATATCATTTAAAAGATATATAACATGTTATAATCATATTAATGACATGGGTATTGGAAATATAATAAATGGGTGTTCTTAAATTCCCAATAAATGAAAACATATTATAGAGTTTTAGTTCATAATCATGGTGGTGATTATGAGGGAGACATAAATATCATAACACATTATATTTAGATCAAAGATAATATTTAAAAAAACATATATTAGACAAACATAAGATCAAAACAATTTCAATATATAAGAATAAAATGTAAAATATATATCATGTGAACATGAGAGTATTGTTCATAATACAAAAAAGACATAATCATGCTAGTATAGAATTTCAAATAAATGAAATTCTCGTGGATATATGAAATATATTAATAAAATACATGGAAAATTTTCATATCTTGGTAAACATGAAAATACGTGTAATCTATTATAATAGGAAGAAATATGTGAGAAAATCAATTATACATGCACTTATGTGAAAAATCACATTGTGTTTACGCATGAAAATGTGAACAAATATTTCATGACCATACGTATATACTAAACCCTATTACATCCATTATTATATATCTCATGAGATATATACTATTTTTCTAATTTAATTGATGTTGATATAAGACCCCATCCTTCATCATCGATACATAAATGTCATACTTACACCCGATCCACATCGTACCATAAATAACTCATGGAATAAGAATGGATTTCTTAAACAAATCACCAAAAATAATCATATGAAATCCTAGGATATAAAAAATCATTATCCAAAACTGTTATAAATATAATATAATAAATATTATCAATTTATTAAAAACATATCATTTTATTATAATGCTAACTAAATCATGATAACTTCTTTTAAAATAGTTTGTATTTAAATTGTTAAAAGTAATTGTTATGACTCCCTTTTCAAAAAGACCCCTTTACTCCTGAGAAATGAAAAGAAATAATTTAATGAAATATATCTGGTTTAAAACTATTTCAACAAAAATATGTCCATTATTATTATCAAAATGGTATTTTTTTAAAAATGAATGTTTGATAATAATTTTTTTAAATCAAAGAAATGAGGTTTAGTTACCAACTCCCTTACAGTTACCCTTGATTTTTATAGAATGAATTAAACACATGTATCAAAATGATAAAAAAGTTGATTACTTATTTTAGTAATATGTTCTTATATAATTATTTTTATATTATTCTTTAATAACAATAACCTCCATATATTAAATTATAGTAATATCTTTTCAGCATCAGGTTATAATAATTCAAACCATTTTGAATTTGGATCATAAAATGGTGTTAATTTGACATTCAACCCAAATATAGTTATTCAGAAACCAAACAATCTTCAATAATTTATTTTTTTTTAAAAATTATAATGTTATGACTTTATTAACTAAGAATATTCTTATTTTTTAAAAAACAATTAATAGAGAACTAGTTTAATTGTTTTTATTAATATTTATAGATTATTTTATAAGGATTGTTACTTATTATGTTATTATAAATGTGATATATTAAATATATATATAATTATAAATATCATATGCATTAATAAAATATAAACTAATACCATCCATTTTTATAAGTTATTGAAAAAATAAATTTTTATTCTTGGAGGCAGTAGTCCGCACAACACACGATTAACATTTTCATTTCTCTTAAAGGAAAAGGGGAGGGGGATTAAGGATTCTACAATAAGTATAATAAAATATGAATATAATAATTTTATTAATTATATCATTTTATTTTGGTGGAATTTAATATCAGTAAGAATAAAAACATATTGAGAAATTTAAAAATAAATAGAGGTTTAAGGACTTATACATCACTTATAGATTATGGCCACTGAGAAGTGGATATAAAATTTAAGGGTTTGTATTTTAAGAAGTCCAAATAAACATTAAAGTTGATAAAAGTGTATATAATATTTTGGGGGTAGATTAGTGGATGAAATTTTGGGATTTTTGAGTTAGGGGAAGTTAGTATAGGATTACACATTTTGTAAGTGAAATTGAGTTGAAATTCTTAAATCCCCAAAACTATTAAATTATGTGAAGTTACCTTCAATCCATGTGACCCTAAAACAGATAAATATTGATGTATAGTAATGATTAATTTCATTCAAGCCGTGATAATTTTAAAAAATAAATTTTTTTAAAAATTTAATTATCTTTTCCAATAAGGATATTCACTTTAACTATTTTAGTAATCACCATAGTAACTAGATTGTTTCGTTGGTAATTTTTTATTTCATGATAAAAAATTAATATTTTTTGATAATTGGGTTCCAATGATTATAAATTTTAAATTTAATTTATCAAATAAGAATCCAATATTTGTGGAATATTTATTATAATATGTGGGCATTTAAAACAATGAAACATTATTCTATAAAGGAGTTTATTTTTACAAGAACTTATTTATAATTTGGGTAGAAAAATAAATGGAATTGATTTAAATTCATTTAAAATAATAAAAATTAATGTAATATTATTTATTTAAAATGTGAAAAACTAAAAAACAGTATAGGATCATATTATTATTAATTAATAAAATAGTCAAATCAATTTTCATTAAAACGACACTTAAATTTTCAAATTGATTATAATAGGTTTAATGATTTAATTTTTTTTCCAAATGATTAATTATAATTTATAATATATTATTTTACTAAATTTTTGTCTCGGTAATTTAATGTATTGATATTATTAATTAATTTCACAAATTTGATGACATTAATATAATTTGTGTTTCACTATTGATATGAAAAATAGTTATTTCCAAAAAATTGAAAATTTATCTTATTCTAATATTAATTTTAGAAATCCAAAAAATAATTTTATTGTTGTAAAATTGACACCAAAAATTTATAAACTAAACAATAAAATAAAACTATAAAAAATATTAGAAAATATTTATTAAAAAATAAATTTTTTTTATTAAATACCCAATGAAAATTAGTGAAAATAAAACATGATAAAATTATATTTTATAAATTAAATTTTAATTGTTTTAGAATATTTTATTAGAAACTTTTTTTACTAAATTTATTATATTTAATATAGTTTTAATTTTTCTTAAAAATATATTTACTTATATATTTTTCATAATTCGCTTTCTATCAGTTAATAATTTAATCTTTTTAGCTCTATTAATATAGTGTATTAATGTGGAGTTTTAGTTTTTCCTATAAATAAAGTACTTAGAAATCTTATTTAAATATGGTGGAAAATATCATCTCATTATATCCCCCCAGCCTACTCACTGTTTTCCACTGCATCTCATCCAATATAAAATACATTGTGGGAATGGATAATGATGATATGAGTTCACATTTTTATTCTAGTTGACTCAAGGCACCACAAATGTGGACAAAATACCCCATCCCTGGGAATTTTGGTTAACTTGATGAAAACTAGAACCATCCCTTGGCACTAGAAATATATGAAAATAATGGAAATCTAAATGGCCAAATAAAATGCGAAGAATATGATAACGAAAACATATCTCATGTTGTGGTGGGCCTATAAGAACTCCAAGAATCTCTTGAGCTACCCAATTCAAATTATTACCCCATCCACACCTGAAACACCACTGAAATGAAAATAAAATTAAAATTAAAATTTCGTATAATTTTTTTCCCAAAAACGGGATTTGGGTTTTACATCATGCCAACTAGAGTAAATATAATCTTCAATAAGTAATTAAGTTCATTAAAACATCATCCAAAACCAATATCTATCATTAATTCATAACTGAATCATTATAATATACTGAGAAATGAAAACATATCTTCTTTTATGAATCCCTATACATGAATTGTACTAATTACCAAAACCAAAGACACCACTTGGAATCATAAATATATAAACCAAATTAAATTTTTATTCACAATTATATCATGAGACACAATGCCGACATCGATCGATGTATTATCTATCTTATAGTGTTCCCCACCACAATTCATTGTTTACATAGGCTTATTTTGAGCCACCGTGATCCCCAACATCTAAATCACATAAAAAAATTCAACATTCAGTGATGTAATAACTCTCTAGATGTGATTTTCATCTCCATGAACCCATATACATATGAAAATTCTAATAAATCATCATGTAGAATACTTTCCACCAAAATTATCAGTCTCACCAGCTGATGTGCTATCACATCACCCAATCAGAGTATAAAAAATATTTAAGGAATCACATTATCATTAGAACTATATGTAAATATATAACTAATAGTTGGTTTAATATTATGGTTGGTTACATAACCATATTGATTAGTTTTCATTCTCCTCTCTCAAAAACCAACATATCTCAGATCTGACTCTTGACTATATGATATTGAAAGCACCAGGAGCTATATTCCAATGAAAAAACTCAATACAATAGTTAAAATACTTTTAAAGGATGGTATTTCCAAGGAAAATAGATATCTGTGAAATATATCAAGCACCACGTCCTACTGACACATCAAATATTCTGTTACAAGACTCTTCGCATTAATGTACTTTTCTTCATGGGATAAACCTCAACAATACACTCTTTATCCTTTATCAAAATTAATTTCTTCCCATGACCATTAATCTCTCATATGTTAGCTGAAATGGAAGAACAACCATCAATCATTCCCAACATATGGGAATGTCATCACCAAAACATGTTTGATATCAAGTTTTCATGAGGGTAACATACTCTATGGACCATGAAACAATCTCTACCTTATGGAATCCTTTATAATTATCATTATTTGAAACATCAATTATTGCTATTAATCACATGTGTGTTTCTCTTACCGATCCATTCTCCTCCACTATCAAATCAGGATACCACACAATTAGTAGTGTTATCATTATCACTGAGAAAAATCTTATCTTCTTAATCCCATATCCCAGTACACTATTCTGACTAGCATTCAATCTGGATTCCTTATAGAAAATGTGATCTATGGCCCCCAGTAAGGTGAACTACTTCACAGTTCCTTGAACCATATCTTATGTTACATCCAATAATGGAAACATTTTTAATCATCTTCAACTATCGTGGAACCCATTCTCCTAATAATTCCATCTGCTCCATCAAATATTGGACCATACATTGCTAGTCACTAATCAATATTTCAGTAGCACCATGTGATACAGGAGAATAACATATAGATCTCATCCATGATCAATGGGTACATGATCCCACATCAGATGATCAGAGAACTCAACTAAATCAATCACGTGTCACATATCATCATACCTAGGATCATGCAAAAAATTAGACGTTAATGCCCCACTTCATATAAATATCATTAAATGGTGACTTTATGTTATTTTCGAAAAACCCAAAAATCAGTCACATGTCAACGTAAAACACATGATCACGTACCACCCAACATCATTCTATAACTGAATGTGTCTACCCACATTCTACTCATCCTTGATCAAAACAACTAGGATCTTGATTCCTAATAAATAGCATCCTCCAAAACAAATAGGTCCAGTCATCTTAACGAATCATCCTTAAAAAACTAATAATTGAAATGAAAACTATTCTATGTGATTCATATCATAAATTATCAAGACACCTCTTTGCCTATAATATATAATCTTTAGCACATATCTTGATCCAATATTAGAACATAACATATCCACCCATGCATCATGTATTAAAGGAAACTAAAAAATTAATAAAAACACACTATTAGTTTACCATAATATATGTGACATCTCATTACATCTATAATTCCTATATTAGAAATATTTATAGATGATTGTTAATTGATTAAGTTATCTAACATATCCCACAGACAATGTCTCACATCAATCTTATGTCACGGGAAAAACTTATGCATTCCCATATTATCTACAATAAGGAATATCATGTTCAAGAACCCACTATTTAGTTTTCACATACACATACACATATTAGCAATCAAATTCCAAATCACATTCTTTATAAAGAACTAATCCTCACCGAGTATCT
This sequence comes from Viscum album, assembly GCA_963277665.1. Taxonomy (NCBI): domain Eukaryota; kingdom Viridiplantae; phylum Streptophyta; class Magnoliopsida; order Santalales; family Viscaceae; genus Viscum; species Viscum album. The sequence goes on along the minus strand of OY728151.1, from coordinate 972,721,076 downwards.
CTACACAATACTGACCCTATAGTTCCATGAAAACATATATACATATATACATTCTTATTTAAAAAAGTATATGTGGATTATAAAACAAAAAAGTGGCTTCATTAATTATAATTCCCCAAATAAGTTATATAGTAAAACAACATATTGTTTTTTATTGACACATTAAGTAACCAAACTGATTTTCTTTCATGATCTAGCACCAAGTCACAAAGTTCATATTTCATTATATTAATCTTACTACAGATCCAATATAAGAGGGAAAATATGGAATTAATCATGTATAATATATACATATAAAATCCCCAAGACCTATCATTAATGGAAATCATACTTTGGTCTAGTGGAGTATAAGGTAAATAACATGTTATAAGAGAATACACCATATATGATTTTTATTGTAATTTATATAAATTAACCTGCATCATTGGTGATATAAATCACATATAAGAATGTATATTCCATCTGAATAATATGTACTAAATATTATTCATGACCACATTACTAGTTAAATTGGTCTAATAGATAATAAAACATAAATAAAAAATAAATTAAATCCAAAAAAACTACTTCATCGCACAAGGTGAAATTGTATAATTGTATAATTGAAAAGGAAAAATATCAATATCATTCAACTGGTTAAAAAGATTTACCATTATTAAAAGTTTTCATGACACACATATCCGAGGATAATCAGAATATTTGACACATTCTCATAACACACATCTATCAAAATCCCAAATTCTATGAAAAAAATAAAAAAACTAATTCACTCGCTGATATCAGTCTCATAAATTCATTGATACCACTTTTGGATATCCACCACATGGTTTACTCTATTGTCACCTTAATGGTAAATCACAGGACCTCACAAGTGCCTCCTCATATTCTAGAGGGTACCAACTAACAAGATAGGTATGGAGTGTTACCACAGATAAAAAATTTGTGTATTTCAGAGTGCATAATAATAACATAGATAATGTAAGAAAAATGCATAAAAATTATTAGGTTAAACAAAATCAATATAATATATCTTTTTATTACCAATGAACATGAATAAACATATTATAAAACAAACTCAAGATCATGAAAACACACAATTAATGATTACAGTCTACGATGATAAAAAAAATAAAATTAAATGGTTCTATTACTATCATCGACTTATATATTTTAATCTCTAGAATAAATATAATTAATCTGGATGAATGATAAAATATCACGCCTCATCCAAATTGTAAATCATGATCTTTATTGTAATCTTTGGTAACCATGTTTCATGGCCTGCCAAGAAGGGTGTAAGTACATCTTTATAGGGAACCACGGATATGGCACCAACATATCTAGTAAATGAATTGTATATTTAAGTTATATGCTATGTTGAAAAAGTAGCTGAATAATAGAAGAGTAATAAAATAACCATTGTTGATCCTCACGTTTTAACATTACACTCATGATTGACCTAAACCCTTTTCATCCTATTCTAGAGTGTCCCTAAACATTTCAAACGACCATTCAAAACACTATTAGGAACATGGATAATTCCTATGAAACATTACAAGGTAATCTAGTGGTATCCGACTTAATAGTTGGATCTGAACCAAGGAATCAAATGATATACTTAACAGTCATGGGGTAGTGAATCCATTTCAGATTATCTTATATATAACCCTCATATTGGGTAGTGAAAACCTCATATAACTAGCCATGGTATACTGGTAAGTCAGAGGGTACTAAAAACATCCTGAATCATCTCACATATATAGACCGATAAGGGGATGTTGGACCCATCCAACCATCTTATATATCACATTAGGGGAAATAAAATTATTGTATTCCTCTCATATATCACATATGTGGGGGTGGTGGTTCTCTGTCATTACATTCAACTCATATAACACATCAAGAGGGTAGTGTGTCCCTCCCCTCTATTATATCTATCATGAAGAAATTATGGATCCATGGAGAATTTCTAAAAAATCCCATATATCATAATACAACTTAGTTAGTAGTACATCCAACATGAATCAACCTATCACACACATCTAGTAAGGGTGGACCGTCTATTCAGTCCCATCTCACAAATATATGGTCTAAATCTCAATTACATGACCCATCATCATCAATATTGTAACATTATTCTTGGAACATTGATTTATATTCTATGGTCACTACCACAAACCAATCCTTTATATATATTATCACATTATTATTAATAGAAACATTTATTAATTGAAACATAGATATCACAAGGATTAGTTTAATTTGAAGAATTTATTAGTAACACATCAATTTAAAAATGCATCTTGAAAAAAACATTTTTATTTTTTAAAATGAGTTCCTAAATCTATTTGAGATCCTAAAAGTGTATATCATAAATTGTGGAATACATTAATGAATGGGGCATGCTAAAAATCTTGTAATTGAATAAACAAGATAAGGAAGAATAAAAAGTGTGCCAAAATTATAAAATGATATCATAAAATAGAACCGTCAAGTGTAATCATATGGTATGATACAATAAATAAAATGGTATCTTTAGATCATGGTAACTAATAAAATGTGGAAGCAACATATAACATGGAATAAAATTTATTCAAATCTAACATCCTAGAAAATACCTCATGGGGGGAAAATATTGTAATGTGTTAGGATTACTCTGAAATCCCATACATGTTTCTACATTATAATAAAGCCTCACCCAATTCATTGGAGCACTATTTTGGGGCCCCCATAATAATATGTTTGGGAATATGTGTGAGAAAAAGTAAATAAATAATAATTTATCAACATATGAAATACCAAAGAAATTAATACGGGTTGTATAATCTTGTCACATATAATAATCTAATAACATTCTATAATGAAGTGATATAAGAGATGAACATAAGGCATGCGTTACATATTAATGTAATGTTGAATAATATAGGAAAATATTAGAGATACATGTACACATAATTTGGTAATGATAAATTATATAAAGGATTGTCACCATTGGTGAAAATGACATTGTAAAATTGCATGTAATTTATATTAAAAAATAACATTTCCACTAAGAAATTAATTCTTTATAATTTTAAGATTTTCAAAATATCAAAAAAAAAATTTATTTAAAATTAAATATGGAATCTTTTAAATTAATATTTACTAAATTTAGTGGTCCTCATTGAGAAATTTTGGAAAATATTTTTTAAAAACATGATTATAGAATTAAAATAATTCTTTACCCAATAGAAAAATGAAGTCATAAATTATTAAAAATATTCTATTAATAATTATTAAATAAGTGTGAAGAATGGTACTATTTATTAAAGATATCAAGAATAAATGAATTAAATGAAAATTATATCTTTTAATTAGACATTGATAAAATAATATCTATCAATTGAATTTCTACAATAAATAATCCCGGGTAAAAAGAGGTTGGAACATAAAATCTTACAATATTTGTAAATTTTGAATCCTAAATTCCATGAATTGGGTAAATTAATTTTTACTTAAAATACAATCAATTATAATAGAATAATTCAATAACATTTTATGGGGTAGTATATACATCATCTAAATGATGTTAGGTGCAGAAAACAACATATGTCTCAAAGAATAATGTTTGGAGGAAAACCACTTACATTATGTATAGACATATTTGGTATACCATTTATCTTTTATATAATATACTTATATATATATATTTTTTTCATAATAAAATTACAAATAATTAATACATCATATTTAAAATATTTATTTCATTTATTTTAATGAAAAATTTAATTACATATTTTTTTTGTCCATGTCGGGTGTTTTGAGAAATCTCGGTTCATAATATCAGAATGAAATCGTGGTGTTAACCATGGTCAAATTGGTCATTGTTCCAGCTTATATTTATTAATAATCGTGAAATTATTATATTTTTTATAAATAAATTATACATTTAAAATAAACTATGAAATGTGGTTATGCAAAATGAATTACATTGCAATCATTAAGATGGAGGGTCATACGTACGCATGTGTAACATTTTCAATTTTCAAACATCATGATATGTAACGTATTAGGTTTATCGAATCCACATTAATAATTCTACCAATATATACTTAAATACAACCAATCCCAAATAATGATTAGAATAAGAAATAAAAGCTAACCACTTTAGGGACTTTTGAATCATAACGTAGATGATGGAAATAAAATAAAATATTGTATTACATAAAATAAATATAATTATATTCCTAATAATTTATATAAAATCAACACTTTATATCCCTCCTAAAATTAAAGAGACATATAATATTCAATAGGTCTCAATGTAGTAGAAACTAATAAAAAATCTATTTCAATGAGCATACAACAGATATGGGAAAAAAATTAAATTGATTATGTGTATCAAATTGAAATATAAAAAAACCTTATAAATTTAAAACAAGAATATAAAAGCTATCAAACTCATAATCATATAATATAAAAGGAAATGATGAAATAATATAACCTAGTGAAAATAAATTTAGTTATAAAACTACTTACGATATAGTATCATTAAATTAAAATGCCTTTTGATTAAAAAATGAATTTATATATAAAATATAATGAAATATGATGGTTTCATGATATAGAATATAAAATATTATTATATACTCTATTGAAATAAAATATGTTCATTGCATTAAAATATTCCCCAATGAGGGGAAATTGAATTGATATCCTTTAAAACATGTTCAATTTTTGTAGAATTTGTCTAATACTTATGTATAATAAATATTATGTATTATATATATTCAAGAATCATACAGCTATATATTAAATCACATAATATTTAATTTTAATCATTTATCGTGCATTTATTTAATTTTTTTTGTTACTACAGTTGTTTTGGGTACTAACTGTTCCGTTTTTATGTAATTTTTTTGTATAGTAGTTCCCGTACTCAGAATATTACCATTGTTACATAATATAAATATTATTTATCCTGATTTAGATACCAATTTTATTCATTATATATGGATTTATAGTATTTTATAATGGTTAGTGAATGAAAATTGGATCACACTATTCATGGAGATAGTAGATCATACACACGCACGAACGTTGTATTGATTTTTTATGGATGGAATGATAGAATTGTAAATAATAATTAAACATTACCAAATACTTATTATATAATATAATTTATATATAATCATTAAATCAATCATTATTATAATCATTTTCAAAATAAAAATAAACTGAATCCCATTGATTCATGGAGGTGGTAGTCCACATACTCTATGAGGAAGGTTATCATTTTCCAAAAGATTGGGTATCCAGAACGAAAATGTAATTTTATAATTTCAGATGTATAATAATTCCAAAAATATAATCAATAAATATACAATAACCATTATTATTTCATGTCATGAAAGGTTGTGAAGGAAAATGATTTGCATTAGTTCACAAGGCGGTAGTCTGCTGTACAAATGATCCATGGTTCCACATCACAGTTGTTGGAAGAGGAGTTAGATATAAGATAGTAAAAAAATAATGAAATATAAATAGATAATAGTTACTGGGGATTTTTATTAATAATATTGGAATAATATTTTACATAGGTAGAATAATAAATAAAATTAAATCACCTAGTTATGAACTATATCGTTGCTTCGAACAACATCTTTATGTTTATACCTAAAGTGTTACTTTGATTATTATATGTTCAATTAGGGTACTATAGGACATGCATTGGAATTTATATAATGTATTTTTGTATGTGCCATAGGATCCAAAAGTATATTGATGTGTGTAGATGAAGTGAGGGGGGTCATTTTACAATTGGGACAGAGTGAAATTTTTGTAAACACAAAAAACTATTCAATAATAGGATGTGATTCTAAATCTAAGTACCCTAAAAATTGAAAAATAATTGAGGGTATAAACGATAGGGTTAATCAAAATTTACAAGACTAATATTGAAATAATTTTTTGTAATGTAATTCCTATAACAACTATGGTTACTCACTTTTACCATTATATTGTTCACCATTGTATGTAGTTTTTTTACTAAGGTAATTTATCCATTATTAAAATAAAATAAAATGAAAATTATTAAATATTTTACTCCCAATGATTCTAAATATAATATTTATTTCATCTAATAAAAACAATATGTGTATGAAAAAAAAATTAACACAATTTCATATAGCATATTGAAAAACATTTTTGCCTTGACAAGTTTGGTTTAATTTTAATTGTATTTACTATTTATTATTTCAAAATATTATGTTCAGAATATTGAAAAATATTAATTTATTATTATATATATTTTTTAAATTGTTATGTACATTTAACTTTTTTTATTGTCATTATGGAATTATATAGTCAAATTATTAAAATATGTATAATGAAATATATTGCATTTATTAAAATTAAGGAATTTATAACAATGGAATAGTAACATGACCCTAGGAACAATAATAAGGAAATTCGGAATATTTATATGTACAATAGAATAGTATCCTCACCTATGGTATTATGAATAAATATTATGTATCTAATAAGTGTAATCACGATATAATTATATAATGGAATATGTAAAGAATTTTTTTGGAAATGAAAAATTTAGTGATGGTATTTTATAATTCGTAATTATTTTGTTACAATTTTCTAATTAATATAATGAATTAAAAAATTATCTTCATAAAATATATTCATAATTTATTATTCATTTTTCTTTTTATTATAAGTTAATTTTATGAGACATTATTTAATTTTTCTATGTGTTATATTTTCGACCTTGTATTTTTTTAATAAATTATGATATTAATTAAAAAAATTATTATATTTAGAAAATTCTTATCAGAAAATTGTGTCATTTTTTTAATTCTACATGTCTATAAATGTTTTAGGTGTTGTTTTGTATATTTTAATGGAATGTGTGATTTTTGGTGAATAGTAAAAGACAATAATTTATAATATAATCTAAATACATGCTTTATTGAGTCATAAATTATTCAAGGATTATGTATGCCCAAAATATAAAAATATAATTCATTATTTTTAAATATTTTATGATAAATCTAAACTAATTCATACCCTTGATCCAAATAAATAAACAAATGAGTACACTAATGAGAAGATACCTCTTCCACCATTATAAATTCCTCTCCTCACCACCAATTCAACTCAAAAATAAAATCCTTGTATCTTTCTTTTTTTAAACAAATACCATCCCAATGTCTAATAGATTTTTTTCACACTAAAAGGCCAAGACCAAGGTCCATTATGAGGTTATTAAGGAAGATAATTCAAGAGGTAAAAATCCTCATTAATTTTTTTATTCTCTTTTTAGTTGATTTTCATTTTCATATACTCTCCTCACCATCAATAATACAAAAAATATTGAAAAATATATTATAATATATATAATATAATTTTACATGTTTATGAAAATATTCATGATCAAAATTCTTCTCATCTCTCTTTTATTCTAAAAATAAAAAATCATCTAAGATGTGTCAATTTACTAACATCGCGTACGATGTGTTTTCAATTTCCATTAACTCCTACAAGTCAGGTTGTAAAACCATTAATATGGTTAAATAATATTTTATTATACATTTTATATGTTTTGGAATCATTTTTTATACCCAATATTAATAAATAAAACAAATTTTTTTCGTAATGATTAAAATTAACCAATATAAACTAAGGTTCATCGACAGATTTTATTTAATGATTAATCCTCATTATATAAAACAATATAAATAAATTTAATAATATTTATGTTCATTAAGAATATTCTCATTCAATTTTATAGTTTTACACCTTCTAAATGAACCCATAACAAAAAAATCATGGAAACCATGAAACAAATGCACCGGAAACAACAAAAATAACCAAATATTATTAATAAAATAGTGGAATGATCTTATGAGAATATAATATATCTATTTATAAATATTAATATGGTGTTTTAATATATTAATATCACTCATTAAACCATTATAGAAGTGGTTTGAACATGTTTTATGTATAAAAATCATAGGTAAGGGAATTCTTAACCCAATTTTCATTTTTTGGTTAATAATAATAATTATTGATTATTTGGTATGAATATTTTGAGGAAATATAATATGATTATATTATGTATTATTATATTAATTTACAGTTTATGCACATATTACATTCTTTTTGGTCAATTCTCACTATAAATATATGATATTTGTAAGGAACGTTCCATTAAAAGTCCTTTATTAATTTATTTTTTTGAATGGAATTGTTTATATTATGACATAATTCATGTTTTATGATTGTTTTTTAATTCATGTTAATCTATTATACTGAAGGTTGGTTCCAATATCTCATTCAAATTAATTTGGAATATTAATTTAAGAGTTCAATTGTATGGTTACTTGAAGTGTAACTTCGATTGTCACACCATATGGTAGCCATAAGGGTTACATTGTAAGGTAACTCTTAATGTTACACTATATGGAACCCATGGGGGTTACAAGTCATATTGTAGTTCTGATGTTTAAAATATTAATTATATATATCCCTCATTTTTATCTTTTTGGTAATGTTTATTTTTTATTTGATTAATTGAAATATTCTATTTTTACAAAGTAAGTTTACAATAAATATTGGCTGAGAAGTGTGTGTTTGTGAAAATGATTTCATAATTTCATAAGCATTCATGTAAAAAAATTTATCTCCTTCTTTTTATATCCCTTACTAGGATTTTTTTTGTGCTCGTCCCAAGTATTATAATTTTATTCATACTCATTAAGAATGGGTAAGAGAAATTTGGATGCCAATATGAATGTTGTGAAGACTTTTCATGAATATTATTCATATTTAAAAAAAACACTTCTAATTTGATATATATATATATATATATAAATTTGGTAGTATTTTATTGGAATGTTTATCGGTTGATAGGTATGAATTATATCCCAACATTAAAAAATTACAATTTGAAAGGATCATTGGGAATGTAATGAATATATTTCTAATGGAATTTAATAGATTATGTTATGTTTATGGTCGGGTCCTTATAGTTTCTATCAATGAGAGTTTTAGATAACATTAGTTGTTAGGATGATGTTAATATTATTAATTAAATTATTTTAACATTATGTATATGTTGAAATGATATATCAATTAATGATTATGACACAACATTTTCTATGATATGTCTGTTTAGAATGGTTTTCCATAAAATAAATAGGGAAACTAATGTAGGAAGGTTCCATTATGATGATACCTTTCAGAATCCACAATCGAGAATGGTGCGAAATGGAGTTGAATATTTTTTGATTTTAATGGCTCAGGTGAAACAATATATAAAGAGTGGTGGAATCCATGCAAGAGAAAAACCATAGCTACCACAAAGGAATATGATAATAATGGAACATTTTATGAGACAACACCCTCTTGGTTTTAGTGTATCTTCTAACCTAGTGTTAGTTGTTTGATTAATTAAAGTTCTTGAAAAGATATTTTATTTTATAGGATTATTTGATAATCAAAAGTATTTTCTTTCCATTTATTATTTTGATGTTGATTCGGATGAGAGGTGGTAAATGTGAAAAAATAAGGGATATTGGGAAGATTGATGCCTTGCAATGGGGTAAATTTATCAATCACTTACTTGAAAAAAAGTTCCCTAAGGGTATTCAACATAGTATGGAAAACAAATTACATAAATTGAAGCAACATGGGGAAGATTCAGTGGATGTGATTGAAGAAAATTTCATATGATTGGTAATTTATGCTCCAAATTTTATTAGTCATATTTAATGTAAAATCAATTGTTTATACTCGTTATTCAATCCATGATTTCAAAATGAAATATCTTCCTATATATTAAAATGTAATAAAAATCATGTTTGATGAGCTACGAGGGTAGAATTTGACTATTATGGTGATCACATGTACCTTGAAAAAAAATATGAACAGGAGTTCCCAATATAATGTGATGCAAAATAATTTGTCCATGAAATATGAAGGTAAGAATGGTTGCAATCCAGTTTGTGAAAAGTGTGGTAAAAACATCCTGTGGAATGTATTAACAAAAAAAGGTGTGTTTTTAGTGTGGTAATTTTTTAGGTATGGCCCAAGAATTTAATGAAAATGATCATAATTTTATTCATAATAATAAAACATGAAACTGTTTAAATATTCTTTTATGGTTTACTATGAAAATACTAACCCAAATAAATATCTGGATGAGGGAAATGTTGCCAGATTATAAGCATAATAGTGTTGTGAGATGCTTTGTGATTAGGTCACCAGATGTCATGCAATCCAATTAATTTGTATAATGTATATTTCTGGTTTACTCGTATTCTTCTAATGAATCGTTCTATTCTAGGACTATACATTCCTTAATTTATGAGAAATTTTATAAGAAAATTTTAAATATATCCTCAATAAATGATATTAAAACATATGGGTAAAACACTATAAAGAAATATTATAGAAAAATGGAATTATAAAAATTTTCTAGCTGTTTTAGGTGTAAAGGTTTTACCTTAAAGAATTGTTGTTTTTTAATTAGTAGTGTTTAATGTTATTCAGGGCATGGATTATATTTCCTTTTATCATGCTAATATTGATTGTAGAGGTAAAAAAGATTATTCCCACAGGAATTTCAGTTTGTATACAAGAATGAACCCATACAATTAATAATATATTAGGAAATTAAATCTATTAAATAATTGGAATGAAGGTTTTATTGGTTATATTTTTGAAAATAAGGGAACTGTTAAGTCTAATGAAGTGCATGTTTAAAATGAACACTAGGATGTTTTTTAGAGGATTATATCAAATTTATACCTAATCAGAAAGACTAATCTACTATCGAAATGGTTCATAATGATATGAGTATTTAAAATCCCCATTATTGAATGGATCATTTAGAACATATTGAACTGGAAAATCTGTTCTAGGAGTAACTTTATAATGGTTTAATTAATCCTAGCTCTTACCCATGGGGTTCTATTATTTTGATCCTTATAAACATTGTTTTTTTCTATTGGACATGGAATTAATTCTATATATTTTAATAACATTACCATTATTAATAACTATCATTTTCTTCGTATTGATAACTTTTTTATCAACAACTGGTAGAATAGTATTTCCTTATGAAATAAATGAGATCTGGGTAGCATCTATTGAAGGTGAAGAAGGATAGCGTTTAAAAATCAGTTGTTCATACTATATATTAGCATTATTTTTTTCTTGCCATTGGTTTAACAAATTCTCCAAATTTATTCATTGATCATATGAATAGAATATTCCAAAAATATTTGGATATATATATTTTTTATTTATTATATGTTGTTCAATTTTATATCTTATGAAGATTATGTAAAACATATATGGATTACATTTAAAACACTTTATTAAAATAAGTTATACAAAAAATTTAGAAAATATGATTTTTGGTGGAAAATTATTTATTATCCAGGGTACACTATAAGTAATGATGGAATAAAAATTAATCCTACAAAAAAGTGGATGATGTATGGTTAAGACCTTCAAACTTTACAAGTATTTATATTTTGTTAGATTGGTAGGTTATTAAAGATATTTTGGGAAGAAAATCATGGTTATCTAGTTTTTTAAATAACAAAACACAAAGGGGTAAATTTTATTTATATAGAACAATGCGATGTTAGTTTTTCGGAACTGAATAGGGGATTGAAAAATGCTATAGTTTTGGAACTACCATCTAGATATGGTGAATTTCTCATCTATAATAATGCTTCATTCATGGGACTTTGTTCTGTTCTGGTCATAATGTTCATGTAATTTCTTTTATTTCCAGACAACTAAAACCACATGAGTTAAATTATCCCAAAAATGATTTTGAATTAGCAATTGTTGTTTCCACTTTTTATATTTAGAGGAAAAATTTATAAAGAGTTAATTTTGAAATATATTCTGACCATAAAAGTATGATGTATATATTCACTCATAAGGAATTAAACATGAGCTAGAGAAGATGGTTTGAAATAATAAATGATTATGATTACATTTTCAATTAACATTCTAAAAAATAACACTATGAAGATGATTCTATTATTCAAAAAACATCATATATCATTAAACATGTATCATTTTCAACATAACCCCTTGATTATTTATTTTATGAATATTTTCATCAATGTTATTGGTGTAGAATATTCCTCTTGTTTGATTCCAGTGTTAGTGTATTCATCTTTATCATGAAGAATTAATCATGCATAGAATGAAAATTGTGAGTTAGAGAAAAATGTAGAAATTGTTAAAAGGGTTAGGTTTTCCAAATATTTTGTTTATAAGGATTGTACTTTGGGATTTGGTAAGAGATTATGTGTGAATTTGGATTCATATTTGACGAATGTGTTGTTAATTGAAAATCATAGTTCTCCATTTTTTGATCGTCCTGGAATCACAAATATGTATAGAATCCATTGGGAGTATTTCTAGTGGGTTGGGATGTAAAGATATAACAAATATTTTACTATGAAATCTTTAAAATTTCAATAGTTCAAAGTAGAGAAATGGATACTAAAGGGGGTCCCCATCCATTTCTAGTGCTATAGTGGAAATGAAAAAATATATCCATGTATTTCAAGTCCTGACTAAAAATTACTTATTGAGTTAAAATGTGTTTTGGTTTATTGTTGATTGAATGAATGAATCTACATCTTTCAATAATATTCTTCATAAAATGTGCTTGGAATATATTTCTCGACTATAACTAAAAGATATTGTATGGTTTAATAGAGTTAATCTATCTGTTTGATTTGATAGATATCCCATAATCACATATATCTTCTGGAATGGACTTCAGATGTCATTGGGAACTGAATTAAATTTCAGCACTTCATTTCATCCCCAATATCATTGATAGAGAGGGAAAACAATTCATACCATTAGGGAAAATATTCAATCATGTTAAATGGATTTCCATGGAAGTTGGGATCAATATATTTTGGTAGTTGATATTTCTTACAATAATAGTTTGAATTTTAGTATAATGATGGAACCTTTTGATGAATTATATTTGAAGAGGTGTCAAACTCCATCATTTTTTGCTGAAGTCAGAGAATTGAAGTTTATATGATAATAATTAGTTGAGGAAGTGGCTGAAAAAGTGAATATAATCTTGAAACACATGGTTATATCCCGATGTTGGATGAAACATTATGAATAAAATAGGAGAAAAGATTTTTTTTCATATATGATATCATGTTTTTCTTTGAATTTTACCATTGAAGAGTTTAAATCATTTTGTAATCAATAGAATGCTAAGTCCATAGTTCATTTGACCATATAGGTTCTGAGATAATGTTCTACTAGTAACCTACCGAATAACATTGCCTCTAAGATTATATCTAGTACACAATGTTTTTCATTTTTCTATGTTGGGAATGTATGTGTTTGATACATCTCATGTTTTGAGTCAAGAAGTTGTTTTGTCGTAAGAGAACCTTTCTTACGAGGAAAGTACAGTTATGATTCGTGATTATAAAAAGAATTAATTTTAGAAAAAGAGTATTCACCATGTTATGGTTTTCTATACAAACCACATGGTTGAATAAGAAGCATGAGAATATGAAAATAAAATGTGGGAAATGTACCTTCATTTGTTTAATAAATAAAATAAAAATTGATATGTAACAATATCCAAAATGTGGGTAGAATTTACCAACCTAGGTACATATGAAATAATTTAATTTCATTCAATAATTATATATTCAAATTATTTAAAAAATTATACTGAAATAAATGGTATTTACAGAAATTAAGGAATTTATACTAATAGAATAGTAACTAGACCTTTGGAATAATAAGATGAAATTTTGGAATAGAAACCTAGTAAATAGATTAGTAACCACATATATGATATTTTAAATAAAATTTATGTGTGTTATTAGTGTAATGATGACATATTTATATCATGAAATAATTAAATAATTTTTTTGGAAAAGTAAGAAATAAATGTGGGTTTTTTTGAAATTTATAATTATTTAGACAGTTTTTTATGATTAATATAATAATTTAAAAGAATATTTATTATCATGAAATAGATTCATAAATTATAATTTTTTTTTCTTTTGAACAGAGTATAATATTATAAGACTTTAATTAAATTTTCAATTTGTTTTAAAATCAGTTATAGTTTTAAAACTGGAATTTTTAGATTAAATTATGATCTTAATTAAAATTAAATTCATTATATTCCAATATCATTTTTTTCAAATAATGGAGTTTATTTTTGAATTATATCCATCAATTAATGGTTATGTTTATTCTTTGGATATTTTTAAAATAATTAAATGTTTTGTGAATAATATAATATTGTAATTTATGATATAAGAAGAATACATGATTTTTTGAGTCGTCGATGATGTAACGATGTTGTAAGAAAAATACATAGAACTGAAATTTAATATTTTATTTTATTTTATTATAATTCTCAATATATTCATATTCTTTAGTACTATTGAATAACTAATTGATATAATAATGTGAAAACATCACTCTCCTCCACTATAAAAACCCCCCCTCACCAAATCATCCCCTCTGACCTCAAAGGCTTGTAGATTGCGAAATTTCTACAAAAATAGCTTACCAAGCCTGTTCTACATGTCCAATACCTACTAGTATCACAAAAAATCCACATCCAAGGGACTTAATGAGGTTCTTAAGGAATATAAATTAAGAGGTAAAATAATCTTTCATTTTATTTAATTTTCTTTTCAGTTAGTTTTCTTTTCTTATAATCTCTTCCAAACCCCTTATAGAAGAGTAATGATAAATCCATTATCATATATATACTGTAATTTCATCAGGTTTATGGAAATATTAATCATCATTGTTCTTCTCATCCTCCTAATATTCTTAAAATGAAAATATCATTGGTGATATGTCAATTTACAGAGATTATGGATGAAGTGTTTTCAATTTCATTTGTTACCTTCAAGGCTGGTCATAAAACCATATGGATTAATAATATTTAATTATACATATTATATTTTCTATAAAAGTTTTTATACATGATATTAATTAATAAAATATAAGTGGATCGTAATGATATAAATTCTCCAAAATCAACTAAAGTTCATCACAAATGTTTTATTTAATGAGTAATCCTCATTCTATTTAAAAAAAATAAATATAAGACCATTTAATTTTATAGTATTTCATTAATAACATCAAATTAAGTTCCTAGAGTTTTCTCCATTCTAATAATATAATACATAATAAATCAACCATGGAAACCATGAAATAAATGCACCCAGACCATTGAAAAAAACAAAATAAAATTGATAAATGTTTGGAAATATGTTTTGAGAATATCATATAATTAATTATAAATATTAATATGCTTCTTGAATATTATATGAACATAATTAAAACCATTATTCAAGAGGTTATAAAACTTTTAATGTATGATGAACCTAATATAAGGGAATTATTAATTCAATTTCAATTCATTGTGTTATCATTCTACATTATTGATAATTTGGTACTATTATTATTTGCGAAATTAATTATGGTTATATTATGTAGTATATTTTAGATTTATAGTTTATAAACATATTATAATGTTTTTATCAATTCATAAATCAAATATTTGATTTTTGAATGTGACTTTTGTTTAAAAATCCCATTTTTATTTTCAGTATTTTTCTAAAGGTAGTAATTTATATGATGAAAGTATTAATTTTTCATGATTATGATCTAGTTCTTGGGCATTTTTTATGAAGAAGGGTGGGATTTATATATCCCTATAATTAATTGGGTATCTTTATGATGGAGGTCGATTGTATAGTTTCCTAAAGTGTACCCTGTTGGAATCATGGACGTTCTATGCATGAATTGGAGTGTGGATTGTGTTTGTTGTCAATCCTCACTGGATATTCAGAATGTGAGCCAGCAAAGTGATCATACATAACAAAAAGATAATAGTATTGAAGTTTGCACCGTTTTCCAATGTTTCCCAAATTCTTGGGACTGAAAATTGACAAATGGAGAAAAGTGGTTTTTGGAAAAATGACTTGAACGCCATGTTTGATGTTTTCTCGCACAAGTGACTTCCGCGGCAGAGACTAGCATGCTGAAACCTACACGCCGAAGGAAGACGTGCGCGCCATCGCGCAGGGTATCCAAATGCCTATAAATAGAGGTCGACCTCTCCTCATTCAGCACAAAGTTCAGACTTAGAGAAAATCAGAGCTCCCGTCGCAAAGGTGTTGTGGTCGCGGAAGTGGTGGTGCGTCGCCCATGTGGAAGTTTCGCGACATTGGTTTGCTTCACGTCCAAGGTGTCTTGGGAAAGAAAGGGTTTGAGATTCTCATGTTTGGAGTTGGTGAAAGAGGTGTCACAATGGTTGGTTGGTGACACTTGCACACCTGGATTTGATGAAGCACGACAGTTCATGGTTGTGGGTCAAAATCGATTTTGGTGTAAACGGAGGTGAGTCACGCAAGTTTGGTGTTAAAGAAGTGAGAGTCACACAAGTGTTTGAGGTGGACTTGCACGCCAGATTTGAAACATTTGTGCCGGATTGGAGAAGCACACCATGTGTAGTTGAAGCACGCTAGTATTTTTGGAGCTGCACGAAATCTGGAGGATTTCTTGATACATTTGGTGAAAAGTGATATTAGTCTACGGGTGATAGTTGGACGTCAACAGAGCATCAACATACAATAAAGGAAGCATTCATTAGAAAAGATGAAGAGTCCTTCATGTCTATAAATTGAGTGGGAAATCACCAAAGGTAGTGAGCCGGGGAGAGTCAACGGGAGTGACCCGAGGGACGCAGTGAACTATCCCTGAAACCTTATAAAGGCAATGATCATGGGACTGAGTGACTATGCCCGAACCTTTGTAATCTATTACAAGTGAATTTTAGTTGTATTAGGTACGACCGAAAACTTGTCGGCGTATTCTTCTTCGATGTAGACCTTATTGGTGAACCAATTAAAAAGGGTTGTGTCATCTCTCTGTATGTTAATGCTTGATTTCTGATCATATCCATCTTACATGTTAAACAAGTTCCTACCAACATGGGACCCAGATCCATCACTTTAAAAGAATAAGTTGTCACCCTGATTCATCCCTCCTTTCTCAGGGTGTCCAGGGGTCCTAAAAGTGGTATCAGAGCCAGGTTACTATTGTTGAATATGTCCTTTGTCATCATGGAGAATGCAGTCAATGTCAGGGGAGTCCCTCTCTTCAATGGAAGTAACTTCCAGATCTAGAAGAATAGAATGAGATCTCATCTAACATCCCTTGGAATGGAAGTCCTTTTTTGAAATGTCCAAGGTATACATGTTACTGATCCATCATGGCTGGCTATGACATATGCTGATAGGAAAATTATTGATGTTGATGCAAAAATGCAGAATGCTCTCACCGCATCACATTCTGATCAGATCTATCTAAATGTAATGAGTTGAAATTCAGTAAAGTCCATGTGGGATGAACTTGAAAATATTTACAAAGGAGATAGCAATGTTAAGGAGGAGAAATTACAAGTCATACCCAATAGTTTTGATGATATGAAGATGTATCCTGATGAGAATGTAGACTCCTTCTTCAATCAAATTACTGAAGTGGTTGGAGAAATTCAGGTTCTAGGTAAAGAAATCAAAGGCATTGACATTGTAAAGAAAATATTAAGAAGACTTCCACCCCTGTACAATGAAAAGGTTTCATTACTTTAGGAATGAGATCTTTCAAAACATTCTTTGGATGATCTATTGAGCAGCCTAGTGGAATATGAAATGAGATTCAACCCAGAAGATGCTACTACACGAGTAAGAAAGGAAATGGCGTTCAAATCCATAGAGACACAAAAAATTTCAAAATATAGTAGTGGTGAAGATTATGAGAAAAACTAAATTCTTTCTCTCATTTCAAAGATTTTCCAAAAGGGAAAAGGTAAGTTCAAAGGGAATTTACCTCTGGCTTTCTTTCGTTGGGGAAAATTTTGTCATATTGCTTCTCTAGGCTTAAGAAAGATCGATGATGATGATAGGGATTCTAGAAACATTGAGAAGCCTCAGAAAATGGTTTTCATTAATGGAGACTTCAAATCTAGAAATAAAGTACTGAAGAAGAGTTTTTTCTATGAAGAGGATGATGATAATAATGAATTCTGTGAAGAAGAAAAACCAGAGGTCAAAACGTGAAACTATGCTTCCATGATGTCCACTGATGAAAAATCAGAAGATAATAGTGGAGACAATCAATTAAAAACTAGTGGTAATCCCGAGTTGCAACTTAAAGATGCTGTTAGAAATATTAAGATGAAATATAATAGTTGTAATAAGTAGAAATCAATTATAGAGGAATCAACTGAATATGTTGATCAACATGAAGGTGAAATTGAACGACTGGAAGAATTTGTCAATGTATAGTCTAAAATAATTTAAAGCAATGATGATGTAGTGGATCTGAAGCAGATAATTGAAGAGCAGGAAATGTCTTCAATGACCTCACATCCAGACTGGATGAAAAATCAAAGACTACTGAGGGTCAGGAGGAGGATGTTGTTACTCATAGGGGTAAACATGAGACTGAATCAATTTCAAAAGAATCAAGGAATAAAATACAGTTTGGAAGATTCTTAGATGAAGAATTTTTGGCAAGAGCCAAGTGTGGTTGAGATGGGGTTGGAAAAATCTTGAGTGATCAAAGACCTGATTGCATCGAAAAGAGTGGAATTGTCTGTGAATATGAGATATCAATAGCTGGGAGTGAAGAGAGCCAAAATAAAGACAAGATGAAACTTGGAGATGTTGAAACGTTCCCTGAAGTGCTGAAAAAGAAACCCTCAATCCAAACTAAAAGGAGAACTAAAAAATATCCTCAAAAATTCAGAAATGACAGGCAGTCCAACTATTCTCCCAAGGAAGAAGGAATGGGGAGAAATTCAAATGAGAAGACATTTCCTCTAATGAAGTGTCAGTTCTATGGATATCTGGGCCATACCATGTCATATTACAAAGAAGAAATGAGCTACTTGAATGGGGAAGATCTGGGAAGTCTACAAAGGAGAATGACATCATATCCTCAATCTTATAGAAGAAATAGTTTATATGGATATTGTTTTCATTGTTCTAACATTGGCCATTAATATATGTATTGCAGGAAGAGTTTCCATAAAAAAGATTCATACAACTCTCAGAAACGGGTCAATATTCATCCTTTTGATGCTGTAGATCTCACAAACAAGTTTTCTCTTCTGGAATAAGAGAATGGGTATGAAGAATCTGATTATGTGGAAGAAATAATTATAAGGCCGTCAATATCTTAAACTCAATCCAATATCTCTTTGAAAGAAAAAAGGAAGATCGAAAAATCCAATCTTAAAGAAGTAGACTTCAAAGCTAAAAAGAGAAGCAACACCTGGATTCTTGATAGTGGATGCTCTTCCCATATGACAGGAAATTATGACCTTTTGAAGAACATTGAAAAGAATGTTGATGGAACAGTAAGGTTTGGTAGTGATGGTGCTTTAAAGACTAAAGGCAGTGGGAATACTGCTCTCGCCAATGGAGTGATGAAGAAGACTGATGTTCTTTATGTGGACAGTCTATGCCACAATCTCTTCAGCATAAGTCAAATCTGTGACTCAGGGCTCATAGTAACCTTAAATAAAAAATGCTTCACTATAAAAGAAAAAAACATGAATTTCTTTTATGAAAGGATATATAATGGATAGAAACGTATATCAGGTTGACAACAAAGTAAACCCTTGCTATTTGTCTGTTGAAGAAGAAAACAACCTCTGGCATCGAAGGCTGGGGCACATAAACCAACAAGATATGGAAAAGATATCTAACCTGAATATTTTCATGGATATCCCCATCCTCAAATGTGAAGGGGAAAAGACATGTGATGCTTGCATACAAGGAAATCTTGCCTATAATGCAAATCGATCAAAGAAGAAAAGGTCATCACACCTTTTTGATCTCATCCATACAAATGTATGTGGCTTGATAAATGTTGCTAGAACTCATTGAGAGAGATACTTTGTCCGTTTCATTGATGATTATAGTAGAATGGCTTGTGTAATGGTGATTCAGAGGAAGCGAAAAGTACTTGATTTCATGAAGAATTATAACCGGATTGCGGAGAATGATACTGGATGGAAAAAAAGTCTTGCGATCTAACAATGGAGGGGAATACACAACCATTGAGTATGAGAATTCCCTCAGAATACATGGAATACATCATGAGGTAGCTATTGTGAGAACTCCATAGAAAAATGGAGTTGTTCAGCACCGAAATCGAGAGGTCAACATTATGGCCAGGACTATGTGGATTGATAGTTGTATCTCTCTCCACTATTGTAAAGAGGTTGTTGAAGCTACAGTGCACATTCAGAATCGAGCAGGGCTTTATATGGGATCAACGAATAAAAAATATGAATTGTGTCATGCAAGGAAGAATTCGTTGAAATATTTTTGTGTATTTAGAAGAAAGTTTTTCATATAAAATAAAGAAGGAAATCATTGGAAGTTTGGTTATAATGCTGATAAAGGAATTTTTCTTGGGTATCCAATGAACATCAAAGCCTACAAGTGTTTAATTAAATGCTTGGGGAGGATTTTGGAAATCAATGATGTTACGATAATTTAAGGAAAAAACCCCAAATGCTTCAAATAATTCCAATGCTGGGGAGATAGAAGATGAGTTTGAATGTGAACATGGAGTAAATACAAATATAGAAATATTGGATGGTGTACAAAACAATCAGGGCCCACATCATGAGGTTTACTCAGAAGAAGAATATGAAGAAGAAATCTTGGGTGGAGAGAATGCGACTAAACCTCACATGAGAAATCAAAGAGCTGAGATTGATCCATCTAACATAATTGGAGATAGGAGTTCACCCACACAAACAGAGGATGAGGAATAACACACAATCTGCATTTCTTTCAGTCGTGGATCCATCCTCATTTCAAGAAGCTGCAAAGGATGAATCCTGGGTGAATACAATGAATGAAGAGTTGGATCATATTGACATGAAACTGACATGGGATCTTGTCCAGAGACCTGAAGGTCACAATGTTATTGGTACAAAATGGATCTTCAATAACATGTTTGATGAGCATGGAAGTGTTGTTAGAAACAATGCATGACTGGTATGTAAAGGATATTCCCATATTGAAGGTATTGATGTTGAAGAAACCATTTCTCTAGTGGCTAGACTATATTCAATCAATTTTTTTCATGCCATGGCTCTCCAAAGAGAATATAAAGTATATCAAATGGATGTCAAGATAGCGTTCTTGAATGGTGAACTCGAAGAATATGTCTACATTGAAATACTAGTGGGTGTTATTCATGGTACTGATGAATCAATTGTCTACAAACTAAAGAAAGATCTTTTTGTCTTGAAATAGGCACAATGAGCGTGGTACTCCCGGCATGATTCTTACCTCAAGAAGATGATATTAAAAAGAGGAGGAGTAGATCACAATATATATGTGATGAATTCTCCAAAAGATCATTTCATGGTTCTAGTCTACGTTGATGATATCATAATTGGTGGGAGTAGGCAGAAATATGAGGATGAATTTTCCAATCACATGAAATCAGAATTTTAAATTTCTATGATTTGGGAGCTCACATATTTCATGGGGTTGGAGGTGATTCAAAAGAAGGATTAAAAATTCATTTCTTGGGAAAAGTATGCAACAGAGTTGTTGAATACGTTTAATATGAAAAACTCCAAACCAAAGTTATCTCTGATTGTAGTTGGAACTAAACATGGAAAACCTGAGGATGTGACCTCTGTAGATCCCACCATGTACAGGAGGATCATTGGGAGCATACTGTACCTGACAGTGAAATGGCCAGATATTATCTGTGCCACTTGTCTTACAACCCACATTTAGAGTAATCCAATGGAGGAATATATAGTAGTAGTAACAAGAATCATGAAGTATATTTAAGGTACTCACAATGGTGGCTTATAATTTGCTGCAGGAAGGGACCGTGAATTATCAGCATTTTTTAATGCAGACTGGGCTGGCGATGTTGTGGATAGAAAGTCCACCAGTGGTGGTGCATTCTATATTGGGAATAAATGTGTTGGATGGTTGAGAAAGAAAAAAGAAAGTACATCTCATGGTACTGCTGATGTTCATTATATCTCCTCCACAAAGTCATGCACTCAACTTCTATGGATGATGCAACAACTAACAGATATTGGTGTTGAGGTGAAACTACCAATGGTGACTTAATGTGATAATAAGAGTGCAATTGATCTCACGAAAAATCCTATTCAGCATTCTCATACAAAACATATTGAAATCAGGTATCACTTTATCCAAGAAAAATATGAGCAAGGGGTGATTAGAATGGATCATGTGGGAACTGATGAGCAAGTGGATGATATTCTAACCAAACCACTGTCAGCGGCTGTGTTTGAGAAGCATTTGTTGAACCTCAGTGTTCAGCCACCTCCCAGTGCATAAGGAGGTTTGAAAATCCCCTCTCCCCAGTTATGTTAATTTTTTTAATATGTTTATGGATGCGATGCTGGTTTGTGGGGGAGATACAATCTATGGGGAGTGTGGTTTGAGCTGAACAATGAACAATTACCAGTCTTTGGGTTTATTTTTAATTGGGGATAACAGAATAAATTCTGGCATGTAATGCTTTTGTGACGCATTGAGAACTCAGTTTCGGTGATAGGATGGGGAGGAATACATTGGACAGGAACCCAACTCAAGCTTCTTCTCTTGTTTTCCAAATAGTGGATTTCTCATGTAGACTTATAGTGTAGGATGTGTTGATTCTTGTGTTTGTGGTTTTCCTATGGCGGGTGCCCTGTTGAATTTAATTAATGATTTCCAACAAACCCAAAGGGGGAGATTGTTGGAACCATGGTCGTTCTATGAATTAGTTGGATTATGGTTTGTGTTTGATTTCAATCCTCAGTGGATTTTTTGAATGTGTGATAACAATGTGATCATACAGAACAAACAGATAATAGTATAGAAGGTGGCACCATTTTCAAGTGTTTCCCAAATTCTTGGGTGTGAAAATTTATAAATAGAGAAAAGTGGTTTTTAAAAGAGACTTGCACGCCATTGACTTGAAGGGAATGAAACTTGGGCGTCTTTTGTTTTTAATGATCAGAACATGAAAATATGTCAAAGGGTGAAGGGCGCCCAAGTTTTATATTTGGCCGCACAATTGACATGGGCGGCAGAGACTTGCGCACCAAAACATGCGTGCCGAAACTTGCGCGCCAAAGGAAGACTTGTGCATCGTGGCCTAGGGTATCCAAATGCCAATAAATAGTGTTTGAACCCTCCCCATTCGGCATGAAGTTCAACAATAGAGAAAATAAGAGCTCCTGTCACGCGAGTGTTGTGGTCATGCAAGTGTTGGGGGGTCACGCAAGTTGATGTTGTGTGACAGTTGTTTGCTTCATGTCAAACGTGTTTTGGGCGAGAAAGGGATTGAGTCTCCAAGTTTGGAGTTAGTGAAGTAGGTGTCGCACATGTGGGTTGGTGACACTTGTGCGCCAGGATTTGAAGAAGCGCGATAGTTCATGGTAGCACGTCAAAATCGGTTTGGGCATAAAAGGAGGCGAGTCACACAAGTTTGGTGTTAAAGGAGTGAGAGTCGGTCAAGTGGTTAAGGTGGACATGCATGCCAGTATTGAAACTTTCATGCTGTCTTGGAGAAGCGCGCCAACTTTAGTTGAAACACGCCATTATTTTTGGATATCCATAAAAGATGAATGATTGCCTGATACCTTCAGTGAAAAGTGAGATTAGACTACAGGTGAGAGTAGGATTCCAACAGAGAATCTACAAACAATATAGGATGTTTTCATTATAGAAGATAAAGAGACCTCCACGTCTATAAACTAAGTGGGAATTCACCAAAGGATATGAGCCACGAGGAGTCAATGGGAGTGACCCGAGGGACACAGTGAGCTATCTAAAACCTTTGTAAAGGCAGTGATCCTGGGATAGAGTGAATGTGCCCGAACCTTTGTAATCCACATCCAATGATGTTTAGTGGAATTAGGTATGACTGAAATCCTGTCAGCGTATGCTCCTTGGACGTAGCCCATAGTGGTGATCTATGTATAAAGTGATGTGTCATTTCACTACAGGTTAATGTTTTCTTTCTGATCATATCAATCTTACAGGTTCAACAAGTTCTTACCAATGTGGTAACAAGATCCATCACATTCTTAAAAAATGTTATCACCCTAATTCACCCCTCCTCCCTCAGGGTTTCCCGGGGTCTACATACCCATGGGGGTTACACCATAATGTAGTTGCGAGGGTTACAATTCATATGGTAGCTGTGATAGTTATAATATTTAGTATGTCTCCTACATACCATTTTGGTATTTTATATATTTTCAATGTTTCATGGAATTATTGTATTTTCACAATGTAACAATAGTATACTTATTAGGTGAGAAGAATTTCATTGTGAAAGTGGTTTCATATGGTTAAAATAATTTATGTACTAATGGTTTCTTTCATTCTTTTTATATCACCTACAGAGAATTATTGGTTCATCCCACATTTTAAATTGATTGACATGTGTTTTAAGGATGGGTATGATAAAAACAGAATCCAGGATGATTGGTGTGAAGAATTTTAATGAATAGTTTTCATGTTTTTGTTAGAAACATTTATATTATGACAAAATTGATATTGTTTTAGTAGTATCCACTTTTTTTGCTTATTGGTTGATATGAAAAATTATATCCTATATTTATAAAACATTAAACCCAAATGATCTTTCACAACAAAAATAAGTTATTTATAAATTAATTTACTAGACTATTTAATTTTTATGTCTAGGGAATTATATTTGGAAAAAATTTAATTCAATTTAATTGATGTTAAATGAAAAAATAATTTAAAATTAATTCAACAAATGTGATGAGAATATATTTTTCAAAGAACATGTTTTCCAATGTATAATTTTCTTAAAAAATCACCCTAAAATTGCTTCTAAGGAAAAATGTTTCATTATTAAAATATTTTTTAACTAATTTTTAATTATAAATCATGGTTAAAATTTATTTTTTTTGAATTTATTGAAGATAAATAAATTTTTTAATAAAAACACACAATTTCCACTATAAATTGAAAAACATATTATTAGAGAAAAATAAAAAGAATTTACTTTAAGATAATTTTTTTATTGTTAATTTAAAATATCTGAATTTTTTTAAATTTTTTTTAGAAATATAAAAACATTATTTTAAATTAACTTTCAATACATGAAAAAATATGTTTTCAATAAAATACATATTTTAATGAAATGAT
Source organism: Viscum album (assembly GCA_963277665.1). Taxonomy (NCBI): domain Eukaryota; kingdom Viridiplantae; phylum Streptophyta; class Magnoliopsida; order Santalales; family Viscaceae; genus Viscum; species Viscum album. The sequence goes on along the minus strand of OY728151.1, from coordinate 972,695,775 downwards.
GATTTTACATTAACTCTATGATAATAATTATAATTATTTAAATATAATTACAATATTTAGATATAAAATCTAAAAAAATTAATTTAAATAATTACCTAGTGGATTGTATCACATAAATTAAAATTTTAAAAAATTATTCTCTAACATAATTTTTACAAAAAAGAGTATTTTAAAAATAACAATAGATTTAAGTGAAAATAGTTAAAATTAAAAATTCAAATTAAATAAAATTTTATAATTTTATTTAAATGGATCATATGTACCATTATTAAAAATATGAAATATAATAGAACATTAAAATAATTGATATATTGATAAGAAATTACAGTTTTAAAAAATTGATATTTTTTTTCACTCACAGAAAAACAGATCTTTTTAGGAAAATAGAAAACATTCTCCATAATAAAATTATGATATGGATTTAAAATAAATTAATTTTCATAAAATAACATTATTTTATTTGATGAAATTGATTACATTATCCTCACACAAATGACAATAAATATCATTTACGAAGATAACATATTTTAATAGCTTGAAATGATGTTACCAAAAAAATGTATTATTATTCCCTAATAATTAATCAAAAAATTAATATTAATTAATACCATTAAACAACTTTAAAATTGTGATTAGTAATAATTACAACTCAGAATTCAATGAATATTTTATAACTGTCATATTTATATAATATATTTTGCAAACTGGTTATGATCAATGTTTCTTTTTGGATATGATATAAAATAGAATGTTCCTCTTCTAAAATATATTGGAGATAAAATAGAAACCTCATAAGAAAATAAAATACAAGTATATAAAACATATAGATTATCTCAACCATATTAGAATTACTCCTATGATCATAATCCTTCATATATACAAATTTCAGTCTAAATATCTCAAATTTACAATGAATAAATAAATACACACGGTTTTATTCATCTCATGCCATTAGTATATCGTAAAAAATAGCCAGCATATGATTCTTGAATTTAATTCAAATAGATTATACAATTTTGTGGCCCATTAATTGTATAGAATTTGTATAACTCTACCACCTCTTAGATGAATATATTTTTTATAAACCAATTTAATAGACTCTATTGTTGAAAAAACAAGTGAGAAAAATATTATCCATTCAAAAAGAAATTTTTGAGGCAACAATACCCATCAAATATTATCACTAGAAAGAAAAAATTGATTAATATACCTACACGATAAAAAACATCTTTTATGGTTTCAGAAATATATATCATAGATAAACATTGAAATTTTATGCCCCTTCACTGGCCATAAAATGGTGCTAGACACATGAGTTTTATTATTTTTCTTTGAACTTCATTGTTTGTGACACAACCTAAGAATAACATACATAAATATTACATCTGTTTAAGTTATTATTCAATAAATATAATTTTTATACACTTGAATGAACTATAATTGTATATTGTATTTATATACTAAATACATAATCAACTTATTGATATATGATCTTCCATATATTCCAATATCATTCCTTAGATATGGTAGTCTCCAAGAATTATATTACATATAACCTTTAATCAAAACATTGGGGTATAGAAATATAAAAATGGATGAGCATATATTCCTATAAAGGGTAAATAAGTGAGATAGAATCGATGATCACCGGTGAGTATAGGGGAATCAAATTTGAATGAGAACATGATCATGACATATGAAAACATACCTAAAAATTCATAGGCCAAAAATAATAAGACATGAAATATGTATTTAAAACATCCCCGCATGAAAAGTTAGCTATGCATTGGTCATATGTGACACAAATATTATGTGAAATTTCACAATCACCAATGGTTGACAATAAATTCGAATAATGTAAACAAAAAAATTAAAAGGGGAATGATTACATATTTATATTCACATATGGAACCATTACATAATAAAAAACATATGATTTTCATATAAATTATGTGTAACATTCCCGATCAATAAAAAATTTATCAAATATAAACATCTAATTAAAAATTAAAAAATGTAAAGAATAAAATATTCTAATTTTGAATAAGTAAATTACTCTTGGAATATGTTTCAACACTTTATACAAAGTTGAAAACAACTCCAAAATCTACATCCACTATATTTGATAGTAACATCATGATGTGGAGCTGGATAAGTTAGATCAAATCCATTTACAATAGAATAGATAACAACATATATATATATATGTAAAATAATTAAATATATATCCAGTGAGTAATTGCACTATAGCGGTAACCCCACTATAGAATTTTTCAACATTTTAGTAATTCCAAAAATTGGTTATCTTATAAAATTATAAAATAAATTATAAAAATATCAAAAAAATGGTTTTTTAATTTTGAATAAAGTATATGAAATGATTATCCTAATGTAGTATATAAGAAGATGACCTTTCAATTAATGTAAAAAATTAAATTCATTAATTTATCATTGGTACAATTGACCCATGTATTAATAGTCACATTCTGGTTTATGTTTATGAAATGTACATCCATATACTCACATGGGTTGAGTCATCAATTCCATAACCCATCACTTGGAGATTATATTTATCGTGGGATAATTCAACCATGATCCACTACATGTTTCCCTATTTCATAGTGGGAAAACATCCACTGACCTATTTAATATGAATATGACCACGCACAAACCATGATATTTTAATAAGTAATGTCATCCAAAATCATTATTTGAGAAGACTAATTTAATAAATTTATGTAATATATTTTGGGTGACAAGCCCAAAAAAGATTTGACAAACCAACCTATACTAAAAAATCAAGAATATTTTCAACATGTTAAAATCAATTTAATATAGAATTCGGTAATTTAAAGAGATAAACTATCATTTTCATTCCAATATATGTAGTAATTGGGGAAAACCACTTACCATGGATTTATTTGGGGAACATATTTTTTTCTCACATAGTTGATTGGGCCCCATATTGTTGTTTCTCAATCAAATCCCAAGAAAAATATGTTCAAAATAAATTTATTTCCAATGATCAATGTACAATAAACAATCCTATATTCTTATTAAAGAAAAAGTATATCCATGATGGAAAAACCAACTAAATTAGATTTTTTTTGGGAAATTATTTTTATATGATCTTGGAGATCACACCCCCTCCAGTTATTCTCTATTAAATACTATGAAAAATGTTCAAAACACATCTAATCACATTGATCAGGGTACAAAAAGACTACCATGTGGTTCTTTTCAATAGAAACTGCTGATATCCATGATTGGAAAGAAGAAAATTGTTCTAAATATTTAATTACATGATTAAAATTTAAATGTATCTTCTCAATCATAGTCTTGGTATAGAATACTAATATAAATCACTAAAGGGAACCTTTGAAATCATTTTTCTATGTTAGTAAAGGAAGAATAAGTATATTCGTGAAAATTTTATGTTTTTAAATCAACATCAAAATAAATTATTTATTTTTACATGGTTAGGATGCATAGTTTGACAAACTATGAGCTATCCCTATAAATGTTCTATTTCTCAAGGACTTATAAATATCACTATTTGGTGCATGATTTTCCCAAATAGTGTTTTAATTGAGTGAAACTTGCAACCCAGAAATAGTTTCCCTAAAATATGAGACAATTTTCTAGAATTCATATCCATAATTTTTTACCATCAAAAATCCTTCTAGAACATTTTAAACCCATTAAAAAACATCTAAATTCATTACCAATAGATTACATATCATTAGGTAATCCATAAAACAAGGAAATATATCATACCAAGAGGATTAAATACATTACTCCATTGGTATTTTCATTATGAAATATATAGAATATCATTGGTCGCTACACCCAAATAATCATGTTTCACTCCCAATTCTCTTATTTAATTTTAAATTCAATAATAATACTATTACAAAAGAAATTTTTATTCTCAAAAATATTTCTTTTATCTATATAGGATATGTATTCAATCATCGATATACATCAAATCTTGTTTTAGTTTATCATAGTTCTAACTAATAATAAGGATGTGATCTCAGTGATAATTATTTACTGGAGAGATATGTATTATAATATGGATAACACTGAATCAGGATGTTAATTCAAACTGATACACAATAATTCCAATGAATTTGAAATACTAAATTATTCAATATACTCTAGGTAGAAGAACCCCTTCTTTTATGAAAAATCGATGTACAATTCTTAGTGACACATTCAACAAGACATGATCACCCACACTAAAAGAATGTTAAAAAAATGATGATCAACATTATATATCTATCATCTCGGAGACATAGGTATATGTTTTTATATTTAACTGATTTTACCCATTATCTTATGAATAAAAATAGTTCCAATAAGTATTGTGTCTTATATTTTAACCATTAATATAGGAGATTGAAATTCATAACCGTATAATGAATCAAACAATACTATTTTTAAAATCATGTAGCAACTCTAGTTATTGAAGAATTCTATAGAATATGTTCATTCCATGATCCATAAAATTTCTGGACAAATACTTTTATCATTTATGGAGACTTATAAATTTTTTGATTTTTCTACCAATCATTTATTGGATGATTTTTCATGGTCACTGGGAATTGAGTTCTGAGATAATGTTGCATCAATTTCTAGAACCAATGATTAAATAATGGTTCTCTATCAGAGATGATGAAAATATACAACTCCATGTAACCTGAATACCACTCCAATGTATGACATTGACTAATTTTAGTTCCCTCAGACCAATACTGCTAGAAATTGTAAACAGAATACAAAAAATATAATGATGGATTTCATACAAATCTAATATTTTAGTATCATACAAACATTTAAAATCCAATTATTTATTACTTTAACATTTTTTGGAATTATGAAAATTCACTAACAAATAAATCTCATGTCTTCTCATCGAATTTAAATTTTCTTATTAAATAAGAATAATAATTATTCCCAAAGGATTCTACAATGTATCCATTAAATCCCCCACAAATAATTATCCACTAATACTCTAACACTTAAAATCCATTTTCATACCCTAAAAAATAGTAATAATAAGAATTATTGAGCTTAATTTATCACTAAGTGTAAAAGTAATAATATATCATAACATGACAGACATGTGATATAACATGATATCCTAATGATGGTGATCATAACAACGTAATAATTTAATAAAATATTGTATCATATCAACATAAATAAAAAATTTACCATATCATACTATACATTATGAAACATTTCATTAGTGATATAAAACACTTTATCATCAATAAAATGTGATGATATTCTAAGCACACTATAAAAAAACTTATAAAACACTGATAAAATATATAATTTAACTAAAATTTAATTTACATCACAAGTAAATGAAAAAATTATATTTTATAGACATTGAAAACATTAGTTTTTACAATAACATTAGTAATTAAAATTTATCCCAAATATTCAAAAAGTACAATTTTTTTGGCCTGTTATCCCCAAAACCCACTCCATAGGGACCGATAATTCTATCAGTTTTTGGATAAACTACCCCAAATCATGAAAATTAATTTAGATTTATAAGATAAAATGTTCATTTGCAAATAATTTTTTTTTATAAACCAAAACCATACATTTTGAGTCAATCCCTTCTCACTGTTTTATAGATTGAGACATGAATAATTCCTATATTTCCTAAATGTATAATAGATGTTTAAATAAAAATTTCAATATAGTCGTAATTTTTTTTCTCATTTTTGAGTCTGTTAGGTTTATTCTGGTTTATAATGACAATTCGAAACTAATAACTATTACATTGAGAATTATGAGTCACACTGTGTATCAAGTTGACGTGAAGGGGAATCTTGTACCATAAAATAACATAGGGAGCGTTTGTAAAATTTATTAAGACAATATGAATGGGTTTTCATGATTTTTAGTATGTGGTGTTTTTTTTACTAAACTATAAATTTAATATAAATAATATAATTCGTGTAATATCATTCAAAATGTTTTTTCGATTTATGTGGGGGAGATTTCTAGACCTCAAAATTGTCATAAAGATAATTTTAATAAATTATCCATTGAAAATGAGAATAATTATATTTTTTTAGTGAGTGAAACATTTTTTTAACATATATTTCCTTTTTAAATTCGAATCTCATACTTTGAGTAATAACAGTCACACCGTGAATCAAATTAAGGGGTAGATAATTCCCATAGGTAATGAATGAATTATGGATCATTTTCATAATGTATATAAATGATATGAGTTTTGTTTCATAGTTTGTGGGTTGTGACTTTTGTTTGGAACAAAAATGTCTATTTTTAAATAAAAAATATCATTTCTATTCATATGAATCTCACTGTGTATCATATTGTAGTGAAGACGATTCCTATAAGTCATAGATGACTTAAAAAAATTTCCCTAAATTACAAAAACAATATAAATGTGTTTTTATAGTTTGGAATACTTGATTTTTTATGTAAGATAAAATAAATATTTTAATCTAGAAACAAACACTTTTCTTTATACAAGGCACAATGTGTGTCAATATGGGTGTATTTGATTCATAGACCTCAAAAATGGAATATGGATTGTCACTTTAAATTATCCGAAGAATATGAAATAATTTACATAGTATTGAGTATTTGATGTTTAATTTTGAATGAAAATGATTATTTTAATCTGAAAAAAACATTCCATGTCATATTTTATAAAATATTAATCAAATTGAATTACCTATGATTCCTACATTTAGAAAAATGATTTTGGATCATTGGCTATAAGGGTTAAAAAAATTGAATATGTTTTCTTGGTTTTTAGTATATCAAATGTTTTTTATCTAAAATTTATGTTATAAAAATTGGGCATACACTTTTAGTCATAGGGGAACACGATGTATTGTATTTAGGTGAAATTGATTCCTATATTTCCCAAATTATATATGAAGTATTTTCCAAATGAATCTATTTAATTAAAAAGTGATTTAGAAAAATTGAGAATGTGATATATTCATGAACTAAAATGTTATTTATTAACTAAAAACATTCAGTTCAAGTCATAATCGGATCACATTGTATCATATCAATGTGTAAATGATTACATCATATCAAAAATTACTTCTTGATCATTTTCTTGAATTATAAAAACATAATAAATATGATTTCTTATTTTTTATTTATTGACATTTTTTTTCAAATAATAATTTAATTTGTGATGAAATACAAAAACTTCACTGTATAATAAGAACACAATATTTTATATTTATATTTTGATGTTTCCTACACATAAAAAAAATTATGATTTATTTTCATGTAGTTTGAAAAAAAATTTAATGAGTTGGATCAATTTTCCTATGTTACATGTTATTTAATAAAAAATGCCTATTTTAAACTAAAATTATATACTTTTTTTATACTAGGGACATCGTTGATCAGATTTATGTGTGGTTAATTCTCAAAAATGACATCATTTCATGTCTTTTCAAAAGATAGTTCTCCTAAATTGTTCTACATTCCTTTTGATAAGAAACAGTTATCGTGGCCATGAAACAATTAAAGTTATCAGGATTTTGAAGAAATTTACACTTTATATGTATGAACATTTATTATTTTTCAGTATGAATTATCTCTCATATAATCATCTAAATATATATAACAAAATTATAAGGAAATAAAATAAAAATAGTTGATAAAATTATAAAAACATAAAATAAATAAGTATGTAGAAGTCCCATTTTCATTAAGCCTGTATACATTTTGACAATATGTACACTTCCCATTCCATTATAAATAAATATATTTCATCTTCTGAATATCATAACTATAGATAGTCCACATAATAGCAAACAATTTCAAAAAAAGATTAATAAATATTTTAATTGAAATTTTAATTATCATCAGAAATACCACTTCTTCTTTCCTAGTTTGTGGATAAAATATCATATATTTCCTAAATTAACAAACGTAATAACCATAATCCATCCAAATAATATATTTTTTACATTGTGGATTGTTTTTGGAAAATACGTAATTTGTTGTGATATATGTTTTTATAGACAAATATTATTACATATATCATAAAATATTCTCACATTTAGATGTCAATATGCCTCTTGGGATCATAGACTACCCTCATTCTATGATTTTGATGACATTTAAAAACCACCCAACCATATAAAAGTATCTATTGAAGCATAAAATAAATTTTATTACATGAGTTTTTTATTTGAAATGTATCATGTAGTGTAACATATACTAAAAAAATAACATAACATCTAGTCTATTATTTGGGTATAAACCAATTGAATATCATAATTTAATACTTGCATTATCAAATTTAATTTTAATGAAAAACTGATTCTATTTAAAAATAATGGAAAAAACAGTATTGAAAATAATTAAAATTAATTTTTTATGCTTAAATAATATATTTTTAACCCTGATTCAGAGTTGTTAAAAATATCCTTTCATTTAAATTTTTATTTTGAAATAGTGCACCCAATTTTCCTATAATTATTGAATATTATTACCCATTAATTTGTTTCCATATAAATTATATGAGGACTACCGAGTACAAATTTTATCCAAAAGTGCACCCCTTCTAATAATAATAATATATTTGAATAAAAAAGATGAATAATATTTAACTATAATTAACATAATTGGTTAGCTATTGGAAAACATATTTAATAAAACACACCACATTTACTAATTTACAATTGATAATCCAAGCCATTCACTCTTGAAGATATCATGTACATTCTCAATAACATATAATTCTATAATTTTCTGCTTATACATTTCTTCATAAACATTAATAATGGGTTAATAACTTTTTATAATGTTTTATTTTCGTAAACAAGTAATAGTATTAAATTTTATAGTAAATATAGAGGGGTAATTATATTCAGTATGGACTTTTAAATTAATTGATTTATATTATGGATTGTTTTTTTGACATTAAATTTAACCCATTTCCTTTATATTTTTATAATAAAATTATTCTTTTCTAGCCATTTTCAATAATTCATAAATTTTAATCAAAAAAATAAATTAAGAAACATTAACCTCTAATTGATATGTAATGTTATGGGATCAAACATTCATCCCATGAATTTTTCCATAGCATGATGGACTCTATGAAGATCATGATCATAAAATGGAATATATAGCTTGGTGGTTGGATTTTGAGCGACATGAATCCCAACTCTAATATGACTTTTTTTTGTTTTTGTTTGTGTAGAATATCCCCATTTATATTTAAATGTATACCCCTTACAACAAAGTACTAGGTGGGTGCTGAAAAAATTAAATCACAATCATATCAAACTTATAGAATTTTAGTGCAAGAAAGGTATCAGAGTCATCTTGATTCGAATCTTTTAGAAACACATATATCAAAATTTATTACCTCTTATAAGGATGGCCATGGATATGAACAGATATCATCACATCTGGTAGGTGGTATTCATGTATAGGTTTTTTTGTATTATTATATCTTTTTGATGTCAGCGAAAAAGATTATATGACAACTAAGGATAAAAATTATATTTTTCCCCAATAGGAGTTATTCAGCTTTAAATCTCATCCATTTGTTAATATTTATTCCCATGTGAATTTTTTCTCAAAATATGTTCATAGTGATAAAAAACATGCTTATTTGACTTGACTATATTTTTTTCACCAGATCAAGGTAAGAGATAATTTTCTATCATATAGTACAGTTGATGATGTATAGTGTTTCTAATAGAATAAAAAACATGAAAACTAGTCATCCTTATTATGTAATATTGATTTAATAATTAAAAAATAATTATTATGTATTATTTAGGAATTTTTCCTATACATTTTTTATGTTTTAAAATATTATTATTTATTATTTATTTTGACAAGTCTCATTCTATAGAGAAATGCATGGGATTGAAGTGGATTTTTTTTAACACGTTAATCTATACAATAAAATGGATCACAATTATGTTCTTGTTTCATGACACTTATAAGTGTAATTCTATAGTTAAAATACATGAAACGTTTTTCATGTACATCATACCAAATCCATTCATTACATTTTTGGTAGGTATAGATTTCATAATACATCTTATTTTCAATACCATGTTTCTATTTTAATAATTATCAATTTATAATCAAATTTAATAATACACATACAATCAATAAATTTATTACCTATAAAAATAAATATAAAAATATTTCTTCTTATAATGATCAATAAATGTATTTAATGATTCATTTTTTATAATATGTTTATATCTATGGTGGGTGTAGGTTCAAATTTAATTAATCATCACTGATATTATACTTTTTATAGATTTTTAAAAAGCATTTATGACCATTTCTAGTTAGGATTAATGAAAATATTATTTCGAATTGATCTAATATAATTGAAATCTATAATAGATAATTAATTGTAAATCCACATTTAATTATTTTATATTTTAATTTAATAAATAAATTATATCATAATTTTATCTTGATATCGTCCATAATTAATTACTTAATCATTTACCTAACATTTGACCATGTATCTACATCTACGGAAATGTGCATTTGATTTGTGATCCTATTTTTACTATTGAACATGTAAATGTGGTGGATAATATATTTTTTCTATTCATTTTATCAATCCTAGAATTTGATGACATTGCTTCTCACCTTATTTATATTTTTAACACTATGACACTACAATGCTCTTATTTTTTATTATACATCGGATGGTCAAAATTTACTATATCATCATTTTTAACAAAATCCACGATGTTTTCCTCAGCATTAGTAGCATAGACATGTGTAAATACTTGTTTTTTTCAGCATTGGGAGAAAAAACATGTTGAGAAATCAATAGTTTCATAATGTTGGGAGCATTTTCTGGTGTAGATGGTGTTGTATTTAAAAATTGTTGATAAAATGGTTATGATTATGTAATTGTAGTATAGAAAATATAATACTACCATGTAAAACAATATATATTACAATATGTATAACTTGATTTTTTATATTTGTTTTTTTATTTAATTGATAATGTGATTTTACCACTTTGGTCATATATTAAAATCCCGTCATTGTGGTCTTCTTTGATATATAGGACATCATGTATATTATGACCACCACCAAATGACTTTAATGTGCCAATTAATGGGTAATCCTTATTTGAATTGATATCTAATTGTTCATTGGTATTTTTTAATAACAGAACAATTGGACACATTCAATTTGGTTTATTGGAACATAAAAACAAGAATTGCCTATGATTCCATTATAAATGGTATGTCTTTGAACCCTTCCTTTTTAAATCCACCTTCATGAAAACCAATTCACAAATTATAAATGTTCTATTATTATAACCCACATGAATTAAAAAATATTCACTTGTATTGTTTTATCATCTGACTCCCATAATAGTTTGATGATGAAAAATATAACATATTATCAAATATTTGGTTTATATCTTTGGATACAGATATTTTCATCACTTTATCCAAATGTGTAAATCGACTATTTTTCATGGAATTTCATTTATTATTTTCCATTACATTGAAAACATATATATTAATTACTTAACCATTACATGTTAATAAATTCAACAATATTCCATTTCATAGACATCCTATACCTCAAAATATTGTGTCTGGATTTCTAGTTGACTCTATAAATTTTTTTTAGGAAACCAACCAATAAACTAGGGTCATTTTTTATTAAGTTACCAACATTTGGAAATTATTGGATTCAAATTAATAACAAAATAAATTTTTTGATATCAATATTTTAGGAAAACTCTAATCGAATACAAGAAATGTTATGGTGTGTACATTCTCTCTCTGTAATTATAATTATGAAAATATCATTTTAAAAAATTAATTCACCCAAATTCCAACCATTGTGAGGAGATTTTTGTAAATTAGAGATGTCACTATAAGATGGGTAGCCAATAAATCCATCTATAATATACATGACCACAAAACCAAATCTCTTTAACAAAGTAAACCATCAATTGAGACCTCATATGAATTAATTGAGGATGGAAGAACATCTTCAATTAACATAATATGATTTTAATTTCTATATTTATAGTGGGAAATGACATTGGATATATAACATTAAATCATATATATTTTCAAAATGAACCATATAATTGTTAATCAGGGGTCAAAATTCCTAGGAAAAATGAAACATAAATTTATATGCATTTGATATTATAAAAAAAATGAATTCCATTTTAATTTAGTCCCTTTAACTTAGAATATATTTTTCATGTCATATATCTTACATTTTATGAATAAAAAATTTAAAACATTATATCATTAAGATACATGTAAAATATATATCTCACTTTCCAAGAAAGTGTATATGATACTTGATGAATAAAATTGAAAATTTCACACTTCACTTGGGACAACTCTTCATGTATCTTTATTTAATTGATCTGCCCCATATACATAATTCATAATATTTTTTTAGGTGAGTTTACTAATGTACCATTGACATTATCACATATAATGTCTTACACCAGCATGACATTAAAAAAATTAATTACATTCAATCAATTCCAGTATAGTAATTGAAAAATGGATCTCTTTTTTTAATCAATTTTCTTATGGATTTATAAATATGGGTTTTCAAAAAAATATTTCTATATAATTTACATCCTCAAACATAGTATCAGTAGTTTGTAGAGTTGGTTAGTTCCTTCTTCTGAACAACCATTGAATGACGTTATCCTTTTTCATTAATTATTTTTTCAATGTAGAAATATGAGATATCCCTAAAACATAGACATAGATGAATGTTTCATAATTATTGAGTACGTTTATGGTTTGGAAATTATTCCCCCATGAAATTATTTAATTATATATGCATAAAAATTTCCATAAGAAATAAAATAATTTATTATCTTATTCACAATTCCTCTCATTGTGAAATCCTCATTTATGTAACAATCACACAACATAACACATAATTCATACATTAATTTAGTATTTTCTTCAATGGATCCAAATAAACATCTATATCATTACCTAGTTCTTCAATTCAATATATAATCGAGACATCATATTTTATTTCACATTTATACTTAACCATGGTGGGAATTAGTAATTACCCACATAATCAATCATATAATAAGATGGAAGATTTGAAAACCAAAAATAATTATTACATCATTAGACATCTTAATATGTAGGTTTATTGGATCATTTGAAATTTTTGGATACACGATTCAATTTTCATCGAACGATGAGAACAATCTGGGATTTAATGTTTCTCAACAATATTTTTGGTGTCTCTGTGCCATATTAACAACTGTATTGTCTTCTTAATTACATAGAGTATCCTAATATAAGTAATTATTGGAATGGAATATAATACAATAAAATAACATGATATAAATTTTAGGTATCGATCTAGACAATAATTTGTAATTTTTTAAGAGATTAATTGTACATAAGATAAAGAATACAATAATTTAGATTAAAATATAATATTTTAGATATCAAACACATTGAAAAAGAAATTAGATTATTTTCAAATTTTTTTCATGGATACAAATTATCTTTAGAGTTCATTTCATTTAATTGAGAAAGAAATTATGTAAGATAGTTTAACTCAATATATTTCTAGTTATTACAATATTTAGCTTTAGTATTCCAGATAATGTAGTAAACATAGTACAACTAGTATACTATTGCATCCATTTATGTCTATTTAAATTCTAAATCGGTTTTGGATAATCATGAAGTTGATCATTAAATTTCGTTTTCATTTCCCCAATAAACTTGTTGTCATCAATCCCACCTTTGATAATATAATCATTGTGTTGTTCATAATTTTTCACAATTATAATCATATCATATTTTCTATAAAACACAATGTTCTCCCAGTCAATAAATACTTTAAGGTTTCCCCATATTTTGTCCCACATTTATATAATATAACTTTTCACTGGTACATCATGTGTCCTTCCATCTCCTTTGGAAAATATTTTCATGAATAACAATAGCATAATTAAGGAATATTTTTTTGAGAAGGTCACTATGAATAATATTTTACAAAATAGATGAATTCTTTTTCCCCATACTCATACTCTTTTTAATTAAATTGAATCCTTCAATTTCAATTCATATCCATCACACTAGATTAAAAAACATTATTATATTTTAGAATAAAAAAATAAATAATTAGTATGATGAGAGAATCATAAATTTTTATTAATTAATAATTATTTAAACTTCATTACGTCATTCTTCCCAGAAAATATTAGTTCAGTGATGCATGTTGAGAATCATTTACTGTTGTGTAAATAAATGATAAAAGGGTTTTTTTAATATTTATATTGTGAAAAACCAATCTTATTATATATTCATATATACTAGAACACATAGTTTAAGGAATATTTTTTGTAAACTTTCTATTTATGTGCTCAAAAGGAGGGATGGGTTTTTTTTATCAATTTCATCACTAAGTACATTGTGTTGTAGGTGGGTTTTTAGTGAATATGTGATTTAGAGTTAGTTATGATCATTTTTAGTGGATGAAAACCTCAATAAAACCTAATCATTGGGACCTAAGAACAAAACATTTGAAGAAAATCTGAAAATTATGAGTGGTTAATGAATTTTTAAAATTTAAACAATTCAAGATTCTTGATGATTCCACAACGATCCACAATAAAAAGTAATATTTGGGATATAGTGAACATTCAACATCAACATTATTTTATGAGGTGTCCTATTGGGGTCTGTAGAAACCATCATCTCGAATTAATTATTAGAGTGAAAGTCCAACTTCCAAGAATCTCTTGAAAACAAAACATAGCCTCAGTGGATCAAACAAATATATTCATATCCTAAAAAATATCATTACGGAAGCTGGGAGAATAATTAAAAAATATGTAAGTATAGATGGATTTTTTAAATGTTGGCCATGATTCCAATTATAAATTTTGTAAAAATAAAAATTGTGTTTCACAGGATAAAATAGAACTACAATAGTCACAATGGAATGTAATATTTAGTAATAGACTGTTTATTAACATATAAAATTTAGTAATTTACATTATGTAATTATAAATGTAATTATGAAATATGAATTCATTTGTAATTCAGTTGAACCATAATTATTTTGATTATTTTTAATAAAAATGGGTAGATAAATTCAATGATCATTTTTAGTGAGAGAGAATATTGGCAGTAGAAAAGTTCCATTTTAGGCTAGGTTGGATGCGACGGTTAGTGATTGAGAATGAGATATCATCACTAATTCAATTGAGATTTAAAATTACATAGTTTGAAATAATATGTCTGGTCATCCAATAAAAAAACATATGCAGTGATGAATTGTGACATGTCAAATGTGTTTTCACGAACTAATGGTGATGAACTGTGATGCACCAGATGTGTTGATATTATCCAATTATGATGAACTACCAGGAGATGTACTGTGCCACATCAATCTCAAAATCCCTAAATATAGAGGGGAGCAGATGATGGTGGATGAAATATGGATGCCATGATTTTTTTCTTAAAACATTCATGAAAATAATTAAAAATAACATAATAGTCAAATCAAATCACATACATTTTGTTTTGACAGGGCTGATTCTTTAGAGAAGTCCAAGGGGGACTAGTGGAAATGGATTAATTCTATGAGAGATATTGAATGGCATGCTGATGTTAGCTCTATTAAGATTGAATTTATAATAATGTGATGGGTTTTATCAATTATTTCCAAAAATAACTGTTTAATTTGAGTTTTATCAATGCTAAAATAAAAAGGTGCTGATGAAACAAATCTTAATCAATGGAAACATTTTTATTGAAAAAGGTACATCATTATCATTTCCAAATTACTAGTGAATAGTATATGTTTTACCAGGATATTATATTGTGCTATAATAAAATTTATTTTTATCATCGTTTTTTGGAAGGTGCTTAAAAAATATTATTTACTATTAAATAAAAAACATTAAATGAATTTATATTAAAAATTAATTCATTATATGAAAAGTAAAAAAAAAATTGACATCATTATTGAATATGAAATTTTAAATCTGTGAATGGTTAAAATGAGTCACAATAAATAATTCAAAATGAATAGACATAAAACATATAAAAATTGAAAAAATATACGAATTTTATAAGTTATTTAAAAAATCAAAATAGTTTATATTAAAATAAAGATGAACACATATCAAAATTATTTCCACAAATTAAACCCAAAAATATTATTTCAAAATATAAATAATATAGTTGAAATAAAAAAATAATATTAAAATAATGCATTCAAATAAATTAATTATATTGAATAAAAATATTTCATGAAAAAATTAATAAATTAAAAAAATTTAATATTAATCATAATAATTAAAAACATATTAAGAATATTATATTTTATAATAAAATTATATATAAAAATATATTTATAAATGGATTACTTCCAAAAACATTAAAAAATCATAAATATTATAAATCAGTAAACAATATGAAATAAAAGAATATTTAAAACGAATTAATAAAATTAAATAAATTAAAAAAAATATTATGAATATTGTTTTTTATAAATTATTATTAGATTTAAAAAAACATAAAATGTAAATAATATTTAATAAATAGATGATATTAATTATATAAATAAATAAGTTATTTAAAATGAATTATACTTACCATAAAAATATTAACAATTAAATAAAGGAAAACCAAATTAAAAATACACACATATATTCAATATGAAAAAATCAAACTATAAATTTCCACATGATATCATTAATTAATAAATAAAACAAAGTAAATGAGTAAAAATATTATTTTCTTTTATTATATTAACCATGAATCTAATATGAAAATATACTTAACTACATGACCCCCATAAATGTCTTGTAGATGACGGACGTTTGGTTATCAATTTCCTGCTTAATTGGCATGGTTTTGATATGGTCCAATTTGAATAAATTATATAAATTTAATACATATTAAAAACTTTAACCCTCATTAAATATTATTAAATAAAAATTAGAGTTATAAGTTAAACATTTCTAAAAATAATGAATCCTGGTAAAAGAAGTATGTTTATATTTAAAAGGGAATAAATTCCAAACTCAATACAATTTTAAATTATACAAAAATTATTAATATTATTGTAAAAATTAATTATATACATGAATAAGTATGATTAAATAAAAATAATAAAAATTAATTACATGAATTAAAAAAATAACAATGTAATGAAAATTAATAAAATAATAATGTAATTATTACTAATTATTGATGGGTGTAGTGTATTGACTATATATGAGAAATAAAATTCTTTTTTAACCAATAGTGACTTTAATAACTCTTCATATTTATAATATTTAATTATCTCAGATATATATTTAAAAATATTTAAATAAAATTCAATACAATATATTTTACAAAAAATATATAATGAATATGCTATAAAAATACTTAAATTTCAAAAAATACTAAAAATGGAGAGCCAGTAAAAATGAATAATTTATATTAAGTGAACAAATACACTTGTACATACATACATACATACACAAAAATACATACATGTACATGTTTATACACATAAGGTCATACAATGATATTGAAAAATATTCACATCCACATACACATAAGAATATAGTGTCTTATTGAAATACACAGAGACATATATTTATACACAAACACTTACATATAGACATAAAAATTCAAATTGTAAGATCCTATCCTTTGGGGGTGGTAAGTCCTAGTATAAATTTTTTGTAAGATCCTTATATTTTATAATGAAATGATTCATAGGAATATGAGGAGCCTTGAGGTTGTCACGGGTGTTCAGCACCCATATAAGAATGATTGAAGATATCCAGTGAAGGATTCATTGTTGGAACATGGTTTGTACAAATCGTGCACTGGAACCATGTTCCCTAGAGACACTTTTCCATGGATGGTATAACTGTTAATGAAGGGGTACCAAATTGAGTGGTATTGGATAAGAAAATTCTTTATGGTATTAATGTGGTTTATCAAACCATGCATGTTTCGCAAGAGAGTGTATGACCCAGCCACCCATGGGAATGTTGGTGTCACATGGTTTGTTAAAGGTTTGTCCAACTATGTAGCCAAGCCTTGAACCTGATTAAAAATGGGAAATTCACCATTTTTATATTTTGGGGTTTATGAATCCACACTCAATTTTCCTCCCATTTACTATAACTACATAAATAGTTACACTTCATTCTCCTAGGATTACATGATTAGAATCTCTTATATTTATTCGTCATTTTGAGTGTTTTTGGGTGTAAATTGGTTGTCTAGATAATTATAACACACCACGTTTCACAACTTTAGGGAATATTTCTTGTGGAATCATTCTTCACCATCCAATTATCTATTAACCCAAAAAAATTTAGGTTATAGGTGTCTCATTTAGAGATTTTGGAGTCTATATCAAGGGATAATATAAAAGGAGTATTCATCTAAATACCTGAAATATCATGTCTACAAGAATCATACCATAGTATTGATGAATTATTTTTTATATGGTCATTCATAGGTGTTTTTATGATTTTGATTTTCTCTTCTTGGTAGGAAATGATAATTGAGTTAATTGGTTGTTGAAATGATCCCCTTATTATCCATATGAGATTCATTAGGGATGATTTGACTAGGTGTCGGAACACCCTTGGGATGTGCCTCTTCCAAAAACACGTAATTGAGTTATTAAATGATCAACTGAAAGGTTTATGATATGAATAAATAATAATTATGTTTTTTTTGTAAAATGGGGATTATGAAATGTATCCAATGGCACGAGTGTTTGTGTTGATAAAATTACTAATGGTAGTATTTGGTTATGCATGAATGTGTAAAATGTGATGTGATATGCAAATTGATATTTTGTTAAATAGTAAAATAATATTGTTCATGTACAAACATGGTATTTTTGGTGGATTGGACTGAGGAACCTCTCAAAGGTTTAGTCTAGACTGAATATCCAGGACTAACCCTAATAATTCATTGGATTATTAGTAAAACTAATACTCATTTACTTCAATAAAAGAAAGTGGTATGATTATATGGAAACAGGTCAACATGGATGTTTTATAAATTCCTATTATGCGTCTCATATATTTGATTATGTATATTATATTATGAGATAAATATCCATGGGATTTTGGGAGACTGAACCCCTTACTCATTGTTTAGTTATTAGTATAGGTGAAAGTGTATTTGATTAATATAGGTAACATTTGGAACAAATGGATGAAGTGGTTAATGACAATATTATCAAATTATGGAACTTATTAATGAAATGTTTTTTACAACTATATAAAATATTAATTGGACATGTTATATCATTGATATCATTGGTGGTGGCATACTATGTTATACACAAAGAACTCAGGATTCCATTAGGTACCCAAGTAGGCTTCATGGCCACAGGTCTGAACTCTAGAAAAGGATATATACAAGATGGTTGATTTGGGGATGATGGATCTTAACAGATGAAGGATGTAGACTTGGATTTGGAAAAATTATAGGGGTGATTAATTCATGGCTTTAATGTGGGTTTTTCATTACACGAGAAATGTATAACATGAAAATGAATTTTTACAATTGGTTATGGGTTTGTACCTAGTTTTTTTAATGCATGTATAGTAATTATACTATTTCATTATTTTCAGATTTATTTTTGTGAAATTTATTGTTAAAGAGTGTATCGACTCCCAAAATTTCACATATGACCCTCACTTCTAGCTATCAAACTCTGTGTAACACCCTATGGTTTCACAGTGCGTTTTTAAATGAACTCAATAGCTTACGTTGCACACATCTCCGTGTTCGATTTCAACACAATCTACTAAAATAACATGTTAAATATAGGTTATGAATTATAATAAAAGTATTATTATATTTATGTATATTCAATATAATATTAACAGTAATCTAATTTATTACTTAAATAATCATATAAGAACCAACCAGATTTTCCAAATATATATATATATTTTAAAAAGGAAATTTTAACAAATTTAATGAGAGTGCCTATTTTAAAACTAAATTTTAGGACATTATAAATATTATTATTTTAAATAGACTTATTTTTTGAATTCAAAAATATCAAGATTGTCTTTGGGTAAATTTTTTGGTATTTTTACAAAAGGTTTTTATTTTTTATAAATAGTGAAAAATAATACAGAGGAGTCAAAAACTAATTCTTTTTTAGATTTATTTGGAAAAAATTTTTAAAGTAAAAAATAGATCAATATAAATATATTAATCCAATTAAGATAATTAAATCCATTTTTATATTAAAATTAGATATAAAAACATATGAAACATTTAGTCTCCCTTAGCCACATTCTCACCAAATCATCGAGATTAGTGTTAAAATTAAATTAACAACACCTATTATTTTAATTTAAAAATAATGAATATAAATACTTTTAATAAGTATTATATTTAGATTATAATAAGATAAAATTAAATTTTTGTATATTTTGTATAGTAACTTTATGTAAATTTTAATTTTACACATTTATAATAAATCAGGTTATTAAAGGTAAAAATATTTTTATAACAATATACATTTACCCTAAAACTAGTCATAATTTCATTAGACTAGTGATTTTAAGGAAATATAAAAATGAGTAAAATATTTTAACCTTTTAAGCCACTTAAAAATGAAAACAATTTTTTTAATATTTTATTAAAATTTTAATTAAAAATTCCATACTCATGTTTTTAATTAGTATTTTATTATTAATAAATAATTATTAAAATGATAATTTCAACTATAAATATTATTTGGATGATTGTAAATTTAGAATCATCTTGCTAATTTATTTTCTGCATATAGAGAATAAATAGACTAATTAATGCCATGTATAATAATGATGTCGTAATAGTTTAATTAATGTAAATATCAAATAAACGATATTAAAAATATAAAAATAATTATAATTTGAACTAATCACATATATAAATGAATTTTATAGCTATGTTATACTTTTTTTGATATATTTTATGTTTTATTTCTATGGTATCATGTTTTCATGATATTGCTAAAAAGAAAAATAATGTATACTATCTAAATTATCATACATGATACTTTAAAATAAATAATATTTTACTATATGATATAAAATTTATGAAAATATAAAATTCGTAATAATAATAAGGTTAATTATTTTATCAACGATCTACTTTGGTTTCATATGGGATTTTCTTGTTAATATAGGAACCATATTCGGATAAAAATACAAGTTGTCGTAGAAAACGTTAAGGATATTAACAAATGGTTAAATCTAAAATGGACGGATAATATTTTGTCCTAAACATGCCTACATAAAATTGGTTTAGATTATTCATCCCATCCTTATATTATATTCTGAATTATCGAAATTAGATTAATTTTAATTTGAAAATAAATTTATATTAATTTAATATTTTAAGGCATTCAAAATGTGTCAAACCCCACTCATATAAAAAGAAAACTACTACAACAATTACTCAGACCACCATTAGTTTTGTAGATCGACAACATTATCATTTCTCATCTAATCATTCTTAGATAAGATTTGGATGTCCTGGTCATTTAAAAATACAATCCCTAGTGTTTGTAAGAAGAGATGCAAATGAAGGTCACTGAAGAAGAGGTTATTGTTTTATCAATTCATACAAATTGTTTTCTTATTATATATCATATTCTGATGTTTTTTCTAGATTAATATAATAACTATACTCTAATATTTATGTGGTGATGTTATTATTATATTTATGGGACAAAAATATAAATATTTTTTTCCATCCTATGAAAAACAATATCACAAGTCGTGCATACGTACGTTTCACTATCTCCCCACTATGCTGTAATTATTTTTTTTCACCACATTATTTTTATGGGTATAATTATAAATATAATGGATATGAATAATTAATAATAAATTATATTGATTTTTTTAAATTATTAAACCTTTCAAGTCCTTACCCACTTACCATCAATGGAATGATATCTCCATTCATGCGTAAGTACGACCTACAGTCTCCAAGATTTGATGTGGTTGATCTTCCATGTTCCTAATTCAAAAATGATTATAAAATTATATATTTTTAGTAAATATATTATTAATTAAATAAAAATAATTTATTATAAGAATAAAATATATCCTATGTATATAAAATGTGACATATTTGAATAACATTTATAGGAAAATAAAGTAGGTAACACCTTACACATTGGAAATAATGAAATATTAGAAACATTAATATATTGTAGGATAGTATATGATATCATAAATAATGAATACAGTTCTAGTATTATTTAATTACATAATTTAACCATTATAATTGATGTTGTATCACCTTCAAATATTGTAAATTATATTGTGTGTGTTAATTTTCTAATCTCATTATTATCTGAGGTTGTTTATATATAAGTATCTACTGTAGATTATTTATAATCCATGTCCATGATTATAAAAATATTTCCAAAAGTAATATTTTTAAGGTTTAATGTAAGGAACCCTTTCACTAAAACATCATTCTATATTTTTCGTTGAATTATTTTTCTAAACCATTCCCATTCATATCCATGTTTTAAAAAGGGGTATTGTGGATGTATTTATATGGATAATAATATTTTATAACGTAAAATTTTAAATTTAAATGAATTGTTTCAAAGTAATGTGGGAAACTGTGATTATAATTTCTGTGAAATTTCATCTTTTATAAATTTGTGTCTATTGAATAAATGATTGGATAATAAAAATTACATTAGTCTCAAGAATGTTTTATTGAATTTATTTGAATATATTCATCTAGGTCAACATCCTTTGTTAGATATTATATTTTATTGACTTTGATCACTGTTGAAACCATTTACTATATATAATTTAATATTTTATGTTTTAATATGATTGTGGATAACATATTTGGATACAATTTATAGTTTATTATTAAAGGCTTCAAATTTCCTTGGACAATTTTTATAAAAATTATTATGTTATTTTTTTTATCCCTTTCAAACTAGGAATGAATTGGACTTAGTATGTGATTGGTGGGGACCTATAAATCACTTCGATGGATTAACAGGTCTCATGAAAAAAATGGTTGGGGGTTTACATGTTTACATATGGTTCCTTTTTCGAAGGTTTGATAGTGTGTTTATGATGTACTTCATTATGGATTCCATCAATATGAGATTTGTTATTAATATTATATGTTATTATTTTACCAATATATTATCCATGTAAATATTTATATGGGATTAGTTGACATATTATTTTCACACTATACTCAATATTATGTTTTAAAGTATTGTGTTATGGTTATATACAATTAATTAAAAATGTATGTTTATTTATGATATCATCTACAGTATTATTTACCCTTAATGAGAATATGAGGTCAACCCTTTCATATGTTTCAATTTTTCCAAGATGTGGTGATGTACATTTTGATTGATATGAAGGAAGAATATCGGGGAATCATGATTTCAATGTATTCTCTATATTTTAGTTTAGACTTCAAATTGTAATGTATGTATCATGTGTATATTCTATTTTCCAAAACTGATTTAATAATCGATCATTCGATACATTAATTAGGTATTTATTCCAATGTAACAAAATAAAGAATCGACTCCAAGAAACATGGTATGGGGTTAGTATAGTTTGTATAATAGTAATATTATTAGAAACCTTGATATAAGATTTTGAAAACATAGATTAGAGAACAAAACCCTAAGATAAACAATATATATATATATATAATAACATCCTAAAATTTTGGTAAGGTATATATTAGGTGGTTATTCTAATGAATATATCCCTATTTGGATAGTAAACGTGAACGCACATCTAGAATATGTGTAACTAGGTGTAATAACTCCAAATATGTATGATGGGTTTGATTCAACATAATGTGGTACAGAAAAAAGAGCCTTACTGCACATCTGATTTGACACTCTTGGAGTATATGCTTATGAAAATTAAAATTTCTATATAAACCATTATGAAGGATATAAAAATAAATTTGTCTCCAATTAATAACTATATATGATTTTGAGAATATATATGCATAAATTTAGTCTTTTTATATTATGTATTTAATTAGTTAAAAATTATTCATTATTATTCAGAATCTGATCTCGGGTATGCATATTTTTATAAATTACCCCTAGTAAAAGGACGGGAAACTATATCAACACACATAATCAATATAGGGATTTAAATCCTTTGAAAGATAATGATATTGGAGGTGGGTGTACAACTCGTGCTGAAAAATTATAACTATAGTATAAATACCCACTCTGGTTATAAATAAAAACCTTACCAATATAAGGAAACCTAGCCCACAATGTTGAGGAACATTATTAAACTTCTCCTCAGACAACAACCTTTATCATTCAATGCTACTAAAAATTCATTCGTTGCTTGGAAATGTATAAGTTCCATAGAGAATATATTTATTTCTTTGGAAATTAAGGAATGAGAGAAGTTTTTGATGAAAAATTATCATATGTACAGAAAAGTGGACCAATGTTAGTGATTTATTCAATACACAAATGACAATGCATAAATTACAAACTTGTAATAAAGGTAATTTAGAGAACACTTATTAAAAATAAACATTCTTTATGAATAACGAGTAGTTATGGATATGTAATTTATTAATATAAGAAAAAAGGGGGATAACTATGGGGAAATGTATGATGCTAACATCACATGGTGATCAATTTATTCTTTGGATAATGTAAACAATCCAAATAGAATAAGGGATTCATTTTTTCTGGGATTAACTCACTCATTCGACTAGAACAGGTCTCCTAAAAATTCTAAGCATAAAAACATATACTATAATTATATATAAATATAGATAAGTAATTATCTAAAAATTATAACATTAAATGAATAAATGATAAGAATATGGATTTGAAACAATCAGAACAATAAAATAATGAAAAGGTAAGAAGGGAAGAGTTGAATGCCCAACCAATAATAATTGTGGCATGAATCATCATGGTACATGTCAAAAGTGATGTGAGTTTGCAACAAGAGTATAGAAAACGGAAACCATGACCCTGATTTAATGGGAATGAAAGAATCTTCCAATGTTCAAATTTTCAATTGTAATGAATCGAGTCATTATGAAAATGATTTCCATAAGAGTCATGGAAATTTTAAATAGAAAAGGCTATGGGAAGAAGGCCTAGATTTCCTAATCACAACATCGATTGATGATGTTCCAAAGGATGTTGTAGAAGGTAAATTAATCATCTCTTCAAACATATTGGATGCATTATTTTATTCTATATCATTGGATACTTATATAAATTCCCACTTTTCTATGAAAACTTGTCATTTCCTTTTTATTTAACAAACGAGTTATCAGTGAAAACTCCTAAGAAATGACTCACGACAATAAATATATTTTTGGAAATTCTATATAGGACGCATAAACATACAAAAAGTGATGACCTTCTCCTCACACATATGATTTATTTTAAGATAATAAATTATATGAATTAGATTTCAAAAATATAATACCCAAATTTTTTGGAAGAATACATAAATTATGATATGTGAGGATGAGTAAGATTCCACTATCATTTAATAAGAAACATAATCACCTAATTATTTTCTTGATCCACCCTAATATATTTAATAAATAAATTTTTTTTGGCATTAAGTGAAAATTAACATCTTGATATGGTAAAAAAAATCTCAAAATCATGGATGTACACATTTTAAAGGAATAAAATGATGTATTTTCACAAGAATTACCTAGAAACCCCCCCCCCCCCAGAGTGTAATGTTATGTTATATATTGATTTAATCTATAATTTAAGACCAATAAAAAATTCCCCCTATATAATGGGTGACGTCGAGTTAGTGGATTTAACGAAACAACTTGATGAGTTGGGTAAAATGTGATTTATTTTCCATAGTTTTTCTCAACAACGATCCATTGTTATCATTGAAAATAATAACATCAGATCCATGACACTAGGTATTGAATATAGGGAAATTAGTAATAATAGAATGAGGAATATGTGTCATATACCTTGTATTGATGATTTGGTTATTCAACTTATAGAGTTCTATTTTTTCATAGTTATACATATTTTAGGATATCATTAATTTTGATTGAAGAAGGGTGAAATTCCAAGGATAGATTTTTAGATGAGGTATTATCCTTAAAAATATATAGTAATTCCCTCAGACTCAATAATGAACCATCACATTTTAGGGATCTAATGAGAATAATTATCATGTAATATCATGATAATTTTCATGTTGTATTCATCGATGATATTTCTTATTTTATATATTCTATGAAGACCACTATAATAACATATTAATCATTCAAGAGACTTTCATATTGGAATATTTATATTTTAAATTTTGAATCCCTGAATTCTGGATTAGAGAAAATATTTTTCTTGGCCATATATCCTCAAAGGAAGAAATATATTCTAATCTTGTAAAGAAAAAGGAATCCACGAATGGTCTTCACCAAATATAATATCAAGGTATGTAGTTATATTTGTTTAACAGGTTAATATCAGAATTTCATTTATAATTTTTTCTAATGGGATTACCGATTAACCATTATCAAATTTAAAGGGGATAAAATAATAGAATGAATGATTTGAAGAATTGAATGGAAGATTATTCATAAATCTTATATATAAATTACCATATGGAAATAATTCATCTGTGATTTATAATGATTCATAATGTAAATGAATTAGTTGTGTTCTTATAAAATATTTTAGAGTTATTCAATATCCATTGAGGTAGTTAAAAACCCATGAATAGAACTATAAAACTAAAGATCCTGAGATAATAGTAGTAATATTTTCACTAATAATTTTGATACTCAATCTCTATAGAGAATGAAATGATATATATAGATATCAAAAGTATTTGAAATACATTTTATATCATACATAAATTGATATGAGACAATGTAGACAATTTTAGGTACACATGGATTTGGATTTCATAAAACAAAACATCACAGAGAATGAAAATATGGTAGATAATGACTTGAACAGGAAGGACCATGGAGTTCTCAATAAAATGAGAATTTATAGGGAACATATGTTTATGGATCTAGTAATGATGGATGTTAGAATTAACTAGGAAGGTTAATCATTACATTAAAATTTAATTTATTTTAAACCATCTTTCCTAGAAGGGAAGAATTTCTAATTCTGATGATTAGAATTTTACAAATAAAATTAGTGTAATGAATGATGGGAGATTGATTGACATCATATATGAAGATGAAATTTTACAATTTTGGAATAGGATTTGAGTGCCCTCTATAGAATAGCTAAAAAGGGTATTATTGGATGATGATGATAAATAAAATTTCTCAATAAACCTTGGTTTCAATATTATTTATATATATATTTAAATGAATATTTTGGGTGGGACAAGATGAGTACAGAAATTGGTGATTATGTGTCATGATGTTTTCTTTTTGAACAAGTGAAGGGAAAATGAAAACATCCTAGAGAAGTTATGGATCCAATTCTAATACCTATGTAGAAATTGGATTACATTATGATGAAAATTTTCATGGTGCTACCTAATAATACAAGAAAAATGGTGTGATATTGGTTATTGTTGATCATCATACGAAATGAATACATTTTCTAGCAATAAGATATGAGTTGACAGTTGAATTCTTAGCAAGAATCTATACTAATGATATCGTAAGACTTCATGGTGCACCTATATTGATTTCCAGTCTAATCTAGTACCCTATTTTACTTATAATTTTGGTAAAATAAGTCAGAGGGATCTAGATACTGATCTTAATTTGAGAAACATCTACCACCCTCAAACTGATGAATGATGATAAAGGATTATTCAAACATTATAATACATATTAAGAACTTTGTACCTTGTATGTCATTGAAATTTTGGTCAATATCTACCTTGGGTAAAAATTTTCTAAAACACTACCTTCTATTAATGTATTTAGATTGAATCCTATGAAGAGATATATGGAAATACATGTCTATACTAACTAGATAAGATGCTTATGGTGAAAGGAAACATGTTTAGGAAACAATGGGAAATGTTAAGATTTTTCAAACCCATATCAAAGAAGCTCTATGAATGAAAAAGAGCTACATAGATAACCAAAATAAGGATTTTGATTTTTAAGTGCGGGATCATTATTTTTTGATAGTATAAACATGGAAGGGTGTCATAAGATTTAATAAGAAACTAAAATTAAGTCCCAGGTACATCATTCATTTTCATATTCATGAACATATTGGGTCTATATCTTACCATTTAGAAAATTTTCAAAGTATATTAAAATTTGATTATGTGTTCCACATTAAACTATTAATGAAATACATACCAGACCCAATGCATGTACTCAACAATGATGATATAGAACAGAAACATTAGTCATCGTTTTATGAAAAGTATATCGGGATTAAAAAACACAATTGGAAAGGTTTTTTCCTAGAAACTATAATATGGATGAGGTGAGGTGGGAACATAAATAATTTATAATGAAAAACCACCTAAATCATTTTATGATGTTATATTCTATAAAATTTGAGGATGAATTTTTCGATGGATGGATGAATGTAACACCCCATGATTTCAAAGTATGTTTTCTTTTTAAATAAATTCAATAGCCAATGTTTCATGCCACACCATGTTTGAGAACACCCCATTCTACTAAACTATCAATTTAATTATAAGTTATTAATCATATTAAGAACAATATTGAAATTTATGTATATTCCATATAATTTCATCGTTCATGTTATGTGTTTCTAAGTCAACCATTTATGATAAAATGAAAAATTCCCCATAAAAACTATAATATTTTCAAATAAAATAGCAATTTTTACGAACATTTAGTCGCACAACTATTTTAAAACCATATTTTGGAAATTTTATGAACATTTTTTTCAAAATATAATTCATTTTTTATATATCGAATGTCAAAATTATCGTAGAATGAATTTTTGTTATTTAATTGAGAGGCTTAAATTTTTTTCTGAATAGTGAAAAACAATTCATTGAAGATAAAAACTAACATTTGGTATAAAATTATTCTCAATTTATTTTTGAAGTCAAAATGCACAATTAATACATATATTTATCAAATTTACATTAGAGGAATCATTTTTCTATAAAAAAACTCATATAAACTAATGAATCATTACAAAATTTAATTTACCAACCTTCTCACAATATCTGTAGGATTAGTGGATGACATAATTTGACCACTTCTTTTAGTTAAATTTGAAAACAATAACTTGAAGATAGCACATAGAGTGGAATATATATTTTAGTAGTAAGAAATTAATTTTATTAATATTATAAATTTTAATATTATATAAATGTTAATTTACAATAGTTAATGGGTAATCAGGTAATTAAAGGTAAAAACAATCTTATAATTTTATAATGATATCCTAAAAATGTCCAAATTTCATTATATGTTTTGGTACTGATCCAAATAATCCATGGGAATAAATTATATCATTTTTAATCCACATAGGTATGAATATAAAAACTGCAATATTTTATTTAAAGGTTTGTTAACAATGTGATACTCATGTTTATTAAACGTATTACATTTTTAATAAGGGTTATAAAATAATGTAATTTCAACTAAAAATATTCATTTGAAATATATTATTGTTTTCCCCATCCTGATAATTTATTTTTAATTTTTCAAGAATAAACAATTCAATTTAGTTTTTTGTATAATATTTATGCATTATTTTTTAAATTAGTGGAAATATAAAATAAATTATATTAAAAATACTAAAATAAATATAATAAGTCATTATAAATAGGGTAAAATATTATTATAGATATCTTATACATGTTAGTGATATATTTTCAGTATTATATTCATGTTATCATGTTGTTATGGTATTTTAAAAAGGAAAATAATAAATAGTTTCAAATTGAGATAAATGATATAATAAAATAAATAATATTTGAATAAATGATATAAAATTAATGTAAATATAGAATTATTACGGGACACTAGAAAAATGTTAATTATTTAATGAATTATCCTCTTGGTGATATTTTTTAATTTTATTGTCAGTATATTATCGATAATAATTCGAAATCCATGTTATCTGGTAAATATTTATTGGGTTTAACTAAGGGTTAAAACCAAATGATAAGGTTACTATCTTGAACTAAAAAGGTATAAACGTCATTTTATGAGATGTTTTGTACACATATTAAGATTATATTTTATATAACTTAGTTATGAGCTATTTAAAATGAAAATAAATTTATATTAATTAAATATTTCAAAGGATTGGAAGAGTGTCCCTCCGAACTCTTATAAAAAGGAACCTCCTCTCTCACTTACACACAACACCATGATTCTACTAGATCGACCAAAACCTACCCATTTATCCGAAAAAATTATTTGATATGTTATATAGGTCCTTTACTCAAAAATATAATATACATGGTGTCCCTTATAGGATATCTAATGGAAGTCCAAAAAAAGAAGAGGTAATTTCTTTACCAATTCATTTAAATTCTTTTCTTATTTTCATTCCACTTCCAAAGTTTCTTAAATAATAATTTAATTATTTTAGTTTCATATATATAGTGATATATTATTATGAGTATGGTAAAATTATATTCCTCTTATTATCCATCCTATAAAAAACAATATTACCATGTCTACGTGCATACAACTTACTGTCTCCACAATGTGGTGTAATTTTTTTTCATCACCACATTATATCAATGATTATAATGATGAATATAATGTATATAAATAATAAATATGATATGATATCTATTTTTTATAATTAATATACCATCAGATACATCACTTATTTAACATTAATGGATTGACATTTTCACTCGAGTGCACTTATGTACTACGGTATCCATAACACAATAAGATTTGTCATCCATGATAATAATCCAGTTAAGATTGTAAAATATTATATGATGAGTTAATATAATTTTTATGAACATAAAATATGTCAAAATATGAATAAAATATATCATATTCATAAGAAATAGGACATACATGACAAAACATGCATAGTAAAATGAAGCAGTGAACACCTGAAAAATGGTAAAAATGAAACATTATTAACCAGATGATATAATAGGATCATATATGTTATCATATATAATTAAAATGTTTCTGGTATAATTTAATTACATAAATTAACCCTTATAAAAGAGGATAAATCATCCTCAACTAATGGAATGTTAATGGTAAGGGTTAATTTCACAATCTCATTATTATCCAAATAAAATTATACATAAGTATCTACTGTGGAATATTTATAATAAATGTCCATAATTATTAAAAAAACTAAAAAATGAATCATTTTAAGGATTAATGTAAGTTAATATTAATCTAAAACATAATTTTAATGATTCTATTATTTATTCTTATAAATCATTCTCATTAATGTCCATGTTATACAAATGTTATTTATGGATGTATTTATATGGGAAAGAATATTATAAAAACTAGAATTTTTTATTTCCCTCAAATGTTTCAATGTTCTATGAGACACGTTGATTCAAAAATAATTTCTAAATTGTATTATATAAAATATGTGTGTCTTTTGAAAAAAAGTTTTCATATAAAAAGGTAATTCTTCTCCAAAAAACATAATGATTCTTTTAGAGTAATTTTTATATCCATAAATATCCTTGGATGGATATTTTTTTTCATTGAGTGTGGTCACTTATGATATCATTTACCATATTTAATTTAATTTGTTTGATATCTTTTAACTCTGGATGTGCTATGTTTATAAGAGTAATATTTTATGGTTAAATTATTCACATTTCATATTGTCTTTTTAATAAAAATGTATTTGTTGGTTATGTTTTAACCCTTTATTTGAGGAACACAATAGACATAGTAAGAGATGGGTGGGGATTTATGTAGTCCCTTGATGCATTGGTAATTCTCGCAAGATAATCAAGTTTGTGTTTTAACCAATTTATATATGGTGTCTGGGTTGAGGAATTTATGTCATGCTTATGATATCTGGTATTGTGAATTCCCTCATTATGGGATTAGTAATTGAAATTATTTTTAATTATTTGACTAGTAGAATATCCATGTGAGTATTTAAATTGAAAATTTTGACTTATTGTTTCCAATTTTTTATCAATATTATTTTATAAAGGCTTATGTTCAAATTATATAACTTTCCTTGAAAGATTATTTTTCTTTATGATAGATTTCGATGTATTATTTTCTGAAAATGAATAATTGTGGTCACCCATTTATTATGTTTCAATTATCCCAAGATGCCAGGACTTAAATTATAGTTTCTAGGAAGGGTTCAGTTAAGAGATCCATAGTTTCAAAATATTCTCTTTATTGTAGTTTATATCTTGAATTATAATGTAAAGATCATATATGTAATCAATTTTCCCAAACTTCTAAACTAATTGGTGCATCGAGATTCAAATATTTTATCTACACAAAAGTAATAAAATAAGGCACCAACTCTTGGATATTGGGGTTGGGATTGATACACTATATCATATGGGGTGGTGTACCTAAGGTCATATAGTAGACTAGATTAGGGCACAATATTAGGGTTTCCAATGTCGATCTATCATAGAGTGATATGAGAGAAGTTTTATTATATATTATTTAATTTTATTCATGAATTCCTATATGAGATAATAAGTTTAATGTAAAATCAAATAAGCTCATCCATGGGAGTATCAAACCCGTGTTCTAAGGAAGAAATGTGTACATATGGTGGGATTGTTGTTCTTGGCAGTCATTGTAACAATCGTATTTTATTTTAAAATTGAGTGATCCACATGATGGGTTGGGTTATTGTTTTATGATATTTTCTCATGTGTTTAATTGGAATAAGGTCATTTATGCATGGATCAATGAACATTGGAATACCTATGAAATGAATCAATTTTGGCAGATATAAATACCTACCAAATACGTAGTTTTAGGCACATAAGAGAAAATATGTTGTGGTCCTGTGTGAGAATTGTAAATTCATTTTAAAATACTCTATTGTTTTCAAATGATATGTTCATAATTAATATGTTTTAATTTAATATACAATTGAATGATTTTGTGAAACAGTTGGAAAAGTTCTTAAATAGAAAAATTTTTTATGGGAGAAATTGAAATGGATTAAAAGTATTTCTAAATCATAGAATGTAGCAATATATGATTTAGTTTAAACTGTGATTACCATGGACTGTGATAGTGGTGGTTGAGGTTAGTAACAGAGATATGGTAATGTAAATTAGATGATTTTATATGGAATTGTTTTTATTTTTAGTAGTTATTGTTTTATTATTTAGATAATGAATACCCTATGTTACGTTATTTTAGATGTGAATTGTTCATTATAACGAGATTTTACAGTGAAAATGTCTACTCGTTGTGTGAAAACAAGGTATCTACGAGAATGATCCCTTATTAGTGGATTAGAAAACAACATAGGTTACATTTAATAGTGAGATTATATTTTCTAGGAGAGCATTATTTGTTTAGGAATATGATAGTGCATGATATATTGAGGGCTGCACTGAGTATATTTAATTTGACTAGCATGATTCAATCACAACACCCTAAATATTTATTTGGACAACATTGACCTTTGGAAGAATAGATTAGGTTGAAGTCCATCTAGAGAGTTTTGGATCACATAGTGACGAATCATTAGAGGTATGTCATGTTGGAAGATTATATGCTGGGAGGACGGGTGTAGAACTCATTTTACATACAGGGAAACAAGATGATGGATGTTGGTATACTGATGAATGATGTATTGATTTGTTTCTGGAACATTTCTATAATTAGATTCTGAGATGGAATAAGGCTTCAATGTTTTTGAGTTTATCTTAGGGGAAAATTTCCATGATGGACATTGATTTCCTCGTGAATGGATTTAAATATTTTCGTTTATTAAATGTAGGGTTTGAGAAAACTATAGAAATGTGTTTTGTAGATGGATAGAGAAATGATATTATGTCCCAATTGAATATCGTCCTTTTAAAGTGGTTCTTTGGGGTGGTGTACTAGGATATCATTTCATAATGAAACATGAATGAGGCACTTGGTGGTGTTCATGATGTACTAGTTGGGAAGTATTGTATTATGGACTATTATGGTAGGAAACACCATTAAATGGGTGTTTACATGTAAAAGGGTACACATAATAGTTATGGGAAATTATTGTTCTCACAGGGTAGTGTCTCAGTGTTATGTTATCATTGTGGAAGACTAGGATCCATGCATTGTTAGTGTGGACAAGCTCTAGTTGAGTTTCAAACATGTGGAAGGATGGGTAATACATAGAGGATATGTAGGAACCCTCGATGAGTGGGATTCTATTGAGGATTAAGTTTGATGGAACGTATCAAAAGGTTGTATGCTACCCCATAGAAGATAGGTTGTTTGGGTTCTATATTCCATACCTTTAGGGGTGGTTGATTTTGTACATCAGGAAACCATCACAATTAGAAGAAATATAGTGCATCATGATGAACTTAGACATGGAATGATTGGATAGGGGAAAGTCATCTTATTGTAGTTCAGTTTTCACCTTGTAGTGGCTATGATGGGACATCAACTATTCGAGGAATGATCCATATAGATTCCAAATATTCTATTGATTTATTTGGTATAGGGGAATAAAATTATTATATATCTGTTCATTTTTTTAATGTGTTTGGTCGAGTGGTGGAACATATGTGTCAGGTTATATTTTTTGACACTCCATATGGGGTATGTGTAGAAAAAATCATGCAATTTAAGGAATGTTCTCTTAATCTTAATGGTTATATTATATGTTGATACACATTTTTGATTTAGATTCCATTTTTTTACTTGTTGTTAGGTATGAATTCACTGATTTGTTGTAACAATATCATATCTAATGATCCCACTGAACGATAACATTCACATTAGTTAAGGGTGAATATTACGGTCACTAAGGAAATGAAATATCTAGTCTATCTATGGAGGTATAGTTTTTTATTATTTTTTTGAGCTCATAACTCATGATTCATTTATCGTACTTTATAATACAAGATGGGTGCATGATTTGTTCCATCATGGGTTTGGTTGGTTCTAGGATGTCTTGCCTAAGGATTTATTTAAGATTCTACTCGGGTAATATTTTCAGTTAACAATTGAGTTAGTACATTCATCTATCATGGTATTTATTATTTCAAATATAATGGAACTTATAGATCTTCAAGATATCATGAATAATCTAGAGTATCTTTTCTATAAATAATTTATCTTTCCATGTACGTCACATTCGGTTACTCTAGATTTGTTTTCAATGTTGGTAGATAGGATTTTTTGGTTGTATATCGATTACAAGATATTAAATTTATTGAAATTTAAGTACCAATATTCCTATCTTTTTAATTATGAATATTTACAAGATGAAATAATCTTTTGTCTTTTAAAATAATTATTTATGGTGAGGGTATTGTCATATAAGGATGGGACCTTTAGATACACTATAGACAAATTTAAAATTTATATATGGTTTTGGGGTTTCTTTATGATTCCATTTATCTTAATGAATGACCTTTTACTGTTTATATCCCTAATGAACTAAATATTCTATTCATTCCATGGTGATTTTATAGTTTTGTGTGTGGATGAAATCTTGGTATACTCTACGACACATGAATATAATGCCAAATGCCTGGATATATTCATGAGTAATCTAAGGTAAAATTTGGTATTAAAAAATCCATATAATTTTTTGTTTTGGATTGATTTGGTGCATTAATTAGGGAAAATCATATCTAAGAGAGGGGTATTGGTTGACCAGGTGAATGTTTCAGTAGTTATATATTCGGATTAGATGAAAAATATATTTTTCCCGGTTATTTTGGGTTTGTAGATATATTACTGGAGTTCTATAATTTAATTTTTTTCATGATATCACAACATTATATCTTTAACAAAAAGGAGATCATTTTTTATTTATCGATTATATGTTAGAATTCATCCCATTTTCTGATTAATTGGTTGAATATTGAAAAAATATCTTTAACCAAACTATGTTGGGTATGGAGTATACCTTGTTTTTTGATTTATTTGTTATTGAGATTGGAAAATTATTAACTTACGACGATTGGTATGTGGGATAAGGATCACATAGGATTTCAGTGCATGATTAAATTTACAATAATCATGATCTATATTTAGATTCATTGGAATTATTCTTAAAACATATTAGTCATTATCTTTTTGGTGAAATGATTTTTTTATAATGACCTTAAATATTATAACTACATCTTCTCTAATTTTGACATGAATATTTGGAACTGTATATGGGTTGAATAAATGTAGTTTTTTGATATTTTTGGTTAGATTACAATAGTGTAATGATTAAAAGCGTGTCATATTCCATGAAATGAATGAAATAGACACATGTAGTAAAGGAGTCTAATTTAGAATGAAAGATGATAAACTTTGTCTTTAAGACTCATAAATTTGTTTAGGAGGGCCAGTGACCTGTAGAACATTAAACATTATTTATTGATTCCTCACCTAAGATCCATATAAAATATATTTATAAATAATATTCAATGTTGTTGGCTCTGAGGGAAATTATTGAATGTGTGGAGGCACCTCCAAAATTTATTTTCAATTTTAAAGATGTGATTTATGTTTGGGAACATGTTGTTTTGCCTATTTATGTGCACGAAGATTTGATGTGTGAATTTCACTTCTCCAAGTTGCAGTAGCATCCTAGATTAAATAAATTCTATTGGGACATTTGTAGATACTATTTTTGTCTTACGTTAATGAAAAATGTTTAGGGTTTCATGATATGATGCAACACTAATCAGTAGGTGAGGTTGGAGCATTAATAGTCGAGTGGTATGCCCTATCCATTTCCCATTCCTGAATGGATGTGGGATGATTTTACCAATTATACTATAGTGGGTATTCTGAGGAATCCTCAATGAAATTTTACCATATGGTTGTTTTTGGATGAGTTAGCCAAGGGGAACCAATTGATATATATTCAAGATACATTTATTATACACTAGTTTGGTGATTTATATATTTGGGAGATAGTTTGATTGCATGGGGTTATATAAACTACAGTTTTTGACCATGATCTAGGTTTTACATCATTCTTATAGTAAGATTTGAAGAAAGAACTTGGTACATATGTGTTTTTAGTATTTCAATTAAACAATATATGGTAAAATAGTTTTATCGAACATTTTAGGTACTGTATGACAATTTAATGAAATGTTCCCAATAATTTTGTGGGACATGGTTGAGACACTTGGTACTTATTGAGTACTCCTAAAATAAAAGTTATGAATATACAATTTCGATTCAACAAGATGAATTTATCTGGTTTTTTCTATGTAGATATATATTTTGTTAAATTCAGGTATGATAATAATAGTATTTGGGGATGATCTGTCACACCCGGTCTTCGCGTTGTGGCATGTTTCTGATTTTTATGTTTTATCTTATAATTTTATCTCCTTCAAATGATTATTTCTTTTTATATATATATATGTATATGAAATGCGGGGCAATCCCAACTAGGTTATTTCTCTTTTGCATTGATAAATTAATGTTTTGGCCTTGACACGCGACCTCACCCAACTCCTCAGGGCTTGACAACGTGAGACACACGTGCGAAATATAACTGCGAAGCCTAGTGAATTCGCCAGCGCCACCAAGTGACCCACCTGATGTTCAATTTTATGTTTTGCAGATAAAGGAATATTTTGGGATTGGCGGCGTCTGATGCATGGGTAGGGGATAGTCAACGCCGCACAACTTCGCTCGGGTCACCGCGTTACCTCGCTCGGTTCCCCGCTCGCCTGCCGATGTGCAACTACTTAAATGAAGTGAATTAACAATGAAGAAATAAAATTAAATGAGACATAAAATAAAGTTAATATAAAATAATAGTAGTGGGATACAAATTAAAATTAATCCTTTTGATGGTAATAATAATATTATTACTATTAATTTCATTTATTTATTTTCTTTTTCTTTTTGTTGTTTTTGTTTTCTTTTTGGAGCTAGGGTTATACCATTTTTTTCCTTCTTCTTTCCTCTGTTTCCCGTCGCGGCAGCCCCTTCCCTTCCAAGACCAGTCGCACGGCCGCCCCCCCAGGTTCTCACCACTTCGGCACAACCTCCCGATTCCATTTCGGAATCCCGTCGAACACCCCTGCCCTCCTTCTTCGTTGTGCCTCTCGTCTAGAATCGCCCTCTTCCCCCTCTCCAGGTCACCCGCTTCAACCTCGACGCGAAAAACTCCCCTCCCTCCCCCTCGTCATGCTGCAGCTCGGTGTGGGCTGACCCCGTCGTGTGAACAGCTTCGACGCACCACCTCTTTCGTGCGACCGAACTCGGCACGTTTTCTCCTTCGCGTAACCAGCCCGACGCCCCACCTCTCTCATGTGAATAGCCTCGGTAATCCCTTCTTCTGATTGTCGGGTTTTTCCTATTGTTTATGGGTCTGATTTCAGGGTTTGATCTTAATTCGTATCGGTTCAATCTCATTATTTATCGTTTACCTTTGGTTTTTTTATGGTGCGCATTAGGTGCGGTTGAAGAATTCAATAAATTTACGGGTTAATTCTTGATGTTTTAGTTCAATTGTTTGTTTAGGGTCTATTTGGTTTTGTTTGAGTTGCGGTTGATGTGCGACAGTCATTGCGCACCATAGTTGTGAAGTCTGTGATGACAAGGTAGGTGGTTCCATGCCTTTGCATCATTTAGATAATTTAATTTGTTTTTTTAGTTTAATTTAATATGTTCTATGAATTAATTGCATGGTGCAATCTATGTTTATAATGTGTGGGCGTGTTGTCTTGATGAAAATTGGGTTTCTGAAATAGTATGTGTTTGTCGTCTATATGCGGGTTGTTGTATAAGTGATTTTTTGGGTCCAATAGGTTGTGCGAAAGGCGTTTTAAAATTTGTTTTTCAGGTGTGCGTTATGAAAATCTCACTTTCTTTATAAATGACCATGTTTTTTTCATTTTGACCTTATTGGGGTAAGTCCTAAAATTGTTTAATCAATTGTTTATATGGTGCAATGGTGGTTTTAGAATAATTGAGTGTAAAATTGTTTCTGAAGTGGTATTTGCACCTAAAAATATGTGTTGTTTTGGTGCAATGTTTTCGAGTTGGGTTCTAGGTGATGTTTGGTTGGTGTGAACTTAGTTTTTAACTGTAATTGAGTTTTGTGTGTCTAAATGCGGATTTTTAATATGTAGCGAATCATTTTAACCGTGTTGTCCTGGTTTTTTTTAATTGTGTCTTGTAAACAATGGTGGCTTCTTCAAAGCGGGTTTTGGTGTTTCACAAGAGGTGCCGATGGTTCAGATAATTGTGTAGTTGGTGTGAAACTAGTTTTAAGGAAAAATTATTAAGCAAGTGGCTTGAACGACTCCCTTCTTTGTAATTTGGTGTTTTTTTTGTGTCATCCCTTACTGTGTTATTAAAAATAATTCTTTCTAAGTTGTGTGAATTTTTTATGTTCTTGTTTGAGTGTTTGCAATTGGGGTTTTTGTGAAATGATTAGGTAACGACAAATATATTTTTTTAGAAAGGCATTTCTGGTGTGCGTGAGTTTTCTTATAAATGTTGTTTGGGTGTGAAAATGGTGACTTTTGTGTGAAACATCTTGTTTGGCCTGCAATATGAGAAAGAAATATACTATTTGAATGTGAAACTTGTTTGAGGACGTGGGAAAACCCTGGGTATCTTGGTGTACAGACTCGAACTAGTGCGCTAGTAGACCGGATGGGTGTCGTCCCTGATTCACTTAGCTGGATTGACGATTGCAACACTAACTAAACATATGATATCTGAGGTTCGTGGCCTTCTAAGCCAC
Organism: Viscum album; assembly: GCA_963277665.1. Lineage (NCBI taxonomy): Eukaryota > Viridiplantae > Streptophyta > Magnoliopsida > Santalales > Viscaceae > Viscum > Viscum album. Next base: position 972,655,884 of record OY728151.1, on the reverse strand, counting down.
GTGTTATGAGGGTCGTGGCATTCTAAGCCACATTTTCTGAGGGTCGTGGCCTTCTAATCCACGTTTCACCGAGACACGAGGTTCTAGGGTCCCACTCGATCTAGATGATCCTTAGGGGATTTACCTATAGTGCTCTACCATCGATGGCGTGGTGCCCTCCGTTGGAATATGGAGGACCAAATGTGTGTGTGTGTCTGTGAGTATGTGTGTGTGTGTGTGCCCATAATGAACCTTCCTCTTCCTCTTTAAAAATCGTGTTTGTGAAATGAGTTCCTTTTTTGTTTTTTCTTTAGCAGTTAGCCTGCAAATGTTTTCTTTAAAAGCAGTTTGAAAGTATAATTTTGAATAAGCACTTTGAATTGTCTTGTGATATTGTGGCATGGAACCTTTTTCTCTGTGGCATCCTACTGGGCTTTTAGCTCACACCCTACATACACCCTTCGGTGTACGTAGTTTTTGTTTCTTCTATGTTCCAGGTTGTGACTTTGTGCTCAGTGTTGGTGGATCGAGTTGTTAGTGGCCTTCTCATGCAGGTTGGTGTTGTGGCATGCGGATGCTACACCACTATCGTCGCTTTGAGGTTTGAGTTATACTTTTAGACCCTTTTATTGTCGTTTATTTTTGGACATTGGTTCTAGGTGTAAACCTTTAAATTTTTATTTCCGTTTTATGGTCTCTTTGGTTGTCGAATTCCAAGTTTCATTTTTATTATATTGTTAGTGTTTGTTTATACCATTTCAGGTAAACCGTTCCCACAGGTTACTCTTGATACCTAGGCACTTGTGCCAGCCCGTGGGGATCGGGAACGCCCTTCGAGCCTTGCGGCGGACCGGGTCGGGCGCCGGGTTGGATGGCAACCCGGCCTGGTTCGTGAAAAAATGGAATCAGAGGGAAAGGTTTCCTCTCTTGGGTTGTTTTCTTTTGGGATAGAGTCACAGTGGACTTGAGTTAAGGTTGTCGGGACTCAACGTCTTGGCTACGAGTAAGGTGCCTGACCAGCACACCTCATGGCGGGACTCAGGTTACCAAGGTATGTGTGGGGTTTGTCTGAGTTTTTGGTCCTTGAGGTTAATCTTTTCTAAAAAAATGAAAAGGGGTAAGGTTAGTGGTCCTAGTGAACTCGCAGGGTCTGGCAAGCCATGTGGATCCAGGGACGCTGTCCTAGAATTCCCTCCATACCGGCAGTGTGACTGGCGTGTGGCCGCCAAACATACGTTCCAACCACCCACTGACACAAGTTTTCTCTTGCGTTGTTTCTCGACTCCTTGTTTTGGATTCTTGGAGATTTGGTTTTTTTAAGAAAAAATATATTGGTCCTAGAAAATGTTTTCAAATGAAGATCTTTAAAAATTAAATGGTGTGTGAGGTTTGAGAAGTGTGGGTTGGATGTTTTGGTTTTGAAAAATGGAAAGGTTTGGTTTTCATCCTTGGCGCTCTCATGGGCAACCACATGCATGAGTGTATGTGAAAAGGGAAATGGTTAATGGCACAAGTGGATGAGTGCCTGGATGGACATTAGGTGTGTTCCGGTGTGGCACGGGAACATGCATGTGTGAGGCCCATGGGACCACATTGGTGTTTGTGAAACCCACAAGTTTTGGTTATTTTCAAGAAGTTTTGTTAAATGAAAAATTTGGTGTTTTAAATAAGCGGTGATTGTGTGGTGTGTCCCTGTATTTTTGAATGGTTGGATGTGAGGTGTTTTTAGCCGATGATCCCTTCTGGATGGTTTGTGTTTTGGGTTTGATATCTTATTTGTAAGTTGGTATGCAAGCGTGTATCTAGTTATTTCTTTTGAAAAGTGCATCGGGGAGCCTTGTAGTGGTTCCCCCGCACGTTTGGTGTTCGCTTGTGGTATGTCTTGAAAATTGGACTAGTTCGGTCGGGTCCATGGTTTTCTTTCTTGGCTAGTGTACGCCCCCAATAAAGAGTTAATGTGTGAATGACGTGCGACCACAGATGGTTCGCCATTGTCCGACCCTCCAGTTGATTAGATTAAGGGCTCTCCCTTTTGGGTGATAGTGCTATGTCTTTTCCTTTCTCCTTTCAGTTAAGCAGATCCTCTTGCAGCGGAATGACAGATGCGAGGGGAGTTGAAGGGAGTTTTTTACTTTTTGAGTTGTTTGATCCATCAGGTATGAAGTCTGATGTCGTCATGTTTGAAGATCCCCCCTAGAAATGGTGAAAGGAAATCTATCGGGGGAAGGGTGAAGGTGGTTCAGAATTTTCAGTGTTGACCAGTGTCATGAAGGGATTTTTAGTATTTACATCGGCTACAAGGGTCATGTTCAGTGGCATCTTGCAGCGGAAGGTCCCTTTGGTAGTCAACGGTGGTTTGGAAGTGGTAGAGGAGACTCCAGCGGGAATGAGGTGGAAGCGACCATATGTCATTGGTGCAGTCTATCATTCTAAATAACCTCTGGTCATGGTTTGTTTCGTTTAAGAAATGGTTTGTGTTAGGCTAATAGTTTGTCAGACCCAGTCATATGAGGATTCTGTGGTCGTTCGCATTAATCATGTGTTGTTCAAGACACGGTTTAATGTCTTTCTCAGTGTAAAGTTTCTCTCAACAGCAACGGTCAGGTTCAGGTGACGATTGGTGGTGTCGTGTTATCATTTAGCGTGATAAAGGGTGATGCGCATGAACCATTTCAACTCTGGTGTTGGTGAATGCTCCGCGTATGATCAGTCAGATGTCGTCATGTGTTGTGTTTGATGGTGTTGCCTCAGGTGCAATATCATCGCGTGTGGCACCAAAAATGAGAAGCTCCACTTGGGAGTCTTCAATGCCTTACTACGAGGCAAAAGATGCTTCAAACATCAGGGCTCCGGCCATAGGCCTCGGAGTGAAGCTGGAGCGTGGTTAGGAACCCTGACATTGAATAAAACCCCGGTTTCATTTCTGTCATCGGTGATGAAAGTGAAAGCAGTTTAAATTGTTTTATATGGTTGTTCAGTTTTGAACAAACCATCTGGTTACGTAAGATTTCAGTGACTATGCGGAGGCATGTCCACCTTGATTCCTTGAAGACTTGGGGGTAGCGTCCCATCAGATGTAACCACATTTAGTGGTCTTTATGGGGTTTGATGAGTAAATATTTCTCAAATATGAATAAATCTCATCCAGGAATGTGGGAATGCTGGTTTGTCTTGGGTCATTCTTTTGATGCCCCGGTAGTCGGGCCCCTCCCTCCCCACCCCTTGTGGTGGGGTGTTTGGTCATTATTGAGAAATTTTCAATGTTCTATACCTTCTGTTAGTTCAAATGGTGGGGAGACCCACATTGGGTCTCGCACGAATGGATCTAGAATGAATCTGTGCTAGACTTTTCTTTAATGGCGGGGAGTCCTCTCGAACCTACCTGTGTCGGTTTTCCAATCTCGTTTCGAGCGTCACTGAGTTCCTAATGGTGGGAAGCCCCTTGGGCCTTCTCTTGTTGACCTTATGCTTCTATTTTTAAATATGGGTTGGTGATAAGTGATAAGAGTGTTTCTTGGACGTGGCTTGACCATTCTAGCCAAATGTTGTGGTTTTTGTTTAATAGTGCTTGAGGTGTTTCGGTTTGTAAGGTTGGTTTCTGTGGGTTCAAGAGTTCATTTTCTAAAACAATCAACTGGAGGCATCCTAGCTCTTCGGGGCGGGAAACACATATCAGAAAATCTTTATATGAGTTTCTCGATGTTTTCTTCGGGTCACTTTCTCTGAGCACATTACTTTTTCCCCTATTTGCTTGCTGTTTGTGGGGATTCCCTTTGAACCTTAAGGGAGTGTGGTTTTCTGTTGTGGGGTTTGGTTCTGGTTGTGGCTTTCCGGGGACGGAAAGCATTATGGTGGGGAGAATTGTCACACCCGGTCTTCGCGTTGTGGCATGTTTCTAATTTTTATGTTTTATCTTATAATTTTATCTGCTTCAAATGATTATTTCTTTTTATATATATATATATGAAATTTGGGGAAATCCAAACTAGGTTTTTGCTCTTTTGCATTGATAAATTAATGTTTTGGCCTTGACACGCGTCCTCACCCGACTCCTCCGGGCTTGAAAACGTGCGAGGCACGTGCGAAATATAACTGAGAATCCTAGTGACTTCGCCAGTACCGCTGTGTGACCCGCCCGACGTTCAATTTTACGTTTTGCAGATAAAGGAATATTTTGGGCTTGGCGGCGTCCGATGCATGGGTATGGGACAGTTGAATCCGTGCAACTTCGCTCGGGTCACCACGTGACCTCGCTCGGTTCCCCGCTCGCCTGCCGATGTGCAACTACTTAAATGAAGAGAATTAACAATGAAGAAATAAAATTAAATGAGTAATGAAATAAAATAAATATAAAATAATAGTTGTGGGATACAAATTAAAATTAATCCTTTTGATGGTAATAATAGTATTATTACTATTAATTTCATTTACTTATTTTATTTTTCTTTTTTTTTGTTTTTGTTTTCTTTTTAGAGCTAGGGTTATACTGTTTTTTTCTTCTTCTTTCCTCTGTTTCCCATCGCGGAAGCCCCTTCCCTTCGCAGAACAGTTGCGTGGCCGCCCCCCCAGGTTTTCACCCCTTCGGAGCACCCTCCTGATTCCATTTCCGAATCTCGTCGAACCCCCCTGCCCTCCTTCTTCATTGCACCTCTCATCTGGCGTCGCCCTATTCTCCCTCTCCAGGTCACCCGCTTCAACCTCGATGCGACAAACTCCCCTCCCTCCCCCTCGTCGCGCTGCAGTTCGGTGTTGGCCAAACCCATCGTGCGAACAGCTTCGACGCACCACCTCTTTCGCGCGACCGAACTCGGCACGTTTTCTCCTTCGCACAACCAGCCCGACGCCCCACCTCTCTCGCGCGAACAGCCTCGGTAATCCCTTATCGTGATTGTCGGGTTTTTCCTCTTGTTTATGGGTCCGATTTTTGGGTTTGATCTTAATTTGTATCAGTTCAATCTCATGATTTATGGTTTACCTTTGGTTTTTTTAGGGTGCTCATTAGGTGTGGTTGAAGAATTCAATAAATTTTTTGGTTAATTCTTGATGTTTTTGTTCAATTGTTTGTTTAGGGTCTATTTGGTTTTGTTTGAGCTGCGGTTGATGTGCGGCAGTCATTGCGCAACACAGTTGTGAAGTCTGCGATGACAAGGTAGGTGGTTCCATGCCTTTGCAGCATTTAGATAATTTAATTTGTTTGTTTAGTTTAATTTAATATGTTCTATGAATTAATTTCATGGTGCAATCTATGTTTATAATGTGTTGGCGTGTTCGTTTGATGGAAATTGGGTTTCCGAAATATTATGTGTTTGTTGTCTATATGTGTGTTGTTGTATAAGTGATTCGTTGGGTCCAATAGGTTGTGCGAAAGGCGTTTTAAATTTTTTTTGTCATGTGTGCGTAATGAAAATATCACTTTCTTTATAAATGACCATGTTTTTTTCAATTTGACCGTATTGGGGTAAGTCCTAAAATTGTTTAATCAATTGTTTATATGGTGCAAAGGTGGTTTTAGATTAATTGAGTGTAAAATTGTTTTTGAAGTGGTCTTTGCACCTAAAAATATGTCTTGTTTTGGTGAAATGTTTTCAAGTTGGGTTTTAGGTGATGTTTGGTTGGTGCGAACTCAGTTTTTAAGGGTAATTGAGTTTTGTGTGTCTAAATGTAGATTTTTAATGTGTAGCGAATCATTTTAAGCGTGTTGTCTTGGTTTTTTTAATGGTGTCTTGTAAACAATGGTGGCTTCTTCAAAGCGGGTTTTGGTGTTTCACAAGAGGTTCAGATGGTTCAGATAATTGTGTAGATTGTGTGAAACTAGTTTTAAGGACAAAGTATTAAGCAAGTGGTTTGAACGACTCCCTTCTTTGTAATTGGGTGTGTTTTTTTGTGTCATCCCTTGTTGTGTTATTAAAAATAACGCTTTCTATGTTGTGAAAATTGTTTATGTTCTTGTTTGAGTGATTCCAAATGGGGTTTTTGCGAAATGATTAGTTAAGGACAAATATATATTTTTAGACAGGCATTTTTGGCATGCGTGATTTTTTTGTAAATGTTGTTTGGGTGTGAAAATGGTGACTCTTGTGTGCAATATCTTGTTTGGCCTACGATATGAGAAATAAATATACTATTTTAATGTGAAAATTTTTTGAGCACATGGGAAAACCCTGGGTATCTAGGTGGACGGACTAGAACTAGTGCGCTAGTGGACCGGATGGGTGTCGTCCCTATTTCACTTAGCTGGATTGACGATTGAAACACTAACTAAACATATGATATATGAGGGTCGTGGCCTTCTAAGCCACGTTTCACCGAGACACGAGGTTCTAGGGTCCCACTCGAGCTAGAAGATCCTTACGGGATTTACCTATAGTGCTCTACCATCGATGGAGTGGTGCCTTCCGTCGGCATATGGAGGACAACATGTGTGTTTGTGTGTGTGTGTGTGAGTATGTGTGTGTGTGTGTGTGTTCCCATAATGAACCTTCCCCTTCCTCTTTAAAAATCGTGTTTGTGAAATGAGTTCCTTTTTAGTGTTTTCTTTAGCACATAGCCTGTAAATGTTTTCTTTAAAAGCAGTTTGAATGTATAATTTTGAATAAGCACTTTGAATTGGCTTTTGATGTTGTGGAATGGAACGTTTTTCTCGGTGGCATCCTACTGGGCTTTTAGCTCACACCCTAGATACACCCTTGGGTGTTTGTAGTTTCTGTTTCTTCTATGTTCCAGGTTGTGACTTTGTTCTCAGTGTTGGGGGTTCGAGTTGTTAGTGGCCTTCTCATGCAGGTTGGTGTTGTGGCGTGCGGATGCTACACCACTCTCGTCTCTTGGAGGTTTGAGTTATAGTTTTATTCCCTTTTTTTGTCGTTTATTTTTGGACATTGGTTCTAGTTGTAAACCTTTAAATTTTGATTTCAGTTTTATGGTCTCTTTGGTTGTCGAATTCAAAGTTTCATTTTTATTATCTTGTTAGTGTTTGTTTATACGATTTCGGGTAAACCGCTCCTACATGTTACTCTTGATACCTGGGCACTTGTGCCAGCCCGTGGGGATCGGGAATGCCCTTCGGGCCTTGCCGCGGACTAGGTCGGGCGCCAGGTCGGATGGCGACCCGGCCTGGTTGGTGACCTGATCCTTATGTTGAAGATGTCAGTGCACATTTAGATTTTTTGTAAACATATGAATATGTCTTAGAGTAGAAAAAAAGATGTTTATTAATCAAAAATATCAACCACTTTAGTTCATTTTTTGAGAGCTTGTGTTCCTTCAGGTGACTCCTAAATTAGGTAATTATCAGATTTAGAAAGTTGTTATGTTGGTTCCCGGGTACATGGGGTGATTTTTTATTATAGAGGGGATAATAATAGTTTTGTACTAATTAGATCCTCTATAAAGGTACCGTGTCTTGCATGATTTCTTCCATTTGTCAACGAGTCATCCATATCACACCAACCCATGTCTTGGGATTGATGTTTGTGATATTGTGCTTGAAGCTAGTATGTGCTTCTAGGAGAATAAAGTTCATATTATGAACTTCAATGAGAAAATTGTAAGAGGTAATACGATTATATTGGATCATGTTTTGCCGAATGATGGTAACATTATTGAATAATCATGGTAGTGGGAGACATATATACATGATTATTTTCACGAATATTTTAATAGGTAAGATCAGTGATTTCTGGGAGTGTGACCTGAGGATGATCCACTATAAGTAGTTGAGGATCTATGACACCGACCATTTATGGAGGTATTCCCAATTTAAATTTTTATCTATCTCTTGTAAATTTATAGAATATTTTTTTAGAAAATATGAGAACCTTTGGAGGTATTACTGGGGTATGAGATACAAAATGAAAAAAATGAGGACATGTAGTTTAGGTTTCATGGTTGGATAATTATTAGTTTTATCCATGTGGAGAAACCATACACCCTAGAGAGGGGGTGTGATGTTTGTTCTACTATGCATGATGGGTTCCAAATCATGTGGGATTATATAAAGCCATTTTGGATTGCTTCCACACAGCTTTTAAAACTGTGTGGGATTCATTGGAGACCTTGCGACCCATGCCCCCTTAGGACATAAGTTTTGGCATGGTTAGTATACTGTTTGGATAACTGTATGACCAAAAAATGAACCCCATCAAAAAGGGGAAATCTTTCATTCCCCAATTATATTTTTTGAAACATCACCAAAATATCCCCCCATTTCATTATAGTGTATCAAGGGATATAAAACATTATCCAAAACCATTTATGAGGCGATTATCCCTCCATACATGTCTATTTGGAGTGTTGTTGGTTGAGAATTGATTATAAGGGTGAGTCCAGCACTCCAATTTTAACTAAATTCATGAGTATGGATTTAAAATAATTCTTCTCATAACGAAGAACGAAAAATCAATTTTCCAGTAGATTTTTAGTTGGATAATTAAAGGGTGTTAGAGTCTATATCATGGGATAAGAGTAATAAATTTTTCATCTATATACATTATGTATTCAGTCTAAAAGTTATATCCTATTGTCTGGATGATTGAATTTTTTATGTATGTGGTTGTGAATGAGGGTTGTTATTTTTTTGATTTGGTTTTCATGATATGAAATGATAATTAGGTTAACTGGATGATTAATTTAACCCCTCATGATCCTCATGGTTTCTGTTTAAGTTGAATGTATTGGGCTAAATGGCATACATGGGGTGTGCCTCTTCCATGAATCATGGAATTGAGTTGTTAAATGTTAAATTGAAGGTTCTGTGATATGGAATGAATATTATTTATGGTTCACATATAAAAATGGTATTAGAAAATGAAACCATTTTTAATGTTATTAGGTTTTTGAAATGTCATAAGGTTGGATTTATTGATGACTGAATATGCTAAATGGGCTATGGAATGTAATTGGAAAATGTGTTAAATTATTAAATAATCATGTGACCAAGTTATCATTTTATGGGTGGGGGATTAGACATAAGATTAACTCCATGAGTTTGGAGTGAAATATGACATATTTTCCACCCCAATAACTCATGGGAGAGGGAGTTGGATTGAGTCTTTATTCTCATAGCGAATACAAGTTGTATGATATCATGTACTGAGGTTCCATCGTAGGTTTTATGATTATCGAGATGGAGGCTCCCGAATTTTTTTATATAATTTTTTTGAGATAATGGTATCTATAATTATTGTATGATGACCCCTTATTATTATTGTAGTTGATAGTTATTAGTCGAAGCGAGTTTGATGAATTTGGGAAACACTTGGAAGTGATAGTAGAAGTGGTTAATTGTATGACTGTCAAACAATGGAAATAGTTTGTATAATGTTTAAAACTTTTTTTATATTAATTATAATTACAACATTTTATAGATAAAATATTTTCTAGAAACTCGTTGAATACTACATTGTACTCACACCCTACTCCGGTCACCACTGGGGACTGGGGAAGACATCACGATTGCTAGACATGAAAAAGGAAATGCCCGACGCTAGATTTTTTATTTAGGACTCATGGATGATAATTTATCTGGGAACCATCCTTAGTGTTGGGACCTATTTGGTTAAACATTATCTCTCTTTTATATGGGGTTTTTCTTTAAACATTTCAATATATGACATGACATGGTGCATTTATTTTTAGTTTAGCATATATACCCAATTTTGGGAAATGGATTTCTTTTGTATGTTTTTAATAAGGTTTCTATTATATCAATGTTTAAACATTTTCGATTACTCCAATAAAAGGGTATATTCTACCCCAGTGTCTCATTTGTCCCACACTACGATTTTGGGATCTCTTATTATACATAGAGGAAAAATTGAGGTCGTTTTGCGGACTAGCTCGGGAACAAATTTAGTGTCTCCAAGTCTTGGGAGTTAAACACCAACAATTACACATACACATATGCATATTCAAACACTTATAGACATACATACACAAAAAAAATATTATATACACATACAAGTACACACGCGTACACATTATTAGAAACTCATACACATATACATATTCTTATAAATATATGCATATTCATATAAACATGCTTTTGAATATGTATAAACATAATCATAATTATAGGTACATAAATATGGATTAAATTACATAAACATATATACATAATCATATATACATACACATACACAAAAAAACCTAAAAACACATAGACATACATGTACATGTACACAGACACACAGATATATATATATATACAAACAATGATACAAATACAGATACACATAAACTTACACATACACATACACATACAAATATACACACACACACACATACACATACAGAAAAACATATTCATGTAAACTAATTTGAAAAAAATAAACTTAATTATGAATAACATACTTAAATAAATACATTCATTTATATATTGTGTAAACATTTTATTTGTGGAGTGAGGGGACGTTTTTGGGGTTATCATTTGAGGAATGTGTATTTTCTACAATATTCTATCATTTCATTTTACCCTTAGTTTGTGTAATAATATAACATATATATAATTTATATTAATTAATGTTTATAAAAACACTATTTGTCACTTCTCGGCCTAACAGAAAAATAAACCGGTATCCTCAAATGTAACCACATGGACTCAAGTGCACCTCCTCGTATGTTGAATATTGCTAAATAGAGGTGAGGGTGTAATGGTGGAATTTTGGGGAGAATATAATCTCATGATCAGAGTGAAACAATGGTATATAATGATAAGATAACAATCAATAGTTGAAGTAGTAAATGTAATGTAAAGACAGATCGACTGAAGCTAAATATAATTACATAATGAAAGTGGTCATCCCCAATTATACAAATATGAATGAATTTATAAAGGATGATGAATGGTATAATAGGGGTAAAATACAATAGACATTCTTGAACAATAAAAATAATTAAACAGAAAAGCATAACTCCATGAGAATCAAAAATAACAGATCAATAATGAACTCCTAAGCTCCCATGTACATTTCATACAACAAGTAATAATCCAAGGACCAATGAACATGAATTCTAATCAGGTACCCTCATCAAATAGTATCCCCAAGATTGTATGATATATATGTAGAAGTCTATCAACAATGGTAGATAGAGCATAATCTAAACCATGATTATAAATTTCAAAAGTGTGAATGTGTACAAAAAGGATAGAAAATAAAAAAAATCATAAAAAAATATGCTCATGTTCCTCAAGGACACCCAGATGACTACAAAGGTTTGACCAAATACGAAATGTATCTTCCTTGGGAAAACATGTATATATGTAATATTAGTGTAGTAATTTTAATCATTATAGAATGCTGGATACCAGGAATGTTATTGATCATGGATAATGAGACCATTTATTTTAATTAATTTATAGTTTTAATGTAACTAAAGTATAAATATATTGTAATCAATTAGATGACATCATAGGTCTATCCAATGCAACCGTATAAAAGAACAAAGTATAGAACTATGAGAACAACCATCATCTACATCTAAAGTATTTTATATCTGATGGTCCATAAATCGAGTCCTATGTATAATTCTCAACATAGAATAAAAATTTAACCTAAAAATACTTCTCTATTATGTCACAAAGGGGACAAGGTGTCACTTGAGGAATGGTGAAACCATATTTCCAATGATCCAATACATGAATTCTACCTAGGAAACTGATATCACTTATGTGGAGTTAATAATCCCACTCTGTGAGTTTCTCCAATATATAACTTGTATTTAACATGACGTAAACATTCCAAATTACCCATGAGGCCTTCCTCTGAATTATATAAAATGGAACCCAGATATATCCCAAGTGATACAAAATTTACTTATTCAATTAAAATTTAAATACTAAAGGTGAATCTATGTAACCATTCCATATCTCATTAAAAAAATACTAAAATGGGGAAATTTCGTTAAACACAACAACTAATTCTTTAATATATCCTTTCCATTATCAAGGAGATCCAATCATTTATTAACTATAACAAATCAAGCTAGACTAACCATAGTTGAAAACACTATACATAAAAGAAGTAGTAAATTTTGCATGCTAACTATTATACAATAATCAAATAATCGTTTTCATTTAATAATAAAAGCTACAACTCCCCTTAATTAGTGGTATAGAAACTAGGAGGTAACATATTTTGTGTTACATCATTCCATGTTCCAATAAAACAAACATTCACACTTTTTAGGCATAACATATCAATTTATGGATTTATTAGAAAAAAATTAATTAATTAAATTAATTAAAGTAAAATTCCCTTAAAGTACGTACCAAATTATGGTCATTAATTCTCAAAAAAGTAAAATTATAATAAACTAGGTTTAATTTTCAATGAATTAGGTTCTATTAGTTAAAATCCAAATTTAAGGGGCATCACATTAAAATTGTAGAATGTTGAAAAGGGGCATAATTTATAAAAAATGATGGATTGATGGAAAAGCAACATAAAAACTACCAGATAATATGGAAACCCACACAACCAATATTGAGGCCTGATTTAGTTTGTTTTGAGTGGATTTAAGGAAATGATTGAAATCCCTTAATTGAAGGAGAATTAGGACTAAATAAATTGAGTATAAATAGGGAAGATAAATGCAGAAAATATGAAGAGGGAGTCATGTACATATAGAAAGATATTTAATTCACTTTAAGGTGCCTTAATTGGAGGATTGAAGTGTGAGGTACCAATATTTATAGAGAATGAGAGGAGAATCTTAATGGGATAGGTGACACGCATAGGTGAGAGGAAATGATAAGGAAGGAAGAAGAAATAATACTGAAGGGACATTCAAGAATACTTCCATCAACATTAATGAAGAACATGGATTGGCCACATTATTGGACATGTCAAGGACCAACCATTTTTTGGATACTACCTTTGGAGAGGGCTCACAAGTTTTAGGTTCTAGGGTTGGGGAACCATGTGCTAATCATGCAAATCAACTTTTTCTAAGACATGACACTAGTCATATGACCTATATAGAACCTCTATAATGAATATACCGAACCATTTGGAACATCCAGCACCACTGGATTGTCATGGGGCCCACCAAAATTCATTGAAATCATTCTATTCTATCTGTCATCTCCTACATTTAGGTTTTGGAGCCTAATTCTCCCTAAACCCATCTGATCGCCTAAGAAACTTCTTATCCCTTCATCCAATTACAAAAAAAAACATTTATGTTTTTGAAATGTAGTAATTTCTTTCTGAATCATGAATAAATGAACAACCCATCCACCAAATTGTAGTGTTAATGATCCTTGAAATTTTCATGGATCATAAATCATGGGATGCTACTACATCACAAACTTAGAACATCTCATCTTCCAGAAGAATTTTGGAAAATTAAAAAAACAATCTACATCAATCATTATCTATGAAGCCACTTCCAAATGGCTACATTGCATTCCAAATTCCCAAAAACAAAATTAATGAATTACATAAAACATATTCTAAAAGCGATGTTTAAAAAAATTAAAGTTTTTTTACCAAACAGAACATCAATATAGAGCTTTCTTAAACCCATCTAACTCAATACAAGACAATTTTTTTCCACATTATTACTCCACATACGTATCTCCCAATTATATGTTATAAAATTTTCATTTTAATTCCAAATAGTCATAAATACCCCATTGGATCTATCAATTTATGAGTTCCCACCAGATTCTAATGGTTCTCAAAACATCATTCCGATTTTAATTGAGGTTTCAAACCAAAAAATTTCAACATTATTTTTATAAAACCATCCATTCCATGAAAACCCAAAAGGAATTTTACATTTCACCAATTTAAACCCAATAAGGTTCCATAAACAGTTCCTCACTAATTAAATCCAACAAAATAAGAGGGAACATATTGATCTATCTCTATCTAAATATTATCAAAACACTATTATTAGATATAAAATTCATTTAAAATTAATTAATTGATCGTATTTGATGAATGATACTTTTTATTTTCTCATAGCATACTCATTTAATACCATAACTAGATTTTGGAGATGTCTCTAGTTAAGACGTCCATTTAATGTCATCATGTGTGAGCATTACCCTCTACATATCATGATATAATTTTTTAATTTTACCCCAAAAATAATCTCATCCAAGCCCAATGAAAATTCGGTGTAACCTAAAAAATTTTACTACAAAACAATGATATAATAAATTGTATTCAATAATATGGTGTTTATAACTGAGGCATTAGTACTCGGTTGGATTGTCCAAATTCAGAACACTAACTATTTCTAAAAATAGTCATGTTAAATAACATCATTTGATTTTTGAGTCTATCCAGTGAATTTCTAATCTGGAACCTGAGTATCAATGAAGACGAACCATTCTTTGATAAGAACCATTCTAATGGAGCCCAAATTTAATGTTGTCTATTTGCAGAACATTAATGGAATTTTTAGATATATCATGGAGTATAACTGACCCAACCAAAGTTCACTCTGAATGATATCAAGATATTGGATCTGAGATACTACAAATAGATTAAACTAAATGGCTATCAAGTGTTACCGAGAAGAACTAAGACACTCCTATTATGAAGATGAATCACTCATCATGATTTCTTTCAAGGAGCAACAAAAATTTTGAACTCACCAATGTGAATGGAATTTCATGTTTTTCTAGACATTTAAATATTTTATTTCATGGTTGATACCATTTTTAATTAAGACGAAAAACTACAACTAATTGGAAATGATTCTACACAACATAAGACAGTTCCATCCACCAGTTACTAATAAAGGGATAACATCCAATCACACACCCTCTATCGACCACAAGTTGTATATACTGGACGTGGAAAACATGATTTAGCAGGAATTAAATTAAGTGAATATCTAACCATCCCCTTCAACGTGATGTAATTTATAATCATTTACATAATAATGTGACTCTTTGTCTAAGTGAAATCTATTTGAACCATTGCATTAGGAATAAAATGTAAAATAATTGACCAGCAAGTCATGACATCTGATTGTATTTAGAATACAATTATTAGCACAAGAAAAAGTCTGATTATTATTCCACATCAATTTCAATGTAGTTTTGTGATGACCTGTGATTTATTCATAATAGATCAAGGATCAATTGATAATTACAAAATCAACATGTATTAGTTTACCACAATAGTAACTTGATGTGTACCACATGTACCGTTGCTTACTACCATGAGATTATGTGATAAAATAGAACATACTTGAAATTATCAATAACACTATTTGACATAATAATTCAAGTATATAATAGCTTGTAAAAAAAAATACCTCAACCTCACCAGCATGTACTACTGTGAAACAAGATAACGACCTCCTCAGTCATCCAATGTTGAAGAGGATGATGTATAATATTCCCAAAAGATTATAATTCATTTAAAAATCCATAGTCATGTCCATCTTGATGAAAATATTTATTACATATTTCATCCATCCATAATGTGGATAAAAACATCGTAGGACCACCCATACATCCTTCAATTAATTTGGAAACGTAGATTCCTATTGGGAAAATCACCACTACAATGACATCTTTCACAAGAAGGGTTAAATGATTTAAAATTGTTGTAATGTTCTAAGGGTGATAATTATCACATGCTTGACCCTTTCCAACACATAATTAACTGATCCTACTAGGGAGTCCACACAAAAATGTACACTATGATTAAGGGACTATCATTTAATTTCGTTCACTAAATTAAAAGGCATTTGGGTAACATAGATGTTTTTATATGAAAGAAACTATTCATGGTGGGTTTTTACACTACACATATTCTGGGGTTAATCTCAATCCACCATTAAGGTTTCATTGAGCTAATTAATTTCATAAATTTTATTTTAATTCATTACAAATTTTAATTGATCAATTTAACGTCAACCACCATATAGAAAAAATGTATACAATCTAATTTACATAGAAATATATACCAAAAACAAGCCATGTTTTATCAAAAGTTCTTTTTAAACATTATTTTTATTAAAATTCCATCATAATTAGTTTATTCATTATATAATCCCCATTTTAAAAATCATTCACATGTTGATATGATTTTTTAATTGTATTACCTATTGATAATGTCAATTTATATCTATAGGGGAACACAACCAAATGGTTGTAATTAAAATTTAAATTAACTAACACCACATATATGAAATACTAAATTTGATGTAAATGTAATAATAATTATATTTAGAGAAAACTGTTCAAGTAATATCGAACTATATACTTATATTTAATTCTATAAATGGGTTATATTTGATTTAAATGATCATCCCTATAAAATATAATTTGTCATGACCCATCCGTCAGGGCATGTGTCGTGACGTACCCCAAGCCCGACTACCAAAGGCCTAAGGTTGCTGACTATCACTAAAAGAATCAAGTTACAAGTGGGAGGCATTTTTATGATTACCAAAATGCACACAAAGACAAAAACGTCCTAATGCTAGAAATGTAAACCCGCATGCCACTAAATAACCACTGAGTACAAGTACACTATAATGTCAAATGGGTCAGAATACAAAAACCACAAAAAAATAATTATAAAATAGTAAATAACTAATGAAAAATTGGATAACCATCCACTGGAATCCCCACCTGATGAGTATGTACATAGTAGCTACTCAAAGTGGTAGGAGTATGATCCACCTTACTCGTCTCACTAGGAACCACCAAATTCTGAGCCAACATGTTCTCCATCGAGGCATCGACCATCTGCAACAGACACAATAAGGGAGGGAAAAGTCTGTGAGGGGGTGAGTAGAAATATACTAATTAAGGACCCCATAACAAAAAGGAAGGACCACAATGAATTCCACAAACAAACCACAAATCATTATCACAATTCATGTCCATGAAGAAACACAGCTCACACAAGGTATATTCTAGAGTAAGAATGTAAGGCCAATAGTCATAATGTTGAAAACCAAGGGCTACTGGAGAACTCTTCCTCAACATGTACAGTGGGACTTCCAAGTCACACAGATGCTAATTCCCACTAACCTATGACTACTACGATACTTATCCTTGAAGTGTACCGTGGGTATGCTGGCTCACACAAATGTTTATCCCCACCGTGATCATGTCGGGTCCCACTGAAGTCGCTTCCCACTTATGGAACTACTGATGTATTCTTCTTGTCGAGTACCATTGGTCTACAAAGTCACACATAAGATTCTCCCCACTGTGGGCATGTTGGTTCACATAGAAGCCTCTTACCACTAGGCGATGGCAGCTTATCCACACAGGGTCTCTCACCAGCAGTTGTAATGTCTCAGCCTACTATAAGGTTTCTACATGTCACACATTTGATCTCGGGAGAACCGCCCCTAAATCCATTCATAAAATTTCATCATCAAGTAAATCCTACTAAGAGTATGATATAATATCTTCCACGTCATGAGGGTTTCAATGCATCAAGTGATTCTTCAACCATAAACCTGATTTGAATGTTATTGACATTTTTCCAAAAAATTGGCAGGCTGGGTCCTGGTCCAGTCTGGCCCACACCCTACCCAGACCCACGTTGAATCCGGGTGTGTCATCCCACAACTAGAAATGACGGTCACCTGTTCCCCTCACACACAGTCAGATACTGCATTCCACCTGGATCAATGGTCCATGGTTGCGGGCCGCTCCACCGACAAGGCTGAGAGGCCGCGTCTCTGCCAGATTCCACTAGACAAACTTGTGGATCTTGTCACTGCATTTTAGCCCGAGCTATTCGTGGCAGCCGACTCCTGTGTGCCGTCCTGGTGGGCCACCACCAACGCACCAGTATGATCTTCTACAGACTACTGAGTCTACAATAGTTGTCCGTTTTTTGCACTGACTGCACCTCCGGCCTCAGTGGGGTATCACAACCCCTACGATGGACTTCTGTCATATATTTGAACCTTTCAAAATGCTTATCTATGATGAACACATAAGCAGTGGGGATCATTAATTGTTCATGTCGTCCCACACCCTCCACGATAGAGTTTTGAAATAGGGCATGGTTTGGGGATTATGTTCTATCCACAGTAATTCAATCATTAATAGAGATCCTAAGAAACACCACCCTTCTGTAAGAACGGATGATTTTTGGATCAACCTATTCATGGGTTGATCTTCATTCACCATTTAGATTGAATAATTGGAAAAACCTAAAACAAATAGACCTCAACCTTGATTGATGTTCATGTCTTAAGAGCTCCTACCTTGAGGATTCAAGCTCTTGTTCCATTTTTACCTTCTCGTTCTCGTTCCTTGTAGAGTATAAATGTTGCTAGAAATATTCATACATTCATAGTTCATCATAGGGGAGGAATTTCTCTGTAGGTTCATTGGAGAAAATTCAACCAATTTATTTCCCAAAAGTGCTATTAAAAGTAACGATGTCACATTATTTATTTTATGTTATGACATCGTTTCATTACACAATTTCATTTATAAAACTGTATATCTATTATGCTTCAATTAAACAAGACATTAATAATCGTCCTTTAATATTCCTCATCATCAAATTGTAGATCCATTGTATTATTCTAAAAAGTGAGAAGGAAAACAAAATAATATTTTTATGTTACATTATTATTTTCCGAATACTCTGAAAAATAAATTTTCCATTTGACCCTTGTCGGTCAAAGTTAATCCATATTTAAGAAAATTATGTCGCTTCGAGATAAATTTTTCCCTTATATTTTTTATATGAGAATCAGTTTAGAGGTTAGGAAGACCCTCTTGTATGTTTACTTATGTGGAGTTAAAAATAGTTCAAATTTCCATTCCGAGATCACCGAGCCTTGGATTCACATGACGTTAAAGTGTGTGATCTCAAACTAATTCCATAAAATTTAATAAAACATTATATGTAAATTATGAGACATTAAATTCTCCCCACCTTAGGGATTTACATTCATGAAAGACAAAAGAGTGGATAAAAAATGGGGGAACTGAGCACGAATATTAGCATATTGCTCCCATGTGATCTCATTCCGATTCACTTCCTGCCACAAAATTAATACCATAGGAATCGACTGCCCATGGAGGACCTTCCCAT
Organism: Viscum album; assembly: GCA_963277665.1. Lineage (NCBI taxonomy): Eukaryota > Viridiplantae > Streptophyta > Magnoliopsida > Santalales > Viscaceae > Viscum > Viscum album. The sequence goes on along the minus strand of OY728151.1, from coordinate 972,636,862 downwards.
GTCTCTCCTCTATCTTCACTGGGAAATATGAAAACATTTCCACATCATCAATTTCAAACACGCCTCTATCAATGACATGCCATGGGACATGCACATACCTCCACTACTCTGACCCATGAAAAACATTGTGCCCCGGGTGCATCTACAGGGGAAAAGCTAGGCGGTATGCCACCATTACAACTCTAATATGAATTTTAAATGGTCTGATGAACCTCAGATATAACTTACCTCCATATCCAAATCTCTACAAACAACATTGGGGTGATACATGAAGGAACACATAGTCTTCCTCCTCATACTCGAAGGGCCTCTACCTCATGTTAAAGTATGATTTTTTCCTACTCTGAGTAATACTCAACCACTCCTAGATGATCAAAACCTTATTAGTGGTATCCCATACCAAATATAGACCCATGAGTTCTGTAACACCCCAAGATTCCACGGTACGCTTCCCTTTGAATAATATAGTATCGTGTTTTATACGCAACTTCGTGTTCTAACACACACCACAACCAATCAAACTATCAGTTAAGAATAGTAATAAACAATTTTTGAAATTTTATTAATTTTATAATTCAAAATGGACTTCATTTTTTTATTCAAAATATCAAAATTATATTAGCATGAATTTTTTTTATTTTTCTGAAAACATTCAATTTTTGATGAATAGTGATAAATACTAAGTTATAGTTTAAAACCATATTTTTATTTAAATAATTATTTATTTTATTTAAATTTATTTTTGGTCAAAATATATACACAATAACTATATACGTTCAATTTAATTCATTGGTGTCAGTTTATAATAATTTTAGATACATAAAAATTTTATTAAACTTTTCACCGTCTTTTACCCATATCCTATGAGAATTTGTAAATTCACATAAAACATAACATGACAGATTCTGTGAGTTGAATTTCAAAAATCCAAAAGACACAGTTAATATCAAGGAGTTAAAATGTGGTTCAATAAGATAAAAATATATTTTGGTGAATAGTAACTTTATACTTTTATTTACCACGGTTAAAAGTAAATTGGGTAATTAAGGGTAAACCAGATATTATTATTATCCTTACAAATGTCATAATTCTATTGGATAAGTATAATTTGTCCAAAAAAAACCATAATAATAATATATGAACCTCTTTGGTCTACTTAGATTAGATCAGGACATTTATTATTATTTAATTCAAAGAAGAGTTAAAAGAGTTAAAATCAATGTTTAATAACTAAAGCATTTTTCATATAGGGTTATACATAAGATAAATTCGACTATAAATATTCATTATAAATATAATTTTTTTTCCAAAATAATTGTATTTTATTTATAATTTTTATAAATTACATAAGTTATTTTATTTATGACACAATGATGATGATGTAAATAACTATTTAATGAAATATTAAAATAATTGATCTTTTAAATACGCAAATAAATGTAATTTGTGAATTTTTATGAATTACACTAATTTCCAAGTTTACTAAAACATATTTTATTTTTTTAGATGAATTTTTTATGAAGTAAAAATTCTGTTATGAATTTATCAATAAAAAAATATGAAATAGTGTCAAAATTGACATAAAAGAGTTTTTAAAACAAATATTATATTATTAATTGATATTCTATTCCTAGAAATATATGGTTTGTCCAAAAGACTTATTTAATGATATATGTATCATTAATGAACCACTTGGGGTTATCTTGGAAGTATATAGTATTTTTATTAACCATATAATAAAAAAATACAAAGAGATGTGGTAAATGTCAAACTATTTAACTGAGAGTTAAATCTATAAGATAAAGGAAATATAGTGACCCAAACTTGTCTAAAACCTATTTGATGAGTGGTTTTCAACCCTTCCCAACTGTAGAATTTAAATAATCTATTTTTTAGCCATTATAAGAAGAGCATTATTTTATTATAAAATAATATTTCTATCTTTTTATAAGGAGCCCCTCACCCCTCTTATAAAAGGGAACTCTCCCTTATCTCTAATTGACACCTTCAAAGCCTTTTGGATAGGCCACTCCCTGCCCAAATATCCTATCAACTTCCCTCAATTAATCCTAGAGGTCTTACTTTAGACATAAAGGCAACTTAAGGAGCCCTTTTGATCAAATCAATAATAATAACACGAAGAAGAGGTAATAATTTCACCACCCTCTTTCAAGTTCTTTTTTTCTTCCACTTCTTTTTTCCTTGTTAATTCCAATATAAAATAATTAATCTAGTATATTCTATATACTGCGATGTTATTATAAATATGTTATGTCCATATTCATTATTCTATCAATCCTTTGAATGACATGTCACCATACATGCGTACGTACGGCTTACCGTCCCAACGTCGTGGTGTAATTGTTATTCAATACATTATAATTTGTATGGGTATAATAATGATATGTAATTGTTATAAATAATGGATATAACTTGATAATGATTCTGTATATATTATCTACCATCCTATTATATATTATTTTAATATCAAAAGAATGATATTGTTGCTTGTGCGTACGTACGGATTACCATCTTCACGAATGCTATGAGATTCATTACCCATCATATCCATTCAAGAATAATTTTCATTTAATGATTAGAAATAATGTTTAAAGACTTGATACCATTCTGGATATGAATCAGATACATCCCATCCATAAAAAATATGACTCACATAATAAATAATATAAGGGAAATCGAATTTGTTAACACTTGAAACGACAATAATACGAAGATATTATTAACAAAGAAAAGTTAAAAAATAATTTATGATATCATATTAATGTTTATGATTCTTGTTTAATTTAATCAAAATTATTTCACCATTATAGAAGAGGATAACCTACCCTCAACCATGGAAAATTACAAGGTAAGGCTTAATTCTACAATATCTTCATTATCTGAAGATGTTATTACGTAATTACATACTGGTACCTCTTCATCATCCACATCCATGTTTCAAAAAAATGTATTTCAAAACATTTTTACTATTTAATATACAATGGATTAAAGTCATTTATACCCTTATGTGTTTTTAAAGGAATCATTCCATCATTTTCCAAAAAAGTTACTTTTTGACCTTTTCGACAAATTTATGGTAAGAATGATTTTTTAACTTATACGTTAGGTGCGGCTATTTTCTGCCATTATAACATCATCAAAGATTCCCTTAAATTGTTATAAAAATATTTTCAAAATAAATTTTTTCTTTATAATTATGTTACACATAAATGATTTCAATATAGAAAGAGATATTTCTCTAAAAAGGGTTTTGATTTCATCTATGTCAACATTCTTCGATGGATTTTAAGTTTATTTGAAGTTGATTTGTTTTGATACAGAACATCCATATTGTATTGAAGGTTTTATTATATGTTTGACTATGGATGTGATATTTTTATACCATTCATGGATTATGGTTTTATAATTTTCGTTTCGTATTCTAGTTTTACTATGAATGTTTATGATATTTTTAAACCTTTTCATATGTGGAATGTATTGGACTTAGTAAGTGACGGGTGGAGCCTGCTATAGCTCTTCGATGCATTGATAGGTCTCATGATACAACTATACATGGAATTGGCCAAGGGCATTCTCAATTTTATATATGGTTTTGGCAAAGGCCTTAATCATTTTTAGACATCTTGGCCAAGGTCTTGACAAAATGTTTCGGAATGTCCGGAATTTTACATTCCCTCATTATGGAAATAATATTGATGGTTCATGTGGTCATTCGACTGGTAGAATACCCATGATTATGTTTTATTATGGAATTACTTTCTCAAGTCATATTCCTACCATAAAAGTCTTCATGATTATTATTGGTAAACTCAAGAGGTTTAAATTATTCATCATGCCTAATATTTATGTTATATTTCACTGTATTTCTTACCCTTTCAAGGAATTTGAGCTCACCCCTTTCATATGTATCATTTTCCCCAGATATAAAGATGTTAGTTATGAGTTACTTGTAGGCATTATCTAGGAGGTTTGGATGTTTCCAATGGAATACATTCGTGTTGTAGTTTTGTTTCAAGTTGTAAAGTTGAACTTATATATGAATCTTGTTTCCAATAATACTAAACTGATCGGTCTTTCGAGACATGATTTCCTTATGATCATGCCAATTTTGTGTAATAATGCACTGACTCTGAGTAACTGGGCTTGAGGCGTTATAGTTGGTATCAATGGATGTTTAGTACAAACCTTGGAAACTAGATTTAGATAAACTCGGATTAGAGCACATTACCCTAAGATAGACTTTGAGGATTAGTATAGAAGAACTTTATAAAATTTTGGTATTGTAATGATTTTGTGAGTTTTCCAAGAAAATACATCCCTGTATGGATACGAGTAAATATAGGCGGCCCTGGAACAGATGTACCTATGGGTAAAACCCGAAAACACCACTATGAGCTAGACTAGAATGGGAACTAGTGCACGACAACGGGCCTTGATGCACTCTTGGTTACGATACTCCTGGTGGATATGATTAGGATAATTATCTTTTTCTTTACAAACCATTATGAAGTATCTATGAGTATATACTTACTCAAAGAAATCATTTTGATGATTATGGATTACATCCATAAACTTTTGAATTTATGTTTAGTGTTTTACATGTTCGGATTTATGTATTTCGATTCATAAACTAATCTATTTTATAACATTTTTTAGAAATGACGCCTAGTGGAAGGAATGTAAACCGTATCAATGAACACACTCCATGAAGGGATTTCCCTCCTACTCAGGATAATTATAGTGGATCTGGTTATGCCACTAGTGCTGATAAACTTATCAACATTCTGGGACAACTCACTCAGGTTATAAATGATAACCTTACCCATATGGAGAACCCTGATCTATAGCGTGGAGGATCAATGTTTGATCTCTTCATTAGGAAAAAAACGCAGTCATTCAATGGGGGTACAAATCCATTAGTGGCTGAGCAATGGATAAATTCCATAGAGATAATATTCTACGCTTTGGGGAGTAGGGAAAGGGAAAAAGTTGTCATTGCAGTTTACCGCCTCACTAGAGATTCTGATCAATGTTGGCCATTAATTCAAAATACAAATATGGAATGGATGGAGTTTAATAAAATTTTCACAGAAAAATACTTCCCTCATGACCCTTGAGTAGATATGGAAAGACAATTTCTTAGTCTGAGGAAAAAGGAGGATGAGAACATCACAAATTATGAAGCTAACCTTACAAGGATAGAGAGGCATGAGTTAGATTAAATATGTAACCCAAGATTTATGATTGATAGTTTATTTGATGGCTTAAAACCATTTCTCTATTGAGAATTAGTATGACAATCTTTCTCATCATATGAAGATATTGTCTCGTGTGCTATCAAGACAGAAATGGAATTCTCTATGTCTTATGACATTAAATAAAAACATGAGATGAAGTGATCTTTCGAACACTCTGAGAATGGAAATAAGGAAACATGTAAGAAGGGACGAATTGAATTTCCACCCTGTGATAACTGCAGAAGTAAGCACCCTTGTGCCTGTATAAAAGGAAAAGGAGTATGCGTGAAATGTGAAAAAAGGCCATATTGCTGGTGAATATAAGGGAAAGAAATATGCTCCCAATGTTCAATGCTACAATTACAGGGAGACTGTAATTTATGAAAATTAATGTCCTAAACGTCAGGGAAACTTACCTCAGACAAGGACAATCTATCAAGGCCATGCTTATGTGATTACTACTTCTGAGGTTGAAGCTCAGAAAGACGTAGTGGCAGGTAATTTAATGGTTTCCTAATGTTTATAAAATGCATTATTTGTTTATGGATCATCGCATTGTTTCATATATTCCTGGTTTGCTAATAAAATTGGATATTTCCAATTTGATTTAACAAGGGGGTTTCAGTCAAAACTATTAAGGGAAGTATCATTGAAACAATGTTTTGTGAATCCGTCCCCATTAGAGCAATAAATGTAATTTATCTGCCGATCTCATCGTCATACCCATGATTGAATTTGATATAATCATCGGTATGGATTGGCTTTCAGACCATGATGTAGAAATTTATTGTATGAAGATGGAGGTTACGATTTTTCATGATGAAGATAGAGAACACCTTATCTTTAGAGCAGAATCATCACCACCTGATTCTTATCTAGATCCACCCCCAGTAGCTCAACTAAAATCAATTATTGGGGAGGAAGAGAATGAAATAACTGTGGGTGAGGAAAGGGATTTTCAAATAGAGGATGTATCTGTTGTGAAAGAATATGTTGATGTGTTTCTAGAAGAATTACTTGGACATCCTGCAGAATATGAAAATGACTTTTCCATTGATTTAATTACTAGATCAAGGACCATATCAAAGATCCCTTATAGAATTGAAACTGTGGAATTAGTGGAACTAAAGAAAAAACTAGAGAAATTGAGTAATAAGGGATTTATTAACCCTAGTGTTTCTCCATGGGTAGACCCTATCCTTTTTGTTAAGAAGAAATATGGATCTATGAGGTTGTGTATCGACTACAGGGAAATAAATGCAATCTCAATAATGAACAATTATCCCCTACCTCGCATTGATGATTTATTCGACCAACTTCATGGAGCTCTTTATTTTTAAAAGATTGACCTTTGATCTGGATATCATCAGTTATGTGTGACGAAGGAAGACATTATGAAAACATAATTTTAAACCAAGTACGGGCATTATGAGTTTCCAGTAATGCATTTTGTATTCACTAATGCACCCTCTGTATTCATGGATCTAATGAATAGTGTTTTCAAAGATTATCTCGATGATTTTGTGGTGTAATTTATTGATTACATCTCGGTATAATCCAAAAGATAGGAAGATCATGAAAATCAATTGCACATTATCCTGAAGACACTTAGAAGTCAATAATTATATGGGAAGTTTAGAAATTATGAATTTTGGGTTCAGGAGATTTCTTTTCATGGACATATTGTGTCCAAGGATGGAATCCCTGTCGATCCTTCTAAGACCAAGGAAATCCAAGAATGTCCAGCACCGACGAGTATAACTGAGGTACACATTTTTATTGGTTTAGCAAGTTATTATCAGCGTTTCATCTAGAATTTTTTCTTGATTGGATAACCCATTAACCAAGCTCACACATAAATGGGTTAAATTTGTTTGCACAAAATATTTTGAAGAATGTTTCGGAGAACTGAAGAGAATATTAGTAAATTCTCCTATATTGATTCTACCATCGGGGAATGAAAGGTTTTTTATATATAGTGATGCTTCAATGAAAGGACTTGGTTGTGTCATTATGCAGAATGATAGGCTTATTTCTTACTCATCACGATGCTAAAAATTAATGAGATAAACTATCACACTCATTATCTAGAGATAGCAAGTGTAATATTTTCTTTGATGATTTGGAGGCACTATATCTATGGTGAAAAAATGTGAGATATATACCGATCACAAGAGTTTGGAGTATATTTTATCACAAAAGAACTCTACATGAGGCCAAGGAGATGGATTTAACTACTCAAGGAATATGATTGCACTATACACTACCACTCAGGAAAGGAAAATAAGGTGGAATATTCTTTGAGTAGAAAGGGTCACAGAGTTTTGAACAAGAAGAGAGTTCAAAAGGGTCCTATATATATAGATCTAGTAAATATGGATATGGGAATAACCATGGAAGGAGAAACATCAATAATTTATTCAAATGGTTTCCAAACCATCTTTACTATAATGGATAAAGAGTTTTTAGACCAGTGATGAAGAGTTTCAAAAGAAGATTAATGCTGTGAATGATAGGAGATTGAGTGACTTTGTTTATGAAGATGGAATTTTGAAATTTCATAAGAGGATTTGTGTTCTTGATATACCTGATCTAAAAAGGGAATTTTTATATGATTCTCATAGATCCAATTTCTTTATACACCCTAGGCACACTAAAATGTATAGAGATTTGAAGGAAATTTTTTTGTGGGACAAATAGAAGAGGGAGATTGCTGATTTTGTGTCAAGATGTATGGTTTGTCAATAAGGGAAATCTATAAGGAAACAGCCTGGAGGAGTCTTGCATCCTCTTCCCATACCTGAGTAGAAATGGGATAATATTAGGATGAACTTTGTCATGGGACTACCAAAGACTCATATAAGGAATGATGCTATATGGGTCATTATTGATCGTCTTACCATGTTAACAATTTTTCTTGAAAAAAGAGATGATTTAAAACTTGAACGATTGGAAAGAATATATATTAATGATGTTGTTAGACTTCATGGAGTACCACTATAAATTGTTTCTGATCATGATCCACGTTTTACTTCATGATTCTGGAAATGTATTCAGAAATCCCTGGATAATAAACTTCGTTTGAGCACTGCCTACCACACCCAAACTGATGGACAATCAGAATGGACTATTCAAACCTTAGAAGACATGTTGAGAACATGCTCACTTGACTTTCAAGGTATGTGGGTTCAATATATTACCTCTGGTATAATTTTCCTATAACAATAAATTCGATTCAAGTATTCGGATGGCACCATATGAAGCGTTATATAGAAAGAGATGTCACACACCATCCTATGGGTATGATGTTGGTGAATGAAAAATCATAGTCCCAGAACATGTGGAGGAAATGATGGAAATGGAAAAGGTAATCCAAACCCACATCAAAGAATCTCACAGTAGGAAGAAGAGCTATTCTAACAACTGAAGGAAGGTTTGGTAATTTCAGGTAGGAGATCATGTTTTCATGAAGGTATCTCCCTAGAAGGGAGTTATACGTTTTGGTAAGAAAGGTAAATTGAGTCCCGGGTACATCGGAACTTTCGAAATTCTAGAATGAATTGGGGATGTAGCTTACCGTTTGGAAATGCTGCCAAGTCTCTTCAAAGATCATGATGTATTCCACGTATAACTGTTGAGAAAATACATGCCTGAACCAAAGCATGTACTTACCTATGAGAAATTAGAACTGGAACCTGATTTGTCTTATTGAGAAGAGACTATCAAGGTTCTTGATACAAGAGAGTAGGTGCTGAGAAACCAGATGACTCGTCTGGTAAAAGTTCTTTGGAGAAACTATAAGATTGAAGAGACAACGTGGGAACCCAAAGAACATATGATGAAGAACCACCCGAGTCTTTTTATGCAGTAATATTCTAGAAATTTCTAGGAAGAAATTATTTAAAGGAGGGGAGAATGTAACACCCTAATCTTCCACTGTATTCTTATCTTTGAATAATATAGTAGCTTGTGTTGTATGAAACTTCGAGTTCTAACACACAACACAACCAATTAAACTAGCTATAATGAATAGTAATACCCAATTTTTGAAATTTTATAAATTTTATCTTTCAAAATGGACTTCATTTTTTATTCAGAATATTGAAATTATCTTAGGGTGAATTTTTCGTATTTTTCTGAAAACATTCAATTTTTGATGAATAGTGAAAAACTCTAAGTTATAGTTTTTAACCTAATTTTTATTTAAATAATTATTTATTTTATATAAATTTATTTTTTGTCAAAATAGATACATAAAATATATATAAGTTCAATTTTATTCATTGGATTTAGTTTATAATAATTATATATATATATAAATTTTGTTGAACTTTTCACCGACTTTTACCCATCTCCTAGGAGAATTTTCTAATTAACATAAAACATAATTTTACCGCTTCTACGAGTGGAATTTCTCAAATACAAGAGAGACAGTTAATATCAAGGAGTAAAATATGGTTCAATAAGATAAAAATAATTTTTGGTGAATAATAACTTTTTACTTTTATTTACCACGGTTAAAATTAAATAGGGTAATTGAGGGCAAAAATGATATTATTATTACCCTAAAACATGTCCAAATTCAATTTAATAAGAATAATTCGATATAAAAAACATAGTAATAAAATATGAAAATCTTTGGTCCACTTGGATTAGATTAGAACATTTATTATTATTTAATTCAAAGAAGAGTTAAAAGAGATAAAATCAAAGTTTAATAACTAAAAAATTTTAATATAGGGATATACATAAGATAAATTCGATTATAAATATTAATTAGAAAGCCAAAAATATTTCCTACATAATTTTATTTAATTTATAATTTTTAGACCTTAAATAATTTATTTATTTCTGACCCAATGATGATAAAATAATTAACTATTTAATGAAATATTTAAATAATTGATATTATAAATTCTCAAATAAATGAAATTTGAGACTTTTTATGAATTACAGTAATTTTAAAGGTTAATATAACATATTAGGGTTCGTTAGATGAATTTGTTTCGAAGGAATAATGCTGTAATAAATTTAGCAAAAAATACACATAATAGTGTCAAAATTGACATAAAAGAGTTTTTAAAACAAATATTATATAATTAATTGATATTATAATCCAAAAATTATAAGGATTGGCCAAAGAAGTTTTATAATGATAGGTGTATCATTAATGAACCACTTGTGTTTCTATTAGAAATATATAGTAATATTATTTACCATATAATAAAAAACTACAAAGAGACGTGGTAAATGTCAAACTATTTAACTAAGAGTTAAATAAAAAAGATAATGTTAATGTAGTGACTCAAACTAATCTAAAACATATTGGTTGAGTGGGTTTTGACCCTTCCCCACCATATTGTTTAAATATTACATTTTGAAGCCATTAGAAACCGAAAATGATTTTATATAAAATAATATTTCTAGCTTTTCCAAAGGTGCCCCTCGCCCCTCTTATAAATGTGCACTCCACCTTCTCTCTAATTCACACCTTCAAATCCTTTTGGCTTGACCTGACCCTACCCAAATATCCTCTCAAATTTACTCACATAATCCTAGAGGCCTTCCATTAGTCATATATCTAACTTATGGAGCCCTTTTGATCAAATCAAAAGGAAGAACCTGAAGAAGAGGCAATAATTTTACCAACCTCTTTCAAGTTCTTTTCTTCTTCCACTTATTCTTTAATTGTTATTTCAATTATAAAATAATAACTCTAGTATCATATATATAATTTGATGTTATTATAAATATGGTACAACCATATTAATTATTCTATCCATCCATTGAAAGACATGTCACAATACCTGCGTACGTACGGCTTACCATCTACACGTGGTGGTGTAATTGTTATTCAATACATTATTATTTGGATGGGTATAATAATGATGTATAATTGATGAAGATAAAGAATATAACATGATATTTATTCTGTATATATGATATACCATCCAATTATATATTATTTTAAAATCAAAAAATGATATTGTAACAGCCCAAGATTTTATGAAAAATATTCTTTTTAATTTTATTAATGTCTTGTGTTGTACGCTACACCAAAAGGAGCTTGCACAACACGCATCTTTGACTTGCCTTGCATTACACGCAATTGCAACCTTCCTCGATAGCGTGTGTAGTACGCAATACTGAGTTTCTCGAAACAACGATATGCTATTAAAATATTATTAAAACTAGTTGTTATGAATAGTAATAACCACTTTTTAAATTTTAGAAATTTTAGCTCTCAAAATGGACTTCATTTTTGGATTCGGAGTATCGAATTTAGCATAAGGTGAAATTTTGGTACTTTTCGGATAACTTTCATATTCTGACGAATAGTGAAAATTAATAAATTATAATTAAAAACTACTTTTTTAATCAAAATAATTAATAGTGATAAGTTATTAATTTGAGTGGTTTTAAAGTATATTTAGAATATATTTTTACAATTTAATACAATTTTGGTCATTGAATGTAATTTCACATTTAAACCAGACATAATCAAGTGTCAATATTTTGATAGATATTGTTTCTTAAAAACACGCTATTTGTTTTAACAGCGGGATTTAATTATAAAATTAATTAATGAAACTTTTATGTTATGAATTTGGTAAAATAGACTTCATTTTTGAATTCAGAATATGAAATATAGCTTAGGATGAAATTTTGGCATTGTTCTGAAAAACATCAATTTTTGATGAATAGTGAAACTACTAAGTGGTAGTTAAAAAACTGAATTTTTCATAAAACTTAATTTTACCGCTTCTGTGAATGGAATTTCAAAAATCCGAGAGACACAGTTGATGTCAGTAAGTAAAATGTGGTTCAATGAGATGAAAATAATTTTTGGTGAATAGTAACTTTTTACTTTTATTTACCACGGTTAAAAGTAAATAGGGTAATTAAGGGTAAGAATGATATTAATATTATCCTAACACATGTCCTAATTCTATTGGACAAGTGTATCTCTACCAAAAACAACCTTAAGTGTAAAATATTATCATTTAGGCCCACTTGGATTAGATTAGGTCATTTATTATTATTTAATTCAAAGAAGAGTTAAAAGAGTTAAAATCAAAGTATATTTACTAAAACATTTTTAATATAGGGTTTTACATAAGATAAATTCGATTGTAAATATTCATTAGAAAGTTAAAAATATTTCCTACCTGATGGTATTTTATTTTTAATTTTTAGACATCAAATAATTTAATTTATTTGTGACACAGAGATGATGCAGTAATTATCTAATTAATGAAATATTGACGTAATTGATATTATAAATACCAAAATAAATGTAATTTTTAGACTTTTTATGAATTACACTAATTTTTTAGGATACTATGATATATTAGTGTTGATTTAATCAACTTTTTTTGAACATATAATTCTGTTATGACTTTCACAAAAATAATATATCAAATAGTGTCAAAATTGACACAAAATAGTTTTTAAATCAAATATTATATTATTAATTGTTATTTTATTCCTAAAAATCTAAGGTTCGGCCAAATGACATAGATAAGGATATATGTATTAATAATATACAATTTGGGGTTCGTTTGGCATGTTATAGTAAGTTTATTAACCATATAGTGAAAGAAAACTAAAAGACATGGTAAAAGTTAAATTATTTAACTTAGAGTTAAATCTAATTGATAAGGTTAAAATAATACCCTAAACTTGTCTAAATCCTATTTGATGATAGGATTTCGACCCATCCCCACTTTAGCTTCGAAATAAGACCCTTTGGAACCATTATAAACCGATTTTGACTTTAATATAAAATAATATTTTGAGATATTCCTAAGGTGACCCTCTCCTCCCTTATAAAAGGGCACCTCCTCCCCCTCCTCCTCACACCAATTTGAGCCCTCAAGCTCGGCCAACCCCTGACATTTTCTATTCTCCACTTCCCTAGAATAATCCTAGAGGTCCTGGTCTTCTTCAAAGACCAATCTTAGTTCCCTAAGTGGAGGATTCAAAGAGGCGTTCCAAAGAAGAGGTAATATCCATTACCGATCTTTTCAATTTCTTTCTTCTTCAACTTCTTCTTATTTAGTTGTTTCATTATAAAGTAATAACATCAGTATTACTTACATACTGATATGTTATTATAAATATGAAACAACCCTAATTCACCTTCTATCCATCCTACGGAAAAATGAAATCACCGCGCGTGCGTACATACGGAATACCGTCTCCACGGCGTGGTGTAATCTATTTTCCACCATCACCTTACAAGGATGGGTATAATTGTGTAATGAGTAACTATTTATGATTATTATAATGTAATATTGATACTGAAATAATATATATATACTCAAATACAATTCCATGATCATGGGAACGATATCATCACTCGTGCGTACGTACGGAATACCGTCTCCACGATGTGATGCGACTCGTTCTACATGATCATCATTACATAGTAATTATATAAATGAATTGAATGAATAAATATGATATATGTTACACTAATACCATTCTGGATATAAGATATCTATAACCATAAAAGAAGAATAAGAATTTATTCGGCAAAACACGCATAAGAACAAAAGGCAATAAGGACCCGAGTAACAAGTAACAATGAAATATTACTAACAAGAAGCTAAGAATATAACCATATATGATATCATATCAATATGTATGATTCTGGAATAAGTCAATAACATTATTTAAACCATTATACAGGAGCTTCGGACACGTACAAAGAAAATCGGATCTAAGGTAAGGGAAATATCACAATCTCATTTTTATCCGAGATTGTTTATTCGTAAGTATTTACTGGGGTGTATTTTATCATCCACATCCATGTTTCATGAATATGTAATATTATTTCCATCCACCTACAATTGTTTAAATCCATTTTTACCCTTCGGTGAGTTTTTAGTAAAAGATATGAAAGGAATCTTTTGTCGTTTTTCGTATGAGGTACTTTTTGACTTTTCCGACAAAAGTACGAAGAATGTTTCTTTAACTTATACGGCATGAATGTATTTTTAAAACATTATTTTCAAGAAGCTTCCTTTACAAATTTTCAAGTTTATTTTTAATCAACTTATTTTAGTTTATAATTGTATGAAATGTTAAGAAAAGAAAAGTTTTTTTTGAAGACGAAAGGATATTTTCCTCAAGAATGGAGTTCAAGTGTTTTATCAAAATTATTTTCCATATAAGATAATAAAGGGTTCTGTTTTTATCCCTATTATTACATTGATTTGATTATGTTGTGAGGGAATTATTTTTATGAAATCATTTACATTATATGATTTGTTTTATGATGTTTCAAGAATCCCATTTCTGTTACATGTGTTATGCGATAATGTATGATTTATGATTATGTGGGACACATAAGAAAGGATTCATTATAAGATGGGTGGGACCTAAATCTCCCTCCAATGCATTGGGTAAAGATTTTATATCTCATGAGATAGACATGGCTGGAACGGTAGGTTATACCGGTTCAGTGAAACAGGACTGTAACGAGGGTGAATCGGTTCAGAAAGGGACTTTGTCTACTAAGATAGTCTTGGCAATGAGTCATGACTAACAAGAAATGATTTTCCATGATTATGTGTGCATGATACAATGTTTAAAGTTTCATGTTATGATTATGGGGATCTCATTTTCACTTCTGTGATTTATTCCACGTTAAGATATTATGATCTCTTTTGCAGGTTTTGATTTTCAAAAATATATGATATGATTTTTATCTCCTGTGTTTACCCTTACTGAGCAATTGAGCTCACCCATTTATGTTTTTTTTCCCTAGGATATAAAGAAAGGTTTTAGGTAAAAAAAGGGAAGATCTTTATGGGAGATATTGAAGATATTTCACCACGATTATAAGATTACGTTCCGAGTTTCCAAAGACACTAAACTATTACGATCCTTGTGTGTGTGTTTTTGTTATGTACTAAGTATTCCGAAAAAGTAATGTAATGTCCATGTACGTCAAGCTTCGGGTCTCTACAGTTGGTATCAGAGGAATGGTTTAGTTAACCTTTGGAAACTAGGATGCGAAAACGTTAGTGAGATCCCTAGAGATATTTCTAAGGTATGTCTAGGGATGTACCTAAGGATAAGTACATGTATAGGATATAGTCCTAGAACTATGGTAACGATATTAGATTAAACCAAAGATGATAGATATTGAAGTTACTCCCCCTTTATTATGATTTTTTGTCTCTCACACTATTCTTCTTGGGTTTTATAAAATGGCTGGAAACAAGATGATCCACGATAATGGAGGATATGATGGACAATGGAATGATGAGCAACCAAATTAAATGTGATCTGGAAGTCCAAACATCATTATTATGCCGAATCAGCAATCTCATAATATGATCAATAAAGTAAAATTTGGTAAGTTTCCTGACTCGAATAATAAGAGAAAGATGGAGTTTCATGATGGTCATAGAGGAAAGAAAGTTCAATTTCCCCTATGTAAATCATGTGGGAAGAGGCATCAAGGAGAATGTTTCAAAGGAACTGGAAGATGCTTTGGGTGTGGAAAAGGACACAAAGCTAGTAAGTGCAAAGGAAATGGTTCAGCTAACACCAGGGATGAGGATAATGGTATTTCTACGACATCGACAATGGTTAAATGTTTTAAATGTGGAATGTACGGGCATTATGCAAACCAATTCCCTAAGGGAATGTCTCATGAAGAGAATTCGTATGGTCGTATGGGTAGTATTTATGTGGATGGTGATGAAGAGACTACAAATGATATGTGAGATGAAAGAATTGTTGAAGCTCGGTCAATAGTTTAAGAATGTAGTGGAATGATTACATGTTTATCAAGTGTAATGTTGTATAAGTAATCTCATGGTACTATGGAATAAAGAGACATCTAAGGATTGTTACACTATTGTCTTTCCTTATGTTTTGAAAGTATGTGATGAATGGTACCAGTATTTTTGGAAAGTAGATGATATGCGCATAATGAAGGGATAAGGAGAAAATTAAATGTTTAATAGTATTCATGAGCTCATGACTGATTTAAAGAGAAGTTTATATCATGGTTTGACTATCTAGAATTTTGAGGATTTTGGTATCTGGAAAGTGTTATCTTTTGACAGCACTCATTTTTTTCACTAAGATTCAATGGGTATTCATTTTTCAAGAGATTACATGATTATGGTATTAACATGACTGGAATGTGACGAACAAGATATATGAGGGATAAATGATGGCATTCACGTGATCATTTTCTCTATACTATAAGCTTGGACCGAAGTATTTTAGATAAGCCTAAAGATTAGAATGGATTATGTTGGACATAAGTTAGGATAAATCATATTTCGATATTATTGATGGGATGTTATAGTAATATAGCTTTAGAAAAAGGAAAACCTGCAGGACGGGCGACAGCCCATCGCGTCGGACAAGGCTGTGGGAATCGAACCCACAACCGAAGTGCGACTGGACTTTATCGCCAACCACTGACCTACAGAAATTCCCTGTTTAGTAGAAACTAGTTTTATGTTATTAATCGGTATGATATATGATGTATAAGTTCATTTTTGGAACCATATACGATTAACCATAAGATGGTCTTGTAAATTTTGCTAACCTTTTGTTTGAAAGAGATGGAATGACCCATCATTCTATCACATGATCTGCTAATACATCACGAATGAAAAATTCAAATTCATTTCATTAAGAGATGAAGTGGAAATTGTCTAAAGAACGACAAATGGTGAGACTATACCAAAATCACGAATGTATTTCTTCTAATTCCAATTTCATCAACTTTAGGGAAACGATCCTGAAAACCAAAAATGTTGTCCTAGTGCTCTTATATCTGATTAATCAGATGGTACCTTAGATCGTCACAAATTTATGGATTTGTGATTGTTGGATTTTCCATAGCCATGTTCTCTACCTCTCTCCATCAGAACATGATGGTTAGATTTTTCTTCCATATCCATATTTTCACCTATGTGGAAACCCAGTGATTAGTTTATTTGGGTAACCATTACATTTCATACATTTATTTTTAAATATTGGTTTTGGTATTCCTTTTTACGATGTGGGTTTCTATTAAAGAAACTTTCTAATAGTAAACCATTTATAACCCCGACGAATTTCAAGGGCGAAATTCATTTTAAGGGGGGTAGAATGTAACAGCCCGAGATTTTATGAAAAATATTCTTTTTAATTTTATTAATGTCTTGTGTTGTACGCTACACCAAAAGGAGCTTGCACAACACGCATCTTTGACTTGCCTTGCATTACACGCAATCGCAACCTTCCTCGATAGCGTGTGTAGTACACAATACTGAGTTTCACGAAACAACGATATGCTATTAAAATATTATTAAAACTACCCGTTATGAATAGTAATAACCACTTTTTAAATTTTAGAAATTTTATCTCTCAAAATGGACTTCATTTTTGGATCGGAGTATCGAATTTAGCCTAAGGTGAAATTTTGGTACTTTTCGGATAACTTTCATATTCTGATGAATAGTGAAAATTACTAAATTATAATTAAAAACAACTTTTTTAATCGAAATAATTAATAGTGATAAGTTATTAATTTGAGTGGTTTTAAAGTATATTTAGAATAAATTTTTACAATTTAATACAATGTTGGTCATTCAATGTAATTTCACATTTAAACCAGACATAATCAAGTGTCAATGTTTTGATAGATATTGTTTCTTAAAAACACGCTATTTGTTTTAACAGCGGGATTTAATTATAAAATTAATTAATGCAACTTCTATGTTATGAATTTGGTAAAATAGACTTCATTTTTGAATTCGGAATATGAAATATAGCTTAGGATGAAATTTTGGCATTGTTCTGAAAAACACCAATTTTTGATGAATAGTGAAACTACTAAGTGGTAGTTAAAAAACTGAATTTTTCATAAAACATAATTTTACCGCTTCTGTGAATGGAATTTCAAAAATCGGAGAGACACGGTTGATGTCAGTAAGTAAAATGTGGTTCAATGAGATGAAAATAATTTTTGGTGAATAGTAACTTTTTACTTTTATTTACCACGGTTAAAAGTAAATAGGGTAATTAAGGGTACGAATGATATTAATATTACCCTAACACATGTCCTAATTCTATTGGACAAGTGTATCTCGACCAAAAACAACCTTAAGTGTAAAATATTATCATTTAGGCCCACATGGATTAGATTAGGACATTTATTATTATTTAATTCAAAGAAGAGTTAAAAGAGTTAAAATCAAAGTATATTTACTAAAACATTTTTAATATAGGGTTTTACATAAGATAAATTCGATTGTAAATATTCATTAGAAAGATAAAAATATTTCCTACCTGATGGTATTTTATTTGTAATTTTTAGACATCAAATACTTTAATTTATTTATGACACAATGATGATGCAGTAATTATCTTATTAATGAAATATTGACATAATTGATATTATAAATACCAAAATAAATGTAATTTAAGACTTTTTATGAATTACACTAATTTTCTAGGTTACTATGATATATTAGTGTTGATTTAATCAAATTAGTTTGAACATATAATTCTGTTATGACTTTCACAAAAATCATATATCAAATAGTGTCAAAATTGACACAAAATAGTTTTTAAATCAAATATTATATTATTAATTGTTATTTTATTCATAAAAATCTAAGGTTCGGCCAAATGACTTAGATAAGTATATATGTATTAATAATATACAATTTGGGGTTCGTTTGTCATGTTATAGTAAGTGTATTAACCATATAGTGAAAGAAAACAAAAAGACATGGTAAAAGTTAAATTATATAACTTAGAGTTAAATCTAATTTATAAGGTTAAAATAATACCCTAAACTTGTCTAAATCCTATTGGAAGATAGGATTTATACCCATCCCCACTTTAGCTTCGAAATAAGACCCTATGGAACCATTATAAACAGATTTTGACTTTAATATAAAATAATATTTTGAGATATTCCTAAGGTGCCCCTCTCCTCCCTTATAAAAGGGCACCTCCTCCCCCTCCTCCTCACACCAATTTGAGCCCTCAAGCTCGGCCAACCACTGAAATTTTCTATTCTCCACTTCCCTAGAACAATCCTAGAGGTCGTGGTCTTCTTGAAAGACCAATCTTAGTTCCCTAAGTGGAGGATTCAAAGAGGCGTTCCAAAGAAGAGGTAATATCCATTACCGATCATTTCAATTTCATTCTTTTTCAACTTCTTCTTCTTTAGTTGTTTCATTATAAAGTAATAACATCAGTATTACTTATATACTGATATGTTATTATAAATATGAAACAACCCTAATTCACCTTCTATCCATCCTACGGAAAAATGAAATCACCGTGCGTGCGTACGTACGGAATACCGTCTCCATGCCGTGGTGTAATCTATTTTCCTCCATCACCTTACAAGGATGGGTATAATGGTGTAATGAGTAACTATTTATTATTATTATAATGTAATATTGATACTGAAATAATATATATATACTCAAATACAATTCCATGATCATAGGAACGATATCATCACTTGTGCGTACGTACGGAATACCGTCTCCACGATGTGATGCGACTCGATCTACATGATCATAATTACATAGTAATTATATAAATGAATTGAATGAATAAATATGATATATGTTACACTAATACCATTCTGGATATAAGGTATCTATAACCTTAAAAGAAGAATAAGAATTTATTCGGCAAAAGACGCATAAGAACAAAAGGCAATAAGGACCCGAGTAACAAGTAACAATGAAATATTACTAACAAGAAGCTAAGAATATAACCATATATGATATCATATCAATATGTATGATTCTGGAATTAGTCAATAAAATTATTTAAACCATTATACAGGAGCTTCGGACACGTACAAAGCAAATCGGACCTAAGGTAAGGGAAATATCACAATCTCATTTTTATCCGAGATTATTTATTCGTAAGTATTTACTAGGGTGTATTTTATCATCCACATCCATGTTTCATCAATATGTAATATTATTTCCATCCACCTACAATTGTTTAAATCCATTTTTACCCTTCGGTGAGTTTTTAGTAAAAGATATGAAAGGAATCTTTTGTCGTTTTTCGTATGAGGTACTTTTTGACTTTTCCGACAAAAGTGCAAAGAATGTTTTTTTAACTTATACGGCATGAATGGATTTTTAAAACATTATTTCCAAGAAGCTTCCTTTACATGTTTTCAAGTTTATTTTTAATCAACTTATTTTAGTTTATAATTGTATGACATGTTAAGAAAAGAAAAGTGTTTTTGAAGAAGAAATGATATTTTCCTCAAGAATGGAGTTCAAGTGTTTTATCAAAATTATTTTCCATATAAGATAATAAAGGGTTCTGTTTTTATCCATATTATTAAATTTATTTGATTATGTTGTGAGGGAATTATTTTTATGAAGTCATTTACCTTATATGATTTGTTTTATGATGTTTCAAGAATCCCATTTCTGTTACATGTGTTATGCGATAATGTATGATTTATGATTATGTGGCACACATAAGAAAGGATTCATTATAAGATGGGTGGGACCTATATCTCCCTCCAATGCATTGGGTAATGATTTTATATCTCATGAGATAGACATGGATGGAACGGTAGGTTATACCGGTTCAGTGAAACAGGACTGGAACGAGGGTGACTCGGTTCAGAAAGGGACTTTGTCCACTAAGATAGTCTTGGCAATGAGTCATGACTAACAAGAAATGATTTTCCATGATTATGTGTGCATGACACAAAGTTTAAAGTTTCATGTTATGATTATGGGGATCTCATTTTCACTTCTATGATTTATTCCATGTTAAAATATTATGATCTCTTTTGCAGGTTATGATTTTCAAAAAGATATGATATGATTTTTATCTCCTTTGCTTACCCTTACTGAGCATTTGATATCACCCTTTTATGTTTTCTTTTCCCTAGGATATAAAGAAAGGATTTAGGTAAAAAAAGGGAAGATCTTTATGGGAGATATTGAAGATCTTTCACCACGATTATAAGATTACGTTCTGAGTTTCCAAAGACACTAAACTATTACGATCCTTGTGTGTGTGTTTTTTTATGTACTAAGTATTCCGCAAAAGTAATGTAATGTCCATGTACGTCAAGCTTTAGGTCTCTACAGATATTGTTTCTTGTGCGTACGTACGGATTACTGTCACCACGAATGCTATGAGATTCATTCCCCATCGTGTCTATTCAAGACTAATTTTCATTTGATAATTAAAAATAATGTTTAAAAACATAATATCACTCTGGATATGATTAATATACATCCCATCCATAACAAATATAACTCCCATAACTAATAATATAAAGGAAAACGAATCTGTTAACACCCGACACGACAATAATACTAAAATGTTATTAACAAATAAATTTCAAAAAATCATATATGATATCATATTAATGTATATGATTATTGTACAATTTAATAACAATTATTTCACCATTATACAGGAGGTTAACCTATACTTAACCAAGGAAAAGTACAAGGTAAGGGTTAATTCTAAAATCTCTTCATTATCCGAAGTTGTTTATAGGTAATTATCTATTGGGACCTCTTTATCATCAACATCCATGTTTCTTAAAAATTTATATCGAAACATTTTTACTATTTACTAGACAATGGGTTAAAGTCTTTTATACTATTATGTGTTTGGAATGGAATCTTTCCGTCATTTTCCAAACAAGGTACTTTTTGACCTTTTCAACAAATTGAAGGTATGAATGTTTTTTTAACTAATACGGTGGGTGCAGCTATTTTCCGACATTATAACATCATCAAAGCTTCCATTACAAGCTTATAAGAATATTTTAAAAATAAATTTTATCATTATAATTATTAGACTCTTAAATTATTTCGAAATAGGAAGAGATGTTTATCTAAAAAGGGTTTTGATTTAATCTATGTCAACATCCGTGGATGTATTATAAGTTTATTTGAAGTTGATTTATTATGATACAAACTTCCATATTGTATTGAAGGTTTTTTTGTATGATTGACTGTAAATATATAATATTTTTATACCATTCATGGTTTATGGTTAAAGTATTGACATTTCGTAGGCTAGTTTTAATATGAATGCTTATGATATGTTTAAACCTTTTCATATGAGGAATGTATTGGACTTTGTAAGTGGTGGGTGGATCCTTATATAGCTCCTCGATGCATAAGTAGGTCTCATGAGACAAATAGATGTGGAATTGGCACAGGCCTTTCCCAATTAGATATATGGTTTTGGTCGAGTCCTTAATCATTTTTATATGGCTTGGCCGAGGCCTTGAAATTTTTTTTCACAATGTATGGATTTATAGATTCCCTCATTATGGAAATAATATTGATGGACCATGTGGTCATTCGACTAGTAGAATACCCCTGATTATGATTTATTATGGAATTATTTAATCATGTCATATTCCGTCAATTAATGTATTCATGTTTATTATTGGTAAAGGCATGAGGTTTCAATTATTCATCATGATTAATATTTATTTTATCTTCCACTGTATTTATTACCCTTACTGAGAATTTGAGCCCACCCTTTTCATATGTTTTATTTTCCCAGGATATGAAGATGTTAGTTATTAGTGACTTGCAGGCATTATCTATGAGGATTGGATGTTTCCAATGGAATAAATTCGTGTTGTATTCCTTTTCATGTTGTAAAGTTAAACTTTTGCATGAATCTTTTTTCCAATAATACTAAAATGATTGGTCTTTAAAGATATAATTTCCTTGTGATCATCCCATTGTTGTGTAATAATGCACCAACTCTGGGTAAATGGGGTCGGGGTGTTACAATTGCTGACTTCTTTAGGTCTGTCTAGCTTAGAGGTGATCTTCATCGTTGCCCATACAAGACCTGAAATGGTTCCATGCCAATGGTGGAGTTATAGCTATTGTTGTATGAAAACTACACTAGTGGTAGTTTGTCCTCCCAACTGCGACCAAAATCAAATAAACAAGCACAAAGCATATCCTCTAATGTTGGTATCATCCACTCTATCTGAACATCAGTTTGGTGGTGAAAAAGATTTCTCAAACACAGATAGGTCCTAAATGCCTCTTGTAATCCATTCCACTATAGGGATGTAAAGCGTGCATCACTGTCTGATACAATCATAGAATGCAACCTGTCAATCCACACAATCTCCTAGACATAGAGGCATCGAAATCCCTCAACCCATACCTACTCTATAATGGGTTGGAAGTGATCCAACTTGGTGAGTTTGGTAATGGTGACCAAGATAGAATCATAGCCCATAGACTTCTATTGTAACCCCATAATGAACTACATGGGGAAAATATCCCACATCCATTCCTTTACCTCAAGTGGATATGCCAAACATGCTGGGACCTGACTCTCAGTCATCACTTGCGATCATGTGAGGCATAGTGAAACAGACTATTCCACCACATTCATCATCCTTGGCCACAAGTACTAACATCTGAGGTTCTGGTAAATCTTATCCTCACTAGGATGTACCGCTAATTGGGTTTTATGGAACTCCCTCAACACCTCCTCCCATAACATCACTAGTACTATGGTGTGTCCTATAAAAATGATGATGTGGTACCCACCTGTCATAAAACTAGAAAGGGATTATCATGAGGATAACTAAGCATGTCGGGGCTCACAGTCAAGATCCCCAATTTGTGCCTCCCTAACTCACTATAAGAGTGGGGGAGTGACAGTCATTGACTAATGGTAATAGTATCCATAATCATCCACAAAGGATATCTACATAGTGGTTAGTTCTCTATCACGACACTCAGTTGCTACAAGATAGACCTCTTGCTGAGCATTTCATCCACCATGTTTCACTTCCTAGGTGTATAGACTATCCCAAAGTCATTGTCCTAGAGTAATGCCATCCGTATCCATTGCCTAATGTTCAGGTCCTTCTATGATACGATACTCATGATACTCTTACGGTTGGAGTATAAGGTAAAACGTTCACCCATCATGTTCTTCCAACACATCGTCAAGGAAACAACCACCACTGCTAACTCCATTTCTTGGGTCGTGTAGTTCTTCTCATGTTGAATTCACTATTGTGAGCCATAGGCGATAACCACTCGTATATTAATTAGGACACAACCCTGTCTAATACCTATTGTGTCATATAAAACTACATACCAAATGACCACTTCTGGTGGGCTCAATATGAGGGAACTCATCAGTCTCTGTCTCAGCTCATGGAAACTGTAATGGATCTTCTCCAAACACACGAAGGGTTGTCCCTTCATGTGTCAATCCGGATAATGGTTCTTCTACTTTGGAAAAGCTGGGCATGAACCTCTAGTAGTATCCAGCCAACAGCATGAAACTACACACCTCAGTCACACTTTACAGTGGCTACTAAGAAGTACCTACATCTATCTTCGTCGAATCCACAACAAATCCAACCTCTAATATGGAATGTCCTAGAAAGTAGACCTCAGGTATCTAAAACATACACATTGAGATATTACTCTAAGGCATGTGATCTTGCAGTATATCTAGTACTAGCTGCAGGTGTGTTGTGTGATCCTCCTCCATTACCAAGTACATCAATATTTCATCAATGAAGACCACCATGAATCAATCAAGGTATGGCTGGATGATATACATTATTAGTCCAATGAATACTACTGGGGAATTTTCCATCCCTAAGGGAATCAACAAGAACTCATACTGGTGTGTATACTATTGATGAATGTATTATATGAGTATTATCCAAAAGATTATGAAATTTCTATATTCTTATGATTTTTTCTTATATGGGAAATAATATTCTTTCAATTATAATGTTATGAGTATTGATTTCAAATCTCTCCCATATTTGTGATTATTTTTTTTAAGTCTCCGTTATAAAATATTTATCATCCATGTTCATGTTTTATAAAAATGATTTCAAAAATATTTACATATTATCCTATTAATGTTTAAAGAAATTTTTACCCATTTTATCTTTTTCATTAATGGTTTGAATCGAATATTTATTTCACTTCCCAAATTATTTACATTTTCAAATTTTTGTAAAGGTATGGGGAGAAAGATTTTTTTAACTTATATGGAATGAATAGATTTTTAAATTTTCATCTGGCCTAATAAACATTAATCTTGAAATAAAAGTTTATAAATATATTTTAGAATAAATTTTTTTCTTTTATATTTTCATAGATTTTTTAAAATGAAAACTATTTCAAAAATGAAATGTTATTTTCCTAAATACATATTTAAAATAAGTTCATGATTCCATTATTTGTATTCACTATGGAATCAAAGACAATCTTTTTCAATTTTTCTTATGTTTTAAAAAAATTGATGTTGGGGGACGTTCATGTTCTAAGTGATATTTCAAAATCCCTACAGAGATATGATGACATACTTTGTTGTAGTTCAAGAATACCATTATTATTCCTTCTCCTATAGGTTTTTGTTTTGATGGAATGCTATACAAGAAACCCACTTATTTTCATGTATAATAAATTTGATGAAATGAATATAAAACCTATATCTTTTCTATAGGTTATGATGATATTATATGTTTATGATTCCCATTTTATTTCATGAGTTATGATATAATTGGTTATGATCTTGTGAAACATATAATAATTATTTCTTTATGAGATGCTCGGGACCCATATCTCCCTCCCGAGAATTGGGTAATGATTTATAACTAATGAGATACACTAATATGATCATTGTAGTGAACCGTTTCTACTAAGATGGACATGGTTGTGAAACAAGACTACATAGATGGTATGAGTGAAATCATGCTCCAAAGATGGACATGGAATAAAACCATGAATACTAAGATGGTATGGTGAGTGAAGACATAATATTAAGATGGTCTTGGTAGTGGTGTCGTGGATAATATAGAAATCCACATATAGTTATATGTCTAACAAAATTCATTGTATTATTCCTATGTTTGGATTTTGGGACATATTCACTTTATTTCCTTATGATTCTTGACTTATGAACTTCAATTATTTATTCCATGATTCATGTATATAATATTTATCATGTATGGTTCAATCTATTATTTTCATTATCAAGTTCTCATACAATTATTATCGTGATTATTCTTACATATCTCCCATTTTAACCCCTACTAAGGATTCCATCTCACCCCATTCCTATGTATCCTTTCCTCTGGTTATGATGAATGGTTTTTGGTAAAAGTACTAAAGGTGAATATTGTTATTAGAGATGTTGATGATGTTTAACTAGGATTGAATTTTTTTCCTTGTTTCCAATGACACTAAACTACTATGGTCATCAAGAATGTATTTTTGTAATGTAGTAAATATTATCCTAAAATCATGAAATATCCATTTATGATATGCATGGGTCACTATAATACCCTTCCTCAAATATACCCTATTATTTTAGTACACTCAGAGAAGAATTTGGGAAAATGTTTTAAATATAATAATTTATCTAATACATTGAATTCATTTAAAAAGATGACTTTATTAAACCATGATAATAACACAACGCAATATTAAAACTCTGATTGTGTAAATAGGATGTCTCCCATAAATTTATCATGGAATCTGAATGATAAGTTCAAAAACTATTGTGTAAAATAGTATTTTGTTTCAAAAAATGACCTATATAAAAACATTAAGAAAATAATATTTTAACATGATCAGTTAAAAACTCCATGGTAGTTAATATTTTAGTTTCTAAAACAATTTATGTATAATTTATTTTGAAACATTTTAAAATATCACATTAGATGATAAAGATTCAGAAACAAATCAAGTGAAAATGATTGATGTATAATAAACCCTTTTAGTGAAACACTCATTATTAAAATTATGATTAATTATTATAATGACAAGAGTTTTATTCATGTATGATTGTAACATAATATTTTTTTTAAAAATAGTTCTGATGGCTGAAACTAAGATATTGAAGGGAAATAGCAACGTCCGTAAGTTGTGAATCATTCCTTTATGTAGAAAATTTTGTATGGTAATATATTCCTCTAATTGATATAATATTTATTGAAATGAATAAATTAAACTAATGGAAAATTATATCCAATATATATAAATTTAAATGGTCCGTTAATAGATACATGTAAGATCTGTCTCCTAATTAAATGTCACGAACCATTAGAAAATTACACAATCTTTGTCTTGGGTAACTTTTTAACTAAACCATTAAAATTAAATATATTGAAAATAAAACTAAAATAAAAATAATAAAATATATATCATGATAACTTATAAATTGGGTAACATGTGCATCATTTAAATATAAATTGGTGCATAATGTATAAGGTGTCTCAACAAAGTGAGTTTGAGATAAAAAATATGGTACCTTATTTTCATTTATTGATGCTAACAGTACAACATTTGGTAAAAAATAATTACAATATTAATCAACTAATACATATATTTATTCTCTTATAAAACACTTTTATGTACTTCATCTTAATTATTTAATATGAAAATAGTTGTTTGTTATAAATTTTTCTAACATTGATTATTAAAAAAAATTTATTATCCTCCACACACACTGTAATGTGAAAGATGATCCTTGATAATTGATACCATTTTCATATTTTAATGTTTATATATTGTAATTTAATATAAATAAAATAATATTTACAATTTTTCACTTTATTCCTCAATAATTTTTAACTACAATTCGTGACGAAAATTTTAGAGTGAGACATGTTTTTACTTTTTTATAATTATTAACATTACAAACATTAATATTATTACTACATAATCAATATAAAATATTTAATAATATATTATAACATTTTTTTTAATATTTTAAAACAATACATATTCATTCACTATATAAATATGAAAAAATCTATCATGTATGTGAAAAAACGACGAAAATAAAATCCCTTTACAATGATCTAATGATTAAGACTGTGATATTAAATTTGTTAATCGAAAATCATCATATATATATATATAAATGTATTATATATCATATATCTATATAAAATTAATATGTATAGACCTTAATGATTTATGTTGATGTAATATGGAATTAATCATTTATAGAGGTGATAGTCCACACATACACATTATTAATGAACCCATTACTGAATGAATGGATGAAGTGATAATATATAAATATTTATCTTTTTCAAAATATGATAATGTTATTTGAATAATATTAGTTCATTAATTAAACTTTTAGTTCTACCTAAAATAATTTGATCAATATGTAATATGATGGGTCAGTCTTGGGAGTGGTAGTCTACACATACACAAGATTAATGATATAATTCCATAAAAATTTGAGGAAATGAACATAAATTAGAAAATTGGTCAGATTTTAATTTTATAAATGACATATTAAGATTTAGTATATAGTAAACCCATCATTCATACCATCCACTATATATTTTGATGAAAAAAACCATGTCATGTTGTGGAGGCAATAATCTGTATATAAGCACGATTGATGTGATTTTTTTGAAATGAAATTCTCTAGAATGAATGATATATTATTGTAAAATTTATAAAATGAAATTCAAATATATATAATATACTAAATTAATTTTAGTAATAATTTTATGGATTATAATAAGGTGGGAAATTAAGAATAATGACTATGAGGGGAGTAATAATTATGTCAGTAACATTGATTTTCCATGGAATTATCCTAAAAAAGGAATGTACTATAATAATTAAAAGAGGAAAGGGATTTTATTAGTGGGATAGGGTTATATTATTATGAAATTATGTTATTTTCAGAATTTCATTCAATGGAATATAATGTGCAATAAAAGGGTGTATTTGTGTCCTTTTATAAAAAAAGGAAAGGGTTATCTTTGAATTATATAACCTTATTAAATAACTTTTTACAATATTCTTGGTCAAAGACTTACATGTTTTGAAAATATATATTTTGGATAAATTTCATATAGAAAATCCACCAACACACAGATTTTTTATACATTAATGATTTATGTTTTTTCTTTTTTCCTTTTACTTTTCATTTTACATTCATGTCATTTTACTCAAGATACTTTTTTTCATATATGATAAATATCTAAAAACATATGTTTCAAAATTGGTATTTACACATATTTTGGGTATTATAGTACTAGATATGTTATTTATTAATCAAATTAAATAAATATGATTATTAAAATTTATTTATAATATTATATAAAAGGAGATGACATACTTATTTTTGAGATAATATTTCTGTAGAAAAATTGGGAATATGTTTTATAAAAATAAATAATAATATAAAATAATAATTTTATTCATTAATTTATTATTTGATCAATTAAATGGTTTTATTATATTCTAATACATTCTTAGATATAACTAATTTCATGAAAATTGTTATTTTATTATAATTTACATTTACTAGATTTAAAATTATTTAAGGGAAAATTTATATATTGAAAAAATTTAAAGTTGAATTATCCAATAAATAAACCAAATCCAATCAATGTGTTTTTTTAAAAACAATTATGTTCCTAAAAATACTCATTAATCAAGATACAATTTAAAATTAAATGATTGCATAAATATCATATGCCATTCGATAATGAAAATATTTTTTCTTTTCATAGTTAACTGAGTTGTTAATTTTTCCAGGAATTATTGACACTATAAGTACTAATTTTGCATAAATAATTAATTTCTATGTTTCATTGAGCTATCATAGAGTTTGTTACTTCTCCCAAAATTATCATATAGTAAAATAAACATTTTCCTCATCATCATTTTCATCTTTTGGTCATTGATGCGACCTTATCCTTATTTCATTCGGTGTGGAACAAAATTAATCTATATTTTTTTAATCATAATTTCATATAGTTGATTTATTTTAATAATAATATAGATAACCAAAGTACTTCTCCCAATAGATTGTATGTAATTAAAATCATTATATTTTCTTTTTCATCCATTGTTATCATGTTTCGTCTATTCTCTAGCAAAAACATTAAGGGAATTTTTAGGTATAAGAATACTCAACTTTGGGAATGTATAAAGGAAAAACTATGATATTTGATGTCATATTTCATAAATTATTTTCATACCAAATATTTGGAGTCATTATCTTAAAAATCTGTTATCCATTATTATTAAATGATAATGATTCCGAACCAATATAAAAAAAATAAAATACTATGTTAAAATCCTTCATAATGGTTTATATGGGGAATGTGAATTAACCTAAACATATCACCTATGAATATTTATCCAAGAGATTAATTAGGGGCCCTTCATAGTGCTCCAAAATGTTGACTAATATATAATAAAGATACTATATTTGGATTTTCTACCCCTATATTCATCTATTCAATACCATTTCAAACTTGTAATATCTAGATATAGATGTAATTTCTAGTAAAACCACACAATCAATAATTTATTAATATTTTAAGAGGTTCAACTATAAATAGTCATTCATATAAGGATTTCACTATATTTCTCTTATCATAATCCCAAAAAATTGTAAGTTATTCTATAACACAATAATATTTCATGATTTTTTCAGGTAAAATTAATTTCATGGATAGCTAATGTTAACTAAAACACCATGATTCAACAAACCACAATAACTATTAAAATTATTATTTAAACCTGACCATTATTACCTAGTTATTAAACAAGGTGAAACTAATAGGAATAATTTTGATTAAATATTATTGATCCTAGTTTTATATAAATTAAAAATAATGGTAAATAATTAATTGTTTATTTGGAAAAATCATTATATAATTTGAAATTACTTTTTTTCACAAATCATTAAATTTATAAAAAAAATTTTTTTTTTTGAAAATTTAATAATTTTTTATGATAAGATGAAATTAAATTTTAAAATATAATTTTCATAATTATATTATGGTGGATTTTTGGGATTTTTTTCATAAGGTGTATTTTTTAATAAAAAGTTACTAATACTAATTTTTATTTAAAACAACATTCTCATTTAATGAATAGATAAGGTTACATTTATTTTTTTTAAATTAAAATTCGTTCATTTGTATATTTATTTATTAATTTTTTGTTGTTTTAATGAATTTAATGTCCAAATTATATATATATGCTTTGAAATTTCTTGAATATTTTCTCCTTAGAAAATGAAACATTAATCACATCTATGGGTTCAATTTAAAATTAAATTTTATTTCAGTTATGTGAAATGAATTTTGAAAATTAGATTACATGTTATAAATTATTATAAATAATATTAAATAATAATTTCAATGTAATATTTTTTTCAAATGAATTGTAAAACCATTAAAATTAAATATTGTGGTAATAGTTAACAAGTAATTAACAAGGGGTGTTAAACTAAGACTTTACGTGTAATATATCACCTATAAACTAGTTACAATCTAATTTTAGGGACATAATTTAACATTACCTCCCCATAGTTCTATATTATCTCATTTTGGAGCTTTTTTTGTATATGAGAATTGTTGTTACATGTTATTATTTTATAAAAACACATGTGGGTCCTATCTTCCCCTTATAAAATGCCACCTAATATCCTCTCAACATAAAACATCCAAAACATTTTTATTCAAAAATTCAAAACCCAAATGTATTTCATACACCCCTGTACACAAAGTAGTGTCCTTTATGGGATCATAAATATAATATATAATCGATTTACGCAAAACATAATGTGGTGATATCAAATTGGGGAACTATTTTAACAACATGTTTTCGTATTACATATTTCTATTACTTTATAGTATTTTAATAAATAATAATTTTAATATTCAAAAATAATATAAAATATAATAAGGTGTTATAATTTTTTACAATAACTTATATCTATCTCATCTTATATAAAATTTGTAGCAAACATGTTGATCAAGTGTACGATGGAATACCACCTCACAAACAAATGTTATTCATTTTCTATAACAAAATCTACCCAATGGTATTATTGTTGGATTAAATATTTTTATAAGTTTTTTATAATATTATTTTACCTATATAATAATAATATCAAATAGACATTCCTACCAAATAACCAGTTTAAAAATTATAATGTTTCTCATGTCATCAGTGGACTACAATCATGAAAACCGATGTTACATTTTTTTAATTTCTATTTTACCTTCATTTTAATATAGATAATGTAAATTGATATATATGATATTTTAACCAAATTATCCTCATTTAATTATTATATACAAAATAGCCCTTTATATTCTATTTTATGGGGAAAATGCTAATGTCATTCGGGTGTAGGAGAGACTATCTCCTCATGAAGCGATTTGATTGATTTTTCAGTTAGCAATTACATGGAATGTAATTTTAGATATTTTAATTATGTTGTGTGATTATTTTAAAACAAAAAGGACTATGAAACGGTAATATATTATTTAAATTCATTTATTTTTATCTATCTAGATAATTTTATAAACAATCATGCGTACGCACAACCCACCATATCTTTGAATAATGCAATTCATTTTCAATCTAAATCTTTTATATTTGAAACTAAATAAAAATAAATTTATTATATGTTATATATATATTATTTAATTTATTTATTTATATTATTTAATCCAGATCAATTTTTTTTAAAACATAAAATCCAAACATACATGAAAAACAATTTAGTTATTGCACATAACATGATTCTAAATTGGAGTTGTTAATAAATAGGGAATAAAATGTCATTAGTAAATACTATATGATATCATATATTTAAGTATTATTATATAATACATTATTAATGAATCAATTTTTATTTTATATGAGGCTAAAATTATTATCATGGAATTTGAGACTTATATTATGGTATTTCATTCCCAATTTGTATTATTTAGTAAATATGTTATGTTATTCACCTATGCAGTATTATGAGGTGTATATACAGGCCATTTACCTATAATATCACAATGTTATATATTTTAATTATAATATATGCTTAATTTAAGGTCATTAATTTATTGGGCTTATGATTCAATGATTCCCAAAGTGATAATAGATTTATGATGCAATCTCAGTGTTTATCGGGGTTTTTTATCATCATGCATCGAATGATGAAATATTATAAACAATCTATCAATAAAATCATTAATATTCTTATGAACTTCCTATTTATTTATAATATAATTTTCTATTAATTTTATCTTTTTAATTTCTTACTATTAAAAACAAACAGTGTTTTCAGTGAAAACAGAATATATTTATCTATTAGGACAAAAACACTTGTTTATTCAATACCATGGATTCAAAAACTATTTTCAAGGATGTTATAAAATTTTTCTTTGAAACTTTTACTTCATTTGTACCATTTAATGTTTTTTCCAAAATTTTCATAAACAATTCTTCTTATTTTTTTAAAACAATGATTTATTGAACTATATCGAAAATTTGAATGGTATCATTTTTTTAATTTTATTACATTTACAACTTTTCTATCCACATAATGTTTTAATGTTTGTTTTATATTTTAATATGTTCAATTTAGATTAATTTAATTTCAAATTAATTTATTATTTTTGTTTTAATGTGTTTTTCTCAAATAATGGTTATTTTCCATATGAAAAATTTTTAGTGTCTTTTTAAAATAATTTGTCCATATAGGATGATAACCTTCAATGTAAAGTATTCTTCACTAATGAAATTATCTAATGATTCCATTATTATTATTTCTCTTTATTGTTTTGTTTTATGATTAAAACATATTTATGAAACCCATTTTCTTTACCACATGTTATGGTATGATGATTTTTTTTAAAACCCACATCACTTAATGGAATTTGAAATGAAGATTTTTTAATGATCTTTTGGTACATAGGTGTATTCATTATGTGGGGTGTGGTAGATTAAATTCTATCCAATTTCATGTTTTGTTATTTATATTCCATAATCTTAGAAGTCACAAAATATGTTTTTTGAAGAATGAAAAGATGTTATTTGGTTGGTTTTAGCAAGCCTAAAAACTTATAATTATCTTCTTGGGTAACCGTTATATAAGATTTTAAATGATATTGTGTCTGCACCAACTCTGTGTATTAAGAAAATATCATTTTTTCATGCCTTATATTCTTTGATTACTGTATTATTAATGTCATCTAAAATTTTAAGATTCATGCCATGAATGATGGTTATGATCTACGATATTTAAGGTATGTTTTTTCAATTTTTACTCTCATGTTATCATACCCTTATCCTCACATTAGGTTCAAATATCCCTTGTCTAACCGTGTTGTTAACATGAGATCACCCATTATTTTTTTCATTTGGATGGTTATAAATAGAAGTATTATGTATAATATTTCTAAGAATTTTGTTACTCATGAAGAATACCGGGGGAGACGATTTATTTGAAATTTCAATGAGTTTCATGTGAATTCATGTTTCCAAATGAACTAAACCTAGAATATTTCTCAATGGATTGTTATTATTGGTAATAAATATTTTTTGGTTATGATGTGACATTATTTTATTACAAGTTTTAGACATTAATAATTCAACAATTCAAACTAAAATGTTAAACAATACCATTAAAACTAAGGTAATATTTAATTAATAAATCATTTAATTAGCTACGTAAATCATAAATCACCCTCATCCAATTTCATCCTAACCTAATAATTTATCATAAAACCAATCTGATAATACATATAAATCCTATGAGACCATGATCTATGATCATTTTATGAAAACATATAACTTAGAAAACTAAATTTTATACCTATATATGATTACAATATGAATATAAAATTTCTAGTACAAGAATATTTCAGTATAGAGTTTTAGTGAGAAAGCTAAAATCAATAACAAATAATTCACAATTATACTAATCAAAATTATATTTCACAATTATTTTTGTAATATAATTAATACATAATGAGTCTCTAATGTAACACATAATTTATTGACATAATATATTTTTCTAAAACATAAATTTAGAATTGTTTTTTTATTACACAAAGAGTGGAAAACATAAGAAGTTGTGAGATCAATTACCCACTACATATAAACTTAATAATAAATCATAGCCTGAGATACCTGAGGCACATCATGACATCATAATGAGGATGTCCATACTAATGGAACTAGTGAATAAAGAGATTATATAATATGATCATGGATTAAAAATGATCATATCAGAAGAGAATACCTTCATAGAAATGTGATTAAAGTAAAACAATGAAATTAATAAAATAAGTCTTGGCTTAGTTACAACACACCATATTATTGTAGGATAAACAACCATGAATCCTGATATATAATGATATTGGAACATGAACCTATGAATTATTAGAGGTGTAAATAATTATAAGACCATTAATCATATAATGAAAATAATATATATATGTACCACATGGTGTCAATAAATATTTCAAAAAAAAAACCCAGGATAAATTGGTATTATATCAGTTAAAAGATTTTCCCAAGGATGCATTCCTAATTCCATCAATATAAATGTCATGAAAAACCAAATGGATATATGGGTAGCCAATCACATTACTCTTTAATCTATGTGAATACCGGTGTATAAATATATTTAATAATATATTACAAACACCATTTAATGAAATGACATACTATTTAGAAAAAAATTGTGCGATTAGTCAATGTATAGGAAATCTTGGTGAACACCTATCAATAATTTAATAAAACATAGAGAATTCAATGATGAAAGGAATCCAATGAAAATAAATCCTATAAAAGTGGGTGACTAGGATAGGTAAAAAAGTGAATCATCCCAAATTATTCGAATAGTATTTTAAAATACATTTAGATAATGGAGGAGGATTTTATAATTTGAGGAATACACATGATCAAGCATACCCATTTATGAGGAACACTCATACAAACATTAAAAAAATTGTTTTGAATAAAATTATATATCTTATCTTTTAAAAATATATAGAATTAGATTATTATTAAACAATGAGATATTAATTTAACTTTTTTAAAACATAAATTTGTATATAAAAAGTCACATAATGTTTAAAAAAGGTGATATAAGGATACAATTATATGGAAATGTATAAAATATGTTAGTTTTTTGATAAAAAAACCCATAGAAATGTATTTAAAATAAGTCCATAAATATTTTTTCAGGAAATTAAATATAGTTTGAAATTAATTTTATATATCAAATTCAAATGAATTAAATTTGGAACATCTTAAAAAAATATTTAATAATAAAATATTATTGAAAACTAATAATGTAGAAAATATGAAAAAGTACATCAAATCGTTTTAATAATATATATTGCATGAAAATTTTGGAAAAACCCATTGATATGTGTTTTTGATATGTGTAAATCTATCTTCTGACATTATAGAAAATAATTCTTATAGATAAAACATTGTTATAGATGAAAAATAGATGTATTCTTTGGGTGTGAATCCTTACAGTCATAGGTGTATTTTGATAGAGAAGACGATATTCTAAAGAGAACCATTTTAGTGAAAATAATTAATTTCTTATTGTATAGTTGAAATGAAACATATTTCAATGTATATTGTTATATAAAGAAGTCTTTAATGATAAATGTAATGAAGAATAATCACAACTGATTGAGAAAGAACATAGTGTAGACTTTAGTAACATTTTCAACAAAACCGTTGAAGATGAATGATTTTTAATATGAATATAAATTACTCAGAATAAATGATATGTCATATTTTCATATAAATTGTCAATAAAATACATCATAAATAATTAAATGGGTTTAGAAAGTAATATGTGTCACAATGAAGAGGGTTTGGGTATGAAATACCTTATATAATTCCTCTCTTCATTGAACACAATATAATTTTTAATAAAAAATTTAACTATATTTATAATCAATTTTATAACATTATTAATTTTTGAAACTATTTCTTAATACTTCATTTATAACTATAAAATATGAATATACTGGTTTGTCATATCTAATTTTGAAAATGAGTTTGTAGCACTTTTAATTTTTGTGCCTCTGTATTATAATGATAATTTTGATCCTTGATCATTAATACCATGTTCATAATTGATTTTTTATTTTTGGTTCTATAATATATGTACCATTATTATTCATAATGATACACATTCATCCTATGTGATATTTATTTGTGAATCATGATGATGAAGTCATAGAAAAACATGTTTTTATGGTTTTTATTGAAAATAGATGACATAGTATTGTTATATTAATATTATAAACCTAAAAACATTAATATATATTTAATAAATTATTTTTAGATTTAATTACTTTTATATTACTTTCCATAGTCTTTCACCAAATCAACAATACCTCACTTCTTAAGTAGCCAATAAAATTACAAAAATAAAAGTGTGTTGTAATGATTCAAGAGTAAGAAGTGGAGATACATAATATTAAAGTAGAATTTAATAGATATTATACATTTAATAAATATCTTGTATCTCTATAAAATATATTATTATAACCACCAAAGATTTTTGGGAGATAAAAATGGAATTCATTTCTTGTGGATGTGGTTTTCCATCTATAATATATAATATTAAACATATTATTCCAAGAATGGATAAAATGAATATTTTTGTAAATTTTCCCATTCCGAATAATAATGATATTTGAAATATTACATTAGGTCAAAAATTTACACATTTGGTCCTATTCCTGTCATGTGGTAATGGTAAATATTATCTTCCATTCATGGATGTTTTAGTCCACATAAAATAATGAATAATGATATCATTATTCAATTAGTCGACCAAATTAAGGTAAATGAAAATGGTGAAAATATAAAAATATTATTAGAGAAATTTAAAACATAATTAAAAAATATTCAAATGTTTATACCGTGCATAACATGTGTTGTGGAAATGAAACTAATTCTTTTCATAGAGTTGATAGTTCCCACAAATACACAATCCATGTGTTTATTATCAATTAAATAATATATAAAATGAATCAAAACTTTTTAAAAATTAATTTGATTAAAATTATGAATATATATGATACATAATTCATTACATTAAATAATATATATAATATAGGGACTATAAAATTAAAATTAAATACCAAGAGGATATTAATACTGATGTCAGGAAATTTTGATTATTTTTGTAATTATCTATGGAAACGAAGGGAAAAGTATAATTAATGTTTACCAAAAGAAATGTATATTAGGAGATGGTTTTAGGATGATGAAATGGGAACAGTTTGACCATGTAATTTTATATAAATGGTGTTTGATTAAGGGGTGTATGTGTGTTATTATATGAGATAAGGGAAGGAATTTTTTTTGAAATATATAATTTCATTATTTTATTATGATATTCAAGGTAACACACTCCCATATTTAAAAAATATGGATTATGGAAAATTTAAGGATGAAAATCATACCAAATTATAATTTTGGAGACATCCTTGGAGGATTTAGTATCTTTGTCATTTTCTTTCTATCATACTAATGTGTACATTAAAATTTACTTTTTTCCACACAATGTAATTAAATATCATTTCCCATTTTTAAAGTATTTTTTACACATAACTGTATTATTGTAATCATAGATTTGATATTAATTTTGTTGTACAAAATTACATAGATAAATAAATGGTATTTTTTAAAAATGATTAATTTTTGAAAATGGTTTTTATAATAATCATGGACCTATGCATTAAATATATGTGGGAGTTGAAATTATATGTGTCCAAAATATATTACCCAATATTATTTGTTATAAATTCAATTATGTTTCAGAGACATTAAAAATATCCTTAATTGAATTATACCATAATACTAATTTATTGAATAAAAATGCCTAAATCCATTTTAATTATTAGTGTAACATGTTACTTTATTTTGAGAAATTGGGTTGATTAATTTATATATGTAAAAATATTAGAATTATATTTATAGCCTTATAATATAATTTAAATTTAATCACTTTAATTTTTGTTGACATCCATGTTTTTTTTAAACATTGTAAAGTCATAAAAATTATAATTTTCATATAAACTCCATTTGCTACCAAATATGATATTTCCAAAAAAAGGATCAGGAAATTATATAAATTATATAAACTAAAAATTATAAAATAAATTTATTTTAGAAAAATATATATTTAACATTTAACATAAAAAATAGAGTTAATAAATCTATTAATTAAAAAATGATATATTTAAACATTACACATTTATAATAATTTACCTTCCCCATTGTAATGAATCATAATAAAATATATTTATATTTTCTAGGTTTTCATAATGTCTTTATATTTATGGTAATTTTATTCAAATAATTTATCATTCTCATTATTCTAGTACTTTTAAGGAA
Source organism: Viscum album (assembly GCA_963277665.1). Classification (NCBI taxonomy): domain Eukaryota; kingdom Viridiplantae; phylum Streptophyta; class Magnoliopsida; order Santalales; family Viscaceae; genus Viscum; species Viscum album. The sequence goes on along the minus strand of OY728151.1, from coordinate 972,597,375 downwards.
TTAATTGAATTTAATATTAATTAAATGAAATATATATGTACTAAAATTATAGGGTGTCAGAAAAATACATTACATTGTGTGACTCTTTTATTATGATGATGTCTGATATTATTTTGACGCTCTATATTATCACCTAAGAATAATCCTTTTTTAAAAGCTTCCTCAATTAGAAGATGAATTTTTTCTTTGATATCTATTCCAAATTTCCAAGAGGTTTGGGTATAAATTTGAAAATTAAATAAATTCAATGATGTTTAGGATTTAATTTCTAAATGATATAAATTTCATAACAAAATCTACCGTCAATAATTTCATATATAACCCCCACATATGATATTTCATCACCATGTTCTCTTTTTGAATAGATGTATGAATAACGTATTTTGAATGGGGAAACACCAAAAGAAGTTATTCATAGAATGTATGAGGGACCGAAATTTAGTACCAAAATCAAATCCATGAGTTAACATCACCTATCACACCATTAATGGTATCAATATCTATTTTTTGACCTAATGTCGTTGTAATACTAATTTAATATTTGAACCACTTTGAAAAAATCCATCTTTTGATTAAAAATAATAATTAGGAAAAAAAATTCAATATAATATTTTTCTTCATAGTCTAGATGTACGTATAAAATAGTTTTCATGGTCTAAAATTGGTCATGACACTCCATGAATACTTAATTACTTATCATCCATCTCAAGAATTCAAAGATAAAACTCCCTTTCCCATGTGTATATACTATTTCTATGTCAAACATCGTTAGATACGCCATCCAAAATCATTTAATTTAGTTCATCAATCAACAAGATATGGTATAAATAATACATGTATCTTCATTAAAGACTATATGTATTTTTCTAATGATGTAGTACTACTATATATTTACGTAATGATCCCCTATTTCTAATCTGAGGTCATACATTTTATAATAATTCTCATGTTCTCACAAAAACAATAAACTATTAGGACACAACATGATCTACATACATGAGATCAGAACCTAAAATGTATCTAGAAATAGCAATATATAACACAGTAAACTGACGCATTTCTTACAATATTTGAATGGGTGCTATGGTGACATGAGTATTATTCTCTAGAACGAATTTTTACAGGATCTCAATCTCTAAAAATCTCTTTTTCACTATTTTGATATTTTTATTAATAAGGAACATTAACACGTCAAATAAAACATTAGGATGAACCCATGACATAATAACCTGATATTTTAGCCTATATCTAGTAGCTACGTCTAGATAAAAAAACATGGTGAGTAAATTAAGAAGTATATTTAGTCACTAGAATACATCATCGTTCCAGAAAAAATAATTCTTCCATCATTACTATTTCAAATTTGTTAGGGAAGAATTTATTTTTTAATAGATCACAAAATCATGTGCAAGTGTGATACTGATCCAACTGAACTATAATATAAAATTATCACCATTCTATAGAAAGGTTTTGAAGCTTATAAATTTCTAAATAAACACACATTTCATGTAGAGTTAAAATGGGAAAAAATATCCTATTAATTTTAGTCATCCTTAATTATTAATTTTTTCTATAAATTGAATTCATGGTGGGTTGTAAATTAGAAATTATACTTATTTACTAACAATAAAGAGTTCCTCATTCATATGTCCGTTTTCAATATAAAGAATTTATTTCAAAATACTCTAAAAAATTTCTCGGTTCACCTATGGTCCTGGTGCCACCACATTTGTGGCTATTACCTCTTACTAGTATCTCATTTTATTTGCTATTGGATTTTTCATTCCACAATCCATTCCTATAATGAATTACTATGTTTTTTTTTCTATTGATCTTTTCAGGATTTTGTTTTATAAATTATAAAACCCATCAAAATATCATGACAACAAAATCAAGTAATCAGGTAGATATTGAATTTATAGCAGGAAGCCTCTTCTATACTGCATTATTCCCATAAGACACTATATAAATAGATGATAATGAATTGATGATATATCTAAAAGTTCATAAAAATATTTCTTTTGCCTAAAAATACCCAGTAAAATGAATTTCAACATACATAGATTATTTATATGTTTTAGTCTATAAATTTAAGGTTCCTAGACATCCAATCTTATTCCCATCATCTCATGTTAAGGACCTAAAAAACTGATATAATTTATAAAATCACAACCCAAAACATTATCCTAGTTCATATTAAAGGTGCTATTAACCATAGGTTAAATTCCTAGCAACTTAAAAGTCGTTAATAAATTCATTGGTTTAAAACCTAAAAAAGGGGTATTTATTTACCATTCTTATTCGCATAGAGAAATATAAACTTCTAAAATGGTTTAAATATAATCCATTTATGTTTATATAATTAGAAAATTTAACAAATACCAAATATAATAAATTTACCTAAGACCAAAGTTAGAGTAACATTGAATCAATTTAATGAAAATAACCCCATGACATCAAATAAGTAAATAACCATATAATCAAGATGGGAATGCTATAGAATTACTTGTGATCCACTCCAAATACTCATGATCAACAACTATAATAGTGACATAGGGATCCACCACTAAAGATGTAGTAATCCTACACTTTTACTGTATAGGAGAAAAGAACTCATGTGTATGAACCAAAGTCAATGCATATGGGGTGATTAATCAAACATTGTTGTAATACCTCATTATAAATTTCCCTCATTCCAGTAATAAAAAATGGTCTCTCGCTATATTATAAAATTTTAAAAATAATAATATAAAAAATAAGAAGAATACATTTTCCCAATGTTGTACAACCAATAATGTGGCTTCAATTCATGTAAGAGAATAATTTCAATTTTACATAACCCACCCATATATTCACACATATAACATCCTATAAAATGAGTAGTAAGTCATCCTTTCACTAAGACATCTGTTGGTTACCAAATATGATAATTGAACATTCAACCATGACCCATCCCAAGATATCCTATTTGATTGTAGAAGTTATGACCACGATCTATCTGAAATGAACATGACCACACACCAAAAAGTAAATACATTGAAACCATGTAAATCATAAAGTTTCATTGATAAATAAAATTTATTCAATTTATAAATCATGTTATGGGCCACAACCACAACCATGATTTTAATAACTATTTTGTAAGAGAAAACCCATAGATCATGAGAAAGGTAATATTATTTAAATTTATACGATTATTATTTGATTAAAACTATAGGACATGAAACATAACTAAAATTGGAAATATGAATAATCTATATAACTTAGATTCATTGGGGGAAATAAATTTTAGAAGATCCCAAATATTTGATATCATCCACCCCTTTAAATATAAAATCCCATGAAACCCTTTTTCAAAAATCATCTGATTCTTGATATATTATTATAAAAAATATATGACATTGTTATGTTTCAATAAAATAGATGAGATCCAATATGGGAGTGTTGAATAGTGTCCTAAAATTCAATTTCAATTATTAAACATTAGAAGAATCATCACAATCTGAGCCTAGACATCGAATATTACTAAAATTTACATAAGTCACCCTAGATGTCAAGATCCTAGGTAAGAAAAGGGATAATGAGTTTTTTTTCATGTTATAGTATTAAAACAAACATTCATAAAAATTATATTATCTCACATGGTGAAGATATGTATTTTGATAAGCCTTGTTTAAAACAAAAAAAATAATATTTGTCTGAAAGAGTAACATGTCAGATGATTTTCCATATATGTTGTCAAAACCATTCACCAAATTTTTACATATCCATTCAACCACAATTCAATGACACAGTTTCTAGGAGAGTTGACCATGGTTTCAACCATACATGATAAAACCCCAAAAATTATAAAATTCTTCTTGAAACATTAGAAACTATTTTAAATCATATATATAGTTTCATTAACATTCCATATAATTAAAAACCAATTAAAATATTTAATTAACTCAAAATTGGGGTGTATCATGGTTCTTCATAATGAAATGAGCATGTCAAAAGGGTCATAATTTATTAAATATCGATGAAACATTTCCTATGTCAGAAAAGGGAGAATCTGGCATCTTAGTCTTGTTTTGTGTAAAAAAACTGTACAGATATTATAGTATGTCTCATAGTCTATCTGAATAGTTTGATTAAACATATAAAAACATACAAATCATAATTTTCCTAATAAGTTACATTTCTCATAATTATCTAAATATTTTTTGAACCAATCACCACCTGTTCTGCTATATATTGTGAAAAAAATCCATTCAAACAGTTTCCTAGAGTTTTGATCATGGTTTCTACTCACCATAAAAAAATACCACTACTTTAATAATGCTACCAGTGCCTTCTGATACTATAAAAAATTCCTGAGTCATAACCCGAACATTCCGTTAAAATATATACACAATAAAATATCATACTACCTTTATTTTGGGGTGTAACACACTTATAACAAAATCTATGAGTCCCAATAGTGTTAAATCATTAGTAATAAATCCTAAACCGTTAGATAATATCATAGGAAATTTAAAAATCCCTGTATCATTTAGATAAGAATATAAATCATATTTTAAAGCTGGGAACCAATAAATTAAACAAATATTTGTCTTGTTAGGGGCACTAGTGTACCATCATGGGCATTGGATAACCATCCATATACCATATTGGGCTTCATATAACTACCAATTTACCAATTTACCTCATAAGATATAATACATTGCCCAAAATATTATATGGATATAAAATTACTTGGTCAACAACTATGTAATGATAACCATATATAATTGTTCAACTGGTTGTAAAAAAATTTACAATTTGATCATATATTAATGAACTCTTTCTCAACAAACAAGTTTCATGCTAAATTCCTCAAAATATCATCATTATATGTCATATAGATAAATAATGTATATGGTAAAACAAAAAAAAAATTCATAAGGAACATAATATCCTATTGATAAAAGTCACAAAACACCATTTAATTATTACTAGTTGATCCGCAATTAAAAAAGATGAAAGTTCCTGTATTCATTTAAAAATAATTATTAATTAAATAGATTTTGGAAAATATTTAAAACATTTAAAGGATTCATCATAGAAAATAATTATTAAAATTATTAAAGATTATTTTTGAATGATAATCGATAAAAATTGATACTATTTTTAAAAAGAGACATGTATAAATAATTAATGAAAATAATTTGAATTTTTTATTGAAATTTTATATAGCATTAAATTTCTATAAACACATTTTTCATTTCTAATCACAACCATAAAATATTCCAATAAATATGGAGAAAGAGGAGAAAAATTAATGACCAAAAATCGGAGGTGTGGTTCCAAACCATCACAAAAATTACATCAGTCCAATAATTTACCAATAAAAATTAAATTGAGTGGAAAATTTATAAACCCCATACAAGAAAAAATTTATTGAAATGGTTAAGGTTTTATAGATAATATTCCTAAAATGATTCTGATCTGGAAATACATTCATATGTTTCGTGGTTTGAAATGTATATTGGTATGAACCCCTTAAATTTTACTTCTAAGAAGATCAGAATCCTTTGAGACTAAAAAAAATCCCATATTAATAAATTATATCACCATCATATATATATATATATATATTAAATTATTTATTATTCAATTATTATCATTCAATGTACATTTATTAGTTTTTAATTTTGTTTATTTTCATCATTAGATGTGTGTATTTTGATTTGTTTCAGGTATAGTCTATAATATCAATGTCGAATACTATTATTGATACAAATGTTATACTATCCAAATAATCAAATATAATTAATTAATTTTTTCATTTATTTATGGATCCTTATGTTTATATGATGGAAACTATGTCCATGTTTAATGAGAATTTGATAAAAGAAGAACTAATCATAAATAATTTATCGATATTAAAATGTTACATTATAATGATAGTTAGTTTTTATTTAGTCCCAAAATAATAATATAAATGACTTATTTAAAACATTTATATAATATATTTTAATAAAACATATTTTTCATAAATATCCATGAAATGTATTTGTTAAAAATGGAATGTGTTTCTCTTTATAGGTTGTAGTACTTATATACACATAGACGATGTTTTATTTTAACATATAACAGAAAGAAGTTATAAATTTATTTATCATTTAATAATATTAATATTTTTATAAATATAATATTTTATCATTAAATACCCATTTTAGTTGTCCATATGATATGGTTTTAGAGAATATAACTTGTTTCTCTAGGATTCCATAATCTACACTTAACATGATGACCATTTTCATTTTTCAAATATATGGGAGGGAGATAGATAATTATTTTTCCATTATGTTAATAAAATCATTGTATAAAATTTATTATTATTCAATTATTTTAGAAAATTTTATATTTTTTGGGAGGATGGTTGATGTGAAATATTGATTACAGAACGTTAGAGAGTTGGAAATATTCATGTTATGAGTTGGAATCTTCTCATTTTGGATACTTTACAAAGAGAGGGATAATATATTTTATTTGAAATGAGTCAAAAAATATGAATGAGGACTATATTTGAGATCAAATGGTTACGGATTTAATATAATTGAATTTGATATGGGTGTAATGATGTTTCTGGAGGTGTGATCCATTTATATCTGAGAAACATGGACATTAAATAGGATTTTCAAATTTGGTTAGGGGTAAGAATGGAATATCCTAAGCGATATATGAGTAATATAAGGAGTGGTTGGTGAGACTTTTGGTTTTAAATATTTACACCACCATAGTACATTTAATTGACTATGTTAAATGTTGGCATATTAAAACACAAGTTAATTATTTTAGCCATTTTGACCCATATTAACAATAATAATAAATTATCCATGGAAAATAATTTCTACTAAAAATATATGATCACCAATATTAAACAAATGTCATCACGATGTATTCAAATTTCTAATTCATTTAATATAGTTTCTAGAGTTGAAAAAATCCCCTTTTAATTATGATATATAGAATAAACTCATTTTGGTTAAAATTTTCTTTTTATACATTAATTTTGTTTGTAAATATTTCCTATCAATTATTAGATAAAGTATATTTAATATATTATTCCAATAAAAATTAATTTTTTACCTATTTATCTTTATTATAATTTTTTAATTAAAAAATACATATAATATAAATAACCAATTTTAGAAAATATGTATTTAAAAACAATTATTTTATTTTTTTTAGTAATAATAAATAACATTTATCAATATATTATTATTGTTAATAGTCTTTAATTTTCATTCAAAAAAATCCATAGGGTATTTTCCTTTATATATACATACCATTTAAATGGCTATAATATAACAATTGTATCACAATTGGTTTTGGATCAATGTTCCGTGAGAATTTAATTATTAATAATATCTAATTTTTTTATGAAATATATTCTAAAATCATAGGGTATATTATTCTATACAATATAAAAATTTATCTCTACAATTTCTTTTATTCTAATTGTTGAATATAAGGATACATATTCCTAATTAAATCCTTTGGTTCCCAAAATCATCCTTAATATTATTGTTTCACCTCACTATACAAACATGTTGAGTAGTCTTATTGATAAACACATTATCTCTTCAATAAAGAAATATGCAAGTTATTATTATAGGAATGATCATGATATAGTAATACATATTCTTTGTAATGTTTAGGTGAATGATTTTATATTTACATTGTCAAAATAACTACATGGAAGACAACATGAAATTGGGATATGTTTGGTGTAATCACCAAATGATAAGCTTCACCTAGATAACATATGAACATAAAATGGACTAATATATCTTGTGATATTCTTCTAACCATTTATATATAAAATTACATAAATTTAATAGGATATTTATAGGTACAAAATTATGGTAACTTCAAAGAAAATATCTTTTTGACAATTGATATAATTACTTTTCTATTGATTCTAAGTTATAATGATGTGTTTTTCAGTGGATCAAACTTTCTCTTATATTTTCATAGCTATTTGGGGTCGCAATAACATACATACAAGTACTCCATCTAAATATATTTGAGTTATTATATTATTTTCAAAGTGGGTTTCATAATTATTCCCCTACATGATCTGGTGGAATATAATTTTCAAAAAAAATACAACATGACAATTTTGATTAAAATATTTTTTGAATTTGATATACAATGGTTCAACAAATCTTATATGGTTTCAAGGTTACAAAAATAGAGGCCATATATATGCAGTTAATATACAATTCTAATGATTAACACCATATTAAATTCTAGTGGAAGAATATTCATTTTTTTAGATAAACCAACTTTACCAAATAAAATTGTGATTGTTACATCATGAATATATACATCAATTTTTTTATACCATATACTATTTTATAGGTGAGAAATATTATCAAAAAATAAATAAAATTCCATTATTATTAAGGTGGTCCACTACATCCCTAAATAAATGTGTTCCCATTAAATGTTCTGGGGAGTCTTATGTTAAAATCCGTATTGATTTTTTACTATTTTAATGCTAGTATAATTTGTAGTTGTATCCAATCCTTATAATGTTTTTGTTATTCCTTAACATACTAACAGACATGGAAATATTAAATTGAATCCATAATACCAATATTCTTTTTTTAATGTTTGGGTCGAAGCCTAATTTTTATTAATAAAGCGATGGAAAGGCCTATTTTAACCTTGTAGAGGAAGACCCATTGCATAGACCGAAGGACCAGTGGGTTTGTAGCCCATTACATATCTCGTAGGCCAAAATATTTTCCCCAATTCCCATTCTGTGAATAGTAACCCAGCTGCTACAGTACCTGCACAGTACCGCCGCCGCTACAGTGCCCTATCACCGCTACAGTACCCGCCGATCAACAGTACTGTTGCTGATATAGTACTGCTATAGTACCCTAAGCCCAATGGTTTTTGAACCCCCATTTTCATGTTGTATTATGAGGTTCTTACCACTAAGACAAACCCCAACTATCATAATACTAATCCTCTTTATCTCCCTCTACAAATGATATTGTGGATCATAATATATTATTATTTTTCAATGATTGATATATATTTTTGAATTATGTGCATCCACTTATTTACCCCTATTCAATTTTGTTATTCAAAGAACAGTTAATGGTTCCTAAACATTATCAGTCTATTAGGGTAATGGTTGATATCCATAGAAAGTGATACCCACATTTTTTAGATCCAAATCATCTTTCCCCTCATCCAAAATATTCACTTTGATAAATTTCGGAAAATTACATTAGCGATGAAAATTATTATCTCTTTCCTAATGATTACATTTTATAAATTTTAAAAATTTAAAAGTGTTGGATCATTTTTAATCGTCACAACAGAAATTATAGCATGAGATTTTTGACTCGGTGAATCATCAGATATGTTTTCCTACTCAGTGTTGTAAGGTATTGGGAAGTAATAATATAGAATAAAAAACCAAATAGTTTTGTTCTTATTGACATATATCTATGTGAATATAATGTTAATGCATTTGTAATTATAATATTTATCAGTTCATTAAAAATTGATAAGGCCGCTATATTTTGAAGAAAAAAATTACTTCATCGATTTACAAATTATGAGTTGGGAAATTTTACTCATGAACCTTCAACTACTGTTAGTCTTGTGATACCACCATATCATTTACCAATATAACACATCCTAAACCTTTCTGTGAGGAAAAAAAATTTATCACAATAAAATTCATACTATAGAGCAGTGCCATAATTGGTTCACTAATCAATATTTCCCTCAAAAATTGTATTTTTTTACATTCATCAATATAATGAAGATTGTCTCCCATGAACATTAACATATATAAAATATTTTTTATCAATGAAAAATTCCTAAAAAACATGTGTTAACATGAATAACCATGAAAAAAATGGATATCCAAAAACTGATGTTAATTTTTACAATTTTTCAATGAACAACATCATGGAAGGATAAACAAAAAAAATCACTCTTTATTTTATTACCAATGAAATATTATTTTAAACTCCAAAATTTATATAGTTGAAATTTCTCATAAAATTATATTTTTCATATAGTTTATTAAAAGAATGCTCAAATAATATTTATTATCCTTCATTATCATAGAATTTATGTGTATTCCATATATAAATAATTAAAATAATTTATCAATGTATTCTATTAAGATTGAGTTCATTAGATAAATAATGATTTTATGGGAATTGATTTCTACAAATAGAATCACTAGAAAATCATTTTGTTCATACCATATACATAAAATAATTTTGATATATCCAAATTGTTTACCCTTAACAAATGATATCTCGATCAAAGGTCAATATTAAGAAACATTTTAGATACATATAGATCTTTAATAAATTTATCAATATGATGTAGATTATACTAGTTCTGGATACTAATCACGTTGTATTTCTTTAAATCAATTAAACCCGTATTCACCCATCATTCTTCTTTACAAAATGAATATATTAAATATATGTTTATTAGAAAGGGTATATGAATCCCATATATATATATATATATATTATCATGGAAATTAATATTCAATTATTAAAACTCAATTTCGGATTTTCTATATAGATTTTATGAAATTTATTTCACATTAGGTATGAGTTCTTTTGAAAACTATACAACACAATTTTGGGGGAATCTAGGAAAATCATCACGAAATACATTTCCATAATCCCAAATTATGGTACTATCATAAATATTTATTTTATATATTACCATTTTGTATATACACCCCTCATTAATATGTATTAAAACCAATATAACACATGTAGTTACCATTTTAATTTCAGGTTTATACCCACATCAATAGATGTTCATAGGTTGACTCAGAATATAATATGTGACTTCCTTTAAAAAAATAATATTAGATATATGTAGGGAGATACCATACCTTCCCAATATCTCAAAAAAAATCTTATAATAGGAAATATATTGAGATTTACAGGTTTCTATTTTCCAAAAATTTATCAGATAGTAGTCGTAATCATGATATACAATCGTAATACCATAAGAGCTTTTGCTGATATTTCAATATCAAAACATTGGTGGTGTGATTTGGAAAAACTGGTATATTCTTCATATATAAAAAGTTTTATTATAACTAGGATCAAATAAGTCATTTTATATTCAATTGTGAATGATATGTTTACCACATTCTTGTTACAAACATCATGAATTGTTATCCCACATGCCTTCCCTTTTTTCATTGTTTGAGGCGTTATTAATGTTTTTTGTATTCAATAACTCATTTTAATGTATTTTTTTAATAATTAAGAAAATATTAATAATTAAATAACTAGACTATAGGTGTGGAAATTTATTGAAATTTGTTTTCCTAGTAAAACCCCATAATTAATGTGATAGATGACCATATTTTTAAAACATAAATTATTTACCATTCCCATGGAGGCAATAACACTATAATCTTTCCAAAAAGTTTTGTATGGTAAGAGATTATTTTTCATTAATCTATGTATAAGTTTTATAATAACATTGAAAATCCATTTATTTCTTCATATCTAAAAAATAATTAGTAAAATTCGATTCACCAATATATATTAATACCTTTAATGGGCATCAAATTATTTCGCCATAGTTATCAACATATCTCATAAACATTGAATTTAAGAGAATTTCTCTTAAATAACTAAAGATTACATGAATTATAATTTTGGTTTTTATGATAAAACCAAAATTCTACCTTTCATGTTTGGTGATATATATAACATATGAACAAAAGGTTTAATTAAAATTCAAGTTTTGTATTAGGAATTCACACTATTTTTTAGTATAAGGAGTATAAATAGAAATATTTATTAAATAATAATAACTTAAATCATTACAATTTCATGGAAAACATTCTCTCCTCATTCATTATATTTTAATAAATGTCCACCATTGATCAGTTTCACCTTCAAAATGAAAGATAACCAAAACAAACATCTCATGGTTTAAGACCATAAGAATGAATAATATCTTCACTATAGCACTGATCTTTTTCTCAGTATTAAGAGTATTTATGTAACCACTTAAGGAGGTTATGAATTGTCACATGAAGGAATAAAATTCATGTTTCCTCTTATGTAGTATTCTCATGAAGTAATTAAGGATCACATTATTTTTCATAACATCTAATGTTAGTCAGGAATTATCATATGGTTTTGAATCTTATCCCCATCCCATTTGGATACTCATTTGTACCATCACTAAATTATCCTTTACCACCATTATTATCTTTTTTTTCCTAGGTCATGTCCATTTACTAAAAAAAATTAGTACGTGCATTAATTGTCAAAAATCAGAGTGATGAATCTCAGGATATTAAAACTAATTCATATGATGCTAGAATGTTTTACATGACATAAACCTAAAAAATTATTTATTTTAATTTATATTATAATGAAATCTATTAAAATAGTTAGTTAAAATATTATAAATTAACCACTATAAATTCGCATAGAGTGTGAAAATAGGCGTGCAGTAATGCTTTTTTCTTCATACACCAAAGAGAAATTACGTTAATATCATGCTAACCATTTTCTATGATATTACACATAATCTAATATGTGATGGGTATTATATCCTCATTCTTGTATCTATACATGAATATCATTTCTAGGAAACCTCATATCCCAAAAATTACAAAAAATATTATAATATTTAATCATTTATCATGTACAACCACTACTGTGTTCTAATCAAAACCCAAAATATATTTAAATAATTATTTAATAAAAATATTTATATCCCATGAATCATTTTCATAAAAATATTTCCGTAAAAGGTTTTTATTATAGGTAAAGTTTTCACATAATTTTTCCAAAGATAATTATTCATTCCTAACAATATAGATTTGAAAATGAGATTTTCAACAAACAATTACCTTCTACTTTTGACTTGAAGAAAATATCTCTAATATATTATTTAATAAATATGTAAATATTATCTATCTATTTCATAAAATTTCTTCAAATAAATTTCTTATTATATACATTGCTGATAATACATCAGATAACATGGGTTAATTAATGTCTATTTTCTATACCATATGATACTAATTAGGATTTTTTCACACATTTTTTTTAATATTAGCTTCAAACCAATGTTTTTGGTTAATATTTTCATCACTCCCAAATTATAAAATATATTTTAAAAAAATCATCTAATTATGGATCCTCATGTTTATTTACTAGAAACTAAGGGAATGTATCAACACAATGGAATACACAATGAACTTATTCCGGGTAATTTACAGATATTAATATGTTACTATATATTTATAGATATTGTTTATAAAAATTTAGAAAACTGTAATTAAAATATCCCAATCCCTAATATCATATACAATAGTCACAATTTTTTATATTAATCTATGTAAGGTGGTTATAAAAAATTAATATTCATTTCCATGATGGTGTTAGTCTATACATTGACATGATTGAAATTTTCATTTTTAATGAAAAAAACATAGAAGAAAATGATTTATCTATTAGTAATATTTTTAATTTTAGAAATATACCTTTTATTTATTAAATAACTTATTTAAAAAATTAATGTAACAAATTTATGAAAATTAAAACTTGCCACCAATAGACATGGTAGAATACATGTGACCTGAATGATGTTTATTTCTATTATATGGAAGGGTCATTTATAATAGTAGCTCCATTAACATAAAAACATTTAAATATTCAAATAATTGTTTTTTAATTTTCAAAAAATGGTTATAATATTTTTATATGAATGTGGATGTGAATGATTGAGACGATATAGATATAGATTGGGTGAATCTCACATTGAGATATTGAATCCTCTCCTGATGCATTCATTGGAAAAAGGGGACATAGGTGTTATTTAATAAAAAAAATACTAAAAATAATTTAAGCACAATATTGGGGTGTTAAAATAGATAATGGCTCCTATGAATTTAAATTTATATGTTTTGATGATGTGGGTTTAGGTTATATCATTTTATAAGTGACAAAGAGAGACATTGACCAGGAATTGAATGTTAGTTATGATATGTGAAATAAATTCCCTATGGGTTTGGTGAGGTAGTTATGAAATATAATAGAAAATTGATTTTATGGGTTTATATCCTTCCAATATTAATCAATGGGCCTGATGATCCAGGTTAACATAATAATATTTTACCCTCTTAGGTTACGAATTTTTACCCTTCATATCCTTGATTGAAAGTTCGCTGTGGAAATTATTTTTTAATAAAAAAAATAATGATACCAATTACTATATGTTGACATGATGATTATGATTATTGATAACTTTTAATCCCTTTATATTTCTAAATTTATTAAAAATAACTTTTAAATTACAAAATATCATATATAAAAAAAAATTATTTGTAGAAAAGGATATATTATATGTAAATTGTGATTAATATTATTTTAAAATAAATTTCTATTTAAATTATTGGTAAATTATTATTATCATCATTTCAATTACCCATTATTTAATCACAATATATCTATTTTTGACCTAAAAATACACCATGAAATATATAAATTTTTTGAAAAGTAAATTTTGAATCATAAAATGATGTTCAAAGTAAAATAAATTCACTAATTAAATATTATCATTGTATTTTTCAAAAACAAATATCATTATTTTACATTCTATAAATAGTATATAATTATTTAACATTCATTTATAAACTCAAATATATTTTCAATAGTATAACCATTGTATCAAGATTTATTTTTGTTTAGTGTTTTTGGTGAAACATGTTATCAAATATATAAAATTTATATAAGATAATGATATTGTAAAATATTAGTATGTTAAAACATTCAGACTACCGAGTGAATAAATAATCAACTATCATGTCCCTATTATACCCTCCATAAGTAGATTAACCCTATCATATTCCCAAGATGGTTACCATGATGTTCCATGTGGTAAACATCTTTTCTTAATCTCATTGAATTATAAAATCATAAGAAGAGGAGGTATAATTTCCGCAATACAAGATTCATAATAAAAAATTGGACACCCCATTGTTTAATTCATTCATAGCTTCTATATTAACATTAGTATAATCCCAATCCATAATAAATTTTTAATTTAATGTGTGGTCCTATATTTGAAAACCTTCACCAAATGAAAATGAATTTATATAACCTAGGTATAAGGCCCCATCCTTAGACCTTACTTAATCTTGAGTTATTACAAGATTACACATTGAGGATCTCTTTGGGTTTAGAGTTTTAGAGAATTAGATCATAAAACTTGCATTATATTCCACATATAAACAAAGTGGTTACATAAAGATAGTATTCTTATTTCCCATCAATGGAAACATATTTAAAATAAAACATGGATTCTTTCTTGACACTTCCTTGACACTATCATCCTATCATGTACCTTTCCCTTGACCTGTGAAAAACATTTCAAAAAAACTTGGGATGAGCATAAAAAGCTCAGTAAGGGATATAAAAATATATGGAAAGGAAACATGGGTACATATATACATAAGAATGAAATCATATTGTACCCATAAAACATAAGCACTTTAACATACCTCATCAAATCATGAATAAATCATAGAAATCACAAGACATAAAGGTAACTTGAGGCATTCATAACATTATTAAATAGGGAGTAACCCTCTTGGTTACGTTTGGAATACCCATCACAGTATATTCCCTAAATCTTTTTGGAGAAACCATAACGTTTCACTCCTTCACATTACCCAATGCATTGGAGAGCTATAGCGGGCTCATATGCACTTAGTTTACCACGGAACCACCCGTCTTCATAATAATTCCCAAGAACCTCAACATATTCATATCACATAAAAAATGCATAAAGGAAACATAACATTTCCACCTTTCAATCACAAGATATCAACACAACACATTGATATAAAAACACTATGAAAACCATTTTCAATACCAAAATAAAAGAAAAGTAAAACATGGTATTTGTTTTTCTTTTAAAAAAAGGCATGGCTTGTAGAGGAAGCCGAAACTCAAATAATAGTCACGGTGGCAGAGAAGTCGTTATCGCCGCATATGTACGAAAAAACATTCCCTTTTGTCGTTTTGTAAAATTCTTCGTATAAAAAAGATTCCTTTTGGATAAACATAAAAGTCAAAGGGGTTTATACACCGTATTAAAGAAAGTTGTGTATAAAATAAAATATGCCTTAATGAAAGGAGATTGAGACGAAGTCCCATACCTCGAGTCCGATTTGACTCGGTCATTATTTAAGCTCCTGAATAATAAACTTGAGTTAATTTATACTTGTTTAATAACCTTTATGAAGTTCATTATTCTTTTAATATCACTTATTTCAATGTCATGAACACTATGTAAATATTTAAGTTAATAACGGTCGTTTTAACGATCATTGGTACTTGAGTAAAAATTAAACCCTTTGTAATTACACGTTGTTCATGTATCCATTATATCCAGAACTGTATTCATGATGTAGATATTATATGTGTCATATATATCCAGTACATGCATGCATTTATAATATTACATAATCATTTAGAGGTAAGAAATGAAATGCACCGTTCATGAAGACAGAAAGCCGTACGTACGCATGAACGCTACTTTCATTTCTATTTCGTATTTTATTGAATTGAATCATAATGATATAAAGGTATATTATAATTGTAGTATAATATAATATATAATATCATAGTTCTATCCTTTATACGTCCCACATATGGTATTTAACGAATCAAATCACTTTGAGGGGGCGGTAGTCCACACTTCCTTAAATGAAGATATCGCGTTTACCAATAATGGAAACCATAATGGTATGCCCAAAATGGAAAATAAAGAAGCTTAAGTAAAACATAAACATATTATATATCATATATAAATATAGTGACGTCATAATGGCCACCTTTGAAGGTGTTAAAAGAATGCTGAACAATCATCGTTTCGGGAGGCATAAATTCACCATCCACAGAAACATTTTGTTCTTTATCCATTAGATGTTGGTGTGTGTAAGTGTAGCTCGAATATTTCTTATAAAAAAATACTAGTATATTGAAGATACTGTATTTGTTACCAAATAAATGAGTAAAAAGAGTTTAGGGGTTGGAGAAGCAAAATAAAACAAAAGGACTCAAGTGAAGACATTACCTTAAAATCGGGTAACTCCCTTTGGTTTGAGATCAAAGGCTTCCTTGGGACGACTTCTGCCCAAAGTGAGGCTTCAAGGAGTAAGAGAGGGAAGTGGAGAGAAAAAATGGGCAGGGGTTGGCTGATCCAAAGGCTTTGGAAGTTTGGGTAAGGAGGTAGTGGTGGGGGCCTTTTATAAGAGGAGAGGAGGGGCACTCTTGGAATGTAAAGAAATATTACTTTATTTGAAAATGAGTTTCGGATTTAAAAGGTCCCAAATTAATATAATTAGAGTATAATTTGATAAGGGTTCGAAATATACCCACCCAATAGGTTTTGGATATGTGTAGGTCAAAGAATTTACATTATCTTTTCATTTTATTTAAATCCATTATTAACGAGGTAATCGCTACATCATTTTGATGGAATAAATAATTATATTTATTTAATGTATAAAAATATACATATATAAAAAATACTATGATGTAGGAAATATTTTTAGATTTCCCATGAATATTTATAGTAAAAAATCTGACTTGTATAACCCCATTTAAAAATTGTTTTCGTAAAATATATTATGTTTGTGCCATTTTTACTTTTTTATTAAATAAAAAGTTATTAATGTCATTTCCCAACCAGAGTGGCTCAATGGGGTCCCCAAGTAGACCCATGGATTTTCTAGGTCGGACATGACACATCCGATGAGGGTGGGACATGTTTCAAGCTCATCTTATACTATTAAAACATTATTTTTACCAAAAACTACACTAATTACCACTAATCACGATTAAGAACTTAAGAGTTACTATTCACCAAAAAATTATTTTAATATCATTGAACCACATTTTAATTCTTAATGACAACCATGTATGTCGAATTTTTGAAATTCAAAACACAGAAGTGGTAAAATTTCCTTTAAATGAAAAATCAGTTTTTATAAGTACCACTTAGTGGTTTCACTATTCATCAAAATTGATGTTTTTCAGAAAAATAACAAAAATTCACCCTATGCTATATTTGATATTCCTAATTCAAAAATGAAGTCTATTTTACAAAATTCAAAACATATAAGTCACAATAATAAATTTAATAATTAATTACCACTGTCATGACAAATAGCGTGTTTTTATGAAACAATAAGTATCAGAAGATTGACACTAGTTTAACTCTGATTTCAAAGTGAAATTAATTCCAACGACCACTATTGGATTTAATGGTGAAAATATTTTCTAACTTCACTTTAAGTCCAATTCAAATGATAATCTATTCATATAAATAAATTAGATTAAAAAGTGGTTTTGAATTAAAATACAACATTTTACACTATTCATTAAAAAATGAACTTTATCGGAAAGATACAAAAAATTTACACAATGTAAATTTTGATGTCCCAATTATAAATAAGAGTTATATTTGGTGCAATAGAATTTATAATATTTATCAAAACTATATTTAATGACGGTTCTCCATTAAAAGGTGATAAGTGAACCTTTAGTGAAAATTAGGGTATAAATGCCTAAAATTGAATTCTTTCCGTATTTTAAGCCTTTATAATTTATTGGATAAATTAAAAAACATTTAAAAAACATATATAATCATATTTTAGTTTTTTCTATCCATTCCTGCCAATACAATGGCTACATGTTAACTACCATTTAAAAATAATATTATTATATTATTAGTGTGCAATGTAAGTTTTTAAAGGAACTCATAGTTGCGTATCGGGTACGCTATCAAACATAGAAACCCCTTTAAAGTAAAATTAATATTTAATTCGTAAATATTAATAAATATTAAAATGTTCTATTCATTATTTACATGGGATGTTACATGCTTCCCCCCTTTTGGGAATTGCGTCCTCGCTATTTTATTCAGTAATAAAAATAAGTGGGGGTATTTATCCCTCATTGCATTTTCAGATTCCCATGTTGCCTCTTCAACCATATTATTTTTCCACAACCCTTTACCTGGTGGATTACCTTATTTCACAACACTTTCTCTCTTCGATCAAGAATCTGGATTGGTTATTCTTCATAAGAGAGATTCTCTTCCAACTGAACTACCTTTGGGCTCAAAACATGAGATGAATCTGGCATATACTTCCTCAACATCGAAACATGAAAAACATTGTGTACCTGAGATAAAATCGGAGGTAATGCCACTCTGTATGCAACTGATCCAACTCTCTCCAGAATTTCATATGGTCCAATGAACCTTGGACGTAGCTTTCCTTTCTTACCAAATCGCTTCACACTTTTCCATGGAGAAACCTCGAGAAAAACATGATCACCTACCTCGAAAGATAGATCCTTCCTCCGGTTATCCGAATAACTATTCTGCCTACTCTGAGCTGTTCTCATGTGTTTCTGAATCAACTGAACTTTTTTTTCCATCTCTTCTACCAATTCTGGTCCCATCAACTTCCTTTCACCCACTTCATCCCAGAAAGCTGGAGTTCAACACCACTTCCCATATGACGCCTCAAATGGTGCCATCTGTATACTAGAATGAAAACAGTTATTATATGAAAATTCAACCAAAGAATGATATTGGTCCCAACTTCAATGATAATTCATCGAACAAGCTCTTAGAATATCCTCCAAGGTCTGAATTGTTTGTTCTGATTGCCAATCTGATTAAGGATGAAAAGCTGTACTAACATTTAATTCAGTACCCAACGACTTATGAAGGCCTTTCCATATGTTAGAAGTGATCCTGGGATCACGATCGGATACAATGGATAGAGGAACTCCATGCAACCTGACTATCTCTTTAAGATAGAAACAGGAAAGTTGATCTAGGGAAAAATTATCTCGTATAGCAAGGAAATGAGCAAACATGGTCAAGAGATCAACAATAACCCAGATTGCATTATTACCTTGAGTTCTCTTCGGTAATCCCACAACAAATTCCATTATATATTCTCCCATTTCCACTCTGGAACTGGTAGAGGCTGAAGTATCCCTTTCGGTAACTGCCGCTCTGCTTTAACCTACTGACAAGTCATACACTTCACAGTAAAATCAGCAATATCTCTTTTCATTCCATCTCACCAGTAATACTCCCGCAGATCTCTATACATCTTTGTACTGCCAGGATGAACTGAAAACGGAGAACTATGAGCTTCACATAAAAACTCTCTCTTCAATTGTGAATCACAAGGCACAAACAATATCTTCCCAAATCTCAAAATGCTATCACTATCAATGTTGAATTCAGGCAACATACCTTTCTGAACTAGCTCTACCTTTTTCTACAACTCACTATCTTGCTTCTGTGCTTGCTTGATTCTGTCTGATAGAGAAGATTTCACTGATACCTAAAACAAAAGAGAAGAACATCCTGCACCAACAACTTCAATTCCTAAGTTCATAAAATCAAAAACTAAAGGATCTCGTTCCAAACGTAGCATGGTTAATGAAGCATTACTTTTTCGACTCAAAGCATCGGCCACTTTATTTCCTTTTCCCGGATGGTAGTGAATTGTACAATCTCAATCCTTGATTAATTCCAGCCATCTCATCTGTCTCGTGTTAAATTCTTTCTGAGTGAATATATACATTAAACTTTTTTTATCAGTATATATTTCACACTTTACTTCATACAAATGATGCCTCCAAATTTTTAAAGCAAAAACAACAGCAGCTAATTCCAAATCATGTGTAGGGTAATTTACCTCATGAGTTTTCAACTGATGTGAAGCATAAGAAATTACCTGATCATTCTACATAAGGACACAGCCAAGTCCTTTCAATGAAGCATCACTGTAGATAATAAACTCACCATTCCTGGAAGGAAGTGCCAAAACTAGAGCATTCACCAATCTTCTTTTCAACTCCTGAAAACAATCATCACATTCTTTTGTCCAGATGAACTTAACACCCTTACAAGTTAGCTTGGTCATTAGACTAGATAACCGTGAAAATTTTTCAACAAACCTTCACTAGTAACCTCCCAAACCAAGAAAACTATGGATCTCGGTTACATTTGTGGGTCTTGGCCATTCTTCAACAACTTTTTTTAGCAGGATCAACAGTTCTGCCATCTTTTGAAACAATGTGACCAAGGAAAGAAATTTGTTGTATCCAAAACTCACACTTGCTAAATTTTCCATACAGTTTCTTTTCTTTTAAGGTATGCAAGATAACCCTTAAATGACTTTCATGCTCATATTTACTTTTAGAAAACACCAAAATATCATCAATAAACACAGCCACAATTTTTCACCTGATTCAACTGAGCCATCAGTGTAGTAAACTGCTCAATTCTGATTCTGACCATCTCAGTATGCTGATTTTGAAGGTAATTTCCCTCAGTATGCCTTCCCAGAAAATTCGTTCTATTTCCTCTGTGAAAAACCATTCTTAACACAGAAATATTTTAGGTGAAGAAACATGGTAATCATTAAATGATATATCTTTTTGTCATACCATAAATTAACTTATAATTTAACAATTTTCTGACTCCTATAGTTGTCAGAACCGACCTCTGATAACAACTATAAGGCCCCAGACTTAAACCTTAATTAATCGTGAGTTATTACATGATTACACATTGAGGATCTCTTCGGGTTTAGAGTTTTAGAGAATTAGATCATAAAACTTGCATTACATTCCACATATAAACAAATTGGTTACATAAAGATAGTATTCTTCTTTCCCATCAATGGAAACATATTTGAAATAAAACATGGATTCTTTCTTGACACTTCCTTGACACTATCATCCTATCATGTACCTTTCCCTTGACCTGTGAAAAACATTTCAAAAAAACTTGGGATGAGCATAAAAAGCTCAGTATGGGATATAAAAATATATGGAAAGGAAACATGGGTACATATATACATAAGAATGAAATCATACTTTAACCATAAAACATAATAACTTTAACATACCACATCAAATCATGAATAAATCATAGAAATCATAAGACATAAAGGTAACATAAGGCATTCATAACATTATTACGTAGGGAGTAACCCTCTTGGTTACGTTTGGAATACCCATCACAGTATATTCCCTAAATCTATTCATAGAAACCTTAACGTTTCACTCCTTCGCGTTACCCAATGCATTGGAGAGCTATATCGGGCTCACCTGCCCTTAGATTATCATGGAACCACCCGTCTTCATAATAATGCCCAAGAACCTCAACATAATCATATCACATAAAACATGCATAAACGAAACATAACATTTCCACCTTTCAATAACAAGATATCAATACAACACATTGATATAAAAACACTATGAAAACCATTTTAAATACCAAAATAAAATAAAAGTAAAACATGGTGTTTATTTTTCTTTTAAAAAAAAGGTATGGCGTGTAGAGGAAGCCAAAACTCAAATAATGGTCACGGTGGCGGAAAAGTCGTTGTCGCTGCATACGTACGACAAAACATTCCCTTTTGTCATTTAGTAAAATACTTCGTATAAAAAAGATTCATTTTGGATAAAAGTAAAAGTCAAAGGGTTTTATACACCGTATAAAAGAAAGTTGTGTATAAAATAAAATATTCCTCAATGAAAGGAGATTTAGACGAAGTCCCATACCTCGGGTCCGACTTGACTCGGTCGTTCTTTAAGCTCCTAAATAATAAACATGAGTTAATTTCTACTTGTTTAAGTACCTTTTTCAAGTACATTATTCCTTTTATATCACTTATTTCCATGTCATGAACACTATGTAATTTTTTATGTTAATAACGGTCGTTTTAACGATCAATGGTACTTGAGTAAAAACTAAACCCTTTGTAATTACAAGTTGTCCATGTATCAATTATATCCTGAATTGTATTCATGATTTAGATATTATATATGTAATATATATCCAGTACATGCATGCATTTATAATATTACATAATCATTTAGAGGTAAGAAATGAAATGCACCGTTCATGGAGACGGTAAGCCGTACGTACGCATGAATAGTACTTTCATTTCTATATCATATTTTATAGAATAGAATCATAATGATATAAAGGTATATTATAATTACAGTATAATATCATATATAATATCATAGTTCCATCCTTTATACGTCCCACATATGGTATTTAATGAATCAAATCACTTTGAGGGGGCGGTAGTCTGCACTTCCTTAAATGAAGATATCACGTTTACCCATAATTGAAACCATAAAGGTATGACCAAAATGAAAAATACAGAAGCTTAAGTAAAACATAAACATATTGTATATCATATATAAATATAGTGTCATATTAATGGCCACCTTTGAAGGTGTTAAAAGAATGTTGACCAAGCATCGTTTCGGGAGGCATAAATTCACCATCCACACAAATAGTATGTTCTTTAACCATTAGATGTAGGTGTGTGTAAGTGTAGCTCGAATTATTCGTATAAAAACATCCTAGTATATTGAATATACTTGAGTTGTTACAAAAGAAATGAGTAAAAAGAGTTTAGGGGGTTGGAGAAGCAAAATAAAACAAAAGGACTCAAGTGAAGACATTACCTTAAAATCGGGTAACTCCCTTTGGTTTGAGCTCAAAGGCTTCCTTGGGAAGACTTATGCCCAAAGTGGGGCTTCAAGCAGTAAGAGAGGGAAGTGGAGAGACAAAATGGGTAGGGGTTGGCCGAGCCAAAGGCTTTAGAAGTGTGGGTAAGGAGGTAGAGGTGGGGGCCTTCTATAAGAGGAGAGGAGGGGCACTCTTCGAAAGTAATGAAATATTACGTTATTTGAAAATGATTTTCGGATTTAAAAGGACCCACATTGATATAATTCGAGGATAAGGTGATAAGGGTTCGATATATACCCACCCAATAGCTTTTGGACATGTGTAGGTCATAGAATTTACATTATCATTTGATTTTATTTAAATCCTTTATTAATGAGGTAATCGCTACATCATTATGATGTCATAAATACTTTTAATTATTTAATGTCTAAAATTATAAATAAAAATAATAATATGACGCAGGAAATCTTTTTAGCTTTCCCATGAATGTTTATAGTCAAAAATCTAACTTTTATAAACCCATTTAAAAATTGTTTTCATAAAACATATTATGTTTTTGTCATTTTTACTTTTTCATTAAATAAAAAGTTATTTATGTCATTTCCCATCCAAATTGTCTCCATGGGGTCCCCAAGTTGACCCACAGATTTTTTTGGTCGGCCATGACACATCCGATGAGGGTACGACATGTGTCAAGCTCATCTCATACTATTAAAACATTATTTTTACCTTAAACTACACTAATTACCACTAATTGCGATTAAGAACTTCAGAGTTACTATTCACCAAAAAATTATTTTAATCTCATTGAACCACATTTTATTTCTTAATGACAACCATGTATGTTGGATTTTTGAAATTCAAAACACAAAAGTGGTAAAATTTCCTTTAAACGAAAAATCAGTTTTTATAAGTACCACTTAGTGGTTTCACTATTCATCAAAAATTGAAGTTTTTTCAGAAAAATACCAAAAATTCACCCTAAGATATATTTGATATTTCGAATTCAAAAATGAAGTCTATTTTCCAAAATTAAAAACATATAAGTCACATTAATTAATTTAATAATTAATTCCCGTTGTCATGACAAATATCGTGTTTTTATGAAACAGTAAGTATTAAAAGATTGACACTAGTTTAAGTCTGATTTCAAAGTGAAATTAATTCCAACAACAACTGTTGGATTTAATGGTAAAAATATTTTATAATTTCACATTAAAACCAACTGAAATGATAATATATTCATATAACTAAATTATATTAAAAATAGGTTTTGAATTAAAATATAACATTTAAACTAATCATTAAAAAAATGAACTTTATCGGAAAGATACCAAAAATTTACACAAAGTAAATTTTGATGTCCCGATTCTAAAGAAGAGTTATATTTGGTCAAATAGAATTTATTATATTGATCAAAACTATATTTAATTATGGTTCACCATCAAAAGGTGATAAGTGAACCTTTAGTGAAAATTAGGGTATAAATGCCTAAAATTGAATTCTTTCCGTATTTTAAGCCTTTATCATTTATTGGATAAATGTAAAAACATTTAAAAACATATATAATCATATTTTAGTTTTTTCTATCCATTCCCGCCAATAAAACGGCTACATGTTAACTACCATTTAAAAATAATATTATTATATTACTAGTGTGAAACGTAAGTTTTCAAAGGAACTCATCATTGCGTATCGGGTACGCTATCGAACAAAGCAACCCCTTTAAAGTAAAATTAATATTTAATTGGTAATACTAATAAATAAGAAAATGTTTTATTCATTATTTACCTGGGATGTTACACTAGAAAAATTAATTTGTGGATAATACATGTCCCTTTACTCATGACTTCACAACAATGAACACATAGTAATACAATTCCATGATCATAGTGTTCCTAATATTATTATTTTATGAGTTCATCTGCTTGTTTACATCGATGATTAGTAATCTTTTTAGATTACTAATATATAAAAAATCCTCATTTCAAATATATTTATTCTTAATATTCTTAAGAAATATAAATTATATTGGGTATATACATACTAGTAAGATAAAATAAAATGCTTTTATATGATAATTGATACCTTATATTGAATTTATGCCCTAAAAAATTAATTCTGTCAAATGAAATTAACAGTTCAAATTCACATCCATGATTTATAAGAAAAACATATTATTATAATTAGAAATAAGTGATCTTCAACAAGAAAAAATTCTTATTACAAAACTGTGAAATTTTATTTTACCAATTAATTTCAATTAGTGATTCAATAAAATATGAAACGACTTTCATGAACCCATGGATCCAAAATACATAGTTAGAATCATAAACCGTTATAAATAAATGAATAAAATATTTATAGTTCTTTGTATGACGTAAATTTTAATAGAACTTTTGGATTCAGAAAAAAATCCTTTAATTAAATACATAGAACAAAATCTGCCAGACCTTATTTTAAGATATTCCTAAGGAAAATGTAAATATAATAACCCTCTTCTAATAGTGTAAAATTTCAAATTAGTGAATCCTTAGATGGATGGAAGGTTCTAATCCGAATTAATTATACTCCAAGGATTCAAAGCATTTATTTAAATTAGATGAGTGATAATGGATTCATTTTATTATGGAAAGGATGGGGTCGAATCATCATTTTATTATTAATACACAGAAGATACTTCTTTTGAATTCTTATAGGGAGTCCCATTATATAACCTGATGGGCTAGTGGGCATATATCCCATTACATGGCTTGTAGCCCTAAAGTTTTGTCCCAAGGCCCATTCTGCAAATATTCCTTCTACAGTACCTGTCTGCTATAGTCCTCACACATTACCCGTTGCTATTATAGTTTATTTCATTTATATAGTTCCTTCGTTGCTACAATATAACTACTATAATGCTACACTAATTGGGCCCAATGGGTATGGAACCACCATTTTTAATGTAGGAATATGGGGTGGTTACCACTAAGCTAAATCCTAACTCTATGATAATAGATTCATGCCTTAATGCAATCCTATAATAAATAATATCATGATTTTCTATTACATGATAAATAATACACTTCTAACAAATGCTTCAATTAGTATAATGGTTTAATTGGAAGAATGAGTGATAGTTTACATTTCCCATTGTCAAATTGAAACTGAATTTCAAAACAAAATCATTCAACTTGGACTCATTTCTATTAATGACTACTAGAGTTGGATGAGTGATTTGGCTATTCGTGAAAGGATTATTAAACAACACAGGGTTGGTAGAAAATCACATTTATTATAAAAATCATAAAATCCAAGAGAATACATGACATTCATAGGAAATTATCTTGATGGAAAATAATATCCACCCAAATGAACCACATAATAATAATAATAGTCATCATCATCATCATAATAATAATAATAAAATGGTGAATCATGGTTCCTCAAAGGGAACCATCATCCAATAAAAGATAAGATGGAAAATTAGATAATGAAATTATATATTTTATCCCTTTCATATATTGTAACATGTTAAAATGGGATATAATCAAGGAAAGATAAATAATTAAAATACAAAACAATGCTTGAAAAGTAATCATCCAAAAAAATACCCATATTATAAATCACGAAAAAATTCTGTAAATGATGGGGAGAGAATTAATTTCATTTAACTATTGAACAATGGGATAAAAGAAAAGGGAACATCCCGATATCTAATATTTTTACCCCAAGATGAGGGAGGATCCCTAGATCCTTGATTAATCTAGTGCTTGTGTTTAAAAATGATAAATAAATTATAGATATAATGGATCATATATTTATAAATAAAGAGATTAGAATTTTTTTATATAAAAAATCATTCACCTAGACTCTAAATCATCAAATATGGAATGACTTATTGAACGGACTACATTCCCCTGAATGCAGCAATTATGTTCAGTTTGGTCTATGTTAAAATATTGGGATTCCCGAAAAAATATCAAAATAACTATTGTAATATTTAAAATTTTGTGATATATATAATCTATTATTGATTTATTAGCCAAAAATCAGGTTATAATATTTTCTATGATTTATTTTTTCACATATTCAAATTTAGCACAAATGTTTGTATGGTTGATATTATAGAGAAAAATGAATCTCATTTTCATAGATTTTAGGTGTCACATAATATTATAAAATGGATAGTTGATAATGGTGAAATGTGGACTCACTGCCTAGGATGATATGTGTTCCATCAAGTATTTATAGATAGTATCAATTTTTCATAATAAGAGTGATAGAAGATGCTTGAAATTTATAAAAATAATATAATATAAATTATCCGTAGTTGAAATGTGCATATAATTGTGAACAATATTATCCTTCTGAAACATATATATAAATAGTATTAAAACCATTGTGAAACAAATAGAGTTTGTGTATGAATATATGTCAAATGTATTATGTGAGTGTGGGAAACCAGCTCTGGGCACCATCTCAAACTAGAACATGACCAAAATTTCAACATACCTGAAGGGTGTTCCCAATGCCCAATGTTTTGAAAATAGTGTTGGGGCATGAATTAAAATCCACTGGGAATAATTGTTCCAAATTTATTATATAAAAATGGAAAAAATACTAACACACACACACACATGTATATATATATATAACAAAGAGAAATAGTTGGAGAGAAATATTTGTTCCATACATGAAAGATGTTAATTGAAATGATACAGCTCAAAAAGAGTCTTGAAAACCAAATCCATACATACCATTATCAAAGGATAATGAAAACAAGAAAAAACCTATTCCATGTAATAGATAGGGAAACTAAAATAATATCCCCATGTGAAACCTAGAAAAAACAGATTAAAACCTCGCAACCTCACTATGGTGACACTCCTTTCCCAACATTGAATGACAAAAAATGGTTTTCACATTATTTATGGGGTGCCTATGGTGTTCTCTAAATGGTTTAGTAGTATCTCACAAATTTTTTCCATAACATCTATCTATATGATAATCTAAATTTTTTTTTACAATAAATATCACGAAGCATTATAAAATGTTTCTAGTTTTTATATCAAAATCATATAAAACACTACAATTTAATTTTTTTTCTACATTTTAAATAAATATATCTAAAATTGTTTACAACAATTTTATTTTAATAATGAAAATAAGACAAATTTACTCAATGAAATTTATGAATTAATTATCATATCAAATAAATGGAAGTAAATGATAAATTATACAACCCAAATGAATTTTTAATATCATACCATGGATCACATACATATGGATAGCATGGAAACTCAGACCTCAACCTAGATTTTCCCACAACATCATTAAATTCTCTGCAGGAGTTTAATAAATAGAGAAATGGAACACTTCTAAATGTTAAACTCCTAAAAATTCTATCCCATAACATTAAAACAGACCTAGGGTGTTGGGAATAACTTCACGAGTGAACACCTTGAAATTATCAACTGATAAGGAATAATAATATTCAATATTGCTAAGAACCCATGGATTCTCAAGTGTGAATATTTCAAAACCAATTCATCAAAATGTTGGTTATAATACCATATTTTAAATATAATGTTAAATAATCTGAAAGAATCCTTTTTCTTAACAGAAAATGGGAAAACTGACTTTTATCAAAAACATATTTCCAATAAAACAATAATCTATATGTAATGAATCTTATATAATTTATAAAACTATTTATCAAAACCAATGTGAAGCAGTTCATCAAGAATCTGCAATATATGTACCCTCCAACCTCAAATTAGGGTTTCATACACCCCCAATGGAATCCAAAAAATAATAATAACACAACAATGATATTGATGGCCCTAGAATCCAATTCCATAAATCTCAATATTTATTCAATATGAATATCTATTAGGGTAGTAGAGGAAACAAATCGTACCACAAGGAACTCTAATGACACAACACAATAGAGACAGAGGATATCACAACGATAAAGTTTACAAGATATAATAGGAAGGAAACAAGAATAATAATAACCCCTTATCAATTGACCCAATTATGCAGCACATTGAAACCTACATGATCAAATGGAATTAATAATAATCGGGTTTTTTTCTCATAGATATTCACCATAACTTCAATGATAATAAGTGAACAAATAAGGTTATTTTGAATTGTAAATGGTCTACAAAATCACATATGGGGGCCAATATGTTGATAGAGAAGAAGGACTTAGTGAATGGAAAATTAATCATCCTCGTTGATCCCTAAAAACACCAATCATGATATTTAACAATGTGTAATCTCATTATATTTCATGTAAACCATAAATATCAAGTAATCCAAAATAGCAGTTCCTTTTTTTAATCCAAAATATTAACAAAATAAATTTAGATCCAAATACAAAGATTTAGTCCAATGAGGATGTATATCATAATCATGCCATTTCCCCTAGAACCATTACAAAACATTTTTCCCCTAATGACTATAAAATAGAATGTTTTAAAAAACAAATCCACTTTGCCATTCTCCAAACTCGAGGTGAAACCTACATATGCCTTAAAACATATAGACCTAGACTAATTTAATTAAAAAAACATAAATATATTAGCATTAGTTAATTTCCCCCAAAAGAATACTCTATATCCTTAGGAGTCTTATGAATCTTTCAAATAATCAGAAAAATTGTAAGAACTAATATCTTTTTTTAGTTATGATTTCCTTCTTCTGGTCATTTTTGAGAAAAATAGAAATTTCTATAAATTTTCGAACTACACGCCATGTACTCAGTTACCGTAGGTATCCATGTACAGGCTGTGTAGCGGCCATGCACACGACCATGTGGGGGTGACCTAGAGGCCGCCTAATGCTGGGTACAGAAATGGAAAGTACATTCCAGGTACATAAAAGTTATAAACCATCTATTTTGTTACATTAAATGCTTCGGGGTCGCGTCTGATTCCCAGAAAGAGATTTTTCTAGGATTGGTTTAGGCGAGAACTCCCATACAGCTGTGATCTTCCTCTGAGCCCCTGACCGAGCTACTGATCTGTACTTCAACTGTCGTCGATTGTGCTGGGATCGACTTGGTAATATTTATTTTCTTCTTGACATTCGTTTCATGATACATCTTCTATCTCATGTTATCCTCTATTGAATGTGTTAGACATTTTTGTAGATCTTCAGCATTCTAAGTTGATTAAATCCCTAATTCTCAAGTATAATGATCTCCCAACACCGAGGTAGGTGTTTAGTGCCATTCTATTGAATTTCTTTGAGTTATATGTGCATGAAATCACTAATACCCATGAACGGGGTATTGCACATTTACTGTTTTACCCCTATTGGTTTTCTGCTATTCTGGTATGCTTGAGTGGATGATAAATTATGTGATTAGGGTTAATTTCTATGATTTGGAAGTGCTTCCCATTTATGATTTATTTTTTTAACTGTTCGGTCTTGGTTGACTGTTAGGATGCTATTTACCTTCCCTGCCTAGTTGTAGGATGTTGTGTCTGTACTAATATAAAGATATGCTATAGAGTGCTAGCCATGTAGTTCATGTATTTTACTTTGGCCGATATCCATTGCTATACCTAATTCACATGAATTGGGATATGAGAACCTTATGTAGTAGACTATAGGGAGAATGAAAGTATGGGATTCTCTAGAGTGTCTATTTTACTTAGGATGTGAGACCGTAGGGGGAATTGACGTAAGTGATTCATCAAAGTGTATGTTGATCCATAATGTGGGCCACATGGGTAATAGACATTGAGTTCTTCCCCTGAGCGCCTTTAGTTATTGGTAATAGACTATATGAGGAATTGGTGGTGAGTACTTTCTCAGAGAGTTTATGATTAAGCTGAACCAGAGGGGTTAGATTGAGTGTACTTCCGAAAGTGTTGCTCTTGTTTATAGGTAGGACCAGAGGGGATTGGATGTGAGTACTTCCAAGAGGGTTACCTTTTTGTGTTAACCTATTTTGATTATCTGAGGCCTGATATATGAAACTGAACTCATTGAAGTTGTGGATTGTTTAGTGTTGTATACGTCCTTGCTTACTGCTTTCTGTACGTATTACCTTCCATATATTCATTGACTGTTAGGCACCGATCTTGTGGTGTTGGCCGACTGGGATTTAGTCTCAAACCCTATTTGGGCCATTCTTTTTGGCCCAAACATATTATATTTTTACAGGTATATATTAGGTCAAGCACCCTTCTACTTCATTTACTTGATTTTTTTTGGATCTATAGAGCATGGGACCGAGATATGGATTCTAATGTTGATTATTTTTTTACATTTCTTTTTCTGTACATGGGTTTTGTACTATTTTATTCTTGTATTTTGATTTTTTTTCCAACTTTCCTAGACACATGTAACATGCATCATTCATATATATGTGTGTTCTCCATTTTATTATTTTTCTTCCTTCTGCTTTTTACTTTTGTATGGATTATTCCTACTTTTTCTCTTTCTATTTCTTTCTTCCACTGTGTTACTCTGCCAATGAGGTAATAGTTTCCCCACTATCACACAAAGTCCCTCACTGCTAGTCGGGAGCCTTTGGCGTTCGGGGAAATGTGCTTGTGGCCTTGTGACCAATTGGGTACCGGGCACCCCTAGGTGGCTTTTGGAACTGGGAAATTACAAAAATTAATGAAGAAAAGTTTAATTTCTGAATGATGGTAATGAGATGTTCTAAACACCACTTCATAAGACATTAGATACCCATTAAGTCATGTGTAATAATGATTACAAACAATTTGGTGACATAATTTCTCTATAATTAATATCTATTATCCCCATGTCTTGTGAGTATCTAAAAACACATTTATATCACTCTAACCATCAAAATATATTTCCCATATAATAATTTCACTTGAGAGTCAATGATTTTCACTAGATTCTCAATTATATAAAATTCTGGCTCGGCCTCGATCTCTTCTAAAACCAAAAAATGGGATAGATCCAGATAGTATTTCTTGATCTATGAAGTGTAAAATACAATGAATGCACATTAATTAAACATAAAATTCCAACCGATATTAATCCTTCCCAAGATACTCAGTGACCTCAAATCATCCAATATGACTTAGATATAGATTTCCCTATTTCCAAATACAATGATTACATAAACAAGGATGAACATTCTAGAAAAACAAGTCACCTACAAAAGACTATAAATTATGATAATGCTTATCCAAATAAGATTTATTTCAACTTTGAGTTGAAATGATACACCAATGCTTATATTCAATCATGGCTGATATCTTCTAAATAATGATCAGTCCCGCTAAATATTCTTTTTCCATCTATTCCCAAAAAAGATGTGACCTATATAGGCCACCATAAAGTGCATTGAAATTGTCTATTCTAATAAATAGAAGATGAAATTTATTAAAATTTAACCCAATAATTCATAAAAGAATATCTTGTGGTCCACTAAATTACAAAACATAGGATCAAGGCACATATTTAATAATATGATTAGTATACTTCTTTTTATCATATGTGTATGGATATAATTCCAAAAACATCTAGAACTGAGTCTCAATAGCCTCTTGGAGACTCATAAAACAACTCTATATAAACCTATTATCACTATCTAAATCAATATATGAAGAACCCCATGTAAACATATGATCTGTTTTACTTACATATTTCCTAGAACATAAAATTTTATAGTGTCCTGAAGAAGAATAAAATAAGGTGATTTGTTTAATCAATCAATTACAACCTCAGTAAAATTCATCCCTCTTGGATTCCATGGTAATCAAATAAAAAATACATGGACTAGTCGTCACATATGAAAACCTACATTGAAATAGGATGGAGAAAATTAGATGATTTTAGATCTTATAACATTATCTATTATCATGTGTACCAAGGAGAAATAAAATCATCAATGTCATACTTTCTACCCAGCCAAAAGATTCATTGTATTAGGTCATAATACATCTTTATAGCTCTCAAATGAATGACCTAGGAATAAATATGATATTTAAAAAATAGAGATCCTCATAAATTTTGTAATGAAAATCATATCAAAAAAATATAGAATTCTATCTAGAGAGAGACCCTCATGAAATGGCTCCCATACCGTTAAAGGGATTCACAAATATCATTGAACTTATCACCTTTCAGCTGAATTTTTTAAATAGACTAAAGGAAAGGTAATTATTACGGAACACTAGTCAGATCCATACTTGAAACATCAAATTAAAAATCTAGGTGTAACAGATATGAAACCCTCATAAGGTTCCATGCATCCATTGATTGCAAAACAACCTACGATGTCATATTCTTATTAATCAATAAGTACCATATATTAGGATTATATTTTATTGTTTTTTGATATCAAAAACAATTTAATAAAACATTTTTTCTATATTTTTATATAGAATGTGTTTTGGATTTTTTCCCAGAAAAATTACATTTTACCATAAATAAAATTATTTTTTATTTAATTTCAAAATAAAAAAATAATATTGTACATTATGATTATCATAATGAGTGTGAGTATAATTATTATAATAATATTATATAAAACTAGGTGATAGGCATATTTTATGGCTATTGCACTAAAAAATTCATCTCCATTGGATTGATAATTTATCGATTAATTAGATTAATGTTATAAGGGTAATCATAATGACAATAGATATGTAATACCATCACACTGAATTAGGATTAAAATTAAAAAAACATTAAATTTATTGATAAAATAAGGAACATATTCATTATTATAATGATGCTATCCAATAAAATGATTATCATTTAGTTATGTTAAACCATAATTAGCTAACAATTTTTAGGTTTCCGAGGTCATTGTAACAAAAACATTAAATATGACCATTTGATGGATTTATATAATTAATAGGTCAATCAAAGAGTTTGACGCCATTTTACTTCTTGATTCATTTTGAGAGAGATCTGGTGATTTCTTACCCTGAACTCCATGTTCATTGTATTTTTAATTATTATGAGTTTTGTAGTTCTAATGAAACTCATCATAGGTTTCCTCCATTGGATAATTTCATTTCTATAATCTATATCATATTTTTAATTATGATCAAGGGATTCTGTTGATAAAATGATATTAAATCGGATCATATTGATCAAGGGCTTACATGGTTCATAAGACAGAGAATCCAATTTTTTTATTAAGTTTTTTGTTGATATGAAGATAGATAATCTGATCATCACATTGAGGGATTCTTTGGATAGGATGAAAGAGATGTACCGATCTCCAAATCGAGGGATTTCCTAATAAGAAATGAAAAACATTACAAAAAATAAAAAAAAGGATTCATTTAGTAAGGGTTATTTACTAACAAACTCATATGGTCAAAAGAGTTTCCTATATAATAATATCTTGTAATTCATTCATAGTTTTATAAAGCTATTTTATTTATTGTTTATGTCAGTATTATTTTAATTGAGAATTATTATATTAAATTTATCATAATAAATACAAATATGAAAAATAGTGTCGAACAAATTACATCTAGCGTGAAATTGGTATTCTTATTCTGATCTAATTGTTATAATCCTTATTATGATTCTTATACTATAATTAATCATATAAAACAAGTATATAATTGTTAATTTTATCATTGTATAAAATCCAATTCCAATAAGACATTCAAAAATTGTTTTTGTGGTTGATGTTTTAAACATTGTTTTTAACTTAAAAATCTCCCATTTAATATATGTATGGCGATCTAAATACAATTATTATGATCTTAATAATAATATTTCTCATATTTATAACAAATAATTTTTATAAAAGGGAGTTATTATACATATACTGGATGATATTTTAATTTCATCTATATTCCGATATTTTTTATGATTTTTTAAATAAAATACATTTTAATAATTGTTAAATTAATGAGTATTATTGTAAGTATTTTCAATCTTATTAAGATGGTATGTTTAAATGTCAGATAAATAGATAATCTAAATCTGCATAGAACACCTATCACTTATGGTTGTAACTACATGTACTTGAGGAGTATGATGAACAAATTTCTTATCAGAAATGTAGTTGAGAACAATGTGATGCTAACTAGTTATTATAAAATTGATGGTACAGATGATACATCTATAAAATCATCAAAGGAAAAAATAATTTCAATTATAATTCAATATAAGGAATATATAGTTATATTCCATGACAATATGACAATATAGTCAAATATCATCATGTAAAGAATCCAATTATATCTGAAAAAAGTTAAAAATTACACATTTTGTAATATCTATAGTTTTTCAAACTAGAATAGAAATTCTAAGAGATGATTATCATGATTTTTATTTCGTATATAGAGAATATATTTCAACGATAAATCTGAGTTTTATGACTACAAAAAATATTTTATATTATGTGAGTTAAAATGTTTCTCATGATTAAATACTTATCAATGAATTAATTCACATCGTGTTGGATGAATGGGATTCAAATAGGACATCTCTTTCTAAAACAATCATGTTAAAAATTCATACATTAGAAGATATAATAATAATTATAATATAGTATGAAGGATGACTAACTATAGAAGCTATGAATGGAAAAAATTAAGGTTGTGTTTAGTTTTCTACTACAAAAAATGAATATAAATATCAAACACTAGAAAAAAATGTCGTATAATTTAGAAAAACTAATGTATTTATTCATTACAAATCATGTAATTCTGATGAAAAATCAATTAGCTAGCCTTTCCCACAGAATGAAATTGATTTTTTGTAATATATTATTTCAATGTAGATATATGAAATTTATGAAGGAAATAGTTGATTAAAAAGTCTTTGAATTGACTTTTTAATTGTGTAAGATTATTGGACACATAAGAACAAATTTAAAATGCTGAAATGGAATTGTTGGAATGAAAACAGATATAGAATAAATCTGAAACATTATTACAAGTCTAACGGATGGAATCCTCTAAAATATTATAACACATGGAGTGTGAGTAGAGGAGACTCTTCAGGTAATACTCATGAAAATGAATGTTCTCAGAATATGATCATATGTATCTTTTCCATAGTAAATAAAATAAATCAATGTTTTACAGACAAGGTATGAAGTTATTAGAACATAACAAATTTATCCCTCAATAATTATTATCATGAAGTTTATTATGAAAACAATTGAACATATTTAGTTGAAGAATTTTCTTCGGTAAGTGAGGATAGTTTTTTATTGTCTCCTAATGATAAATTTTTACCATTCAAACATCACGAAAATTAGGGTTTCAAAATTTGTAAAAAAACATAATAATTATAAAGTAATATTGGCTATGCTGATTTAAAAATATATTTTGTCAAAAAAATACCTTTCAAAAGATTATGATCAATTATTTTTAGAAGAAGATTCTATTTCAACAAATTTTGAAAATGAATTTTATTAAAATTATTATTTATAAACTTGTTTTCATATACTATGTTCGAATTCTATTATAAATGATAATAAGGTAATAGCTGTTAAATTAATGAATGAAATTTTTACCCTAATGAATCATTTATAATATAATACCACTAGAATCAAATATTTTGTTAAAATTTATAATAAAATCAATCATTATATTGACAGAACATGAATAGTATAAAGTTATAAAAACTAGTTCTGAGTAACACATTCTTCATTTCAGAAAGTTAACTGATTTGCACTAAATTTCAATGTGGTGGAAAATCGAAATAGAATTTTTCTGAAAAAAATATTCAATACCTAAGTTTTCATAAACCCTATTTTTCAAAATGAATGACATCATCCCATAACAAATTTAAAAAATGTGGTTCCAAAATGTTTTTATTTTTAAAATTCATGTACCCATGAATGTTTGAGATTCGAATGTGTATGGTTATTTATTTTAGAAAAAAATTATAGTTCCAAAAAAATAATACATGGTACATTAATAGTGGGCGTTTCATACATATGACTATAAATAAAGAATTATTCATGAATATCATTAAAATTAATGGTGGAAGAGTAAATTTCATAGATATTTCTCATGGAGATATTATCAGAATATGTATCATATTAATTCATAAAAAAGATCTTATTTCATTTTTTTTTGTTTTTAAGGTTCTCATGAACCACCTCATAAGAATATTTAATTAGTTTTATAATGATTACCTTGTAAAATTTAGAAATTTTATGGTTTTATTACATAGTTCAAACGGTGAATTTATTATTTATATCAATAATCATGATAAAATATACACACATAACAAATAATACAATAGGAGCCAAGAAATACATTATATTAGTGAAATAGATGACCAATCATGGTTATGGAATATATGATTAGTATACTATATCCTACAAAACATATATAAAATAACTAGGAAAATACATGTTAGGAATATAATAGAATATAGGTTTGAAATTTTTTAATGACTATTACAATTGTCAACATGTTAAGAATCATAAGTTAGTTATTAAATCTATTAGTGAAGTCTCAACATCTAACACTCTACAATTTCTGCATGTGCACATTTATGATCCTACAAAAAAAAGATTTATTAGTATCAAATACTATGTATATGTACTATATGATGATTAAATTATATATACGTGGTTATTTTTTGGAAATACAATTACAAGACTTTGGATCTTATAAAATATTTATAACCATGGTTAATAATGATAAACATATCGCCATGGTTACTATTCATAGTTATCA
This sequence comes from Viscum album, assembly GCA_963277665.1. NCBI lineage: Eukaryota > Viridiplantae > Streptophyta > Magnoliopsida > Santalales > Viscaceae > Viscum > Viscum album. The sequence continues at coordinate 972,559,102 of OY728151.1, read as the reverse complement.
AACAGTAGAAGTATTATATTATTTATTTAAAACTTTTGTTTTTGTAAGAAATGTATTGAACACATGTTTCCATTTCTTATAACTCCTTAGACAAATGGTGTTGTTTAATGAAAAAATAGAAATCATAAAAAAATAACTTGAACCATAATAATTGAATAATGAATTGATAAATATTTTTTGATGGAAGCATTTAGTACTACTATTTATACTATAAATCATTTTTTTAATATACCATTTATTAATAAATCTCTTCATTATTATTGGATAGGTAAAAAAACAAAATTTATCTTAATTGAATTTTTTTGGTTTCAATGTTTCCATTCTAAATGAAAGTGATAAAAAAAAATATTTTCTACCAAGTCTGCTGAAGGAATTTATTTAAGAAATAAAACTATATATAAATATTTTAGTGTTTTTAAAACAATATTTTTACTAATCAAAAAATTTTATAAATATATTGTATCCAGGAAATAAATCAATAATTATTTTCTCATGTTATCACAATGGAATATATTTTAACTTATGCTGGATAAAATAATTCTTAAAAACAAAGAAATTTGTTGTCACTTAGGAATCATCTAAGTAAATGAATTATTGGTGATGTTGATCAACTACTATGGACTATAATATTCTTAAGGAATGAAATTTGACATCGATATTTCTTATCTAAATGTGAACATAATAATATTTATTAGTCATTAAGTGATTATTATTTTATTAAGTCAATAAAATACAAACTCAATGAATTAAATAGGAAAATGTATTGAGTTTAGTTGAAAGACCAAGAGAAACATCTCTAAATGGAGTAAAATGACATTTTTAGAACAAATGTGATGAAAATTTAAAACTAGTAATAATCAAATAAAGGATAATTATAAATGATTATAATTATGAATGGAGAATATATTATTAAAGAACTTATACTATGATAGAAAGACATGAATCTATTCAGATACCTTTAGATTTTACATAATTCTTCACTTTCAATCTTTTTTAAATGGATGTGTACTGTTCTTTTATTAATGGATATGTTTATGGAGAATTTTATGTTGAATTTACCCCTTTCATTAAAGATAAAAAACATACATAACATGTTTATAAATATTAAAAACCTTGTAGACATAAATAAGCCCTTAGATCATATAATGACATACTATCTAATTTTGAAAATACATAAATATGTAATTGGAGATAAAGACCAAACTATTTTTATAAATGAAAAAATAAAAATATGATTTAAATATCTATTTTAATGAAATTATATTTGGATCAAATAAAAAATATTTAAGATATTATATTGTGTATATTATATTGTATTAGTTTTAAATAATTATGATTAGTAAGTTAACATATTGTGTTGGTTTCAAAATTTCACAAAAACATGAAGGAAATTTTATATCTCTGCACAAGTATATAAAATATCTTCTTATGAAATCATTATATAAAAAGACTAACCATATTAATTATTTTATTTGTTCCTCTAATACCCATGAACTTGATGTCTATGGGAAAAAAGTTGATGAAAACACTTTTTAAGGTATGATTGGAAGTTCACATTACATGATAGAAATTAAACCAAGATTAATTATTATTGTATGCTACTGTGAAATTTATTAAGAAAATAAAAAAGATAAATCTGAAATATGAAAAAATAAAATTTTCATTATCTTATAAAAAAAATGGTTTCAATCCATTTCAATTCTTCTACAATTGTTTTTTAAAATTAATGTGTGTAATTTTCTCATTGTAGAATAGATATAAAACATACATTAAGAAAATTTAATTTTTTTCAAGATTCCCTAGTTTCTTAGTCATCTGTGAAAGAACCCATGGTAGAATATTCCACGATTAAGTCATAATTATTTGGAACTAAATGTTGTTGTGATCCAGTGTTGTGGATTCAACACACACACACATACTATTTCATGAGTTATACTAAGACTAAAATATGTTGTATTAAAACATTTGTCATTGCCTGATGTTAAATCCCATCAAATGAGTCAAATCATAAACACATAGATACATGAATCTTATTTCCTCTGTCTCATACACTTAATAGAGATGTAGTTTTAGAATTCCTCCAAATATAAAGAAAAATTAATGAAATATTTTGAAAATATCTTCATACAGAGAGAGTTAAATTTTATACACAAAACATATGAACGGTCAACATAATATAATCATTCACATGTTCATATCGTTTTCTTATCTTCTTAAATTAATATATTAATTTTCATAGGTGGAGTACATTTGTTATTAAATATTCAAAACATTTAGTTTTTTTAAAATCTTCTTTTTAAAAAAAATATCGAATTGATTTATTTGGAATAATTAATTTTTATAATATTTTCAAACTCATTATTCCCAAAAAATTTCATAAAATTTGATAATATTATAAATTTTTTATCTCATAATTTAAAATTTTCATAACCACATATTCTATAACAAAATTTCCAAAACCCAGTTTTTATTTTAGAACTATAATATTATTCAGAAAAATTAGGGAAAAGATTATTGATTCTGATGAATCATTTTAATATTAATTTTAATCCTATATTATTTTTTTTCTTATTTAATTATGATAGATGTTTTAGTTATTATTTTTAATTTCCATAATTTTAATAAAAAATCTGGTTTCAATGTTTTATTTTTTAAAATCAGTTTCATTCCTAATATGATAAAAAATTTATAAACATTGATGGTTCCAAAAAACATCTAAAACATTCATAAGATCATTATAAAACATTTGGTCAAAATGTTTTTAAATTTCGCCAATTTTTTTCTTATGGAAGATGAATCTTCAACTCGAGGCCTAAATAAAGTGGGTCACTCTTGGTCCCCACATCCATTTTTCTTGTTTTTCATCCCCCGTGTTTCTGTTGCTTTCAAAAGACCTATTCTGGTAGTTTCTTTCTATTCATCTAATTATTGTTATCAATTAATTTCTAATTTCATTAAATAATTATTCATTTAAATGGTATTGTTTTAGGGAAATTTTTATAAAAATAATGTGGTATATGATATATGATTCTACTATGATGAAAATCATTTCTTTCCAAGGATGAGAAAAAATATGTGTGGAGATACTAAAAAAATACTTCTGTTTGTATTATCTAAATCCTTTTAATGAATTTTATACAAGAGTAATTTTTTTGTTATAATTGATAGGATAAGAATATTTTATTAGGTATGAATAGAAATAAAAGTTATCATACCAGAAAATGGTTGATGTTGTTGCAATTCTTTTAGAGGGATAATAGTATTGTCCTTCTCAGAAGCTGTCAAATTCACTTGGTACTTTTAACAAGACTATATTTGAGGATTCTCCATTTACCAAATACACTATGGTAATAATATTTTCCTATATCACAGTAGATACTTGAGTTATTACATCATGGATTTATTATTGAATAAAATTTTGATCGTGATGCATTAATGGTTAATGTTGTTTTCTTCATGGATTACATGGTCATCATGAGAAATTATTACCTAAATTTTTTTTATCTCTATCAGTATAATTAACATTAAGATTGGAACTATAAAGTCCAAGATTATCATGTTTCCCTATATGATAATTTTTTTTAGTAATTGAATGTATTAATTTTTTTAATGTTCCTAATTAATTGTGTCTGTCATGAAAAATTTTATATTTATGATGGATGATATGATGCATTTGATTGGGTTTGATTTTGATTCTATTTATAAAAAATCTTTTGAGAAATTTTGTGGACTTTCTTCAAATGACCAACCATCAATGAATTAAGTTGAATAAAATAATAATAATAATAGAAAGGTTGAAGCCAATTCTCTAAATAATGAAAAGAAACATAAAATGATATCTAATGAAGTTTTGAATGAATTGATGATAAGGAATGTAGAGATGATGCACTGGGATTCATAATTAGGAATAGATCATATAAGGGCTAAACCTATTAAATCATTTCTGTAATGACCTAGATGAAGAATAAAAAAGATAGATGAAAATTAAAATACCACAAGTACCCAAGTTTTGTGATTCTTTTAAAGGAGTTCATAGAGCCTTATTGAATTTAGTAATCCCAAATTTTTATTCTAGAAAATTTATACTAGAAAAATGTTTAGAATTTAATAAAACATTGATTGTACCTAATAAAATCCCTATATAAAATGATAATGAAATAATTGTAAATTTGTTGATGATGTATCGGGGATAATAGTATATAATAATGAATATTCCCTTGAATCGCTAGGAAAAGGAGCTCTAGATACCAGGAGGAACATATAAGAGGACCTTGATAAGGAATCTAATGAGAAAGTAGATAGAGAAGAAAATGTAGTGAAATATGAAAAAGACACCGAAGAAGAAGAATACTAGTATGTAGATACAGAATCTAGGATAGAGTAATAATAGAAGGAGACAAAAATGAAGGAGTGGATGAATAATAAGAGGGAATGGAGGAGAATAGAGAAAGTGATGATTGGGAATAAATTTTCACCAATAATATTTTTTGAATCATCTTCATCCACATCAAGTTTACAATAAATTTCTGGGAAAGAAGAAATATTATTAGGTTCTTTAGAGGGAAATTCATCATTATAAGATGCTAAAATATTTTTTAAGAGTGAAAAAAGAGATCATATTTTAATGGCAGGTGATTCTGAAAAATATGGCACCGATGATGTGGATATCATGGAATATTTTTATGTGAATATATAGTGGTTCTAAAAAGGTTCATACAATATATTAATGAACTAATCTCTCATAAATCAGATTCAAGAATATTTTAGATAGATTCTCTTATATGTATTAAATCTAAGTTAATGATTTTTAAAGAATACTCGCAGAACCACAAAGGAACATGTATCCAAATGGTATATTTGTGAAATAATATTGATATTGATATGACAATTAAAGATGAATTATTTAATAAAATAAGGATTTTAATAATTGATAAATAGGATTATATTTGTCAATTATCAAAGTATATGTCACATAGTATTGTTTGTAGATGAATTTTCTGATACAATAACTGATCATATTGATGAATTAAATGATTTGAAATGAATGATATAATATTTACAGCTATATTTTCCATAATAAAATATTATGATGATAAAAGTATCATGTTGAGATACCAAAATAATGAACTTGTTGAATTATTCATAATGTAGAAGTCATAATAAAGGAATCTGAATGATGAACAATATTTGATATATCATATCAACATTGAATTAGATCTTTTTAGTATAATTAAATACAGTCCTTCATTATAATGATTCATATATTATAATTAATCTAATAAAATTGAATAAGATAGTGTCCTTTCTATTGGGACTATGTCCATGTTTGATTAAACATTCTAAAATTGGATTTGCGTTTATTGTTCTGAACTAACTTTTTGACATACTATTTACCATTATTGGTATGTTTAGGAATCTCAAGCTATCTCTTATGATACTAATATCCATATTAGTTATATATATATATCCAACTATACTATAAAATAGGGTCTCCAAAATCATTTCACTTCCTCAAGGTGTAGGTGATATCAAATTCGAATGTCTAATGGTATTCCACCCACTGCATATGTCTAATACACGTGTCTTTTCATTTAATATATATCTTAAACTCTTACTATCATAAAATATTGTTAATGTCTTCTTAGTAATATCATTCCACTTGATAATAAATAATTTCAAGAAGGTGGAATGATCTAAATCACGAGTGGGTAAATTATTATAAGATGGGAAAAGATTAAGGGAGTTGTAATCCACCCCATTATCATCATATATAAGAATGTTTCCCAAAAAATAACTGGAATCCTCATTGAAATCCAGATAACCATTACTAGGGTCAATTATGATTATAATTGAATTTGATTTCAGAAGTCATTTCATCTCATCAAATGAATATTAGCACTTTCTCTCCCATGTGAATTACACCCCTTTACTATGAAGATTATCAAAAAGTGACTCCTACATCTTGAAACTTTTAACTAACTTTTTATAGTATCTGATATGACCATGTCTTCTTTAAATCACAAATACAATCAGTAGATCCTTCCAATAAAAAAACCTTTAACTTCTCAAGTTAAAATGATAATCTATGATCAAAATTCACATGAAACAAAGAAATTACATATTTAATATTCAAATATAATTCAAAATACATTAAAAAAATATTGAATCATCTAGTTTTCTTGAACTAAAGCTAAATAGTTCTCATTTTCATAATTAGATATAAAATGATCAAAAATGTCATCCTTGAAAACTACCAAAAATGATTCAATATACTAATCATCAAATACATAAAAACATCATTTTTGTTAGCGAAACTAAATAAAATCACATTATATTATTAATTGTAATTCCTAATCCTAAAATCCAACATTTCTATATCAGACTCTAGAATAATGAGATAATGATAACCTAACTAATGGGTGATCTTTGAAAACAACATTGACCCCATTAATTGATTAATTGAGTCATCCAAAAAAGGTGATGGATAATTATACATAATTTTAATCCATATCAACATTTGATAATCCATGAAAAATCGAGGTTCTCTATATGCTTCATATAAAATAGAATAGGGACATCCCAGGTAGAAATAATACTGTGAAATAGAAAATCACCACTAGATCAACAAATTGTCCAACGATATCTTTTAGATCTATTGGTTATATATGATATGAAGCTAATTAAATGTCTACATACTTGGAACTAGTTCAATAATAATCTCTACAACCCTCTACGGAGGTAGGAAAATGAAATATTCTAGTAAAGAATATGTAAAATATCAAACAATAGTGCAAAGATTAACCAAAAACAGAAACATCATCTAGATCAATATGTATAGTAGAAAAAAATTCAAAAACTCATGGTATGAAGGTCCAACATTACCAATACTATAGTCCCAATATCCCTGAATGAATAATAATCTCTCATCGATCCAGTGAAATAAAATCCATTTATTATAAGAATCTGCCATATAGAATTTTGAAATAAGAAAATACACCATGATGATAACCACAAACATATCCAAATTGATGAGGAAATATCATGTTATCTTCACATTAACTATAAATAATGAACAAGAAGACATCAAAACCCATGATCCTTCTAAATTTCAAGAGTTTTTTCTAACATCATAGCTAAATACATGATTTACATTGTATGTTTAAGAATACAAAAAAAATTGGAATGTATAAAAGAGTTAGAGGAACTCATATATAATAATGAAATCACTACTGGGGATGGAAAAATGTCTTTAAAACTCACTATTATAGGAAATGTATCAACAAATAACTAAAACTCATCTACTAAATAAAGATTATTTCCTCTTGAAGCCTATGTATGGTGATCTATTTTCTTTGAAGAATCTAACTACATTATAGTTGCCTTTGTAGCAGATATTTACTATCCATATCAAGGATTATAGGTTGGATGAATGGAATGTTGTAGATGACCATAACATCCAAAACATATTTACATATTTTTATTTGGATGAAAATAATTTTTTGTTTTTTCAACCATGACACAATAATATAATGTTATAGGAATACATTAATCTATAACTAATTGTATTTGAGACTGATAATGATATCTACCATCCCACTACTCCCACAATGATCATGCTGCTTCCTATTCATCCCCAGCATCCCACTAGATCATATAATTGTTATAAGATAATAGGAATAAAAACTAATGATTCCTTCCATATTTATATCATCCATCATATCCCTATCAAGTGTATCCCCATAGTTCGAAAGCTTCACTATAAATACCTGCAATCTGATATAAAGTAACAAAACCTCTAGGTTTTTTGCGAGTTCAACTTTTCATTCATTACCATCAATGGTGAAAAATGAATGAGCATCCTAAATTAATAGGTGTTCATTGAAACTAAACTCATTCCCTACATTAAATAGGGAAGCTCTAGAGACATCACCATTATCATCAACTCTTTAAAAAACTTTTTAAAATAGAGAATTTTGAAACCCATCATGTTTTTGATCATGTATTTATCTACATGTAGCATGGAATCCCATCACCACATTATGGGATACGTATGTTTTTACACCACATAGTTCACCATGATATTCTCATGTTCACTCTGGACATCAAATATATTATGTTTCGTTTCAATATAGTGTAACACATCTGGAGGTTCACTCATTCATTTGGTGGATGGTGGATTATTACACGAGAACTATTGTGAACAATCACTTTAACCGATAGATCCTATTTTATCCTAAACAATAGTGGTCTCAAATTAAATATAATTTTGGTCTAGATGACGAACTACTTGTATGATACTCCCCATAATATTCTTATCTATATGAAGAATCAATTGAGGGGAATCCACTCCAACTTCTTGTGGAACCTATGTGTGAAATCTCAGTGGCATTCTAAAACACACTGAAAGATAATAAATGATCATAAAAAAGAATATTCTATATTCAAACAATGAAATAGTGAGATAAAATTAAGACTATGATCCAAAAGTGAAAATAATATAAAGTGATCAAAAAACACCTTGGTATCTTCAGTTCAATGATAGAAATTGAGGACATGTAACTCACCACTACTTATAAATATGGTCTCAAAAATCCATTATATAGTCTACAAAATGTCACAAGACTCGAACTATTGAGTTGAGCCATCATATGATACAAAACAATAGAGAACCTAACCCGAATACAATAACAAACATATACCCAACCCAAATTTCTAAATACCCAAAAAACTCTCCCGATCCAAAGAAGATTCAAAGTAGCGACCATGAATCAATAAACTACCGAAGGGAATGATTTCACACAATAACAAGAAATATCATGGAATATATATTTTTATATAATAAGTCAAAATATATGATAGGTACATATATTCAATAACCTTATGAATAATGCGGAATAAATTGACCTCAAAGTAGTCTAAAAATCCAAAAATATAGGTTCACACGTCAAAGGAAAAATAAAATATGAAATAAATGACACCATGTGATACAATTAGTAATATCCCAACATCTCACCACCAAAAATATTAAAATAGTAGATAGAAATCATTTTCGCCTCATGATGTATTCATTCATTTCTCATCATTAAAAGAAATAAAAAGGTATACGCACAACTGATGTGGTGTGCAAGGATTGAGTTGAAAATAAAAAAAGGATCTCACCTAGGTGATCTATAACAAGTAACTTTAGAATACAAGTAATATTTATCAAAATTAATGAAAGCAAGACATCATAAATATTTTATATTTTATAAATAAATAGAATTAAATAATATTTTATTTCCCTATTTCTATATTTTCGAAATAATTCAATTTAAAAATGTTTGAAATAATTTTATATAAATATTTCCAATCAAGTATATAAAATAAAAGGATTAGAATCATCCCATAGGAAATCATATCCGTAATAGTAAGATAGTGAACAACATAAGACATAATCCTTGGGAACATTACATCAAATATCATACTCGGCCATTATAGCCAGGATAATGATACAAACATCATTTAAAATCACATGAATAGATCTACTAAAAAAAATCATCAAAATATTGAGAAATATAAAGACCCCTAAAAGTGTACCTCCCAACAAGTATATCAAGATACAATAAAAATTTCCATATGGATAAGGAGATAACCCCATGGTGGAACCCCCAACCCAAATTTCATCAAAGGGGGAGGCTTATTACTACACTTCCCACTTATGTACATGTGGATTAAAATTTGTTAACTTTTCCAAACCAAATCATCACAAACATTCACTAAAAACCATATTATAAATAAATTACCAAATTCATTAAACATATATTGTTATTTAAAATAAAAACGTTAAATTCATATTTTATCAAAAAAACATTTCCCCACACATTTAAAAATAGATCTATCAATAAAGACATTACAATTATAAAAAATATATCGAAACTGTAGTAATCCAATTCCTCAAACATAGGCTAGAGATGAAACAAGCTACCTCAAAATGGTCTCAAAAAAATAGTAATAGATTATATCAACAAGGGAGAACATGATTATGTTAATAGAGTCCCTAAAATCCAAATCCATTAATCTCAAAATTTATTTAATATGAAGTTCCATCTGTTTAGAAGAAAAAACAACCCATACCTCAAAAAAATGCATGCCACACCACAACCAACTCATTGGTCAGACCCAGTATAATGATCAAATGATGGATATAGATGGTAATGAGAATGGTCATTAATCCTGATTAATAGTTCCAAAAGTTCAATGAAATATACCTATCTTGATAAATGGAAACTATGATGAAGAAGGACTTTTTACCTTTTTAAGCACACTATCACTAAAATAACAATCAATCACTTAAGGAAGTGATCCGCAATGATAATAGGTATCCAAAATTGTCGCTAGGATCCTATTGATCTATAATGATGAGGAAAGAAAGGGATAGAATAAGAATAATATGAGAAACACTCTAAAAACTACAGCTCATGACATTTACCAGGTGTGTGATCAAACAACACAATGTTTAACACATGATGCAAAATAATGAAAAAACCAATCACATTTCAATTAAAAAACTTAATTTTAGAAAAAAAAGTGGTGAACTATATACATGACTTATTATCAAATAATTATATGTAAAAATTCCTGGATTCTTCCTGATAACTAATACATGGAGTTTAGATACATTAAATACCATGTTCAATCCCTACAGACTGTAAAAAGTCTAGTTTTAGGTATAAAATAAAAACCACTCTAGTTTTGGTTGAATTCAAGGAGAACCCTTTAAATAATTTATAATGTATATATATGAACTCAATTAATGAAAAATAGATATTCATCCTAGATCATTCACACATTTTCCGATCTAATTTCTATCCACCCATTAATGTCACATAGAATACAAAAATAATGTGGAAAAAAAATATGGAGAATGGTAATGCATGAAATATTGTAATGCAATGTTACAAGGAAATTTTCTATACAATCAATGACCTAGATATTTGGATTCATTATTTGGTAAATTAATTGAGACAACTATTAATGATCATGTTCAATTTTTTAAAATACTTTTGACTGTGATATTACAATCATGATAGGGTAACCGTATCAGAATATAAAAATGGAATATATTTTAATTTTAAATTTATGATTAATAAAGGGATTGATGATACAGTTAGAACCATTGATGATGATCCCATTTGGTATGACAATTTTTAAAATATAGTTATAATATGAATATAATTTTTAGATATTGTTACCAATATCCATTAAAAATATATATAATTTAATTTTTAACTAAAAAATATCTATAATAAATCAACTTCAACCAAATTCATTGAATAAATCATGGTAATTATTCCAAGAGAACCTACTTTTATGGGTTAAAAAACATTTGATGAAGTTTTGATATACTTTCATTCATAAATTATTCAAAAAAAATTAATTTCGTTATAAATCGATTATGATTCTAATTGAGATAACTATTCCATTTATAAATAGTGGATTGTTAAACTAGTATTTTTCAGATAATTAAATTGTCTAGAAATACCCAACCAACAATAGTAAGGTTCATACCTTTCCATTGTGTCATTTGTTTCATAGTAATATTTATGTTTCAATATTACAAAGAAGAGTGTAAAATTCCCAAAAAACATCCCACACTAGTATTTTAAAATTGTATAGTCTCCTCATGAAATCCCATATATGAAATAATATATTTCTTTCTTGAGTTGGTGAAATTTATTCTAGAATTGACTAATGAGTTTTTCCAATTGTTCATCTATGCAGAAACAATTTAATAAAAATGAATTTGGTCATAAATATTATCAATAATTTCATTAGAATAAATGGATATACTAATATCAGAATCCACATAGAAAAAATATAGTTGACCCTCAAAATTTATTCTTTCTTTAATGTCCATAAAAAACAATAAAATTTGATGTCCTAATCTGGTTATAACTAAATTGATCCCCAATCCAGTGAGTCACACAGCCTTAAGCATGCCTCCCAATATGCTAGAGGGTACCAAATTTTAGTGAGGTTCTTTGGTGAAACAGTGGAGAGATTATACATTAATGATCATAGTAAAACATTGTAGAAATGATTAAATAGACAAAAAGGAATAATAAACTACAAAAAACAATGGAAAATCATCTAAATGATGAAAATAAGAAACACCAATAATATTCTTCATCATATATAAAATGATATAGTGTTGTTTTTATATCAATACTAATCATGAGTACATGGAATTAGTCATGAAATTCCATAAATATATTAAATTAGCAAAAATACCATAATGTCAATATCTAATATTATGATGAAACATAGCTCGACCTTTGGCTTCCCTACTACAATAGTATAAACATTGGAGCATTAATAACTAGCCACTCCCCCTATCCCTATATACATCCTCATAATTTTCCAAGGTACCATCATCAACCTAGAAATGGTGTGAGATAAACATAGTAGGACACCATAAAATGTCCCTATAAATAACCAATAAGTACATATTATATGATTAGTTTGCATATTTATTAAATGATAAGTAGTAATATAAACATTAAAGGGGTTATGTTTGGTTCGTGAAGGAAATGTGGTTGAAAAAACCTTATTCTTCCCTTTACTGATAGTGTTTGAACTGGTAACAATATTTATAAATTTACATTTTCATTTATCTAGTAAATTCTATAAACATATAAATGTACACTATGACTAATATGGACCTGATGTTTAACTGAATCATTCATGATTAGAATCATGAGTCTGACAAATTTCGTGGAACTCAATACCCAACATCACAATAAATAAGCAATGACATCAAAAATCATAACCGCTAGCTTTTAATTGCAATTTTATAATAATAAGGTCATCATGAACATAAATAAAACCCAAAAGGGTATACTTCATCACTGGTCATATTTAATAAGGATCACCATGAACATTCATCATAATTATTAAGGGTATCAATCCCAAATAATCATATATCATTATGGTTGTTGTGCCTATATGTTATAGTTGTTTAAGTTATTCCATTACCATATATGAAAAAACATATAATGGATTCCATGAATTTATATGACAATACTTAACAGGACCCCATTCCAATTTCTAAAAATATTAGAAGGGACCCCATTACATTATAAGACAATGTTTTATGGGGTTTCATGCCTCTAAATAGAAATATTCAAAGGGATAACATGGTCTTATATAACAATAATAGGGTCTTCACTCCTTGATTATAAATCTTAGGAACTCGATAAGTTTATTAATACCTAATAGAATTTTCAAATTTGATTAGAATGATGTCTTAACAATGGATAACTCTTATTTTGTTAGATAATTTAACATGGTCATAAAACTCAAAATCCATTTATTTCATTATAGTTATCGTAGTTAGGAATCACACCAAAACAAAAAATAATATTTTTAATCAACATTAATTTTTAAAATAATAATTGAAATTCTATACGAACACCAAAAGGGGTGGATGCAATTAAAAGTGACTTATCCCATTGATATTAAAGGGTTTTATATGTCATCTATATGAATGATATAGAATTTAACAAGAATTACATGTATTTTTAGGGATATTCATGTAGAATTAGAAGTGTGGAATCACAACAAATAATATAATCAAAAATATAAATGGATAAATACTATACCTCCTACCATATTCTTATCAAGGGGCACCCATGTAGTGTTATCCATTCTATTTTTATAGAATTGAATAAAAAGGAAAATAAATGAAGACCCTTTAAATAGGGTACATAAGATTGTACGAAAATATTTTCTTCAATAGTAAGAATAATTAGAGAGGATAATAAGGAGTAGAGTATATACAAGTGGATAACAAATGAGTTGAATGTTCGTCAAATCTATTTCTAGATGGATGAATTTTCCAATAACCATTGTTGAAACATTAGTATGCTCAACAGTAGAGAAATAAAAGGCTATCATGTGAAGGATGACACAATAAATGTGGTTAAACATGAAAACCCATTAGTGAAAATGGATAAACATCTAAAAAATAAGATTTTTTATTCTTTGGCCACATAGTTGGCCAAACCTTGCACCAACCATGGATGGTATACTATCCCCATATGGTTGAAGCATGATTCATGATTATGACTTAGAAAACCCTAAAAAATGAATTATACATATTAATTAAAAACTATATAAGTATCACACAAGCATGGGGCATGGGATACAGGAGTAGAGAAAATGTTGTAACCAATTTCTCATCAATAGACTCCTCCATGATTATGAGAAACTATTCGAATTGGGGGTATAGATTATACTATCTTTTCCAATTAGCCATACTAAGGCATTATTCTATGGACAATGATTTATGTGTAATTATCCTAAAATAAAGCATCCAAATTCAATTACACATCATTTGGATCCATAATATGATATGGGTAGGCACAATAACAATTAATCATGGAAACATAGATGATTCCCTATGTAGAAAGACACCTCCAAGGTAATAGAAACCACTAGTTTGTAACCCCAATTCTGTCATTGATTTGAAAATTCCTAAAAAATATGTGATATCTTCTATTTCAGTGGTATTCATATATATTCAACTATGGGTGATACCAACATGAAAAAATAACCCCTAACCTCAAAATCTGTGTGTATTTACAGTGATGGTGGCATGATTTATATATGAAATTTGTTGTACATAAACATATGTCGATATATTTTACCAACACAGATATCCCTTGTATGATAAAAGGACATTGTTGGAAATCCTATCCTTCCAATAACCAGTATAGTGGTGTATAACACAGCCTACCATAAAAAGTATCATAAGGAGGCATCGAATTTTTTTTCAAAAAAATTATTGTTTGAAAACACAATGTGAGGGATATGATTCTCAAAATAACTATTGAATTCAAGGATGAATTTTCAAATCATGTGCTCCATACTTTTAATTTTCATTCCAGCTATCTATTGATATACGTGAGAATGACTATTCTCTGAACAACCTATAAAAGACACTCTATAACCCCTATCAGAATTCCAACATTAAATGAATATACCTATCTAAAAACATAGTTTGAGGGACTCCTGGTAGGTTTATAATCTCTTTGACACACATTCTCAACATCTCATAAATTCATATGGTCTCTCTTATTGGAAGGATGTGGGATACCATCATGATTTGATCATTGAATAACCAAACTATGGATCTACCTCATGGTGAATTTGGAGAACAAGTCACAAAATCCACAACAATACCATCCAATTTCTATTAAAAATGATAAAAACTAAGAAATTCATCATGTTTCTACTGCTGTAATTTCACATACTTATAAGAAGAACAAAAATTAATAAAACCCAGTATCTAATGATTCATCCTTGGCCCTCAATATTGGTGTCGCATATCCGGATTCGAAATGGACATACCTAGGGGAATATCAAACTCATATTCAAGGTATTTTCAGATCATATCCTCTCTAATATCCATCAGAAGCGAGATACACAAATTTATTTACAATATGTTTTCATGATCATTAAACTAATCTTGTGGGGGTTCCTAACATGAAATAATATCTCATAGGAACAAACCATATTGGAATGAAAAATTTATTGACATCACCTTATCAATGAGTGAATATTTAATTCGTAATGTTTATAGAAAAGGATGTTCATGACTTTATTGATGCTCTATATTCATCTCAGATAATAGGTCCATCATATTCCATTCATCATTAGCTTTTGTAATAGCTTATACCTTATTACACCTACTAAGATCATCAGAAACAGTATTTCCCTTCCTGGGAATGAATGATATGTCCAAGTCAATGGAATATTAGTTTCTATACAACTTTTCTTCATATTTTTGAAACCAAACAAAGTGAAAACATACATAAGTATTTTCAGATCATTAAAAAGAAATAAAATCTATCCCATCATGTAATTCATCCCACAACAAAATTTTTGATCAATAAGGATCAACTCAAGATTGTACATCGAGTAATTCCACTAATGTTATCTAAACTTCTATATCCTATACACAACCACTCTATGTTCCTTTATTAGAAATTTTCAATGACTTCTACATAAAACGACATAATACATTGTATAGATTCTATTATGTTCAATTATAATTTAGATCAGTGTTGAATCAAATATCCCTTTTATATCTTAGATGTCTTTCTCCTTGGCACCTAACTATATAAACACAGTAACCTTCTTATTCAGGACCACAATAATTTATGTTGTCTATGAGGATTTCTGTATGTAGCACATGGAACAACTATAAATCAATAGGAAACTATACATATCAAATATTTTTTATAAGATTCTCCCAGGTAACAATGATACTCGTCCTCTCTTCTTTAAATGATACTACTAACAATGGGAAACTTTTTCCCATAATGTGAACCATTTAATTCATTAAGTAGAGGTTGGTGATCTTATCATATAATTGATTCTCTATCATGGTGTGTAATGCAATCTAATGTAGTTATGAATGTAACTATGAGTATAATAATACACCAATATTTCATTAAAACTACAACAATGGAATCCATGATGCAGTGTGAAATCCAATTCATCAGGGCCTTGAAAATGGAAAGCATGTTCATTTGAATGAATAAAAATAACAGAAAAAAAATTAAACTCTATTAACTTAAGAATGTTGTACATTGAATATCAGAAGGTGTAACATGAACCTATTAATATATGGCCTTCAAATAGTTCATTGAGAAAATAATTCATTCTATGATATGGTCAAAGAGATAATACATGTGATGAAAATGATATCAATTAATCATATTTAGTTGATTCTTCTTTATTTAATCCATAGAAATCTTAATGTTCTTGTTCGTCTTCCTGGAAAAATGGATTCATCAACCCTTGGGAGAAAATTTGGCTATATAAAAATTTGAGCATTTAATTCCTCTAACTACCCATTGAGCTCATGAAACACAGTAATATTCATCCCATTATGAGGAATGAATTTTGGTGTGGCTCTAATGACGATTACTATAGTAAATTAGATATCTCTTTTTTAATGTGGTATATATATGTTGTTCAGGAAGACATCCCTAAAACTGTCTAATGTAAGAGGTATATGATCCTGATTTAGTACTTGATCATCTAGATAAAGGAAATCGATAGTTGGGGTTTGGCTTAGTGTTAAGAACCACGTAATTTTACATGAAGAATGGGGGTTCAAAACCCAAGGGGCACAGGGACTGTAGAAGTATTGTAGTGACTAAAGCTATAGTGGGACTATATAAATGGTGGGCACTATTGTGTTGGTAGGGTAATATAGTGGTGGAATGTATATTTTTTGATCTGTAGCAGTGAGTACTGTAGCATCACAATTCAAAAAGTGGGACTTGGGCCAAATATTTAGGCCTACGGGACATGGAATGGGATAAACGCCCTCTCGGCCTTCATGCTATGTAATGGGTCTCCCTCTACTTAGTTAAAAGAGGTATTTTCTTTCCATTAATAATAAATCATGCTTCGACCCTAACCATTAAAAAAATACATATAAAAGCTATCAATCTAGGTGGTCACTCCTGATATCCAAATATTTTATGGTCTACCTCTGATTTCATAAACATCCCACTCTCAATTTCCATGGTAACTATCTCACAATAGTGATTTAAAAGATACCCAACATTGGTATCCTTCCACATAGGTATGATAGGGGTCAAAAATGTACCTCAGTATATTGATATCATAGCTCATAATCATGATGATGAAGAGGTCACAAAAGAAAGAATGACTGGTGACTTTAACGGTGTATTCATTATATGGGAATAAACACTGTTATTATACACCCAATGTGTTTTCTTGTGTCATCACACCCCAAGAGTATTGAATATCTAGGATACAGATTTATGAAAAAACAAAACTGATGAAATTATTTGAACCAATTATATCAATTAAATAAGATACAATAGTTAAGGATACTTGATCTGTAACATGAGTAGTACATCTCCATCACCCATCTAATATGGTATAGGCTTTGCTAAAAAACATTCATGATCAAGGAAATTGTTCTTAAAAATGATTATAATGAGTAGGTAATATATGCTAGAAAAATATATATGATGCTAGGATACCACAACTTTTACATCCTCCTCTATATGTATGGACATAATTCCCCTCAATACTATCTAGGACATGTCATCTTGGTCTTTCTATAGAAGAAGGGGTTGATAAAGATCTTCTCTCACTATGAACTATTGGGTATGTCCTACAAAAATGTTGAAAATACCCTAACCTGACATAGCCGAACCACTCAAAGTGGTCTCTAGAACGCTCTGGATTATTATAACTAGGCTTTCAAAACTAGATAGAAACCCCATAACTATTAGTGGGTGTCAATATAATTCCACTACTCCCACATGTAGTCTCCATGTGTGGTTTCCAGCCACTAGTTAGTCCAGAATCGTGTATCTATTCTGAACTAATCAATCCAACACTATCTACATATCTTATCCCCCACTCAGTAATTATCTCTAATTTAACTATATTAGATAAAATATCACAACCATAAAATAATCACCAAATATAAAATAGGATTCCTAATACCATCCTAAATTCTTTTTTATTTCATTGGATTATTAATGTTATACGTAGATGCAATGAACCAAAGCTCTATAAAATGAGATTAGTTTTCCGTAACATACATAGAAAACTATTTTAGTTTCATGAAAACTCAAAATTGATCGGTCCTCAGGGTCTCATTGAAGAAATAGTCATAAAATCTAGGATCAAAATTCCTCAGAAAATAAATCCATGTTACTAACCTACCTGCTTCATAATACTGCAGAAACATTAACAAGATCCTCGAATCAGATATGCAGTGATCTTCACCCCAATCTTTGGATGTGTCTCATGGTTCTGTAGGATAGATATTACAATCTCCAACTATTACTCATTCTTTATTGGGACACCATCCCCTAAAAAAGAGTTTTATGTTACTGCTAGAACTCTTGATTCAACTCCCCCCAAAAAGTGTTAGGTCACGTAGCTCTATTTATAATATGTATAACTCATAGGAAATCGCTATTAAAACTAGACATGATTACTAAAATATGTGATAATTTTATGTTTCTCATGTTGAACAACTTTAGGTGTAACACCCCTTGTTTTTGTAAAAATAAATAGAAATGCATGTAACATTGTTTTATGTAGATATTTATAACTAGACTTTAAATATAATTTTTCCACTTCTATGTATTAGATTTCAAGAAACTGTCATCTACAATTGTGTTCAGCAAGTTATTTGGAGTCTGATGATACCCACCTCTTTGTAATATTAAAATACCCTTATGAATAGAAATATGAATAGTAATATTCCCTAATGAATAGTAATTTTTTATAATTTTATTTTCTTAAGACTTTAAGATAATAACATCTTGGTTAATTTTCTTGGTGATATAGAAGTAGTTATAAAATTAGAATTAATATACTCTGAATTAAGTATGATTTTATTTAAATATTAAATTAGTAATATTTAGAATTTTTTTTCAAACAATGGAATTCATTTTTGAATTCATCACATTGAGAAATGGTTAGAGTAATTTTTTGGGAATTTTAGAAATTCATGATTTTTCGATGAATAGTGAAATACGATAAAATATCATATAATCAAATTATCAATAAAATACACTATTTATGAAATCACAAGTGATTCAAGGCCACATGGATCGAATTCGCATTCCATTATTACTATTTTATGTAACATGAACTATAACTATTCATAATCTTGGGAAACAATTTTATAATAATGACTAAAATAATGAAAAAAAACCCCATCTCCTCCAGTATAAATACACCATAACTCCCCTCTTAATCCCACATCTCCCAAGAAATGAGCCATGCCTATGTTCTTCCCAATAATCCTCTCAAGGCACTTCCCCACGTCCTAGTGTGGATGGTTTCACCAAAATACCAAAACCAATGCCCTTAAGAGGGATCTCAAGGGGAAGAGGTCAATAGGTAAACATCCTCTTTTATTTTCTTTCATTTATTTCATTTTAAGTTATTTTATTATTTTCCCATTGTATTATGTTGGGGTATTTCATTCCATATCCCCCTTACTATCCATATTTTTTCAGTTTGATGAGATATCCCCTTTCTCTCATCAAACTATTTTTATGTAATTTTATCAGACATCGTTAGGCTGCTGAATTTTTGTGAGAAATATCTCATGTTTTCTTTTATTTCAAGATTTCTTCTTATTCTTCCTCACCTCCTCTTATCCAAGAGGAATAAAAGATCCAGAATAATGTATATTCTGGATTTTATCATGTTCATGGTAAATTCATCATCATTCTTATTCTCCTCTCTCGCTTATTAAAGAAATTAAAAACATTGTCCATGATGTGTTGAATTTCCGACATCGTGGATGATGTGATATCATTTTTATTTAAACCCTTCAAGTATGGTCATGAAACCATTTTTAGGGTTGAAACAGGTTTTAATATATCTATTATGTCACATAAATTGTTCTTAAATTATTTTTTAAACATGATTTTATTTTATATAACCAAATGAGGTCGTTATTATCAAAGAACCACTAAAATGATCTAAACAAACATCATTAAGGTTTTAACTTATTAATAATACTATTATTATAATTCAAAATGATAAATGGTATAATTTATATTACTGTATATATGTAAATACTACTCTATTCCAGTTACAGAGTTTCACATCCAATCGACATGAACAACAATCATGAACCAATCTTGAAAATCATGTAAAGAACTCACCCAAAAACATAGCAAGGAGAAAAATACTAACAAATAAAGGGTAAAATGATGTTATCAAATGATAATATATGATGTTATAAAAATGAAAATGATTTTTTAAAATATTAATAACACTCTTTCAAACATTATATAAGAATTTTAAACTATAATTAAGTAAGACAAGCTTGAGATAAAGGAACTCTTAACCCGATTTCTATTTTTTGGGTTACCCTTCTTCTTCGTTATTTATGTGATATTAAAATTGTTTTTGTGATGTTTTTTGTTTATATTATGTTTAATTATGTGTATTTACCATGTTTAATCATATTCCATCTACTATATTAAGTCTCACATCAATTATATGATTAATGTAAGGGGATTTTTTTAAATCCTCAATTAAAATTCTATTTTTTGAAATTCCAAAGAAACATTTTTATGGAATTATTCATGTAGTATGATAATGTTTTGATTCCTGTAAAATTTTTATGATTAAGGGTGGGACCTGTATTTCCCACCAATGCATTGCATATGTGTGTGTTGGAGTTCATCTGCATGATGTCTCGACGTGTCACAATGATGGTTACCCAAATTGTAATGTAACAGTGAGGGATACAATTTAAATGGAAGCCATGAGAGTTACAATATTGTTTATGTAATTCCCCAAGATACCATTATGATTATATTTATGTTCTCATGTTTTGTGTGGATCTTTTTTAAATCTCAGGTTATACAAAGTAAGTATATATGTGTGATAATAATGTCGTTATAAAATACTTTCACACGTTACGAGTATTCATGGACTAATGTGATCATAACTTCTTTTTCATCCCTTACTATGATTTTGTGCTCATCCCATGTATTTAGATTATTTTCCCCGGTTAATGGATGTGTATAACATAGAAGGATTCCTTGTTAAATGTTGAAGAATTGTCAAGGAGTCATGTTTATGTCTTAATGATTTATATTATGTAAAAAAAGATATTATTATTTATGGTATCCACTATGTAACAATGTGTAATGATATGAATTTATTATGTCCCTATTCTCTAAAGATATAAACTTGAAAATATTCTCAATGTAAGAGGATGTTTTTTCTTGATTAAATTCATGATTGTGTATATAACAAGGCTGGGTCGTTATAGTTGGTATCTGAGGATAGTTAGATAATATTAGGGGTTAGGATGATATTTAAAGAATAAAATAAATGATTTTTACTCTATGATAAATTTGAAATTTTTTAGAATTTAAATATTACCATGTTGATTCATCTATGATATGTTTGATCAGAATGGTTTTCCGAAGAAGGAATAGGGATGATGAAGAGGAGAGGAACACACAGAATGACATCCTTCCAGATCTATAACCTGACATTGAAGGGATTGGAACCGAGCAGTTTGTGGCAGTATTGACTCATCTAAAACAAGAAATAAATTTTAATGGCATCCATTCTAGAGAAAAAATAGAGTTAACACAATAGAAGGTGATAGTAATGGAACATTTAATGAGACAACACCTACCTACTATCAATTGATCTTCTGACCGAGTTGCAGCTGAAGGATGGATCAATGCCATTGAAAATATATTCAATGTTATGAGATATTCAGACAATCAATAGTCAGGTCTTTACATTTATCCTTTTGAAGTGGAAGCTAATCTGTGGTGGTCAATGGTAAGGAATATCACGGGTAGAGAGGAATTTGATGCCTTAGTGTGGGATAAATTTAAAAGTCATTTCCTTGAAAAATATTTTTCTAAGGGGGTGTGAAATAAGATGGAGAATAAATTCCATGAATCAAAGAAAAAGGAGAAGGATTTTGTGGTAGTGTATGAAGAAAAATTCACATGACCGGTGCGGTATACTCCAAATCTAATTCTTGATCTTTATTGAAAAATAAACAACCTTTACTCAGGACCGATTCCAAGTTATTGAAGGGGGTTGGACTCCCGTGAATTCAAAAGTTATGAGAAACTTTTATGATGTGTTGAGAGGGTAGTGATGGAGTTTTCTAATGATCATGGGAATTTTGGATATAAGGAGAAGAAGAGGTCTAGATGTAAAGCGATGGGTAAGAATCAAACAAAGAAATCTGATGGTAAGAAAATCCAGTTTCCATTTTTTGAAATATGTGGCAAGAATCACCAATGGGAATGTCCTAGAAAAATTGGAAAATGTTTTAAATGAGGTATGTTTTGACAACTCACTCGAGATTGTAATGAAAATGTTGTTATGAATAATCCAGACAAGAAAACTGTAAACTGTTTTAAATGTGATGAGATGGGTCACTATGAAAATGCCTGCCCAAAGAGAGATCCCAATTATGAAAAGAAGCCAGACTACAAGTAGAAAGATGTAGTGATATCCTATGCAATTACATCAGCAGATGTAATTCCATCCAATTAAGTTGTATTTGATACATTTTTTGTTCACTCAGATTTAGCTAATGTTTTGTTTGATATGTTGTCTACACATTCCTTCATCATTCGGAAAATTTCTAGTAAATTGGAAATATCACCTCAAAAAATGAGAACCGAACATGTTGTTAAAACACTAGATAGTAATATAATATCAAAGGGTAATTATAAGAATACTTATATTTTGATCTGTGGAATTAAATTACCTACAAACCTTATTTTTTTACCCTTAGATGAGATTTATGTTATTCTAGGAATGGATTATCTTTCTATTTCTCATGTAATGATTGAATATAGAGCAAACGATGTTGTTTTTTAGAAAGAGTTTCTGTTTGTTCACAAGAAAAACCCCATACAATTTATAAAATATCAGGAAGCTGAGAAACCATTGAAATATGGAAATTAATGTTATCATGCTCATATTGTTGAAATCAAGTGAACTATTTAGATTAATGATGTGCCAGTGGTACATGAATACGTTGATGTTTTTCTGGATGAGTTACCAGGTGTCATACCAAATGGGGAAGTCGAATTCACAATTGACATAGTTCCTAATTCTAATTCAATTTCAAAATGCCCTTATCAAATGAATGAAATAGAATATCTTTAATTGAAATATCAATAGCATGATTTTATCGATAAATTCATTATTCATCATTTCACTTCACCATATAGAGCCATGATTTTTTTGTTAAAAATAAATTTGGGTCCATGAGACATTGCATTGATTATAGAGCCTGTAATAACATCACTATAAAAAAATTATCCTTTTCCTCATATCGATGACTTGTTTTATCTGCTCCAGGGAGCTCAATACTCTTCCAAGATCAACATGAGATTCAGATACCATCAGCTGAAGGTGAAGGAGAATGACATCCTGAAAACAACCTTTAGTACTAGATATAGGAATTATGAATTTGTTGTTATGCACTTTGGGTTAACTAATTCACCTTATGTATTCATGAATCTTATGAATAGAGCATTAAATGAGTTCTTGGATAAGTTTGTGGATGTATTTATTGATGAAATTCTGGTATTTTCTGAAAATGAATAGGAACATGAAAAACATCTTATGGAATTTTTACAAAAATTAAAAGAAAAGAAAATGTATGGATAATTCAGAAAGTGTGATTTTTGGTCGCAACATATTTCTTTTCTTGGGAACATTATAAATAAGGGTGGAATAACAGTTGATCCTTCCAAAATAATATTTGTTGATGATTACCCAAGACACACAGATGTTAAATAGATTCATAGTTTCTTTTTGTAAGTGGGTTATAACCAATAGTTTTTTAAGAACTCTGTATGGTTATCTAGCCCGATAACTATGTTAACACAGAAAGGGGTTAAATTTCTTTGGATAGAAAAATGTGATGATTGTTTTCAGGAACTGAAGAAGATATTTGTGAATTCTTCAGTTTTGGATGACCTTCCTAAAATGGCGAGTTTTTCATCTACAATGATGCTTCTTTGAAGGGACTTGGTTGTGTGTTGGATATCAACTGATCAGGTAATTCTCTATTCTTAGAGAAAACATAAACCTCACGAGATAAATTATCCCACACATGATTTGGAATTGGCAGCTGTGGTTTTTGTATGAAAATTTAGAGGAATCATTTATACAGAGCTAAAAGTCAAATATATACTGACCATAAAATTCTAAAGTATATATTTACTTAGAAAGAATTAAAAATGATGCAGAGAAGATGTTTTGAACTAATAATATACTATTATTTCTCGATCAATTACTAACATGGAAAAGAAAAAAAATGGTAGAAGCCTTGAGTCAGAAAAAAAATGCATCATTAACCATGCTACATTTAGAACATGATCTCATGATTAATGATATGAGGAATTTTGGCATAGAAGTTGTCGGTGTAGGAAATAACTCTGTTTTGTTTCAGGTTTCAGTGTAGACGTCATTTTCATACAGAATTAAGCGATCAGAGAAGGAAGACTATGAGCTAAATAAAGTGGTAGAATTGTTTATGATGGGTAAGTTGGTAGAATTTAACCATAAAAAAGATAGTGTTTTATGATTTGGAAAAAGCGTGTGTGTGCCTAGTGATTCTTAGTTGAATAATGATTTGTTGTGTGATGCTTGTAGTTCTCCATTTTCGTTTCATCCTTGTCGTACTAAGATGTATAGAGATCTTCACGTGTATTATTGGTTGGATGGAATTAAAAGGGATATTTCTGATTTTACCCTTAAATGTTTGACATGTCAAAAGGTTGAAGTAGAGTGACAGTTACCGAAAGAGATTCTTCAACCTTTTCTAGTGCCAGAGTGGAAATGGGAGAATGTATCCGTGGAATTTGTGGAGGGACTAACTAAGACATCTCAAGGTAACAATGCAATTGAGGTTATTATTGATCGGCTGAAAAAATCTTCAGATTTTCATTCTATTCGAGATAAAATGTCTTCGAATTGACATTATCGACTGTATCTCAAGGAGATTATCAGGTTACTTCGAGTTCCTATTTCCATTGTATCTGATCAGGATACCTGATTCATTTCTATCATTTGGAATGGATTTATGAAGTCGTTGGGTATAAAATTAAATTATTGTACATTTTTTCAACCTCAATCAGATGGATAGTCAAAACGAATGATTCACACATTGGAGGATACGATTCCCGCATGTTCAATGGAATTCTTGGGATATTGAGATCAACATATTTTTTGAGTTGAGTTTTCTTATGATAATAGTTTTCATTCCAGTCTTCAGATGGCACCTTTTGAGTCTTTATATAGGAAGCACTGTTAAACTCTAGAGATTTGGGATGAAGTCAGTGAAATGGAGTTGATGTGACCAGAATTAGTAGAAAAAGTGGCTGAGAATGTGAAGATGATCCATTAGTACGAGAGAAAAACTCAGAGCAAGTAGAAAAGTTAAAAGATGACAGAAATACAGACTTCTTTTTCATGGTACGTGCCCATTTTTTCATTAAAATCTCACATTAGAAATGTGTGATGTGTTTCAGTAAGAAAGGGAAGCTAAGTACACAGTTCATTGGTCCTTTTGAAATCATGGAGAATTATGGAAATGTGGCATACCATGTATAATTTCCTCCGTGTTTGTTTCAGGTACACATTGTTATTCATGTTTCAATGATGAGAATGTATGTGCCCGATTCATCACATGTCTTGAGCCCATAATAAGTTCCACTAGAAGAGAACCCCTCTTATGAAGATAAACCAGTTCACATTCTTTATCAAAGGGAACATGTATTTCAGAATAAGGTAATCCACAAGGTAATGGTTTTGTGGAGAAACCACATGGTTTAAGAAGTAACATGGGAGTTTGAAAATGCTATGACAGAAAAGTACCCTTTGTTGTTTAATAAGTAAATAAAATTGTGAGGGCACAATTTATTAAAGGTGGGGATAATTTAACACCCCACGATTTTCTAAAAATAAATATAAATTTATGGAAATTTGTTTTATATTGATATTTATAAATATTTTTTATACATAATTTTCCACTTCTATCTTTTGAATTTCAAGAAACTATCATCAACAATTGTGTTCAGCATGTTATTTGGAGTCCGTTGAAAATAATTTTTTTTGAATAGTATCATACTTCTATGAATATGAATATGAACCTAACGAATAGTAAAATTTATTATTATTTTATTTTCCTAGGCTTTACGATAAAAACATCTTGGTTAAATTTTCATCCTGATATAGAAGTAGTTATAGAATTAGAATTGTTAATTTTAGAATTAAGTATCCTTTTATTTTAAAATAAAATTCATAATATATAGAAATTTATCTTAAAACAACATACTTCATTTTTTAAATCCACACATCAATAAATGGTTAGGGTAAATTTTGGGGATTTTTCCAAAATTCTAGATTTTTTGATGAACAGTGAAATATGATAAAATACTATATAATCAAATTATCAGTAAAATACACTATTTATGATATCCTAAGTGATTCAGGGCCAGATAATTCAAACCCACATTACCTTATTACTATTTAAGTAACATGAACTAATACTATTCAAAATATTAGGCATAAGTAATATAATAATGATTAAAATAATGAAAAATACCCCCTCTCCTCAAATATAAATACCACCATCACTCCCCTCTTCTACCTACACCTCTCAATGCATTGAGCCATTCCTATTTTCTGCCCAATAATCCTCCTAAGGCTCATACCCACGTCCAAGAGCTACTGGATTCATCAAAAGTCCAAAAAAAATTCCCTTAAAAAGGATTTCAAGGGGAAGAGATCAAGAGGCAAACAACCTCTTTTATTTTCTTTCTTTTATTTGATTTTATGTTTTTATGTTTTTTTTTCTTTGGATTATGTTGGGATATTTCATTCTATATACCCCTTTTCAATCCATATTATTTAGCAGTGATGATATATCCCCTTCCTCTCATAAAACATTTTTTATGAAAATTTATTAGGTGCCGTTAGGGTGCCAAATTTTTGTGAGAAATTTATAACGTTTTCTTTTATTTCAAGATTGCTTCTTCTTCTTTCCACAACTCTTCTTATCCAAAAGGCATGAAATCTCCTGAATCATGTATATTATTTATTTTCACATGTTCATTTAAAATTCATCATCATTCTTGTCCTCATATCCCACTTATTCAAGGAATTAATGACATAGTCTATGATGGGTCGAATTACCGACATCATAGACGATGTGATTTAATTTTTCTTTAAATACATAAAGTCTGGTCATGAAACAGTTTTTATGGATGAAATAGGTTATAATATATGTTTTATGTCACATTATGATTTTTGGATTTCTTTTGTACACATGGTTTTAATTTATGAAACAAAATGAAGCCAGTATTATCAAAGAACCACTATAATGATCTAAATGAACATCAATAATGTTTTAACTTATGAATCATCCACATGTAAGAATTGAAAATTTTAAATTTTATAATTAATATTATTTTATATATTTAAATAAAAATACATTCCAATTCTATAGTTTCACTTCAAATTGAAAATAACATCCATCATGAACCAATTTGGAAATCTTGTAACGTACTCACCCAAAAACAGTGCAAGGAGAAAAATATTAACAATTAAAGGGTAAAACGATGATATTAAATGATCATATAAGATGTAATAATCATGAAAATGTTTCTCTAAAATACTAATAACACTCTTTTGACAATTATACAGGAGGTTTAAACATGTTCGATGTAAGAAAAGCCTGAGGTAAGGGAATTCTTAACCCGATTTCAACTCTTTGTGTTAACCTTCTTTGTCATTATTAATGTGCTGTTAAAATTGTTTTTGTGATGGGTTTTGTTTATAATATTATTAATTATGTGTATTTATAGTTTTTAATCATATTCTATCTACTCTATTTATTCTATCATAAATTATATGATAAATGTTAGGGGATTTCACTTTAAAATCCTCTTTTTTTTTACATTCGGTTTTATGAAATTCCAAAGCCATGTTTTTATAGAATTATTCATGTTTTATGATTTTTTTTCAGATCCTGGTAATTTTTTATGATGAATGGTGGGACCTATATTTCCATTCAATTCATTGGGTTTGTGTAATTTGGAGGTTGGCTGTATGATTACTCAATGTGTAATGGCAATGGTTACACCAATTTTAAGGTAGCCATGAGGGTTACAAATTATAAGGTAGCCATGAGTGTCACAATATTATGTAAGTAATTACCCAAGATACCTTTATTATTATATTAATGTTCTCATTTTTTGTGTGGATCTTGTGTAAATCTTATTTACATAAAGCAAGTATTTATGGGTGACAATCGAGTCTTTTGAAAATGCATTCATATGTAACATTTTTTCATTGGCTAATGTGCTCTTTCCTTATTTTTCATCCCTTATAGTGATTTTGTTCTCCTCCCAATGTTTTAAATGATTTTCATATATTAATGGATGTGTAAGACAAATAATTAATCCATGTTAAATGTTGAAAAAATTTCAAGGAGTCATGTTTATGTTTTAATGTTTTATATTTTGAAAAAAATGGAAACTGTTTTTTATGGTATCCACTCTATAATAATGTGTAATGTTATGAATTTATTATGTCCCAATTATCTAAAGATACAAACATGAAAAGATCTTCAATGTTAGAGGATGTTACTACTTGACTAAATTTATGATTATGTACGTAATAATGTCGGGTCCTTAGAGGAGGTATCGATCGTGGCGCAAGGCCTACATCCTTTATAGCATTGTCATCACCACCCTCATAGTGTATAGAATGTTGGAATATTGATGGAATAACTCAAACAATTACATTATCCTTCCTCATATAGGTTTTGATAATGATAAATATCATTGATACATGAATAGGATAGGAAAAATCCTTCCACTATAAGAACTGACTGACATTGCCTACTCTTAGAGCAAGGTTTTGTTGAAGGATAAATTATATAGAACAAAATACATGATACATACTAACTGTTATAAAGATGATCTGGATCATGATCAATGTTTTCACATAAGGTTACTAGTATATAGGGTATTAGTTGAAATTTGTAGTGAAAAAAACCATTAAATATTTACAAGAATCCCTATTTAATACTGACTATATAATATAATAATTCAGTTTTATTTAATTTTATTAACATTTATATAGTAATTCTCTTAAAAAGGGTAAACTATATAGAAAAAAAATTCAAAATTATAATATCCCATAAAACGTATAAATTTATGTGTGGAATCCATCTAATTTAATACAGTGATTCATCATTTCCCAGAATAAATAGTAAGCACAACTTTATGGACATAAAAACAATGAACCAAAACATTGTATAACTTATCCATGCAATAATTAAAAATAGAATTTCAAAATTCATGGAATATACATTCATTATGATACCTAAAATCATTCTCGAACAATTATTAATTTTATATATATTCATGGATAAAATATAATATATAATCATATTAATAAATATCATGCATTATGTGCATAACCCAATAGTGGAATCAAATCTACATTATGAACCATAAAAAAGAATAAACATCAAATCCTAGGTTATCATAGTTTACAATGTACATGGGTATGATATTCATAGGAATAAACTCATGGGAAAATTTTGAAACATTAATAATCTCATAATTAATATTACCAAATGATTCAAGAAATTAAAATAAATACCCTCTAATACGACTATGTGATGTCCAAACATGGATTCAAATAAATGATTCCCCAAGAGAGTGAGTCGCAAGGACACAAATAAGCATCATCATACTCTGGAGAGATATAAATAATAGTGAGGATCCAATGTTGTATAATTGGAATACAATACCCACATGATCAATGTAATATAGTGGTGAAATGAATATATAAATATTAAGAAGATAATAAATAAAATATAAAGTAAGTAAAAACATATATTTGTAATAAATAACCAAATAAAATAATATCTAACATCATTAATAAAGTTCTCTAATGTCGTGTTTCTATAAAATGTAATACGACTAGAAAAGATGCCATTAGATAATAATAAAAATGGTTAAAAAGACCAAGAAGACCTAATATTATATCTCCAATAGCCTCACAAGCCATAGATTTTCCCTGTTACTTCATGCTCCCATGCTATAAAAAATATAGCATCAACAACTGTGAACTTTTCCTTGTACCTTCCTGCATGCACATGATCTACTTGGGTACTATTACTGGCCCAAATAGCGTCTGATGTAATTTAAGAATTTCATCATCAATGGTTTCTATATTTACCAATTCATTGAAAAAAAATATAATAATTATGATTATATAATAATTGATAAGTAGTAATATAAACTATAAAGGTGGCCGATTTAGTTTGTGACAGATACCAGGCTGACCGTACCCGCTTCACCCTAAGTCGAATAATCTATAAACACATAATCATATGTATACATAAATATGATATATATTCATAGTGATGTCTACAGCCATACATATTGATTCTCCTACTAATCTAGACCATTGGAATAACGTTGTCATCCTTGTGTACTAGCACGAGTCTCGAAAATCTCAATGGACACCATGCCCGATAATAAAAGAATAAGGGACACCATGTATGGATCATAGTGGTAGGGTCACCATTTTTAATTTATAATGGTAGGGTCATCATGCTTGTATATCATATATATAAGGGAATCCATTCCCATTCATTATAACTCATAATTGTCACCAAGAACATTCAAAAAATTTCATAACTGTATCCAAGTCCATTCATCACATTTCATCAAAGTGTCCATTCCAATATATCATAGAAGTTTTTAGGATTTCATCCCAAAATATAACAATAGAATAAGGGAAGCTATGCCCATATATCCAAGTTTTTTAATAGAAACCATTCATGTATACATTAATTGTCAAATGGATTATTTAAAAAGTTATTATAATACTATAAATGATGCAATTACGATATATAAAAATATTATAAGGGGCATTGTATCTATATATAAAAACAATTGCGATATCATTCATGAATTATTAATCAATACAAGTAAAAAATATTTAGTAATAGATAGATGATGGTAAATTTTTCATTGGCAATATACATTTACAATGGTGATACCATATTCCATTAAATCAAGTATCATGGCCATACCACTCACTTTTCAATCAAATAATTATATTTATAATAATTTGGTTTCTCACCAAATACTTATAAAATATGGGGTTTCCATTAATTTTTTTAACAATAAAATAAATTCAATAGGAACACCTCAGGGGGTGGACACCAATTAAAATGATATTTCCCTTTGAGATTAATTATAGTGATAAATTATCTCTCATAAGGATATTGTAATAAACATGAATTATTTTCATTTTTATAAAAACATACATAAAATATAGATTGAGGCATCATGCCAAATATTATAAGGCATTATGATTGAAGTGATAAATACTACACCATGTAACATATTTCATTTCAGGGGGAACTCAATAAGTAATGGCTTATGGATTGGTATAGATTAGAATAAAACAAAAAAACAATGAACATCATGGAAATTAGGCATATGATCTCACACCAAAATAGTTTCTTCAATTGGATAAATAATGAAGAAACTATCCTATGGAGTCATGAATTTATAGATAGTTTAGAAAAATGATAAACAAAATGTGAATTATATGCTGGATAGAAGAATTATCCAAGATTCAGGGTTTTAGAATAGAGATGTTGAATTGTAAAGTTGGTTAGGGTGCCCCTCTGGAGGATAAAAAATAAAAGTAGGTTAAATCATATAAAAATATAATGGAAATATTATGAAATTACCCAAAATTTTGGTGAAATGGTTTTGTCACATGGTTGGACAAATTATTTACTAACTATACTATCAATAAAGGTAGCTCAAATGATTTATTCACATCGTTTGGGAAACTATAAACAAAAATATCGTCCATAAATATTAAAAATATTCATTCAAGGTTATATACCCTAGTTCACATGCTTAAGGTAAATCATTCATCCCACATATTCTTACTATAAAGCCTTGGAATGTTAGGAGAAACCATGCAAGTTAGGAGACATGATTTCTAATAATAGTGTGGCCTAACTTTCTCTGCCACTGTCTGGGTTTCCATGAACTATAAAATCACTAGAAAACCTCATTTCCTCCATATGAATATAATGTAATCATATTAGGAAGAAACTAAATGGTTAAATTAATATTTAATAGGCTTCTTACCTCATACAAATTCCAGGTACCTCTATAAATTATTTTCAAAACTAGTATACTATGTTAATTTCAACAATGAAAAATTTATTCTAAAATATATGGGCTACATTTTGACACCATATAATAGAATAAAAATAATTTTTAATATCTATTAATAAAAGTAATATTTTAATAAATTTTAGGAAAAAAATAATTTAGTTGATGAATGAATCAATAAAAAAGGAGGATAGAAATATAATATGAAAAATCATTTCAAGGTATCAAAAACCTTAGTTAAATAAATTGTTTGACAACCCTGTTTTTTATTACAACATAAACATGCTTTATTACATAAAACATCACTTGATACAACAAAGAAGATCGAGAGGTTTAGTGTCTTTGGGGCTTAGGATCATTACATAAAATCTTTAATCATGAAATAAAACATCTTTATTGAAAACTTCCTTTACATGACCACTACATTCCTTCGTACTTAGCATTGCATGGGATAACCTGAGGACATGCATAAAAAAAGGGTGAGCTATAAAGCCCAGTAAGGGAGTACACAATGAATAACATGAGGATTACAATACATGTTAGGCAATAGTCATATCAATAGAGAATAAGAGAAACATGAACGTAAAGGCATGATAAAGCATGATAATCATAACATGGAAATGTGGCAACAACACTTAACATTGAATTAGCATGAGCCAAGGCTCGTTGCACATGGAGCATGAGTAAACCCTCATTGCACTTGAAGCATGAGTAAACCCTAGTTGCACTTGAATTATCATGGGTAAACACTCATTGCACATGACGTATCATGATACTATACTTTACCCAATGCATTGGAGCGCTATAAAGGGCGCACCCTTCTTAAACATTTCATTTCATGCATAAGTGTGCCACATAGATCATAAAACATGGATTCATAAAAAATAATAATTTATTCCAAGATAAAGGAATGTGGAATTCATAAATGAAACTTTATAAACAATATGTAAATGTTCATAAAGGTGAATACCCTTGATGGAGAAATGGGCATGGTATTCACAACACAAAGACATTGGCTTAGAAAATCGGTGCGATTTCAGCAGCGTAACGGCGTGACATAAGAATTCATAAAAAGTTTGATGAGAGAGAAAGGGGTTCCTCATCATATTTACATGTAAGGTACAGTAAGGAGATCATATATATACATGTCCCAACAATAGAAATGGAATTTAGATTCATGATACAAAAGTATTGCTTGAATGTAAACGAAGAGAGAGAAGTTCCTTTCGGAATTTCGGCATAGTAACAGGTGTACATGGGATGCATTTAATGAGAGAGAAAGGGTTCTCCCATCATTCAAACAATAATAGGGCAGTATGTGGGAGGTGTGAAACCATACCCCAACATTAATAATTGAAATTAAAAGGGCAATACAACTTAAAGAAAATTGACAAAATTGAGAAAGGAAGAAAAAACCCTTACTTGGAAGTGTGCTTCCAAAGGCTAGAGAGAGGCTTGTGAGAGGCTTCTTGGGAGCTTGGGGCACCTTGAGAGTATTTTAGAGAGAGTTGGGTAGAGGTTGGACGAACTTCAAGGGCTTTGAGTGAGGAGGAAGTGGGAGCTTGGTTGGGTTTATATAGGAAAGGTGTGACAATTCATTATTATTTAGGTTTGGGACCCCTTATATTAAAATAATCCAAACCACAAACCATCCCATGGTATTTGCCCATGGTTTTTGGAAAAGGAAAGAGGAAAAAAATATTTTACAATTCCAAGGTCCGAACTTATTAAAAATTAGGGTTGCTTTTGTGGAGGTGAGTCACACTCCCATGGAAATTAATTTAAAAATGCAAAGTGTTGAATAAGTCTTAAGAGCTCCATTAATGCTTTGAAAAGTAAGTCAAACAAACCCAAAACCTCATTATTTTAATGATAAAGCATATATTGGACGAACATAAGGATTATGGTATTTTATTACATCACCATTTGGTCATTATGATGTCATAGAACACATTATATATTTAAATGGTATTTAATTTTTACCCAAAAATTTGACTGTCTCAGAAAATTATGAAAAATTCACCGTTGTATAATTTCGACGTCCTAATTCCAAAAATAATATTTATTTTATCTAAATAATTTTCTAAATATGTGAATTTTCACTTTTAAAATAAAAACCGACATTTATAAAAAAATTCACGGGTTTTGACAGAAATGGCTTTCAACCCTTAATAAATTTTTTAATTGCATTCATAAAATTATAAGATCATTTATATTTAATAAAAATTAATTTAATATTAATAATAATATTTTATTAAAATATTATTTAATTCAAAAATCCTTTAATTTAATAAAATATAATTCTTAATTAAATAATAACTAAAAACACCATTTGTACTTTAAAAACTAATTACAATGTATCAAAAATGACTAGAAATTATATTCATTATTATATAAAAATAATAATGTACATGAACATGGTGCTACTTATTTGTTACATAACCCCTTCAAATATCCGCATAAGACCTAAGGGTAAGGTGTGCGATGGTGACAGACTCTTGGGGCGGCTCGGATAACATCGCTCGAGTGGTAATTTCAATCAACTTCCACTTTTCCCATAGACGATCACGTTAGAGCTTGACTTGATGAAGCTAAGCTTGGGCTTGGTCAAGGGCAAAGCCCAAAGACGCCACCTCTTTTCCGAGCTCTGACAATTGGGCTTTTTAAGGGGAAATTATACTGGATGAGGCCATCGCTTCCTTTGTCTGAGTAGAAATGGGTTCGTTAAAGCCTTATATTTATACTACTCAGATGATCACTGCTCAACGGCTAAAAAGTAACGGTCACAAATCTTAACGTAAAACTAAAGAAGTTGACATCTTATAAAAAACATTTTTCATAAAGAAACATTTAACTGGATCAAGAGAGATTTTCCATTAATGAAACTTTGGGTCGTTACAACATTCCCCCCTTAAGAAATTTCGCCCTCGAAATTTTCCTTTTCCCACACTAAAACAAATGTGGGTAACTTAGCTTCATCATATCCTCCGACTCCCAAGTTGCTTCTTCAAACTTGTGGTTTCTCCACAACACCTTGACGAGGGGCATTGTCTTATTTCGTAGAACTTTTTCTCTACAATCTAAGATCTTCACTGGTTGCTCCTCATAAGAAAGATCGTCTTCTAATTGTACCACCTCGGAAGAGAGTACATGTGAAGGGTCTGGTATGTACTTCCTTAAGATGGATACATGGAAGAAATCATGCACCTTGGCCATAGTAGGTGGAAGTGCTAGTCGATAGGCCACAACCCCAACACGATCAAGAATCTCGAAGGGGCCGATGTACCTTGGACTTAACTTCCCTTTCTTTCCAAACCTCATGACCTTCTTCCACGGAGATATGCGTAAAAACACCATGTCTCCGAATTTAAAGTCAAGGTCTCGTCGACGATTATCTGCATAACCCTTCTGTCAACGTTGGCCTGCCTTGATATGCTGCTGAATGGTTTTCACCTTCTCCACCATTTCTTCGACCATTTCTGGTCCAAGCAGCATACATTCACCGACCCCATCCCAACATGCCGCTGTTCTACACCTTTTCCCATACAAGGCTTCATATGGTGCCATTTGGATGCTCGAGTGGAAACTATTATTATAAGAGAACTCAACCAGAATAAGATGTTGATCCCATCCTCCTTTAAAGTCCATTGAGCATGCTCTCAACATATCCTCAAGTGTTTGGATAGTCCGCTCGTATTGGCCATCAGTTTGAGGATGATAGGTCGTACTGAAGTTTAGTTCAGTATTCAGAGCATGTTAAAGACTCTTCCAAAACATAGAGGTAAATCTTGGATCTCGGTCAGACACAATAGATAGTGGTACTCCATGAAACCGTACCACTTCCCTGATATATATCCGTGCCTGTTGATCCAAATAGAAATCCTCTCGAATAGAAATGAAGAGTGCAGTCTTTGTAAGACGATCCACAACAACCCAGATTGCATTTTTGGCTTTGGATGTCCTTGGAAGACCGGTGACAAAGTCCATGGTGATGTTCTCCCATTTCCATTCTGGTATGGGCAATGTTTGCATCATCCCCTTAGACTTCTGCCTCTCTGCCTTCACTTGCTGACACACCAGGCACTTTGATGTATATTCAGCGATCTCCTTCTTCATATTATCCCACCAAAAGTTTTCTTGGAGATCTCGATACATCTTTGTGCTCCCTGGGTGAATAGAGAAATTTGAACTATGTGCATTATCCAAAAGTTCCTTCTTCAGCTCCGGACTTGATGGAATACATAGTCTTTTCCCAAACCACACAATTCCTTCTTCATTAACATTAAACTCTGAGGATATTCCCTTTTTGATAGCTTCCACTTTTTCTTGGATTCTCGCATCATCCTTTTGAACATCCTTTAACCTTTCTAAAAGAGATGGTTGAGTAATCATTTGTGAAAGGATTGATGATGTTCCCTTCTTTATGATTCCCACATCCATCTTCATCGTGTCTAAGAAGATTGGATCCTTCTCAATTCTCATCATTGATAGAATCGCTGGATCCTTTCTACATAGGGAATCCGCCACCTTGTTCGCCTTCCCAGGGTGGTAATGTATTGAACAGTCATAATCCTTGATGAGCTCTATCCATCTTCTCTGGCGCATATTAATCTTTTTCTGTGTGAATATATATTTAAGACTATTGTGGTCAGTATATATCTCACATTTCTCTCCATAGAGATAATGCCGCCAGATTTTCAAGGCAAAGATCACCGCCGCCAACTCCAGATCATGCATTGGATAGTTTCGCTCATGGATTTTCAACTGCCTTGAGGCATAGGATATCACTTTATCATTCTGCATCAGCACACCTCCAAAGAGCTTCTTCGAAGCATCACTGAATACCACAAAAAGCTCCCCACTTGTGGGTAATGTGAGCACGGGTGCAGTGATAAGCCTCCTTTTCAACTCCTTGAATCATTCTTCGCATTCATCACTCCAAGCAAACTTTAATCCCTTTCGAGTTAGCTTGGTAAGAGGGTTGGACAATCGTGAGAAATTTTTCACAAATCGTCGATAATATCGAGCTAACCCCAAGAAGCTACGGATATCAGTTACCGATGTTGGCCTTGGCCATCCCTCAATTGCATCTGTTTTGGAGGGGTCCACAGATATCCCATTTATTGTGATGATATGGCCCAAGAATGAGACTTCCTTCAACCAAAACTCATACTTGCTGTACTTTGCATAAAGCTTCTCCTTGCTCAAAGTCTCTAGTACAGTTTTTAAATGCTCCTCATGGTCCTCCTTGGTTTTGGAGTATATTAGAATATCATCTATAAAGACTACAACAAATGTTTCAAGGTAATCTCTAAAGACACTCTTAATCAAGTCCATGAATATTGTTGGAGCATTGGTGAGTCCAAAAGGCATTACTATGAATTCATAGTGCCCGTACCTTGTACGAAAATCAATCTTGGGGATATCTTCCTTCTTCACCCTTACTTGATAATATCCCGACCGCAAGTCCACCTTGGAGAAGTATTGTGCTCCCCGCAGCTGATCAAAAAAGTCATCGATTCTTGTGAGAGGATACTTGTTCTTTATTGTGATTTTGTTAAGTTCACGATAATATATGCAAAGCTGCATTGACCCATCCTTCTTCTTGACGAAGAGGACTGGTGCACCCCATGGTGATGCACTTGGGCGTATAAACCCTTTATCTAGATTCTCCTGTAGTTGTTTCTTCAGCTCTTCAAGCACAACAACAGCCATTCTATATGGAGTCTTGGATATTGGTAGCACCCCAGGTACAAGTTCAATTGAGAACTCAACATCTCTTCTTGGAGGAAGACCAAGAAGTTCCTCGGGAAATACTTCAACAAATTCCCTCACAATAGGCATTTCTTCAAGGGTGGTTTCTTCCATGGACTCAATCATCTGAGCCAGATATGCATGCTCATAATGCAGTAATATCCATGCTTGAGATGATGGAGCTAAAGGAGATTCATCTTCCTCCTGACACTTGTAAAGAATCGGGGGTCGATTCTCCATATGGAGTGTGATTTCCCTCTCCCGAAAATTTATGTTGGCTCTATATAAGGAAAGCCAATCCATGCCAAGAATTGCATCAAATCCCACCAAAGGGAGTATGCCAAGGTTCGCTGGGAAATTCAATCCACAGATTATAACAGGGGAGGACTTATACTCATGGGATGCAATGATTGCCCCATTTGCCGTACTCACTGACATCTTTACTTCCAGGATTTGTGGTGGTGCTGTGATTGTTCTACTAAACATTCGATATATAAAAGAATGTGTAGAACCTGAATCAAAAATTATGTTCGCTATTCTTGAAT
This sequence comes from Viscum album, assembly GCA_963277665.1. Lineage (NCBI taxonomy): Eukaryota > Viridiplantae > Streptophyta > Magnoliopsida > Santalales > Viscaceae > Viscum > Viscum album. Next base: position 972,520,002 of record OY728151.1, on the reverse strand, counting down.
GAATAACCAGCGTACCTGTCACCACTTCGTTTTCGGGGTTCACTTCGGCAGAAGTGATGGCAAAAGTTCTTCCTTGCTGTCTTGGAGGTTGCTGGTTGCCTCCGATAACCCTTGGATTAGGGAACTGATTTGCAAAATGACACGGTTCTTTGCATTTGTAGCATTGAACAATGCGTTGAGGTTCGAACGGAGCGTTCCTCTCCTCTGTCGTAGCCGCAGGTCCTTCTTGCTGACTGTTAACAGCTAGGTGCCCTTCTCTTCCACACTTGAAGCATTTTCTTGTCCCCCTAAGGCAATTTCCAGGGTTCTTCTTTCCACACTTTTGGAAAGTGGGGTGCTGGAACTTCTTAGCGCCGTTGGATTAATCCATCGGACCACCAGCATTGAATTCCACCTTACGCATCTTGTCCCCATGATACCCCTGTGATTCTCCGATCTCCATTTCAACCTTGAGGGCACATTGGACAATTTCCTCATATCTGTCGAAGTCACGGATCTCTAATGCTTTCCGCAAGCTAGGCTTCAGCCCACCAAAGAAGCGGTCAACCTTGCATTCGGGGGTATCGACAAATCCGGAAGCGTATCGTGAAAGCCTTGTGAAGTTTGCCTCGTACGCTCCCACATATTCTTCATCTTTCTGTTTGAGGGAAAGGAAGTCCCTTTCCATCTTAAGATGGAGGGTGCGTGGAAAATATTTATCGAAAAACATCTTCCGGAATTCCTTCCATTCCAAAGCCTCGATCTCCTCCTCAGGCTTCGTATTTTTGATCAACGTCCACCATTTATCAGCTTCACCCTCCATACGATATGTCGCCAGGAGAACCTTCTCTTTTTCAGAGCATTGGAGGATGTAGAATATCTTTTCAATGGAGTTGATCCACTGTTCAGCGATCGTGGGATCGGATGATCCACTAAAAGTAGGAGGCCTTTGTCTCATCAAGCTGTCAATAGCGACTTGTTCTTTCTTATGGGGGGTTGAACGTTCTTCTTGACCAGTGTTTCTATTCAAAACTTGAGTTATCTTTGAGAGAAGCATGACAAAGTTTGCGATTCCCGCTCCTATTGGATTGGGCATCTCATAAGTACAATCATCACACTGATCTTTACAATGGTTGTTAGCCACAGTTCTCCTATTACCGGCCATTGGCTGGAATAAAAGGAATGTTAGGGGTAACACATAAAGGGTAATCTAAAGACAAAAGTTGATGACTTATAAATAATCTTTAATCTCTTTAACTCATGAGTCTATAGGATTCAATCCAGGCTTTTCATGATCTTCCTTCTAAAATATATTCTTTGGGGAATTTTTCCCTTAATAAGGGTTCATACTAAGATTGTGAATTTATAAAAAAATAACCCCTGGGAGTGTCGTAACCAAGAGTGCAACAAGGCCCGTTGTCGTGCACCAGTTCCCGTTCGAGTCTAGATCAAAGTGGTGTTTTCGTGTTTTACCCCTAGGATACATCTGTTCCAGAGCCGCCGCTACCTGCTCGTATCCAGACAGGGATGTATTTGTTTGATAAACCACTTACTTAGTATTTACCAAAACTTAGGGATGTTTTTATTATGCTTAGTCTTGTATCTAAGGCTTTACTAGGGTTTCCTAATCCCAAAAATAACTAAACCTATCCTCTGATACCAACTATGACAACCCTGCTTTTTATTACAACTTAAACATGGTTTATTACATAAAACTTCACTTGATACCAAAAAGAAGATCTAGAGGTTTTGTGTCTTTGGGGCTTAGGATCATTACATAAAAACTTTAAACTTGAAATACAACATCTTTATTGAAAACTTCCTTTACATGACCACTACATTCCTTCGTAATTAGTATTGCATGGGATAACCTGAGGACATGCATAAAAAAAGGGTGAGCTATAAAGCCCAGTAAGGGAGTACACAATGAATAAAATGAGGAGTACAATACATGTTAGGAAATAGGAATATCATTAGAGCATAATAGAAACATGAACATAAAGGCATGATAAAGAATGATAATCATAACATGGATATGTGGCAACAACACTTAACATTGAATTAGCATGAGCCAAGGCTCATTGCACATGGAGCATGAGTAAACCATCATTGCACTTGAAGCATGAGTAAACCCTCATTGAACTTGAATTAGCATGAGTAAACACTCATTGCACATGACGTCTCATGATACTATACTTTACCCAATGCATTGGAGCGCTATAAAGGGCGCACCCTTCTTAATCATTTCATTTCATGCATAAGTGTGCCACATGGATCATAAAAAATGGATTCATAAAACATAATCATTTCTTCCACGATAAAGGAATGTGGAATTATTACATGAAACTTTATAAACAATATGTAAATGTGCATAATGGTGAATACCCTTGATGGAGAAATGGGCATGGTATTCACTACACAAAGACATTGGCTTAGAAAATCGGTGCGATTTCGGCAGCGTAACGGCGTGACATAAGAATTCATAAAAAGGATGATGAGAGAGAAAGGGGTTCCTCATCATATTTACATGTAATGGAAAGTAAGGAGATCATATATATACATTTCCCAACAATAGAAATGGAATTTAGATTCATGATACAAAAGTATTCCTTGAATGTAATAGAAGAGAGAGGAGTTCCTTTCGGAATTTCGGCATAGTAACGGGTGTACATGGGAGGCATTTAATGAGAGAGAAAGGGCTCTCCCATCATTCAAACAATAAGAGGGAAATATTTGGGTGGTGCGAAACCATACCCCAACATTCATAATTGAAATTAAAAGGGCAATACAACTTAATGAAAATTGACAAAATTGAGAAAGGAAGAAAAAACTTTTACATGGAAGTGTGCTTCCAAAGGCTAGAGAGAGGCTTGTGAGAGGCTTCTTGGGAGCTTGGGGCACCTTGAGAGGATTCTAGAGAGAGTATGGATGAGGTTGGACGAACTTCAGGGGATTTGAGTGAGGAGGAAGTGGGAGCTTGGGTGGGTTTATATAGGAAAGGTTAGAGAATTCTTTATTATTTAGGTTTGGGACCCCTTATATTAAAAGAATACAAACCACAAACCATCCCATGGTATTTGCCCATGGTTTCTGGAAAAGGAAAGAGGAAAACAATATTTTACATGTCCAAGGTCCGAACTTATTAAAAAAATTAGGGTTGCTTATGTGGAGGTGAGTCACACTCCCATAGAAATTAATTTAAAAAGTCAAAGTGTTGAATAAGTCTTGAGGGCTCCATTAATGCTTTGAAAAGTAAGTAAAACAAACCAAAAACCTCATTATTTTAATGATAAAACATATATTGGCCGAACATAAGGATTATGGTATTTTATTACATCACCATTGGGTCATTATGATGTCATAAAACACATTATATATTTAAATGGTATTTAATATTTATCCAAAAATTTGACTGTCTCATAAAATTATGAAAAATTCACCGTTGGATAATTTCGATGTCCTGATTCCAAAAATAATATTTATTTTATCTAAATAATTTTCTAAATATGTGAATTTTCACTTTTAAAATGAAAACCGACATTTATAAAAAAATTCACGGGTTTTGACAGAAATTGCTTTCAAACTTTAAGAAAAATTTTAATTGCATTCATAAAATTATAAAATCATTTATATTTAATAAAAATTAGTTTAATATTAATAATAATATTTTATTAAAATATTATTTAATTCAAAAATACTTTAATTTAATAAAATATAATTCTTAATTAAATAATAACTAAAAACACCATTTTTACTTTAAAAACTAATTACAATGTATAAAAAATGACTAGAAATTATATTCATTATTATATAAAAATAATAATGTACATGAACATGGTGCTACTTATTTGTTACATAACCCATTAAAATAGCCGCATAAGACCTAAGGGTAAGGTGTGTGATGGTGACAGACTCTTGGGGCGGCTCAGATAACATCGCTCGAGTGGTAATTTCAATCAACTTCCACTTTTCCCGTAGACGATCACGTTCGAGATTGACTTGATGAAGCTCAGCTTGGGATTGGTCAAGGGAAAAGCCCAAAGACGCCAACTCTTTTCGGAGCTCTGAAAAATGGGCTTCGTAAGGGGCAATTCTACTAGATGAGGCCATCGCTTCCTTTGTCTGAGTAGAAATGGGTTCATTAAAGCCTTATATTTATACTACTCAGATGATCACTGCTCAACGGCTAAAAAGTAACGGTCACAAATCTTAACGTAAAACTAAAGAAGTTGACATCTTATAAAAAACATTTTTCATAAAGAAACATTTAACTGGATCGAGAGGGATTTTCCATTAATGAAACTTTGGGTCGTTACAAATTGGGTAACGAGTTTATTACAATATTATTTTATAATTTATAATTTTCAATAATTCTCACACTATTATAAGAAAATACTTAATTTATCTTCCATTATATAAAATAAATTGATCCATAAAAATAATCTTTTTAGGAAATAGAAAAAATCTATTAAAAATAAAAATGAGAATATTATAAACTAATTCGCACATATAAAATGGTTTTAACATATTAATATAATATTAATTTAGGAATTTTGGTTGAAAATATAAAAATTGAGAGATTATTCTTAGATAAATCGAACACACATATATAAAACCATAATAGTTATTTTAAAATTAATGTTAAATTTTCCAAAAAAAATTCAAATTAAATTTTTTGGAATTCATTACGACATTTTGTAAACCATTGATTTAGATGAAACAATTTATTTTTAATATAATCATCATAATGAATTCATAATAAAAACTAATTAACATCAGAAGGAAAAAATCCTAGAAACAATATCCTGTTTTATATGATAATAATTATTCTCAATATCATGAAATGTTTTCTAATAATATAGATCAATTAAAACCTTTCTGAATAAAAAATATTAAATCTTCATTTGTCAACTAATCGATTGATTTTTCAACTTTTGGATATTTAGGATGGTAATAAAAAGTGTATAAATTTATCCCTCTTTTAGCCAAATATCCTAGAAAAACACTATAAGAACAAATTTAATGAAATAAATTGGATAATTTTTCATATATGATATCCTAACATCCCTTTAAAGTTTATTATATTTAAAATAGTTTTGAGAAATCGCTTTTTGAAGATATTTGAGTTTAATTCTCTCCCACTCACTTGGATATTATTATCTTTTTTAAAAAACATTTTATTTCTAAAATCCATTTGTTTCATCCTTAAGGAAATTATTTTAGTGATTCCTAAATATATATATATATATATATATATATATATATATTGAAGTTATTCTATTACTGAGGTGACACCAAAACATTGTACCATTATTCCTGTTAATGCTATAAACTATTGAATCTAAATTGTTAGTAAATTATTTTTCAAAATCATTTAACAACAACTTTATGTGGAGTTATGATATGATTTGATCATAGTGATATTGAAAGAATACACTGAAACCCATCACTCTATAGACATATATTTGATATAAGATGTATCTTTTTTCCTAACCATATCATATTTGTAAAATTCATATTCCATGTATATTGACCATTAGTTAGATTAATGTTAAAGAGATAATTACTTTCGATACAGTATTTCAATTATCATTTCGAGATAGCAACTAGATAAGACAAAAATTTCCCCATGATAAAATAACAACATTAAAGTCCCCTGTTAAAATCTGTGGGACATTTTTTGAGGTTGATATGATAAATATCATCCAATAATTTTTATACAATGAAAACACATATATTCCAATATAATGAGGAATATAAATTTCAATCCAAATAATTAAAATTTTAAGGTAATAATTTGATTACAATCCCTCAACAAATTGATAATGTCATTATATTTATAAGAATTGAACTAATGATTTTCTATAGAGTTAGTTTCAATATTAACCGCTATAATATTATATATCTTAAAATTTAGATAAATAAAATTAAAATTATAATGTTAAACCATAAGTATAAACAACCCAAAGAAGTTTTTTATATTCATATATGAAAAAATAAATATTTAAATTAGTGTATAAATTAGTTATCTTTTAAATCTTTCAATACAATATATTAATTTTATACTTGTTTTACTTTTTGATCACTATCCACCAAAGTTGTGTCGTTTTTTATTGGAAGATGATATTTTTCATTAACTTCATATTATTTGGGGTTGTCTATTTGAAGTCTATATTGTGCATTTCTATTTTTATCCAAATCATTTGTAATAGGAGCTTGGTTTTTTTATGTCAATGTTTGTGTTACATAATTGTAAGATTGGTACAACTTAGGAGTTTTCAAAAGTGTTACATTCCAATTTATATATTCTAATTATATGTTATTATCTAAATTACTTTTTAATTTTTACATTCATTATTTTCATCATCAATCCTAAAATTAGTTTACTGATTATTATATGTACTACCCTTTATATTTTATACATTATTTTAATTTGATATAAGAGGGTGGATGTGTAGTAATTCTTTAATCCAATCATCTAAAATATATGATTCTTGATCTGTACTCACCGTATTTGATTCAAAAATTTTAATATAACCCTAGAATTTTAAAAAAATCATTCCTTTAACTCAACAATCACATTCAATTTATTTATTTTATTATGTTTTTTGAACATCATATTCAATAAACCATTATAATTATCTTATCTCATTTTTTATACAGGGCAATTGGGGGGAGGGGTAATGTTTTCATTTTTTCATAACTACCAATTTTTCTTCATTATACGTCTCCTAAAAACTATTATCATTGGGTTTAATAGACCATTCCCCATTCTAAAAATGGATCTCTAAATACAGTTTGCCTTTCTCATTTTCTTTTGATTGAACTTATTATCTATATAAATATTCTAAACCTAATTCTGAAGCACAAAAATTATCAAAATAAAGTTTCAATTAATTAGAAGAACATTACTGAATTATGTAATATATTCATAGAAAATTCCGGATGTAATCACAGATAAACTAGAATTATGGTATAAAATTAGTGGAAAATAAATATGAATTTTACAATTAACTTATATTCCAAAATAATTTACATATTTTCCTCAACAGTATCCTCATCGTTTTATGAGGAATTGAAGAACATGATGTTATTCTAATAAATATTTATTGATAAAAAATATCCAACTTAACAAACATAAAAATATCCATTCACGAAAACTAATTTTTTCAATATAGAATGGATAAATTTCAAATAAAAAATTTTTACTATGAGGAAACCTATAGTACAATTATTATTTCTTAAATTCCAAACATTATTATTAGAATCCTAAAATTTAATTATAATATCGAGATATCCATTATTGATGGAGATTTATTTCCAATTACAAAATCTATAATGATTCAAAAAAGTTCATTTCAAGGTCATTTTATCTTCAAAATTTATCTACCATAGTCATTATATTTTGTTCAATTAATGAAGTGTTTATTAAATCTAGAATTTTATTTGGGAATATGTAATTATGATGAAAATAATATTTACATATTTAAATTTTAAAAACATTTTTTTATTACTGTGGATAAAAATATTTTCACACCAAACCATTTTTAGAGTTTCCTTGATTGAATGTCATTTTCTATCAGTTGGTATGATGGGTATTTCTAGTTTAGGAGGAGTATTATCAATAATAATCATCTCTCCTGCCTTAAATGTTATGAATCCATCTTCTGATATTGTTTATTTGGGATTTTTGTAGTAATGCATCTTGAACTATTCCATTGAAATATAATGTAATAATAGAATTATTTCACCATGAAAAAAGTGTGATACATTATTTTTATAGGTAGTATACTAGAAGAAAATTTTTAACGATATAATTTGAGGGGAGATTTAACAACCAATTACCTATAATTTCAATATATAAAATAAAAAACATAGTATTACTATGTGGAAAAAAATATATGAACCATATTATTATTCCATAATAATGTTCCCAAATTTCCAAAATTTAGTATACCTAATAAAAATAAAATTTTGTAAAACTAAAGAATTTATACTAGAAAAAAAAATTGTAATGTAAAATATAATGGATTTTGAAAATTACTCCAGGTGAAATCAAAATGAATATGTGTTCATCTGTAAGATGTAATCAAGTTTAATTTATCATTGTGTTGATTATTGTTTCCATTTATTATTAAATCATATAAATTTTCTAAACATGCAAGTTTCGATTATGTGTGTGCATATTGTGATAATTAATCCTTTGTAGAAAAAAATATTTTTTTTATGAAGCCTTGAAGTTTTACTAGATCATTTCATAATATTTTAAACCGTTGAAATAGTTTTACATAAACATATTTATTATGAATGTAATGTATTATGAGTTATAAATGAAACCCATTTCATATTATGTATCCTTTAACCACTGGTGGGAAGGTATATGATATAATTTGTAGAAAAATTATCTAGTCACATTCTTATTGTAGTATTAGATACCAAAATCATATAATCTCTTATAACACTGTATTAAGTGAAGACCACACCAAAATTATGGATAAATTTTTAATATCCAATTTTTCATCATATACCAAGTCTTCTTGAATGTTTCCAACACTGGGGAAATTATACATATAATTTATTGGGTAATAAATTATAAAATCTAAATTAGTTTCGTAAAAACACATAAAAATTTATCCATGTGATACATAACATAATTGACTCATTTGTTGTTAAATAATTTATAATAAATCAATTATTTAAATAACTTTATATTTCTTTTTGATATTACCTCTAGAAATCTAATTTGGTATAAAATTACCAATAAAAAGAACATACAAAAATTTTATAGTTATATTTTTCTATAACAACCATTTCATCCTTTTATCATTAATTTATATAATTATAAGTAAAATTGATACAACTAAAACATTAAATCAATTCTCATGATATTACTTACAATATTACAGGAAATGTTATATATCTACTCCAGCTCAATAATTTTTTTAACTCCCTTTAAGATATATTTTCATAGAAAAATATATTTATTCTAGATCTACGCAAAAACATGGTAAGGGAAGCGCTACCCCTTTATCAGAGCTCAAAAAAAATCACTGATAAACAGGGACTTTATCAGTGCTTAAAAAATGGCTGATAAAGGCCACCCTTTATCAGCTCTTCTTTTAGTAGCGCTGATAAAGGGGGGCTTTATCAGCTCTGAAAAAATTTATATTTCAAAAAATAATCTGGAAAAATAAATTATTCTTATCTAAGTATATTTATATTGATATAAATACAATATATATTTTTGAAATATGTTATAGATATGTATAAATAGACTATTACATTTAATATATAATAAATTTAGAGAAAATGGCTTCAAAATATTTAAAAAATATATTATTAATTAATAATTTCATAATTATTATCGATTAAAAATCATTTAATAACAATTTGAGGAAACAAAAAATCAAATAAATTAATAAAAGATCTAAAATATGTTGAAAATGTAACTCAAACTTCAAAAGACCATAACTTTTGATCTGGGTGTCCGTTTGAGCTCTACATCATATCAAATTGAAGCCTGCAATGAGGTCTATGCGATAGTGAACGAGGAAAAGCATCTGTCACATTTTTCGAGCCCAAAAAGGCCCAGAAGCCCTCCAAAACTAAGTTTTTTTTCGAGATACCATGATTTGTTAACATTCAAACAGGTATAAATTCTAATTCAGATGTCCGTTTGGCCTCTACCACATATCATATTTAAGATTGATTAATTTTATTCAATTTGACTGGTTGTGGAATTGAAATGGGTTTATGGATTATACATTATGGTCTTTTTAAGATTCTAGATCTTTTCAAATTCACATATATATGAATTTATTCATAAATATATATGTGTCTGTGTGTGTGTGGGTGTCTATGTGTGTGTATGTGTGTTGTACATATGTATCTATGTATGTATTTATTTATTTACTTACATTAAAAACATATTTTATTCATAAATTATTTAAAACTAATATTAATAATTACATTCTATGTATTTTCAAATACACATTTATATGTATTTATTCGTAAATATAAATGTGTTTGTGTGTGTGTTTGTGTGTTGTATATATCTATGTATGTGTGTTGTATATATCTAGGAATGTATTTATTTATTTATTTACAAACACACATAAAAAACATATTTTTTCATAAATGTATTTAAAACTAATCTTATATGTATATATAAATATAAAAATAAATATACGTATAACAAAATATAACTAAATATATATATATAAATATATTAATATATGAATTAATATATATATATATACACTAATATATGAATAAATATAAATATATTAATATGAATCTATATCAATATATGAATAAATATAACTATATATATATATATATCATTAAATAGAGAACAAAATGAAATGTCACAGTGGTAAAGGTGCAACCGCGAAAGGGGGAAGGTCCCAGGTTCGAGTTCGGGTGGAAGTGAAGGGGGTACATGCATATAAGGATGTGTGGGAAGAGAAGCGTGTGGGACACCCTCTAGCGCTGATAAAAGGGGTTGTGAAGCACTGATAAAAGCACTACCCGGTATTATCTTTAATTTTTTTAATTTTTTTTTAATTTTTATTTACCTTTATCAGTGCTAAAAAAGCACTGATAAAGGGTTCTTTTATCTGCGCTTTTTTTAGTGCTGATAATAGCGGCCTTTATCAGCACTTTTCGGAGCGCTGATAAAAGGGACCCCCTATATTAGTGCTAAGCTTTACAACACCTTTTGAGCGCTATTAAAGCCTATTTTTAGCACTGATATAGGCCGTTTTTGTAGTAGTGATGAAAACATATGGTTTAAATAAACCAACCAAAAATTAATTTATCTCAACAATATACAAAAACACATAAAAAATTAATGAAATTTTATAGCATAAACATAATCATAAACATAAACACACTAATATAAATTTTAAATAATTTTTCTATACCGACATAAATTAATTATTTCAGCTATGTTTCATTGAATTTATTTTTCAATTTACTTAATCGTATTCACCATTACATCACCACATAAAACATGAATAAAATGAATAAAATTAAACATTGGGACCTCAAACCTTATTCCAAATCTAAGACCACATCATATACCCATCCTTGATTCCAAAAAAATTTAAAAATGTAAAAATTGGATCGACATTATCCCTTCACTATTATCAACTATACACGATTAATTTTATATAAACTATATATATAACCCATTATCAGCATTACCAAACTAAATCACATGAGTTTGATTAGGTAGGAAGATTATTTTTTGTGAAATTAGAATTCATTATTCAAGGAACTTTACATTAGATGTAATTTTGTATAAAAAATAATTTCTCTTATACATTCATGTATTTGAAAGGTTAAAAAAATATGGATCCATCACCCCTTTCTAAATAATTAGATTATATCCCAATCAAGGTGTGATAGGGTAAAACTATATTTCAAAACATAAATACCATTTTTCATAATTTTATGATAAATATAAATTTCTATCAAATTTTTGTTTCATCTATACACTTTAAAACTAATTTCAAATTGTAAGGTGATTATTGAACTAATCTTTGACTGAAGAATGACACATCAATAGATTCTATAAAAAATTTAAATTATAATATTACATCACAATTTTATACAATTTTATTTTTCCCATAAGGCCTAAAAAATCATGAAACATAAATCTCACCTTGAACCTCAACTATATTAGTCTCTTTGATTAGATGAAATTGTGTAAATTGAATGAACTAATCAACTACGATCCAAAAAATGTCATTCGGCTTATATGATAATGTAACCCCTTGAGAAAAATAATTGGTGACACCATCCCATTTAAACTATGTAAAATGAAATAACTACATCTTACCCGGTGTCCTTGGATTTCATCCAGTCACGTAGTAACATATAATATATATACAAAAACCAACCATTTTGTGTATCATACAAATACACAAAAAATGACATAAAAAATCCTGGTATATATTCATAAAACTTGTATAAAAAAAATCAAGAAATTTTATAATCTATTATAACATTTTATAGTATATATATCATTATATACATTCATAAAGAGAAATAAAGATGATAAATCTTATAAAGAGACCACGTAGATATCTTATATCTGCTACAAAGATTATATAACAGATTTTAATGTGATGAATCTTAACTATAGAATTCACTAAAAACATAATAAAAGATTAATTTTTGGTTTATATAAATATAAAAACACTTATATTAACATTATATATTTTAGTATTCATAATTGAGAGTGAAACATAGAATTCTTTCCAACTTTCTTTTCTTAAACATCATTACCCTCATACATTATACGTAAAGAGCATAAGAAAACATTCCACTTTTCAAATTTATATATAATCTGTAAATCAAATAAATATTGAAAATAAATTCATTTCGTCTATATCATATTTAAAACACCCTATGAAGTTATATTAACTTTTATTTATTGGTTTATGAATACAAAAAATAATCATATAATAGATACTGTCATAAACCTTTGAGAAAATTAAAAACCCTAGAAAATAAAATATCCTCAATGGGTATTTATTCATATTCATCCAAAGACATTTAGATCTCTATAAAACTATTAAAATATATTATATTAATATAAACCCTAATAATATACTATTGGAAGAAAAATATATATTATTTTCCTCATTCACTCTAAAAAATGACAAATGATATCTATGTCATTATCATATTCAACTTCATGACTGTGGCCTTATATCCTTCATCCAATTCAAAAATTACACCATTATAAGTGATTTAAATCATTCAAGTATATAAATTAGGTAATTCATAGATAAATAAATTATAATATAACACAAGTTTTATGAAACTATGAATCATAAAATCAATCTTGGTTACTTTCCATGGTATTATCACAATCCCAATCATAAGGTCCCTTAATAATCTGGATTCAAGGAAATCATTCATAATAAACCTAACATTGTATATATATATATATATATATTAAATGTTAATATCTTGAAATATATATTTTTACATATCATTGTGTTTAACACAACATGAAAATGTTTATCATACTCCCCAATGGTTAATACCGGAATACTGTGTTTGAATTGATTTAATTGGTATATCATAAGCTGGTAAATCCCTTAAAAATCAATAATTTTTTTAATGAATGATTCATGTAGAAAAATTGATATCCATCCAATTTAATAGATATTTCTATCCCTTATATAATAGGTTTTTCAGACAAAAATCAAACAAAACCACATATGGTAGTAGAACTCCCGACACATTCTCAGAGAAACCATTGAACCCTACACTACATAACATATTGAAGAACAACACCATCAAACACAACAACTCATCCCAAGACTCCAAACATATACTATTCTTGAAAATAGTATTCTATATCATGGAGATGTTGGATCATGTAATAAATACAAAAAATCAGAATGAATAGAACCCAATATATTATAACATATTGATTTTCTGGAACACTAAAGAACACCATTAGAAAAATTCCATGTGATACACACCAAACATACACACAAAAATACTCCATGACTCTCACCACTATAATAACATAGATATATATCTGAATGAAACTTGTAGAATGGAATATCACATACAAAAGCATTAAATTATGGAAATAATAGTGTACCAGAAGGGAATGTAACACAGAAACAAAATAGAGAATATTTTTCATTTAAAAAAATAAGGATCTTATAAACTAATAAAACAAATAATCAATTTCTTGTAAATGATATTTTCTCTCAATTATGTCTAAATTTAAACTATAATATTAAATAAATCGTCACTAAAACTTATTAATATTTTTTAAAAATAGTGAAGGGGTGACCCATTGAGATGTAATTTTCTTCCCAAATCCATTATATTACAACATATAAACACTAATAAACCAACCCTTAAACATTATATGAATCCATATGTTTAGGATGCCTACAAATATCAATAATATTAGGTGGTATTTCAATCAAAATTTCAACATAAACTTATTTAATTTCTTCTAAAATATCATTGGGATGTATCTCTAGATATTTTTCATCTGTAAAATAGGAAAAACCATATAATGAACCTTATTAAACCTTATATAAATAATTTCTACTTTATAATAAGTGTTCCCTAGCTTAAAGAAATCATAATTAGATTCAGGAGGGTGACAGTCTAATTTCATAAGAGAGATATCTTATTCACCATAATATAGAAATAATGTCAACCATATTTGGTAATAGTATATATTTTATAGAAATTGTAGCACCTAATCCATTATAATAATAATTATAAAACATTTCATCTATATAATGAATATTTTTAAAATATATTAACCTCAAAATATACCAACAAATATTATTTTTTTCCATTTTTAAACACTTTACTTATTCAAAAAATGTTATTTATTGATAAATTTTTTGTTAAAAACTCAATAGTTTAGCACATCCTTAAAACCAAACCAGTATACATAAAAGAATGAGAAGAACCATAGCCAATGACACTTTAAGAAAATTAGAGGTAAGAAATATCATTCAAGTAACTCTGGGTGTACACTTTTCACAATTCATTGAAACATATTAAATAGAATGAAATTGTCCACGACCTATACCTAGGACTTATCATAGAGTCAGTTACATACTATTATAATATCTCCACACTAAAACATTCCTGAATAATATTTCGTTTCCCAATAAAAATTCCTACTATGAAATAAATTACTAAATCTATCTTGTGGTACACTTGTACATGCATGTGATTCATGCCTGGAGGATTTATCATGACCTACACCCATTTGTTATCCCTTCATGTAGATCATATAATGTATCCAAATTATCCCACTTGAATTAAAATCACATTGAACTTCAATAATTATATATTAAGATTAATATTCTTTAAAAAATTGATATTTTTCCAATGGACCCTACCATTGTATGAAATGGTAGAAAAGGGCTTCCCTTGAACACATGATAATTTTATAGCATTGTGATATTTTTATCACTTCCTCTACTTAGAACTATTTGATATACATTTACCTAAAAAATACTCCACTCATTACCATGATTATTTAATTTTATGAGAACCTTTTTTAGTACTTCTATGATAGAGGGTAAAAAAATTAAATACAATTTGATAAAATCTAAAACATAGATGAATATAAAAATTTATGTACCTTATATGTCTCATCACTTCATATGTTTGGAGTGAAATAAAATAACTATTAGAATTTAAAAGAATATTAAATAATAAAATTTTATTTACACAAATACATACACTTTTCATATTAATTTGTCATTATTTTCTATTGGTAGAATAGCTTGACTAAGAGGACCTAAATTTATTATCATGAAATACCCATGATACATTGTTTTTAGACAATTATATCTCACAAAAATGGAGATTCTCACACATTCATATATATATATATATTTTAACTTATTCCCTTTAGGATTATTGAATAGAATTATTATCATTTCTATTACCCTTGTATTGGTTATTATATTCACAGGAAACACTATATTATTAATATACTTGTTGTTATTATGGTCGAGAATCTAAAAATGTATTATGTTATACTCCTACCACATGATATATCCTTATATCATTATTCTAAATTATCTTTGGTAGAAAATACATGTACTTACTCACTATTCGGGTTTTAGGATCCCCAACCAAATTATCATTATTACATTATACTTTTATATACCCCTCCACAAAATTATCATTTTCAACATTATTCAAAAGAGGCTCAAAAACATTATTATTATGTACTATAATTCATCAAAAATTTAACACATTATTATTAAATGAAAATTATATTTTTCTTCAACCATAATAATTATGCTCACTTCTAAAACATAATCCAAACTAAAGAAATATAAACCATTACATCTAAAAAATTATTCTTTGAATTCTTAAAAATTAATCATTTTTATGAAAAAAAAATAATTTGTTTCTAAATAATTATACTCTTTGTAATTATTTAAACCACCATTCATTATGAGATACCTGTGAATACACAAATTTTGTCTCCCCGCCTTTTAAAATGATCAATTAATAACATCAAAATAACCAATAAATAGAGAGATTAATGTCCCAAAATAACATTCATAACATGAAAATATAAAATCATCTACTCCATGATAAATCAAACATCTACTATAGTTAGGCTTGCTAAGAAAAAGGCATAAATTATGTACAAAGTAATTTATACTATTCTTCAAACCGTAAATATCACATATATCATGACTATAAAATTTAAATGTTTTATAAATACATTTTATAATATTCTACATTAGAGAAATCATACCATCATGTTGTGATACCACATAATCACATTTTCTCTTTGCATTCACTAGAGACTATCTACTAACATTACATGTTTATGAATATTTTTAAAGTGAAATTTTTCTTTTAATTGTCTATCATATCAAAATAACAATAATAATTATCTCGACATAAATAACATAGAATTCCAACATAAAAAATCTCACAATTCAATGTCAATATCAATAAGAAACATAAAAATTGCATATCGAAAAATAAGACTCAAATATAAGACCCATGTTCTAGGTTATAAAAAATACATCTAAATTAAAAAATGACACAAAGTAAAGGCATTCATTCACATTAAACTAAGTGAAAGAATTCACAAACACACGATGTGTCCTAAAATTATCTCCCGTGACACTAGGGCTTGATAGATTTTCTTAAAACGTCATGTATATAATATATACTTTCCTGATTTGTGTAATAATTATGAGTGAGAATATATCCATAGTAGAAACTGTTGTGGCCACATAAATCCATTTATTTTTATCAATATCATATATTATTAGATTAAATCAGTTAAATGACTTTATTATATGATTTTTTCAGGACAATAAAGTATTAAATTTTATTAACGGTAGATAAGTATTGTTATACCTTATTTTTCCAATGTAGGTATAGTTTAATGTATGACTATTATAATAAATTATCCATATAAATGGCTTGTGTACTATTATATTAAAATGTAAATAAGTCTCATACAACCTAATTATAACTCATGACCTATCCAAACATAGGGATCATAATTAAATATCCCATTTCATTGAAATTTCTTAGGTTTCTTACAAGTGACCAGCATCATGTAACTTTAATATCAATACAGTTTGAGTGATATTTTTCAAATCACAATATTATTAAAATTAAAACACATAAAAATTACACCATTAGATAATATATATTATTCATCCATATACTTCACCAAAATAGATTTAAGTATTATTTATTACAATAAAATTTGGGTTCATTATATTAATTATAGAAATAGAGTTAAAAATAAAATTTCAAATAGAAAGCATCCAAACTCATTTCCCAATTATTTCATTGTAAAATGAAAATTTACAATTTTTAGTAATTACATGAAATTAATAAAATGACAGTTTCTTATAATATAACACCACATCAATTCATGAAATATTCATGGTGACCATGATTTTTTACCTCTTCTAATTAAATTGATTAATTAAACATCCTTTTGTATTTACTTTCATATATAAATACATTTTTTTCTAATGTTAAAATCATGTTTTAACACATGTACTAAATGTGAAATTATATCAACAATTAAATAAAATTCATGTAGACATTATATGAAGATATATTAAAAACGAACAAATAAAGAAAAAATATAACACCCAAATAACTTTTCATTGAAAAAAAATATTATCATTTATTCAACCATTAATGATTATGTCTCTCAATTAATTTATTCAATCACATTAAACATAATATGATCACATTATGAAAGGAACCCTATTATTATTAAATACTAAATAATATAAAAATTTAAAAAATAATATATAAATTAATGAATTTTATTCTAAAATAGATGAATTTATTTTTTACCTCAATAAAACCATAAAAATTAATTTGATTATTATTAGTTAAAAATTGGATTAAAATCAATTTATTAAAAAGTAATGAGTTCCATAGGTCACCTACCTTAAACTAGGTGAAATATAATTCTTAATATCAAAGCGTGAATCGTTTGATATTATTGGTTATAATTAAAAACTAAAAAAGATGTAAATAAAAATAATTATAAGGTTAAAATGAATAAACCACCAAAAAAATTTCAAGATTGTTCAGGATATTGTATAATTTAACTAGTAAAAATAAAAAATTATAATAGGTTACAAATATGACTTAAATAAAAAGTTAATCTTTTACTATATGTTTAATATTAAATGATATATATTAATAAGGATGAAATTAAACAATTAGCCCATAAAATAAAAGGAAAAAAAATTTATATATTAACATTACAATTAAAATAATATTAAAAAATTGCATCTTTATAAATAATCAACAGATTACTTGGTATACTATATATCAACACTTGATACCGTATACCTCACACAAAGTACACAGTGGAATCTGGTGGAGAAAATCATGTCATGTTAGATAATTAATACCCTCATTCATCACTCCCCTTTAACCACAAGAACCAAATTTTGTTTAAAATGATCCCTAATCAGTTGAAAATCAATTGAATGAAATTAAAACCCATGTCAAAATTGATGAGATATTATAAATAAGACAAATAATGAAAAAAATAAAATTAGATATAAAAATAATAACATATTGCGATTTTAATTACCAATTACATTCTAGGATTATAAATATAGTAGTAATACTAATTACATATAATATATCATTTTCACATATATATCAAAAATAATAACTATATGATAGAAATAAAATTGATACTAGTTATAACCATAGAAAACAATAAAACAAATCTATAAAATGTCCTATAAATTAAACGTGAAGAGTATCAATAATATAGAAAAATAAAAATAATGATTCAAAACATTACATATATGCATCAATACATTGCATAGTATATAAAACCAATAATTTGTTGTACATTAATGATGGTATCACTAAAGTAACACTAAAAAATCACCATCCATAGTTTCCCATATTTTTTATATTCTGTGAAAAAGTTAATAATTAAAAAATATATCAAACTAACAATATTTTTATTTTTAATAATTATTATTTTAAAATATAATTTGATAAAGGATATTTTGTTTATCAAAAATATTCCCACTAAAACTCATTCTAACCTAGGAAGGCCCCATTAGTTTTTTCCTCTAATACCATATATAAATC
The DNA here is from genome assembly GCA_963277665.1 of Viscum album. Taxonomy (NCBI): domain Eukaryota; kingdom Viridiplantae; phylum Streptophyta; class Magnoliopsida; order Santalales; family Viscaceae; genus Viscum; species Viscum album. Next base: position 972,500,880 of record OY728151.1, on the reverse strand, counting down.
TGATTTAGAAATAAATCTTCAATTTCCTAAAAACCAAAAAAATGTATAATTTTTTTATTCCATTTGTATAAAAAACTCACTTAAAAATATAGATAGATTTTGTAACCTAGTGTTGAATAAATTTTAAATCTGATTACAAATACAATCGAATACCAACTATTATAAATAATTTATTTCCTGATGAGTGTTCTATATAAAAATATTGTTACAATGTGCAACATTTTTTTATATTGTTGAAAGCTAATATTAGTTACATGATATTTGGGGGAACATGATTTTATAAAAAATTATTCTTATATATATTTTTCAAATATGGATTACATATATCCAATTATCCATAGACAATGTTTTACTATTATATGTTGGAGGCATATAATACATTGATAGTGATTTTCATAAATTACAAACAAGGTAATCTCCTTTATAAATGGTTATGAGGACATATATTAAAATAGTAATTAAATATCTTATAAGTTAAATTGGGTCGAAAAATATGAAATCATGGGTTATGGTTCATAGAATATGGATTATAATGAATGATTATCATGAAACATGTTGTTTTATGTATTCTAAAATACAAATATATCTTACCCTCATGGATTATTTGGTTACATTGTATAACTCCAATGTAATAAGACATTAATTTAATAATTCCAGGGATGTATGGTTCCATACATGAATTAGAGATGATATCATAAACCCATTTGATTTAATGGAACTATGAGATTAGTTCTATTTATTTCCTAGATTATTGATTATTTCAATTGTAAGAGTAAAATACTGAAATTCATGTATAGAGGGTCATAAAAACCAATGATCTATGATTGTTGAGATTTCAATACAAATGAATTATTTTATAGAAAATGATTCTATATGAGTTTTTATAATCAATATAGTATTAAAATATTCTATTTTTTAAATAACATGTATTGACAAGATAATCTAAATTTTTTGTAATGCCACCTAAATCCATTTATTAAGATCAATAATGGGTAACACAAGAAGCATATCATGATTATCATAAATGTTTTATTTGAATTTTGTAGTAGAATAAGTATTATTATCTTGACCACTGAATTACAATTATTCAGGATACATTGATACTATAAATTAGATCATTAGTTATATCATTTTGAAATATATGTGTCTAAAATATAGACCAAATATTTGTTTACTATATGATGAAAAAAATATTTATTTATTTATTTCTCCAATATTTAATAAAATTATTTTTTAATCATAAATATATATTATTTGTGGCTTATAAAATTTTAAAGAGTGTTGATGGGATAGGTTAATAGATCAAAATGAAATGATATTTTTTAAATATCATCTAATTAAAAATTTATTTATATATTTAAGAAATAATATTAAAATATATTTATGTTAGCACATTCCATTAGAGTTATAATAATAATTTATATTTTTTTTATAATTATGGTTGACATATAACAAATAAATTAGTTATGAGTCTTGTTGAAATAAATAATTTTCTAAATCAATGTATATAAAAAAATGTTATATCATTTTGTAGGGATTTGGGAATTTTTTATCATTAAATATTATCTCTTATTTTCTCATTAAAGAAAAAATAAAATCCCCACATGATGACTCTTATAAATGAGGGGTTCCCTCCTCCTAACCACCTAGATAGAGAGAACGAAATATAAAATCATCCAATATTGAAGTGTTTATTATTGTCATCGATAGTGAATGATGCTAGTTGATTGATACCTCCATTCTATAAGTGGGTGTTCCATCAATTAAATTTTAATATTTATGGACCCCTAGGGATATATATATAGAAATTATGTATTCAATTATATATCTCAATTATCGGTCATTATGAAATTTCAACTAAATCATAAAAAATTAATGAATATTCAACCTGATAATTATTTCTTTATTATTTAAAAAGTTATATATGAAAATTATCATCATTTAATTTTTTAATAATCCATTCATATATATCAATGGATTTATCCTATCAAATTAATGATAATATTGTTAATAATGGGAAGGAAAAGCTTTTGCAACATATTACTACACTTTTCTTTGTATAAGTGTGGTCACATATATATTTATAATATTTATATTTTTAACTATTATGTTTATAAATCCTATTTTTATGTTATAATTTTTTGGGTTTAATCTAAAAATAGTTATATTTTGATAATTTGATTTCATATTACTATGAATACGACAATATCATAGGATGAATGTTAAAATAATAAATCATGTGTTGCATATAATTATAGATTTGTTAAATGAATACAAGACATGTAATACAAACTTACAAGTCATGAACACATGGTCAATGAGAAAAGGTAGATCATTGAAAATACTGCCACATCACATGAGGGTTTGAGAAATGATTTCCTTACATATTTTCTTATTAACTATAGCTGGCATGTGGCATGATAGTTTGTACAAGATGTCCAGCTGGTGTGTACGCCATATGAAAAAAATGGTTTGACACTATGGGAATCGTGGAAGGACTGTGGTCAAATTTCATGACATGTAATTAACATGACTAGTGAATTTTCTACTTTCTGAGAGGCACATCATTACATAATGTAAATGAAATTTTTTGGGTTTTATATGTGACATAAATATTTTTAACCCACATATAATACATTCATTATCTTTACGTGGGAAGTGAGGGTCAAAAAATAGAAGAAAAAAATATTTAAGGAAAACTGGACTATAGAATGTGTAGCTTATTATACATGCCATGTGGTTTATTTTTCATCCATAGATTATAGGTTGTGTAATATTGTGGTAATTTTTAATAGTTATTATTTATTTAATTATTTTTTTCATTACTATAGAAATACATGACCTTTATTAGTAGTATGTATTCCATGTATATCACGACCATTTCTAGGGGTACATGCCACATATATTCAATGCATGTTAGGTAGTCATTAATTTCAAACATGTTATATAACATTACTCACATAACAACACAATGTGTAGATCACAAAACACTATATAGGAGTACATTTTTTGAAACTACAATATACATAGTATTACCATGTTCACCATTAATCACACGCTATATCGTTTAACATGACACACTGTGTCACAATGGACCGTTATAAATTTGTTTATGGTAGAAGAAGATGGTAGAACATGATATTTTTTTAGTAGATTACATGTAATTATATATTTTTATTAAATTTATAGTATATGGAAATTTTAAGGGATTTTATGATAGTAAATTCAGAAAAATGGTTTAATTAAATAATAAAATATTTAAATTTTTTATTTAAGAAATTTATAATATTAAAAAACATATAAAAATAAATGATAGTAAGAATGAATGTGTAGTTATTTCATGCATGAAAGATTTTTTTATACACTAACATATGTATATGAAGGATTAATATTTTATATAACTAATTATCTCATTTCATTTTGGGATAAATTTAATTTTAAATTAAATTTGATGATTTGGGTTTCATATTTTTCCCACAACTACGTATTTGTCTGTACATGCAAGGCTTATTTTATGGAATCCCAAACCATTAGTTCCTATCACCTATTATCATTTAATAATATATAATGGAATGGACTCCATGATTACAGATTATAGTTTTTGAATGATCCATTGTGAAATAAACAAATGAGATACACTGGTTAAAAACTGGATGTTGTAACACAAACTCATTCCAACTCTAGATGGTATTCTCATCTGAAAAGGGTTTTTATAGTGATGCCTTAATACTATTTCCACTGATAATTGTTAATAATTATGTAACTTATTCATTTTACTTTTTTATTCCATGGTTATTTTTTATTTTTGATGATTTTTTCATTGTATTAAATGTGATAATATAATGTAAATAATTAATGGTTCTATGATTAAATACAGTTAATATATTTTTATAAAAATTGGTATACCAAGATATTTTTAATTAATTTTGAAAAATATATATATTAGTAATAAGAATGTATAAGAGAAAGGCTAAGAATATGTTCACATAATATAAATAAATTACAAATGTTTATTTTAATTTTTATATTCTATCCATTAATTAAGATAAAACAAAATCATAGTTTAAGGAACATTCATTGATTATTTTTAGTTTCGTTAAATTTTCAAGAAGATATATATATTTTTCTAAGTCAATATTACTAAACTATCTTCATGGGTTAATTTCCAAAAATAAATGTTTTAAATTATAGAAAAATGATCGTTAAATATGAGTAAGGATTTAAGGAATCTGGATCCAAATAAATAGATCAAGAGGCTACATGTTAATGGAGACTACTATAACACATAGATGAATTACTTATTGTATTTTTTCAGGACTGTATAAATATTATTGTAAAGGGAATTTAAAACTTTTCCATGATAATATTCAAATTATAAAATATTCTAAATCCAATATTGATGGATCTTGGGATTTAAATTAATTGAAAGAGACATTTAAAATAAATACAATTTTTTAAATATTATTGTAATAAACATATGATAAGTATAATCAGATTATATATGTTGAAAAATGGATAATAATATGTCCTTGATAATATTCCATTGATTGATATTGGATAATGAAAATCAGCTAGCGAGTGTGAACATCAAAAATTGGTATTTCCTTCTATACTTTCTGATATGCAGGGATTTGAAGTCTTTATGATCGAATATTTTGATTCTAGTGATACACGTAAATAAAAACTTGGGGTGGAGCATAATATTATCCTTAATATTTTTTATCATTCATTGCATGTTGAATTCTTCATGTTGAAATCCCTGACTTGTGAGCTTTGATATCTTTAGAAACACATGGATGAATATAAAATGTTGTGTAATCTTCATGATCATTATTAGGGGATGTATAGTTTGGAGATGCTTGAGATATATAATTTTTTATTAATGTTCAATATTGAATAAGGTTTACTTATTATGGATCACATAGTTTTGTTGATTTTCATTATTTTGAATTTATTTATATGGTTTTCAAGGATCCTAAAAAATATTTTATAGAACTCAATTAGTTTTAGTGTTTCATTTTATCTCTAGAGTTATTGTGATTTTCAATTTGGAAACATCGAGATTATTCTCTAAGAAATCCTTATTATAATTTTCTTAGTAGTTATGGGCATAATGTATGAAAAATATTTTGTCCTTGTAGTGAACAATAAGAAGGGAAATGAGAATTTATTTATGACTAGTACTATATTTTTGTCAACTTTTCCTTAGAAGAAAAATAGAATAAATTTCAAATGGTAGGATTAAGAACATTATATATTATATTTTTCATGCCAAAAAAGGGTCGTTGGATGATTAACTTAACCATAGTGATGAATAATGTTTAGTCTTTTTGTTAATTTTATTTTTAATATAACTTCACTATTTTTATATATTGGGTAACAGATACAAATTGTGGATAATAGATTTGTATCCAAATATATGATCACTGTATATTTTGGTAGGTTTCAATATTTGATGTTAATCATTATTCAATCAATGGATAATGACTTGTTTTATTAGCAATCAAGGATTTATCTATTACGTTGATGATGATTTTAATTGTTATTTTATGAAATTTTTATTATGTTGCTCATGTAGCCTATTTTTTTTATTCTAGTGTAATATAAATTTAGATATAATTTTATTCAAGTTCAAAAACATGATATGGTAATATTATAATTACCATACATGGTTTTTTGTGGGAACATTTTAATAATAGTATCAATATACATAAACTTCTATACCATGTTTTATAATCACATAGTTATGTAATGATGTTCACAAAACTCATATCACACATGGTTGTAGAACCACTATATTGGTCATATAAAAGAGAATAATTTGATAATGATAAATGAAGAATGATATTTATATTAATTTTAACTAAAACTAAATCATATATGATGAGATATTTTATAGGGCTGGATGACCGATGATTTATTTTTTGGATAGGGACAAATGACCATAAATCATGGAGAATTAGTGTTTACATATGTCTATGGAACATATCATACTTTTTAACTATGACGATACTCGTTATTCACTATATTTACATCCAATATTATTTTATATATTTTATTAACATCTGGAGTTATAAGTTTGAAAATGTTAATTAATATATGGATTTCAAGGATGATGTAGAAAATAAAATTTCTAGTATGGTAAATAAAATATAATCATTCCATGATTAATTATTTAAAAAAAAAGGATTTCATTAACTATCAAATAATATTTGGAATTCGATATCCTCCAAATAATATTTATACAACATTGCATAATGATATTAGTTAATGGAGAAACTAAAATAGATTTGAAATTTAGATTTAGATGTTGATTCATGGATGACTTATATTATACTTTTTATGATATTTATTAGGGAACAAAGAATACAATGATAAAATAGTACTGTCAAAACTGTGGAATAGAATTCCATACCAATGATAATGGGTGAAGTGACCCATTTTATCACATATTTATTCATGGGTATGTAAATAATATTTTAGGATTTCAAAAGAATCCAACATGCACCTCATGTAAAAAAAGAGTATATTTATATAAATTATTGAGAAAAAAATGAAATATTACCTATAAAAATTCAAAGGAAAAATGGTAATAGTTTTGATAGGATAAATATTCCTTGAATGGGAGAAAATATGAAAATGATATAGTATTATAACTTTCGACATCAACCATGTTGAGGAAACTGATATGATTTAGTTGGAACATAAAAACATATGCAAATATATGTTTATGAGTTTTTTCTAAAGAGACATATAATATGTACGACTACAATAGAGGATCGAAAACCGGGGACATATGGCTTCTCAATCACATATGTTACTGAAGAATAATTTAATCATATTAATGTACCTATATCATTATGATCGTTAATATATGGTTATGAAAATTCTTCTTCATATAACAATTTGGTTAAAATTCTTACATTATAAGGATTAAGAATATTTTTGACCTCTCGAGAGGCTGATGTGACTATGAAAGGGTACATACACTGGAATGATATCAAAAAAAATCTGTATGGAATATTCTAATGGGAGATTATTCCCAATGTCACATCTTATATATATTTTTATTTAATTTTATCTACAAACCCAAATGTAAAAAAAGATGACAAGAATAGTTTACAATGAATGTGTGATTCAATCAATAATGTATGTGTTTTTTTATTAAGTAATCCCTTAGAATGATAATGGATAAAACGTATAGATTGTAAGAAACCGGATCTTAATTTTAGGATGGTTTTTTCTTTTCTTGTCGTATTTGAGGAAAAAAGGAAAATCTAGAAATTTTCTAAGTACACGCTATGTAATTTATAAGTACAGGCCGTGTAATTTGATCACACATGAGGCCATGTGCTGGCCATGTCTGGGCCACACACACGGTGTGTAGGGGTGATGTGGAGGCTGCTTAATGATTTGTATGGAAAAGGCGAGTACACACCATGTACTGAAGAAGTACATGTCGTGTACTTTTCTTTTTATTTCATTAAACGGACCAGGGTCACGTCTAATCCCTATTTCCATCTTATTCTTCACCTAATTACGTTCAGAGCATCCTAGGAGGCCGAATCTTCTCTGAGCCTCTTATCTTTGACTAGTTATCCAAATCAAACACCATCAGTTGCAGTAGAATCACAATAGTGAGTTCTTGGTTCTTCCTTGGTCACGTTTCCTGATTCTTTCTCTTATGAGAGTTATCTAAGGTTGAACATTTTAGAAGTTGTTTCATACATTCTTCGTTCTATTCCAAATCATAGTCTATGGTTCATGTATATCGATCTCTTAGGATCGAGGTAGGTTCTTTTTTTCCCTATGTTGAGTGTCTTTGAGTTTTCATGAAAAAATCCGGATTCCCATGTATCGGTATCTCGGGATAGGGTTTTGAACATGTATTATTGTCTGCCTTAGATTTATTTTATTCTTGAGGTTATTAGATGATTAATGATTTCTTGTTAGCATGTTTGAGGATCACCCCATGGGTGTTTCCCTTGTTTTGGATGTTTATCACAGTTTGGCTTAGGTTTCCTAGACCTTGTTGTAGTGATTTCCTACCTTGATATAATTGATTTCATGTATTTCCTACTATTTTGATGTTTTTGATGCAATTTATCTATTATCCATGTAGTTTTTTGAACTTACTTAGGTCTACTGACTGTTGATTACGTACGATAGGACTTCTCAGGGCTGTGTGAACCTGGTGTGGAAGATTAAAGAGGGAATTGATGATTAAGGGATTCCCTAGAGAGTCTGTTATAAATTAGTATCATTCGCAGGACCTATAGGAATTGGACATTGTGATTCCTCAAAGTGTCCTTAGTTACGTATTGAGACTACATGGCTAATTAGAGATAATATCTTCCTTAGAGAGTCTATACTTATCGTTGAAAGACCACAGGGTCCTTGACGGCAAGTGCTTCCCAGAGTGTATGCACCTTTGAATGATTACTTGACTATAGGGGTCTGCAAGTATGAGCCACCCAGAGAGTCAGTGTGAATTTTTATTGTTCGTTGTGACGAGTCCACAAAGCCAAAGAACAAGCTTATTTTTTGTACTCCTTGTAGTTTAGGTAGTCTAATGAGATATATGTTGTGTTACAAGCTATGATTTGGGAATATATATCTATTGATAGATTCCTTGTGTGATAATTAAATGATTTAATTAAATTAATAAATAAATGTGAATGATGATTTATAGGATTGTTTACTTAAAGTACTCCTATTTCACTACTGCATTTATTTCATTTCCTTTTGAAAAACTGTTCACTAATAGTAGGGCACAGATCGTGTGGTGATTGCTTACTGGGATTAGTATCACACCCTATTTTGTTCCTTCTTTTCGGCTCAAGCATGTTATATGGTTTCCGGTGTGGATAAGGATTGTGGCCCTTCGACTTCAGGTACATGATTGCTGGTTAGAGCTGGAGAGCATAAGACCGAGCCTACGAATGCGATACTGCTGGAGTTGCTATTTAGGTTTAGTAAATTGTTCTCAGTTGTGTTTCAACACATTGTTGGGGAAACGCGTTTGAGGTCATGTGGCGAACTAGGTACGGGGCACTAGTTGAGTGGATCTGGATTCGGGTCATTCAAAAGTGGTATCAGAGGAGTTATTTCCTTTTCTATTGACATTCTATTTAGAAACTTTAGACAGGTATTGAATGGAATAGGTAAATGGTAAATAGTTGTTCCTGGGAGTTTTAGAACCTGTGTACAGAGAAAAAGCCAGATTACCTCAAATTTTGCAATTTTTGAGTTTTGAAAATGTAACATTTTACTTGATTTCACCATTGGGGGTTTCACTTTTTGTGTGCTCTTACTGTTTATATGATCATCATTCTGTTTTGTTGCAACCCGATGAGATGCGGTTATGCCATCAAATGCATCATATAGGCACTTGTTAGAAAATCACATGTCATGCATTTTTCCATTCCATCTAGGTTGCATTAGAATTTTCATGCTGTTATGAAAGAAATTGTGATAGATGATGTATGCGGTTGTGATAGCTGTTGTGATAGAATACCTTCCATGTTGAAGGGGTATCATTTGTTTAGAGCTTATTTATCATGGACGGAAAACTTTGGTCTTAGAGGAGTTATGGGCACAAGAGGATCATAATTTGGTGGTTCGTGAGTTTTTTATACTCTTTACTTGTTATATGCACTGTTATGATGCCATGATTTGATTCGCAGGGAGTATGGGCCACCACGGATCGTAATTTGGAACCTTAACGCTTGTTTTTCTGTGTTTTCTGGGCTCCGGTGCAGTTTTGAGGCTACTTTCCAGAAAAACCAAGAATAGATGGCATGTTTATCATGAATACATGATGTGTAGTTTATTTAGACGTATCAATGAATGTGTGGATAGGGACACCGGGTTGTGAAAGTTCTTGTAGGAATATACCGTGTACAAGTTTATACGCCGTGTAGTATGACTTGGGTATCTGGCCGTGTAATGAACAACAGAGTCCAGGGGTTTCCTTTAAGTACACAACGTGTCCATCTGGAACACACCATATAGGGTCAGCCGTGTGTCAGGCTGTGTCGCTAACAACATAGGCCATGTAAGGAGTGTCTAATACATGTCGTGTCTCTATTGAACACGCCGTGTAGGTTTGTCATAGGGGAGCCGTGTGACTACGCAGTGTTGCTGAATACGTGGGTTGGGAAAATCAGCAAGGAAAGACACTTTGTACCATGTCGAAATTCCATCTATTAATGGTATGTGTACCAGTCAGTGTGACTAATGACACAGATATGGGAAAATATTTAAGGACACGCAGTGTAGTTGACAAACACACCGTGTAGTTTCTTACTAGGGAAGACCATGTTCCTAGTCGTGTAGGAGAGATCGGGCAGAGAGAAAAATAGTTAGTACACGCCATCTAGTTTGAGAACACTCCATGTAGCTGGGTGGTTTACAGAGCCATGTGTGGCCATGGTACAAAACCAGGGTAAAATTTCGGAAAAACACGCGGTGTAGTGGTACTAACACGCAGTGTAGTCATGTTTTTCAATCCTTTTTTTAAATTATTTTTCCACCTATCCCAGATTACTCTCTTATGTTTCAACTTTTTTTGTAGTTAAAGAAGGTATGTATTTGTCTTTTCAGAGCAATGGCACCAAAAAATCCTACCATTGCACTTCAGGAACCAGGAAGTGACTGTACGCCTGATATAGCAGACCAGGGACTACCAGTAGTTCCACTTAACATTTGGGACATGGAACCTACAGTGATTCCAGATACTGGTGTCGACGATCAGTTCAGAGAGTGTTTCATGAGGTCCATACAGACCATATAGGTATCTCAGCATCCTTCCCCATCTATGGAAGAGCTGAAAAAGGTTTTTCAACAACAGCATCCTCCCACATTCATAGGGGAGGGAGTACCGTTGGCTGCGGAGTCATGGCTAGAAGCCATGCTATCCATCTTCGAGCACCTGTAGAGAACTTCGGATAGGATAGTGAAGCTCGTGACTTATATGCTATGAGATTCAACCAAGAGATGGTGGTTTGTTGTTTCGTAGGTAGGGCGCCAATAGGATATGGCTTGGGGTGAGTTCCAGCATAAGTTTTACGACTACTTCTACCAGGCGAATCTTATCCTTGATAGTGCCAGGGAGTTTATGAACCTGTAGTAGGGCACTCTAACAGTTATGGTGTATTCCTATAGATTCACATAGTTACATTGTTTCATTCCCGTTCTGGGGAATGACGAGCTATTTTTAGAGAGGAAGTTTGAGGAAGGCCTCAAATTGGACATCAGATCATAGGTGAACGTCATACAGTTGACATATATTAGTCTGGTAGTTAACTAGGCTCTTATCATGGAGGAAAACCTGAGGGAGACTGGAACTGTAGTCTAGGGAGGTTTAGCTTCCAGGGATGAATCTTTTCAGGTAGATGACTAGAAGTGCCATCGAGAGTCTACACGAGGTGACATAAAGAAGAGAGGCATTCCTTATGGTAGATGAGACCTTTCTTCTGGGAACCAAGTGGTTTTCTATCAGTGTGGAAAAAATGGGAATAAGAATCCTCAGTTCCCAAGAGACCCTGTGGAGTGCCAATCATGTAGTAAGATGGGACGTGTGCAATGTTTCTACAAGGTTCTTCTTCCAGCGGCTAGTAAAGGAGGATCAATTTTGACTCCGCGTATAGGAGCAGGATTACCAGTTCCATAGAAGACTGGGGGTTGGAGTTCTTCAAGTCATTCAGGCCAGGTTAGAGGCCATGGACACAGTGTTCAGGCTCAGGGAGGGTCAGCTCGGGGATCATAGGCTGCTACACAGGGGCGTGGTGCAGTCCAGACTTTTGTGTTTGAGCAGATTTATCAGGAGCAGGATCTTGGACCTTCAATAGTTCGAGGTACGATTTTAGTAGCCTCAGTTTTATCCTCTGAACTTTTTGATACAGGAGATTCTCATATCTTTATTTCTGTGGATACTATGGAAAGCCTTAGAGTAAATGTTTATAATTATGAGGATAGGAGGATGCTAGACACTCCCCTGGGAATTAGAATTCCTAGCGTGCGTCAGTACTTAGACTTCCACCTTGAGGTTTTTGGGTGTCATTTTTTTTAATTCTCTATGTTATGGAAATGACAGGCCATGATGTTATTCTCGGGATGGACTGGTTAGTTCCCTTCCACACCTTTGTCGATTTCTATCTCTGTAGGGTGAGTTTAACATCACCGGAGGGAGGATCAATCTTTACAAGGGAGAATGGGATGTCCAGGTGAGTAGAGCGGGACCAGATCATCATGGGTTGGGAGGTGTTACGACCCATATTGCTAGCTTATATCTGGATGACCATGGGGCTTCTCAAATATATTTTTTCTAGTGATTAATCTCTTTCTAGATGTCTTTCTAGAAGACTTTTCAGGTTTTCCTCCAGAGTGAGAGGTATAATTTTCTATCAAACTTATTCCAGGTGTGGCACCGGTGTACATTCCTCCTTATAGGATGGATACACCTGAGTTGCAGAAGCATAGGAAGTAGTTGGAGGAGTTACAGGTAGGGGATTTCATCCGACCCTATACTTCTCATTGGGGTTCGCCTGTCCTCTTTGCGAAGAAGGAAGACGAAACCCTTAGGCTTTGTGTGGATTATCGGAAGATGAACTAGTTGACAGTTGAGAACTGATATCCATTTCCAAGGATAGATGATCTCTTTGATCAACTTACAGGATCCAGATTTTTCTTGAAGATCAACTTGAGATCTGGATACCATTAGTTGCGTGTCAGACCATCTGATATACCTCATACAGCCTTCCGGAGTAGGTATGGTCTATATGTGTATTTGGTTTTTCCGTTTAGTCTAACAAACACGTCAGTAGTTTTCATGGCACTGATGAACATAGATTTCCATCCTTACTTGGATTCTTTCGAGGTATTTTTCATGGACGACATCTTGGTGTACTCTCACACTCGACACGACCGTGCTACCCATCTTGAGATCGTTTTGAGTACACTGAGGGAGAATCATTTATATGCTATGCCCTCAAAGTGCCACTTTTTGATGGATGATATTCACTTCTTGGGTAATGTCATCTGAGAGACAAAAGTATCAGTAGACCCAGAGATGGTGAATGCAGTAGTTATCTGGGAGCAGCCGAAGAATTTCTTTGAGGTAAAAAGTTTCTTAGGGATAGCCGGTTACTATAGGTAGTTTATATAGGACTTCTCATTCTTAGCAACACCACGGACAACATTGAATAAGAATGGGGTGATGTATGTTTGGTCAGAACCCTGCGATTCAGCCTTTCAAGAGCTGAAGGGGAGATTTAATTCAGCATCGATTCTAGTTTTTCCATAGCCGGGAAAGAGTTATACAGTTTTATGTGATGCATCTAGCATTGGGCTTGGTGCATCGTTTATACAGGTAGATAATGTTGTTGCAAATGGATCTCGGATGTTGAGGCCACATTAGAGGAAGTATCCTACACATGACCTAGAGTTGGCTGAAGTTTTTCATGCTTTGCATTGTTGGAGACATTATCTTCCGAGAGAGCATTTTGTGGTATAAATTGATCACAAGAGCCTCATGTATATCTTCACACATCATGACTTGAATCTGAGACAGTGGAGGTGGGTTGAGTACCTACAGTCTTTCGATTTTGAGCTTTCTTGTACGCCCGGGAAAGGTAATGTTATGGCAGATGCACTGAGCAGGAGGACACATATACAGGCAGTTTAGGAGGGCAACAGTGAGTGGTAGATTATGGCTCTGTTCTATGAAATTCATCTGGAGGTGCACGACAGACAGGTTCAGACTTTTCTTTCTTTAATAGCTGTTAAATCTACCCTTATTGACTGAGTGCGAATGAGGTATCTACCAGATTCTAAAGGCCTAGTCCTATTTGAAAGTGTGTCAGGAGAGGACCCTCTTCCCAGATAGACCGTAGGTGAGGATGAGATCTTGTGTTTCCCAAGACTCGTATTTGTGCCAGCAGATATACGTGAGGAGATGATGCGAGACTACAATTCCTCAGTTTGGGCAGTTCATCCTGGCGTCCCCAAGATGTATTGTTATCTGCATTGTCGGTATTGGTAGGAAGGTATGAAGAGAGATATTGCTGGTTTTGTCATGATATTTTCCACCTGTCTGTAGGTGAAGGCAGAGCACCAGCAACCAGTAGGGATTTTACAACAGCTACTCATTCCTATGTCGAAGTGGAATGATGTCACGATGGACTTCGTGACAGGGTTACAAAGATCTCCTCAAGGGAATAATGCGGTATGGGTTGTCATTGATAGGATCACGAAGGATCCTAAATTATTTCCGATCAAGGAGTCCATCGATGTCGACGAGCTTGGACGGTTGAACATTTGTGAGATTGTACGCTTGCATTGGGTTCTGAGTACTATCATTTCAGTTAGGGATTCCCAATTTATGTCATATTTTTGGCAAGGGCTACAAAGGGCTTTGGGTACACAGGTACATCTGAGTACATCTTTCCATCCTCAGACAGAAGGCCAGTCTGAGCACATGATACAGGTGGTAGAAGACATGCTAAGAGAATGAGTCCTTGATTTTGGACATAATTGGGAGAAACATATACTTCTAGTGGAATTTTCCTACAATAATAGTTATCCAGCAACTATTCAGATGGCAGGATACGTGGCTTTGTATGGTAGGCCATGCTGATCACCCATGTGTGGCCTGGTGGCAGGAGAGCCAGCTATGATTGGACCTCGTCTTGTTTAGGAGACCACAGAACATGTAGAGTTTATTCGAAAAAGGATGTCTACTGCATAGTCTCGGCAAAAATCTTACACTGATCAGCATATGCAACCATTGGAGTTCATGGTTAGAGATCAGATTTTCTTACGTGTTACCTCGATGTTGGGACACACGAGGATCAGGAGAAAGGGTATTCTTTCACTAAGATACGTCGGGCCGTTTGAGGTTCTAGATAGAGTCGGGCTGGTTTCTTATAGGTTGTAGTTACCTTAGAGGTACCAAGCTACGCACAACGTCTTATATGTTTCTCAGCATCGATGCAATTTCTCAGACCAGTCTCAAGACTTTCAACCTAAGGAGGTTGAGTTGGAGCAGGATGCATATTTTGAAGAGAATCCTATAAAGATTTTTGAACGTAGTGAAAAGGTATTTTTTGGCCTATCTATTCATCTCGTACGGGTGTTATGGCAGCACGACCATGTGCAGGACGAGACTTGGAAGAAGGAGGCCGATATGTGATCACAGTGGCTAGTGTTGTTCATGGTTTCGTCTTCACCATCTTGTTAGGGAAATTCGGGAATGAATTTTTTTGAAGTGGGGAAGTTTGTAATAACCCAAATCTTCATTTTAGGTATATTTTTCCTTTTATGGTCATTTTTTTGGAAAAGAGGAAAATCATGAAATTTTCTAAGTACACACCGTGTACTTTATAAGTAAAGTGCATGTACATTGATCCCATGCGAGGTCATGTGCTGGCTGTGTTCAGGCCACACACACAATGGGTAGGAATGATGTGGAGGCCGCTTAATGTGGTTTATGAAAAAGAGATTACACGCCGTGTGCTCAGGAAGTAAATGTAGTGTACTTTTAATTTAATTTCATTAAACAGACTGGGGTCTCGTCTAATCCCTATTTCTGTCCTCTTCTTTGCCTAATTATATCCAGAGTGTTCGAGGAGGCTGAATCTTCTATGAGCCACAGATCCATCACCATTTATCCGAATCAAATGAAATCGGTTGTAGTTGAATCACAGCTGTGAGTTATTGGTTTTTCCTTGACCACGTTTCTTGATTCTTTCTCTTATGAGAGTTATCTAAGGTTGATTATTTTATTTATTTTTGTGGAAATTCTCTATTCTAGGATGATTAACAGGACGATGTTCAGGTATATCGATATCCTATGATCGAGGTAGGTGGTTTGTTTCCCTACTTTGAATGTCTTTGAGTTTTTGTGCAAAAAGTGATGGATTCCCATGTATCGGGTATCTCGGGGTAGGGTTTTGAGCATGTATTATTGTCTGCTTTAGATTTCATGTATGCTTGAGTTTATTAGATGATTAATTATTTCTTTTTAGCATGTTTGAGGATCACCCCATGGGTGTTTCCCTTGTTTTGGCTATTTATCGCCGTTTGGTTTAGGTTGCTTGTGAGGCAGACCTTGTTGCATTGATTGCCTGCCCTGATATAAATGATTACTTGAATTTCCTACTGTTTACATGCTTTTGATGCATTGGAGCTATTATACAAGTAGTTTTTTGAACATACTTAGGGATTCTAACAGTCGATTACACATGACTGGACTGCTTAGGGCTATATGAACCTGGTGCGGTAGACTAAAGTGGGAATTTACGATTAAGGGATTCCCTAGAGAGTCTGTTATAAATTATTATCGTTTGTAGGACCTATAGGAATTAGAATTTTTTCTTCTTAAGTGTGTCCTTAGTTCCGTATAGAGACTATATGGGGAATTAGATATAAGTTCTTCCCCATAGAGTCTATACCTATCGTTACAAGACAATAGGAGAACTGACGGTGAGTGCTTCCCAGCATGTATGCGCCTTTGTATGATTACTTGACTATATGGGTCTGCTAGTATGAGCCACCCAGAGAGTCAGTGTGAATTTTTTTTAGTTGGTAGGGATGATTCCACCACGCCAAAAAACAGTCTTGTTTTTTCTACTACTTGTAGTTTAGGTAGTCTGCCGAGATACCTGTTGTTTTACATAGTATGCTTTGGGAAAATAGTGCTGTTTCTAGATTCCATGGGTGATAATTAAATGAATAAATTAAATTACTAAATAAATGTGAATGGAGATTTGTCAGATTTTTTACATAGTGTACCCCTTTTTCTTTACTACATTTATTTCAATTACTTTTTCCAAATTTCCCACTGAGAGTGGGGCACAGATCTTGTGGTGATTTCCTACTGGGATTAGTCTCACACCGTATTTGGGTCATGCCTTTCGGCCCAAACAGGTTATATGGTTGAAGGTGTGGATATGGATTGTGACCCTTCCCCTTCATGTACATTATTATAGGTTAGAGCTGGAGAGAATAGGACCAAGCCTAGGATTGCGATGCTACTGGAGTTTCTGTTTACTTTTAGTACTTTGTTCTCAGTTGTATTTCTGGACATTATTGTGTTTGCTGCTTTCCTTAGAAACTTGTACCTACTGCATTATTTTAATCATTATTATAATATACATTGCTTCCGCTGTTTAGTTTCTGTTATTGTATGCTGTTAACTGCTTCCGCTATTGACTGTTATTTAATTTTCTTTGTATAGTATACCAAATGAGGGCATAGTTTCCCCAATGACTCACTAAGGCCCTCGCTGCTAGTCGGCATCCCATGGCATTTAGAGAAATACTCTTGAGGTAATGTGGAAAACTAGATATGGGGAACTAGTTTAGTGGTTCTGGATTCGGGTCTTTACATAAATTATATGACTCATGTCAATAAGGTGAACCTCTTTTCAGGATTCTACATAATTAAAACACTATAATTATGAATCCATGGTGTGAATTAGTGATCTGGATGGGTGACCTTCTCAGATGATTTATAATGTGTGTTAGTGGTGAAGTACCCACTCAATGAACATGTTTTGGCCAGTGGGGATAGTCATGAGACTAGTGACCCAATTGGGAACATGGTTGAGCCCAAGAAAGAGGACCATGTGTCTTTAGAGAAATTGGTGGTTCCAAGAGTGTGTGGACCTGATATCCATACTAATAGTTGGACTTCACAATTAGTGATACCCTGTCTTAATGTTAGCATCAAAGGAAGAACTAATCTTTATGTTTGGTGTCACTACCTAGGATGAGATGTAGGGTTCAAATTGAAAATGTTGTTATCAAATGGGGTGATCAATGTAACTACTTATAATGATAAAGGGTCAAATGGATAAATGATGTATCTCATGTAAAAAAAGTATTAATTTCAATTTGTGAACCGACCTAATTAAAACTCCACAATTATGTGTGCTTTTTTATAGTGTGGTAATAAAGATGGGAGGTATTCTATGAATTTTGCCAATGTGTGTGTGAGTGAGGAAAGAACACAATGACAACCAGTTAGGGGACCATGTTTCTACAGGACAACTCGGGGTACCTAGTGGGCAGAGCCATGACAGCCATATTAATGTGGGGGTGTCTGTGATCATAATAGGGACTATTTTTTATAATGTATGATGTTTCATGTTTTCATTTCCTTTTACATGTTAGTTAGCTTTTACGATGAACCAGGAAAACATCATTTTACTGGTGTTATGATTTCCCTCAGGTAACTGATTCATAATAAGGATATATTATATGATCATAGATTAGACATAGTCATAATCATTAGGTAATTATTAGGTTCTAGTTTTTTTACTATCGACTACAAATTTGATTAATATTTGGTGTATGAGTTCTACCTTAATAGAGGTGTTTTGAGTTTGAAAATCCCAATGAATCCACTGATATTTGATTTTAATATAGAGTCTAGGTATGCTGATGCTCAATATGAATCCAATATGTATATTTCCCTATTATGAATATGTATTATTAACCATTAAAGATGAAAAAATACTAGGCTTTGATAATATTATGATGTAAATTGAATCCAAGGATCAGAAATCATATTAGGAGAATGAACATATTGTTTAAATGTATCACCTATTAATAGATTTTCGTCATATGTTAGAAGATACAATAATAAGTGTTTCCAGCAAATGGAATTATTAAATAATTATTATTAAATCCTAATAATACATATAACTTAAATATCTTATGAGAGAATTTACACACGATATTTTTTACAGCTGGATAAATTGTGAATTGGTGTATATTTGACTTAGATCCCATAAAACAACAAACATTATACATTAAATCACCCAAATAATCAATGAAAAGAATATTAGTAAATATATCATTACATGATGAGTTATTTTATTCATATTAGTAATATAGTAATTTCATTTTACATATTAGTCTCTTTGAGTGTTTATATTTCTTTTTGACAACAATGTGAACCTATATGTGATATGATAATATTATTTCATATATTTTTAATAGTTGGATGAAATATATCATTTTGGATACCAATTATATATTAATATCATATACTATATTCTTATATTAAATTTATATAGATTATCCCTATGTTATTATTTAGTAATCACTACTATAGAGGGTTATGATGAGATAACTACTAATAAGAATTCTACATTCTTTGTGTTTCATTAAAAATTACATTATGGGGATTTCTATATTAGTCCCTATATTTTATATTATTATTAATTTACATTATGTATTATGTATATTTATATATTTTCAAAAATTATGATGGCATATTCTCATTGTAAATTATGACACACAAGGTTTTTCATATATTACATGACACTAATTAAATAAGTCTTGATATGATTTCTATATCCCATGTTCCAAAAATGATATCTCATACCTGTGATTGAAATTGTAATTTATGACTATGTCCATGACCATGGTTGTTTTACTTATCACATTAATGGTATTTTCATGATAATAAAAATTCAACATTGTTTATATGTAATTATTAATGTAATTTTCATTGTTTATATTGAATGAAATGTGATAAAATTTAATGCAATATTAATTAAATAATGATCTGTCTTTATCGGATTGGTAATATCTATTATTATTCTTCAATATATTTGAATTAAGGTAACAATGATATATAATTAGTTTAAATAAATTAAAGGTGTCCCTAGATAAAGATGAAGCTGTGGATAATGCATTGAATCTCTAACACAGGGGACCAACCAACTAGTGTAATGTTTCTAGTGACACCTATTATCTAGAAGTCTCATTGTCCCACTAGAAGAGTCCTAGTAACCTACATGTAGTGAATCCTCTCCAGAAGGTGTCCACCATCTACCTAATGGTGGTTAACTAACTAGCCAGTGCTGGTCTTCTAGAAGCATGCATCCCAATCTACGACACCAGTTACTCCATTGGAGCTACTAGGAATATGATAGAATCCTGATGAAGGATATTAAAAGTAATTTATAATGTTCAAATAGACTCTAATTTTGTTATTCATTAGCATCAATACACACAGTCAATTCGCAAAGGATTCGACACATATTAGACTCTATAAAAGGAATCAATTATCTTTTTCAAATATTACACTTTCTCACATAAACACACTAAAAATTGTGGAGATTCTTAATTAATTTATCTCTCAAAATCCACATAAAGAGACACTATAATTGTATGAATCTCTAAAATTATATACAAATTTATGTAAAATATAACATCAATGAAATCATAACAATTATATTAGTTGATTTTTTTGTGTCATTGTGATGGGGTTGTACTATGAAAACCACTCTACGCTCAGAACATTTAACATCTTTACTTCACTCTATAAAAGTGATAGAAGGGTTCCATAACAAATGTTGATGTTAAATATGGTTCTCAAAATTCAACTTTTGAGGGGAATGTTTTTTGATGACAACTAAGTTCAATATATTTATTCATTTGAACTATCTAGTATTGGGGGGAGATCTTGGAGTTCACAAAAAGTTATTATGGAAATATTTATTAATCATATTTTATCTATCGTCATTATATTTCATTTATTATTTATTTTTAATTTTCACACTTTTTAAAATTTTATTTTATATTTTTATTTTTATTTTTGTTAATATATTTTATATGTCTTAGATTGCATTTATCCACTATTAATCAAAAAATTATTCATTTAAAATTTATATTTTAAAATTAATATATTTATCACTTTAATTTTTATAATTTAATTACCTAAGCATAGCTTCATATATCATTGACTATCCATTGGAATCAATTGGATTAATTTTTGATGTATTTTTATTTTTTTTTATTTTCATTATAACTTATTCAATCTATTGGACTGATTTTACAATGGAATTTCATTCTTATTCACATGAAATTGTTTTTAATGAAGTAGAATATTCCTTTTTTAGAAAAAAAATTTAAAATTTACCTAATAGTTATTATCATTTATTAAATATTGTAATGCATGAATATATTATAAGAAAATAATCAGAAGATAAATAGACTACTAACGATATTTATCATTTTGAACATAATCAAAAATCTATTAATAGCATACAACGTTGTCTTCTTATCAACGAATTCACTTTTTTTCTTCTTTAAAAGTGGTTACTACATATGGAAATTATTATAAGAAATTAATTGAATAACTAAAAATGTAATACATATTACATTAGATATTTAAAATAATGGTATTTAATTTGTATTTATTAATCATAATGAATCTATTACAAGATTTTTAATAATATTTATGAATATGTGGATTCGTATAAAGTCTCATGGTGATTTTTTATCTAAATAAATGGTCATAAGGATGTTTATATCAGTTTAATTGAGTACATTGACTCGCAATGTAAAAATCATCCAAGAAGAAATGGATTTGAATAATATTCCCATCATAGAACTCATTGAATCCATAATGACATACGAAATAATTATGATTGGATAGGCTATAATACAGTTTTTGGAAATTAATGAAGTTAAAAATATTACTGAATTCATATATACATGTTATTATTCATCCATAGGTGAGAATATTGACTATTCTAAACTAACTGTCAATATACAAAAATTCGTCAAAAAAATGAAATATTCAATCCCATCTAAAAATGTATGTAAAAATGGGTCAATAAGAAGTTAAATTCTATGAATGTGAATATGACAGGTCACATAAATCTAAAGTACATCATTTAATAAAATAATTTAAATTAAAATAAACAATGTAAGAAGGATTTTATGGCCACATTGTACAATGAATGTTACGTTCCTCTATACTCTTCTTCTACGCCTTCTTGGAGATCATATACTCTTATGATCTTTATGTCACACTGTGATGAGTATGTGATGGATTTTTCCCCTCCTTTTGGTTCGTCATTTTCTTCATGCCATAATTATTTTCCATATACTTCATTTTCTGAATACTCTAATCACCTAATGTATAGTTATCTAATTTACAATCATTATCAAATGAAAAATGAATTTTATTAAATTTATTTTTTCTATAATGAACCAAGAAATAATTAATAGTAATTGGCCAATGAAATTTAACAACACCAAAATGATACATATCATCTATATATATAAAATTTAAATCTATACACTGAGTTTAAGAGTCAAATGAGTTTTAGTAAACAAAAATGAAATATTATGTACCTCAAAAAATTATCTTTAAAAATTTACATAGGGTAAATAAAATATAAATAAATTTTCATGGTCTCAAAAATCCTGAAACAATGTGTCATATATGGATACTCCAAACATGGAAACACCACTAAATATTCGATGAAAATAACATATTTAGTGGTTTACCCTGATAAATTTATTATAATTATTTTAATAGGATATGAAATTAAATATATAAATTTTATTACAGGAATTCAATATATAGGATACCAAATTCAATTAATCACTGTTATAATTTATCCAAAATACAAGAAATATTATTAAAGAAATTGGGTTCATAAATGATTATTGGATAACATAATAAGAAACATGTTCATTTCAGTTCCAAAACCTATAGCCTTTGAATTTTGTAAGTAATGTGTCTTGGATGAAAATAAAAAGATTTATTATGGTTGCCAGAAAGTATTTTGTTATGTTAAATCTTTCATAACCTCTAAAAATTTAATAAAATTGGAAAATTTGTAGGAGGTCACAACACCATAGATGATAAATATAGGGTGAATGTATATCTCAATGGTATCCAGGAATATTCAAAATTATATTTTTATAAAAAAATTATTCTAAAAGGGATTGAATAAAAATACTTAGAAGGGTTCAGTTTTTTATATGTGGTTTGGAAATATTATTAAAAAACTATTATTCGTTATTTTTTACTAAAAAGGGAAAGACTTATTTATTTATTTTCATTTTCAAAAGGTTTATATATATAATTTATAATCTATCTCAAAAATAAATGTTGAACTCAGGAATAAACATGTTTTTATGTGATAGATTTGGCATAAACTCTATTTTCAATGTATCACCCTCCACATTTCATGTTCAACCATTATCAATGAGTATGAGACCTTCCCGAATTTAATTATAATTAATACATGGTCTATGATGTATGAAAATATTTTAAGCAATATATATCCTCTTTTAAATATAAAAAATTAATTTATTCCTTGATAAATCTTAAATTAATTCATCTTGTTCTTTAAATTCCTTCTCATATTGAATTTTCATGATGAAAATATTTTTATTTCATAATTGTTGACTACATTATGACGTTCACATGGTAATATTTAATACATAAAAAAGTGAATCTTCTGTATCCTTTATAATGGTCTCTAAAATGGTTGAAATTGTAAATGATTTGAAATTATTTCAATTGGATGTGGTCAAGGAGGATAATTTGTTGAGATGAAATATTATTATTATTTTTATATAGAATGATATAATAATTTTTTAATGAACCTAGAAACCCATAACATAATTGAGTGGTTGAGTGGAAAAATAATACTATGCATGAAATCTGATTAACACATTTAAATGAATCTAAATTCCCTAAATAATTTTTGCATGAGGATAAAAATTCTTCATGATATAGTGTTAATCACATTCCCTGAATTCCATTTTGGAAAAAAATCATTTTGATTGTTAGAAAAAAAAAGAATCCAATTGAACTATTTTTTTGATATTTTTGAATAAATTTTTTTAATTTTAAATAAAAAAAGATAATATGGAAATTTTTCATTCAATGTTTGAATATAATATCTTACATAAGTACTGCAACAATATAAAGGTAAAATTTTACTCTATAAAATGACTAAAATAGTGAAAAACTTGATATATTTAATTTTTTTGAAAAGTTTCATAAATCACTATCTTAAAATATTATTGAAATGATTGTTTAAATTAACTATTTTAAATATAATGATATTGATGAAGACAATGATTCATATTCAAATTGAATATGTAAATCTATTAAAAAAATTAAATATAAAACTCCTTAGAAAATATCATTTGATATTAAGAAGAGGGAACTTGTACTCAATGATTGTTCTTATATGTGGTCTAAAGTCTAGAATTTAACTATAACAAAGAACCCCAAAACATAATAATTGTTTTTAAATGAAAATGGGGATATTTCTAGGGAATAAAATTTCAGTCAATTCAATTTATCTAATGAATAGGCTCACATGTAATTACTTAATGACCACCCCATTGTTTCTAAACATAAGATTTTAAAAATAAATTATTTGATATTTGATCTATTTGCGTAAATAAATTCTACCAACATGCTTTGAATTATTATAAAAAATAAAACAATTACTATAGTGAATCTATTTCGATATAATTTTGGTTAGAATCCATTAAAAAATTCTTGATATTCACATATAATCAGAATTTTAAACACATTTAAATGGATGTCAAAATAAGATTTCTAAATTGTTTTATCAATGAGTTTTCTTATTTAAACCATAACCATGTAATTAAAATAAACTCTTTATAAACATTGTTATCAAATTAAAAAATGTTATATATGGTTTAAATCATTCCCCATAAGTTTATAATGATTATATCAAAAATTATATTTAAAAAATGGGTTCAGTATTGGAAAATATGAAACATCTAATTTTATTAAACACATTTCAAAAGATTTTTACTCATACAGATTTTAATTTATGATTTTATATGTATCCTTAGATATGAATTTCATTGTTGTTAATTATCTGATTTGAGGAGAAAATAAAATTTATATGATATTTATATGGATAATCAACTAGTTTCTCAATTGTTAAATTTATCGATTAAATGATATAAATTTTATTAACCATGGAAAATGGATGAATTCTATATTAAAATGATTTATAATGGATATAAAATAAGAAAGTATTACTCCAAAGAGAATAAGATGAAATATTACATTGGATAAAAAATGTAAAATAATCACCAATAATCATTATAGAAGTGTATATATATTAATTTATTACAGGTATAATTATAAGTAATTGTCTTCTTTACCATGTCACACCATAACAAGACATTAGGATCACTATTTTATTAATCTTTTTTTTCAATAAATTCCAAATGAATCTCATTTAAAATAAAATTTTTATGATTTTATGTATTTTAATAAGAAATTAAATTCTAAATTTATTTTATAAAAAATGAACACTTCTCCATTTAAATAACTTTTCTAATAGAGACTTTGGTGGATTCCAACAATATAAAATTACATTGAGAGGTAATTGCATTATATAAGGTAAATATATTATCTCATGGAGTAATAAGTGGTATAACTCAATTTCACCTTCAATAACCAAATTATATTATGTATCCATCATGAGTTTTTGTAACAATATTACAAGGATACAATAAAATCTCTTTGAAATTTGTATTAATAAAACCATATCCGTTTTATTATTTATAACACTAGTGAAATATTTATATATTAAAATAATATTAATCACTCTTTATCAATACACATAGACTTTATGAACAATTTCAAGATAGATCACATCCAAAAAATGAAATCCTATTCTATTTTGATCAATGATAATATTAAGGAACTCATAATTTCACCGAACCAATTTCCCATGATCATTTAAAAATTAATATTGGTGAAATATAAATTGGCCACTTGTGTAATTATTCACTTGACCTACAAATAAAATGGGTTAAGAGTTTGAAATTTCATTTTAAATTCATGAAATTGTTTCAAATATTTATAAATTAATAATATCAATTTAAATTTATCATTATATTGTAAAAATTATCCCTTTCACTAACATGTCCTATAATTTTAGGGGTTCATTATCTAATTAATTATGAAATTTATGATATTATTTTTTTGAAAAATACATCATAAATTTTTTTATATTATTCTTCAAATATAAAAATCATATTTTCAAATTTATGTAATATTTTAAAATACTAATAATAGTTTTTTTATAATTTTTTATAAATTTTTTTTACAAAAGAATATTGTTTTGTATTGATCTCCATTTTAGATTGGGTTAATACAAATGTAAAAAATTATTTAAAAGATCTTATATGACTAAATAGTCATTATTTCTATCATTCTTAGAGGAAGAATAATGATATGAAAAAATTATCATATATTATTTTCGATTTATGTTTCCTTTTGAATTATCATTGATGATTTCAATGAAATAATCAAATTTAGGAATTATATTAGAGTAATTGATTCTAAAACCTATTTCTATAAATAAATAAATAAAGGTATGTAAATCCTATACTTGAAAAATATAATGACATATAAAATGGATGTATATAATTTATTTTATTTTTCATTGAAATATTTCATTAATTATTATTCACTTAGTCTATTTTTTCTCAAATTTTCCTTTTTTATTTTTTATTTTAATACACCCCCCTCTCTATCAAATTCTTATAAAAATATAATTATTATGTTATGAAATGTTTTAAAATTATATTTTGTTTTCCCTTTAATAAAATATTAATTGGAAAATATTGTCTCTCTTGATCATTATTATTTATTCACCTTTTAATATTTTTCTTCAAATCCTTAATCTTGATGGTTATAATTTAGTTAATTTTTTTATTAATTTGACAATCACAATGATGTACATGTGTTATTTGTTTTGAGGGAGAAGTGTTTTTGAAGAGTTAATTTCTGTAAAATGGTGTATTATCATCTTATTACTCAATTTTTTTAAAATGGGGGAGTATTTTAAATTGTTGTTAATTATTTTATTAATTAATATAACATTATTAATTGATTAACTCATTAATCTCAAAGAATTTATTTGAAATATATTTTATTTTAATTATATCATGAGTTAATTTCATTATAAAATTACACTTCATTTAACATTGTATATCAAGTGTTTTTTGTAATAAAATTGTGTATGATTATTTTTCCAATTTATCATAGTGTTATTATTACCATAGAAATTTACATTTTATTGAAAGGATTTATTTTATGTGATTATTGTTTGTTATCATTAATACTGAGTGATACAATTTTATAATATGAGAAACATAATTGGAGTTCTATTAATATATTTTTTCTAGATCACTTGTAATTATTAATGTATATCGAAAAAAGATGGGTGAAACTTATAATTTATATAAATGAAGATGCATAGGCCATGGATAAACATAATATAATATAGGAGACAGTTTAAATCTGAAATAGGGTAATGGAAAACCAATTTCATGTGTATTGTTGTAAGGCCCCAGCCATAAACATTAAAAAATAATAATTTAAGTAAGTAACTCAACATTGATTATATGTATAGGTTTATAGTTTTAGAGAATTATTAAATAAATATTACCTTATATATTTAATATTACTAAGAAGACACTTCAACTCAAACCAGTTTTTTCACAACAACAAAACACATTAATTGAAGTATGAATTATATTTTTGATATAAATATTCATTAATTGTTTCCTTCTCTTAACCGTCTTTATAACATGTGATAAACATTTAAAAAACGTTGGATGAGCATAAAAATCTCAGTATGGGTTATAAAATAAGGAAATAAAAACATTAGTCCATCAAAACATTCAAATTATTGGACTCATAATTTTCAATCATAAAACATAATCTCTTTGACATACCCCATGTAATCATAAGATTTATGAATAACATATAGAAATATTAATTCCTAAAGGTTACTTTTGGAATCCGAAAGATACTTATATTATAGCTTTCACAACTACATAGACAGTTGCATTTGAGATAACCATCCTGGTATATTCTCTAGATCTATATGGAGAAACATTAACGTTTATCTCCTCCATGTTACCCAATAAATTTGAGAGCTATCTCAAGATCAACAACACTAGGTATATCATAGAACCTATTATATACATAAACAAATCCCATGAACTATAACATATTCCAAGCACATAAAACATGCATAAACGAAAGATAGCATTTCGAAATTGAAATCAGAATATATAATTTTAAGATACTGAAATAATAAAGGCTTTCAAAAAATAATTTTCAATACCAAAATATATAATAATGGTATATAGTATTGATTTTCCTGTTAAAATACTACTGCTGGTAAAGGAATCCAAATAACAAATAATGCTCGTGTTGGCGGAAATTTCATTGTCCCCAAATACGATAAAAATATACATTATTATTTTTTATTTAACAAAATTCTTCATAGAAAAATGATTACCTTGTAATTAAATTAAAATGAAATGGTTTTTATACACCCTAAAAAAGAAATACATGTATAAATCAACATATGCCTCAACGAAAGAATATTGAGATGATGTCCGTAACCTTTATTCTGACTTGTCATGTATGTTCCATGTTCATCCAAAAATATAAACTTATGTTAATTTCAACTTTCATAAGAACCATTTTTCTGTTTATAATTCCTTTTATATAACTTATTACCACATAATAAAAATTACATATTTATATAAGTTTATATCAGTTATTTTGTCGATATTCGTTACTTGAGCCAAAAATAAGCTTTTTATAATTTCAAAATGTCCATGTTTTCCAAAGTCCATTATCTCCAAAAATATAATAATGATTTCAATACCATATATATCTTTTATATATGTATTTATAATATTCTATAACATTTTTATAGATGAAATTAAATCCACCATTCACGGAGATGGTATGCCTTATGTACACATGAATGCTAATTTCATTTATTTATCCTATTTATGAAATGAAAAATAAATGACACATGGGTATATTTTATTTACAATATAATATCATATGAAATATATGGTACATTATTTAATTAACTCCAACTTTTATACATTACATGTAGGGAAAGAATAAGTCATGTCACTTTGTGTGGGTGGTAGCCTGCAGTTTTTCAAATGAAATTTTCATTTTTACACATCCTGAAAAATCATAATGGCATGTTTGTAAAAAAAAGTACAGTAGAATAGAGACAAAATAAATATAATATACAAAAAATATCAATACATTTCCATCATAATGGCCACTATGGGAGGTGGTAGGGGAAAATTGAACAATCATCATTTCATGAGGCAGCAGTTCTCCGTACACAGAAACAATTTGTTTGTATCCATTAGATGTTGGAGTGTGTAAGTGTAGTTCAAATCCATCTCAAAATAACATCCTAATACTGATGTTATTATTTTTGTTATTTAATAAATGAAAATAATAGAATAGATACTGAAAAAGTATAATAATGGATGGGAAATTTAGAGAAGACGCTAGGTGTAAAACATGTAACTCCCTTTGATTTGAGCCAAAAGGATTTCTTGAATTGACTTCTTATAATGGACCGGACATCTCCTACCCATTAAATTGTCAAAAATAAGGCCACGAAGTGTTATGGAGGGTAAAATGGACTTTTCCCACACTTTCCAGAATTTTGAAACTACACGCCGTGTAGTTTGAGTACACTTCATGTACCCCCTTGCCGGGTATACCCCGTGTTGTAGGTCGTGTCCTTGCCGTGTGAAATAAATGGGTACAAGCCATGTATTAAATACTGCACACTGTGTAGTATCTCCCTATGTATTCTTTACCATGTGTTGACCAGTCAACAACTGTGTGCCGTGTTGGAGCCGTGTGAAATAAATGGGTGCACGCCGTGTGTCCAGTACTACACGCCGTGTAGTCCTTCCCCGCGTACGCGTTACCAGTCAACGGCTGTGTGTCGTGTTTGAGTCATGTATTTTCCATGAGAAATAAATGGGTACATGCTATGTGTCCAAACTACATGCCATGTAGTCCTTCCCCGCATATACGTTACCCTCAAACTGTGTGTTGACCAGTCAACGGATGCGAAGCCTTGTTGGAAGCCGCGTGAAGAATGTGTGAAATAACTGAGTACACGCTGTGTACCATAAATTACACACCACATAATTTTTCATTTATCTACTATAAAAGGAGGGGTCCCATCCTCCTTTTCAACTCACCCCTCTACTCCCCTTTTCTCTGAGTAGAGTTCTACCAAGAGACTCGAAGGATCTTTCTTCCATAACTTCTTCGTCCGAGCTCCAATTTACGATCCGTCAGCGGCCATGGGATCGTAATGACGAGGAAGAACTTCCAAGATTGGATCTTTTGTCTTTACTTTGACATTTACTTTCCTAATTCCACCTGAGGAGGTTTTTCCAGGACCCGACAGAACTAACGGATGCTGACAGACTTCTTCTAAGGTTGATTCAGGGGAGCGTTGCGATCGGATCCTGTTGAGGTAGGGATCTTACCTTCTTCTCTCTAATTTGTGCATCATTGGGGGTTGGTGTTCTCTTGTTTACATGAAACACTTTTGAATCGGTTTAATAAAGTTAATAAATAGATTATATAATGGGGATGGGATGTTTGTGAATACAGTTACATTATTTGTATCTTGTGATGTTATGTTGTGAATTGAATGAGATTCTTCCTACTGATAATCCTGGTCGTTGGGGCCCTTTTTTTACGCAATTAAATGTGGCCTTCTCCTTCTGTATTTTCTTATAGATGGAAACTTTGTGGAATATGAAAATTGGTTAATCAAGTAATGTTGGCTGTTTAAAATCCGGAACCCTTGTGTGATCACCCCGGTTAAACAAAATTGAATAATGAACATGTGGGTTTTGGCTTTGTTACTGGTGTGTGAAAGGGAGGGGTGAATCTCGGGTTGTTACAAATAGAACAAGAAGCAGGTCTATGGTAAATGAAGTTAACGGGGCGATGATGTGGAAAAAACCTTGTTTTGTGGGTTGTTGTGGATCGGGTGGGCAGTGGGGCTGCGATAAATGGTATTAAAGGGATAATGATGTATGGTGCAGTTGTGGTTATGGTAGTTGGCAGTGGGGCTGCATGGATGGGTTTGAACATGAACGGACTATGGGTAGTGAATAATAAATAAATGTGGAAGTGTTAATGAATGGTGGGGCCTGGTAATGAAACAGGAACAATAATCATGGGGCTTTTTGGATAATAAGAAGGACTTGGTTGTGTTGCTTGTGTTTTCCAAACTTGATTTTTGGATGGCAGGGATATGTTTTACGAACGATCGATGTGGTTGGTTGTGGATAGTTTCACAGTAGTTAAGGAACTGAATAATCTAATTCTGCTGAAACATGAAAACATAAATGGGGATGGGATTGTCTGTTGTATGCATACTTCGTTGTAGCAGTGCCGAGGCACGTCCTCATTTTCTCTGTTTAGAAGCCATAGGTTGGGTTGTGTGTTTAGTATAAATATATATATCTGTATCTTTTGTGTTTTATCGCACCCCACCCATGTTAAGCACTTAGTGCCGAACACTCCCATTTCATGGGAGATGGTGTTTTCCCTTAGTTACTAGCTCCTTCCTGCTCCTTCTCCCCTAGGCTGTTATGGATTGAGGTGACCTTACACCTAAGACTCTTCAAGAAGGTTTCGATTGTGGTGGTTTTAGCCCAAGACTCATTAGGAATGTTCAAATGTTTCCCAAGAATCTTCAGGATGATTCCTAGGTGTGTTCGGGCGGGATACGTGGTTGTGAGGCCCAGGAGTGTGCGGGCGGGGAGAGTGTGGCAGCGTCAGGACGTTCGCCGTTAGGAATAGCAGCTAACTAAAGGGAAATTGTGTGGGGTACCCAATACTCATGTGCTTATATACTACTACTACCTGTTGTGATTGTGTTTTCATGAGTGTGGCTGGTGAGGTTAGGTGGATATAATTCCTTGCTAGGTTTCTTCTGTTATTCTCACAAGACATTAGGATGTCTCCCCCACTTGTGCACGAGAGAATTAGGTTTTCCTACTGAGTATACTTGTATGCTCTCCCTACGTTTACTTTCAGGTTTCCAGGAGGACTACCAGGGCCGTGCGAGACCCTACCAGTCGGACAATTGGAGTTGTTGTTGTTGTTGTACACTTGTTTCTTTTGGTATTGTACTTTGAGATTTTATGTACTTGCACCTTATTATAAAATTGTTTAAACATGCATGTGGGCTTGTTTTGGGATTATTTCTATACACTTGTTCTTTTTTTGGTGGTTGGCTCGTCCTATTTATTGATCTTAAAATAATAAAAGGGTAATGCCTCCCATATTTGTGAAAACTCATACCCTTGGTGCTACTCACCAACCTGGGGCCAACTGGAGGCGGGGTTTGGGGGTCATTATCTCCCTTTCACCATTTCCAGCTCAGGAGGGGCATCATTGGTTGGAGGGGGTTGTGATAGAATGGTATTAGAGGATGATGGTTGAGAGATAGGATAGAGTTTGGAGTTAGGCACAATGAGGATAGCCTGGGATGGTAGGGTGACAATGTTAGTTAATTTTGGTGCGTTACATAGGCCAAGGAAGACCGACAAGGACACGAGATTTTAGGGCCCCTCGTGATCCCATACAAGGACTCTGAGCCTACCGAATGACCAAGTGAGACTACATTGATTGCAGGGTAGAGACCCTAGGGAAGGTACATGAAACATCATGATTGTGTTTTACCTGATTTGGGTGTTCTGGGAAAGAAATTTAAATAAAATGATAAAATAAAACCTTGAGCCTTTCCTTACTACTTGGGATCAGGCGATCCTTGTTTACCATAATGCTATGGCACCTGGACTTCGTCCCCGGGTGGCCCAGACGGTCGAGGCCCAGCAGATTCAGGCAGTCGATCAGTTGAGGGTTGACCGATAGGAGGAAGATAGCCAGTGGTAGAAGACTCTTCGTTCTTTACAGCGGAAGACCCTTAAGAAGTACGAGGGTAGTACTTCGGATATTGAGACAGAGGGGTGGCTTGAGGAGCTAGGGATCACTTTTACCTTGATCCGTGCTCTGAGGGAGTACTGGGTTCCCCTAGCAGTCAGTCACCTGAGAGGTGCGACGCGATAGTGGTGGGATGCTCTACCTCAGAGAGAGGATAGAGGTAGAGGATCCATGGGCTGACTTTGAGAAGGAATTCTGAGAGGAATTATATTCTTCCATGATCATGGCGGAGAAGCGGCGGGAGTTACTCTCCCTTCAGCATGGGAGTATGTCAGTACGAGAGTTGGGGATCATGTTAAAGGATCTCCATAGCTTTGCTCCAGATCTCTTTCTGGATGAGGAGTCTCGGGCGAGATGTTTGGAGGAGGTTCTTCATACTTCGCTCCAGTATGTTGTCACCCCCTTCACCCTTCCGACGTACTTGGCGGTATAGAAGAAGGCAGTGGATGTAGAGAGGATGCACTCGTTGGCAGGTGCACCCCGAGAGGGGATCCAGTCGGGATAATCGAAGGGGAAGGCTATCAGCAGCAGGTATCCTGCGATGGGGCCTTCCAGGTTCAGGCCAATGTGGAGCAGGCCCTAGCAGTTCCAGTTTAGATCTTCGGGTCCTCATCCCTTTTTCATGACCCCAGGACCGAAGTGTTTTTCTTGTTGAGCATTCGGGCACATTCAGAGTCGGTGCCCAAACCGAGCTCAGTACGGTGGAGGTGGGAAAGTTTAGCGCCCACCTCAGCAGCACCAGTTGCCGGTGAGGCCCTTCCAGAAGTAGTAGGACCATGCTCCTACAAGGGATGACTTTGCGGGAGGAGGCCGACCTCAGGGTGCCCCTCCGGGACCTCGACCAGGGCATGGTCGTGGAGGTGGACAACATCAGAGAGGTAGAGGAGCTGGGCGTGGACAGTTTCACACAGGAGAGTTGACATCTCTAGCAGGACCAGAGGTGGTGCGAGGTACGATTTGTTTGTTCAGCACTCTTGTTTCTACTTTGTTCAATTCCGGAGCTTCACACTCTTTAATTACACATGGTATTTCCCATGCTTTGGGACTATACGAATAGAGACTCTCCGTGCCGCTGGTGCTGAGTACACGAGTTGGTGGACAGACCAGCGTATCTTGTGTTTGTCGGAGATTTGGGCTGTCGTTGAGACCACATCAATCTACTGTGGACCTTCTTCTATTACAGATGCAGCCATACGAGGTCATCCTAGGCATCGACTGGTTGTTTTTTGTTAGTTTCGTTATCGTCTGCTTCCGGAGAAGAGTCGTGTTCTCCGACGTGGATGGGCATCGCGTATCTTTTGTTGGCGAGAGGAGCTATCAGGTTGTATGTCGGCATGTGAAGCCTCTCCTTTCCTTTTTAGGCGGGTTATCAGTGGTTCCTGCTGATACAGAGATGATGGATGTCCTAGAGGTTGTTTGAGAGTTCCTCGATGTTTTTCCGGAAGAGGATGTGACTCTACCCCCTGAAGTGATGTTGAGTTCGTGATAGACTTACATCCTGGTGCCCGTCCGATTTCGATGGATCCTTATCGGATGGCACCTTCAGAGTTGCGGGAGTTGCGAATTCAAATTGATGATCTGATGGAGAAGGGTTTTGTTCGACCCAGCATATCACCATGGGGTGCTCCAGTTTTGTTCATGAAGAAGGCGGATGGTGGTCTCATGCTATGCATAGACTACCGAAGGTTGAACCAGGTAACGGTCAAGAACCTTTACCCCCTTCAAAGGATAGATGATCTCTTTGACAAACTGAGGGGAGCTGGTTGGTTTTCTAAGATTTATCTATGATCTGGATATCATAAGCTGAGGGTAAAGGACAGTGACATCTCGAAGAAGGCTTTCAGGTGCATATATGGGCACTTTGAGTTTGCAGTGATGTCGTTTGGAGTTACGAATGCCCCGTCTGTGTTCATGGGACTTATGAACGTTGTCTTCCGAGTGTTTCTGGACTGGTTCATCATTGTGTTTATCGATGACATCCTGATCTACTCAAGATTAGAGGACGAGCATGTTGAGCATCTCAGGGCAATCTTAGAAGTCTTTCGACACAACCATCTTTACGGGAAATTGTCGAAGTGTAAGTTCTTGACTCAAGAAGTACACATCCTTGGGCACGTAGTGTCTCAGCATGGATTGTCAGGGGACTTGTCGAAGGTGGAGGCAGTTGTTTCTTGGGCAGCACCCAAGAGAATGGAAGAAGTTCATTGTTTCCGATGATTAGCAGGTTACTATCGTAGGTTCGTTTCAGACATCTCTCGAGTTGCTGCTCCATTGAAATATTTGACTAGGAATAACAAGGTCTTCCTATGGAGAGAGCAATACCAGAAGGCTATCGACTACCTGAAGGAGAAGTTGTTCAGTGCTCCCATACTCAGGTTTCCAGAGGAAGGGTTGTTGTATGATGTGTTTTTTGATGCTTGTTCAGGGGTGCGTGCTGATGTTGAAGAAAGGATTGATCTTTTATGGGTCTAGGCATTTACGCCCTCACGAGCGTAAATATGCCACACATGACCTAGATATTTCAGCAGTAGTGTTCACACTGAAGTTGTGGTGACATTACCTCTTTGGGGAGCGCTTTTTGGTCTTCTCAGATCACAAGAGCCGGTGTTATATCTTCTCCCAGCATGACCTGAACCTGTGACAGCGGAGATGGGTCGAGTTTCTCCAAGACTATGACTTTGAGATCTCTTACACTGAAGGTAAGGGAAACGTTGTGGCTGATTCCCTTACCAGGAAGTCTCATAATGAAGTGGTTCCGGAATCCACTGATGCTTGGAAGGTGATGGGAGAGTTGGCTACCTTGCACTTGGATGCCACGGTAGAAGGTGTTAGAGGCTATTTGTTTCAGATGACGGTGAAGTCCTCCTTGTTGCAACAAGTGGAAGAGTCTCACTGGGGGGGACTCTAAGGCGGAAGTGATGCAGTATCGTGTCGATCAGGGGAAATCTTCAGAAGGATGGTTAAAGGACAGCCGACATCAGATGCTTTTCCATGGAAGGTTGTTTGTCTCAGAGACAATGCGTGAGGGAGTTCTCTGTGACTTCCATAGATCAGCCTTGGCGGTACATCCAGGAGATTCAAAAATGTACCAAGTCCTGAGGGAACAGTTTTGGTGGCCCGGGGTGAAACGGGCAGTGGCGGAGTTTGTGGCTAAATGCCTACTGTGTCATCAAGTGAAGGCTGAACACCGTGTTCCTAGTGGTTTGTTGCATCATTTAGATTTCCCTGAGTGGAAGTGTGGTGACATCTAAATGGACTTCGTCATAGGACTACCCAATGATCAGGGTGGTAATGATGTTATCTGGGTAGTGGTGGATCTATTGATGAAATCATCTCACTTTTTAGAAATTAAGGAGTCAGGCCTAGTGAGTACCTTAGCACAGAGGTACGTAGACGAGGTTGTGTGGTTTCCTGGAGTCCCAATGACAATCATCTCAGATCGGGATACTCGGATTACCTCACAAGTCTGGAGGGGGTTTCAGAATTCTTTTGGCACCCAGCTACGCCTAAGCACTGCTTTCCACCCCTAGACCGATGGGAAGACAGAGCAGACTATCCATATGCTGGAGGACATGCTGTGAGCATGCGTTCTAAATTTTGGAGCATCATGGGTGTGAAACTTGCCTTTAGTAGAGTTTTCCTACAACAACAGCTTCCACACTACTATTGGCAAGGCACCGTTTGAGGGTTTGTATGGGAGACCATGTCGTTCACCCAATTGCTGGGTAGAGATGGTGAGACAGGTGCTCTTGGGCCAGAGGTTGTGTAGAGCACCACAGAAAAATTCCAGCTTGTACGTGAGAGGATGAAAGAGGCTCAGGACCGCCAGAAGTCTTATGTTGACCATAAAAGGAGGCCCTTGGAGTTCGAGGTGGGAGATCATGTGTTCTTGAAGGTTTCTCCTTGACGGGGGCAACAAAGGTTTGGGAATGGGAGGAAGCTCTCACCCAGGTTTATTGGAACTTTTGAGGTGCTGAGGCGAGTTGATGAGGTGTAATATCAGCTGGCCCTGCCACCTCAGTTAGTGAAGGTTCATGACGTCTTCCACGTCTCCCAGCTTCATCGGTACTTACCCAACGACTCTCACATTATCAACTAAGGAGAGTTAAAATGGGAGACAACACGACCTTTGAGGAACGACCAGTCAGAATCGAGGATCGTAAAGAGAAGGTGCTCCGTGGATGAACCATCGACTTAGTTCGTGTGTTGTGGAGACATGGTGGCCTCGAGGAGAGCACTTGGGAGAGGGAGACCTAGATGCACGCTCAGTACCCGGAGTTGTTTTGACTTGTGTTTTCCCTTGTTCTTCTGAGCTTTGTGTTGATGTTATACTCTGTACCTTTGATATATGGAATGCTTGGTTTGTTGGTTGTGAAGACATTTTTTTCTTGTTCTCTAGAAGTGTGTAAAATATCTGAATATATGGAGAAAGGTAAAAACCTGACCCTTAATTGAGACGCATTAATGTGGATGCGATTGAACACGTGCGGGCGAGTCAGTGCTGCCTAATGTAGATAATATCTCGACATAGGAGAAGGAATTTTTTCCCCCAAACCACATCTTTTGGCAGTGTGTTGGTTGTGTGGTGTTGGAGATAGTGAAATTTGGAAATCCTAATATATGGAAGTGGGAAGGACCAATCCTTAATCGAGACGCATTAATGCAGATTTGATTAAACCCATGCAGCCGAGTCAGTCCCACCTAAAGCAGATAATATCTCGACATAGGAGATGTAATTCCTAACACATATGATTAGGGCTGTTGGTTGGGTTTCTTTTATAACAAGAACCCTAAGAGGTATTTTTTTGGGTTCCTCTGGGATGGTTTTTGAATTCTCGAGGAAGATAATGTTTTAAGAGGTATCTGATGTAATGTCCCGGACCTCTCCAGCCTATTCCATTGTCAAAAAGAAGTCCACGAAGTGTTATGGAGGGTAAAATAGACTTTTGCCACACTTTCCAGAATTTTGAAACTACATGCCGTGTAGTTTGTGTACACATCATGTACCCTCCATCCGGGTATACCCCGTGTTGAAGGCCGTGTCCTTGCCATGTGAAATAAATGGGTACAATTCGTGTATCCAATACTACACACCGTGTAGTCTCTCCCCATGTAAACGTTACCGTGTGTTGACCAGTCAACGGTCATGTGCCGTGTTGGAGCTGTGTGAAATAAATGGGTGCACACCGTGTGTCAAGTACTACACGCCGTGTAGTCCTTCCCCGCGTATGCGTTACCAATCAACGGTTGTGTGCCGTGTTTAAGCCGTGTCTATGACGTGCGAAATACATGGGTACATGCCGTGTTTCTAAACTACACGTCAGGTAGTCCTTCCCTGCGTATACTTTACCCCCAAACTGTGTGTTGACCAGTCGATGGCTGCGGAGCCGTGTTGGTAGCCACGTGGAGACCGTGTGAAATAACTGAGTACCCACCGTGTACCATAAATTACACGCCATGTACTTTTTCTTTTCTCACCTATAAAAGGAGGGGTCCCCTCCTCCTATTCAACTCACCCCTCTCCTCCCCTTTTCTCTGAGCAGAGTTCTCCCAAGAGACTCGAAGGCTCTTTCTTCCATAACATATTCGTCCGAGCTCCGATTTATGATCCGTCATCGGCCACAGGATCGTAATGACGAGGTGGAACATCCGATCATGGATCTGTTGTCTTTTCTTCGGCCTTTAATTTCCGACTTCCACCCGAGGAGGTTTTTCCAGGACCCGACAGAAGTGACGGATGCCAATAAACATCTTCTAAGGTTGATTCGGGGGAGCGTTGATATCGGAACCTGTTGAGGTAGGGATCTTACCTTCGTCTCTATAATTTGCGCATCATGCGGGGTGGGTGTTATCTTGTTTATGTAAAACACTTTTGAAATCATTTAATAAAGATAATAACTTGCTTATATAACAAGGATGAAATGTTTGTGAATGCAGTTACATTATCTGTATCCTG
Organism: Viscum album; assembly: GCA_963277665.1. Classification (NCBI taxonomy): domain Eukaryota; kingdom Viridiplantae; phylum Streptophyta; class Magnoliopsida; order Santalales; family Viscaceae; genus Viscum; species Viscum album. The sequence goes on along the minus strand of OY728151.1, from coordinate 972,462,275 downwards.
TGATGTTATGTTGTGAATAAAATGAGCTTCTGCCTACTGAATATCATGGTCATTGGGGGACTTTGCTTATGCAATTAAATGTTTCCCTCTCATTCTGGATTTCTTTATGGATGGAAACATTGTGGAATATGAACATAGTTTAATCACGTAAATTAGGCTCTTTGAAATATCGAACCCTTGTATGATCACCCAGGTTAAATAAAATGGAATAATGAACATGTGGGTTTTGGATTGGTTACTGTTGTGTGAAAGGGAGGGGTGAATCTCGAGTTGTTACAAATAGAACAAGCAGCAGGGCCGTGGTAAATGATGTTAAAGGGGTGATGATGTGGCATGAACCATGTTTTGTGGGTTGTTGTGGATCGGGTGGGAAACGAGGCTGCGATTAATGGTATTAAAGGGATAATGATGTACGATGCAGTTGTGGTTATGGTGGTTGGCAGTGGGGCTACATGGATGGGTGTGAACATGAACAGACTATGGGTTGTGAATAATAAATAAAAGTGGAAGAGTTAATTAATGGTTGGGCGTGGTAATGAAATGGGTACAATAATCCTGGGGTTGTTTGGCTAATAAAAAGGACTTGGTTGTGTTGCTTGTGTTTTCCTAACTTGATTTGTGGATGGAAGGGATATTTTTTACAAACGATCGATGTAGTTGGTTGTGGATAGTTGCCCTTTTGTTAAGGAACTGAAAAATCTAATTATGCTGAAACATGAAAACCTAAATGGCGATGGGATTGTTTGTTGTATTCATACTTCGTAGTAGCAGTGTCGAGGCACGTGATTAGTTTCTCTGTTTAGAAGCCATTGGTTGGGATGGGTTTTTGGTATACATATATATATCTGTATCATTTTTTTTTATCGCACCCCACCCATGTTAAGAACATAATTTAGAACACTCCCATTTCATGGGAGAGGGTGTTTTCCCTTAGTTACTAGCTCCTTCCTGCTCCTTCTCCCCTAGACTGTGATGGCTTGAGGCGACCTTACACATAAGACTCTTTGGGTAAGTTTCGATTGGGGTGGTTTTAGCCCAAGACTCTTCGGAAAAGTTCTACTATTTCCCAAGAATCTTCAGGATGAGGCCCAGGTGTGTGCGGGTGTGATACGTGGTTGTGAGGCCGAGGTGTATGAGGGCATGATAGGTGGTTGTGAGGCCTAGGTGTGTGCAGGCGTGATACGTTGTTGTGAGGCACGTGTGTGTGCGGTAGAGATACGTGGTTGTGAGGACCAGGTGTGTGCGGGCGGGCAGAGTGTGGCAGCGTCAGGACGTTCGCCTTTAGAAAGAGCAGCCAACTAAACAGAAATGGTGCGGGGTACACAATACTCTTTTTCTTATATACTGCTACTACCTGTTGTGATTGTGTTTTGGTGAGTGTTGATGGTGAGGTTTGGTGGATATAATTCCTTTCTAGGTTTCTTCTGTTGTTCTAATGGGACATTAGGATGTCTCCCAACTTGTACACGAGAGATTTAGGTTTCCCTACTAGGTATAATTGTATGCTCACCCTACGTTTACTTTCAGGTTTCTAGGAGGACTACTAGGGTTGTATGGGACCCTACTAGTCGGACAGTTGGAGTTGTTGATGTTGTTTTACACTTGTTTCTTTTGGTATTTTACTTTAAGCTTTTTTGTACTTTCACCTTATTATAAAATTTATTAAACATGCATGTGGGCTTGCTGTGGGTTTATTTCTATACACGTGTTCTTTTCCTTTTTTGTGGTTGACTCATCCAATTTCCTGATCTTAAAATAATAGAAGGGTAATGCCTCCCATATTTGTGAAAAATCATACCCTTGGTGCTAGTCTCCAACCTGGGGCCTACTGGAGGCGGGACTCGGGGGGTCATTATCTCCCTTTCACCATTGCCAGCTTAGGAGGGGCATCATTGGAGGGAGGGGGTCGTGAAACTTCTTCATATGGTAATTCTTCTAGGAGGAATATTGGGATGTTGAGAGATTATTGGGGTAGACTTTGGATGAGCTACGTGGATTGATTAGTGTAATTAAATGGGTTGGGTAGATTCCCGTATATAAGAGGGAGTAGGGGCACTTTAGGAATGATTGAAAATATTATTTTTTTAAGAAATGATGTTTTGTCTAAAAAGAACCCAAAGTAATTTATTTCAAATATACGATGATTTTGGGTATCAAAACTCTAAAAAAATAGGTTTTAGAAAAGTATAGGTCACAAATATAACTATATCATTTAGCTTTAACCCTTAAATAAATTAACTCTTACCATGTATTCTTGTATATTCATACTATATGGTTAATATAGTTACTATCAAATGACTGTAGAACCTCAACAGATTCGTAAATGCCTTTTTAAACATTGATTAATTAATTTGGCCTAATATTATATTTTAGGACTATTTTATCATTCAGTAAGAAAATATTTGTTTTTTGAAACTCATTGATGTCAATTTTTATACTATTAATATCATGACTTTTTATATAAAGATAACATAATTATTCATTCATAAAACATAATTAATTAGAGGATAACGAGTCATAATATTCTATAAATTTTCTTCGATGGCATAAAAAGTTTTAAAATAAATTTATTTTAATATTTATAATCTCATTTATTCACCAATAAGGCAGTCACAACTACATCATTGTGTCATAAATATATTTATATATTTAACGTCTAAAAATTATAAAAGAAATACCATAATTTATGAATTTTCTTTATTTCTAATTTCTATTTATAGTCGAAACTATAACTTATGTAACACCCTATAAATTTCTTTTTACTAAAAGATACATGTTTAGGTTACATTTTTCTTTACATTAAATTAATTCATATTCAATGATATATTGACTTCGAAGTGGATCCATGGGGTCCCAAAATCGACCCATGGATGCCCACGGTCAAACATATCAAATCCAATAGGATTAGGACAAGTGTTAGGGTTGTTTAATATTATTATATTATTCTTGTTTAACCTTATTTACCAGATATACCTTTTAATCACAGTAAATAAAATAATTTCTAAAGTTTCTATTCACAATTACTGAAAATAGGTACCCATTTACACAATTTGGACCTCCTAATTCTAAATATTATATCCATTTTTACATATTCAATCATAAAATTTTAAATAATTAAATTAAAATTAATTATGGTTGTCAAAACCTAAAAAAGTATTTTTTAAGAAGTAAAAACTGCCAAAAGAATGGCATGAGTTTTTGTCCGACATCAATGTGAAATTACATCCAATGAAAAAACATGGATTATATGATAAAAATATTATATAATTAAATATTAAAACTAAATATAAGTAAAATATAACTACATAAGTAAGTTGGATGAAAAAGTAGTTTTGACTTAAAATGTGTTATTTTCCATTATTCATTAAAAATTGAACTTTATCAAAACATTATGAAAAAATAATCAAAAGTAGATTTTGAGGGCCTAATTCTAAAGATTAATGTTATATTTTCCGATAAAACATATAAATGTGACCAAAACTATATTTCAAAATGGGTTTCCATTAAAAAGTAGTAAAAAGACCTTTTAAAAATATTAAAGTATTTCATTATTAAAATTTGATTCATTTTTATTTTATGCCTATAAATTTTATCAGGTAAATAAAGAGACATTTAAAAAACCTGTATAATCTATTATAGTTTTTTCTTTTCATTATCACAAATAAAACATCTTAGAATTAACTACTGTTTAAAATATTAATAATACTATATTCTTTTTTGGGTTTATCTCAAATTTTTGAGAAATATAATATTTCAAAGAAACTCGGTCTTTTGTTTTGAGTACACTATTAGATAAAAACATCCCTTTAATTAAAAAATATTATTTTATTCATTAATATAAATAGAATTGAAATAAATATTATTATATAAATACCTGGGTTGTTACATCCTTCCCCCCATTTGGAGAATTTAATTCTCGCAATTATATTCACTTATCAAATAAGGGTTGTATTTATCTCTCCTTGAATTGAAGGATTCATATGATGCCTCTTAAACCATATGGTTTTTTCAAAAAAACAATTACCTAATGAATAAAAATATTTCGCAACACATTCACTCTTTTTTCAGGCATCATGACTTGTTATTTATCATAAGAAAGATTCTATTTCAACTAAACCAACTATGGAATCAAAAAATGTGATGGATCTGACATATACATTCTCAACATTTTAACATGACATACATCGTATACCTAGGACAAACATTGAGGTAAAGCCTCTCTATAGGAAAATGATCCAACCTTCTCTTGGATTTCAGAGGGTCAAATGAAACATAGACTCAACTTGCACTTCATTAAAAATGTATCAATATTTTACATGGAGATAAATTGAGGAATACATTATCTCTTACCTCAAAATAAATATCCTTCCTCTGGTTATCATAATAACATTTCTTCAATCTCTGAGCTTTCCTCACGTGCTTCTAAATAAGGTGACCTTTTTCTTCCATATCTTCAACCAATTCTGGTACCATAATTACAAACCTTAAATTAAATTTATCCTCCTATTTACATTCAATATAAAAAAATACAGTGATAAAAAAACCATAATTTATCACCCCAATCAACTAAGCCATCACTACAACAAACTGTTCAGTTTTGATTCTGACCATCTCAGGATGATAATTTGGAAATTCCTTTCCCTATTTCTACCTTGAAAAAACAAATTCCCTATTTCCCCTATAAAATCCAAATATGAACACAAAAATATATTAGGCTAATAAACATGGTAATATTTAAATGCAATATCATTTCAGTCTCACCGTAAATTAATTTATGGATATTAATTTAACAATATCCAAAAATCTAAATTTGTTTAAACAGAAACATGATACTAAATGTAATGATCTATCCTTAAACAGTACATAATCGTGATTTATTTAACTAATTCGACATTGAGTGTCTTTTTATGTTATGATTTTTAGAGAATTAAGCCATTACTATCACATTTCATGTCAAAATTACAATGTAAACACTTCTACTGGAACCAATATTTTTACAACAATAAGACTCATTAGATAAAAAAAGAATTATTTTATTGATATAAATCTTCTTGAATCCATCTTTTCTCTTATACCTCCTTATAACCTATGAATGTTTTTTAAAAAATCCAGATGAGCATAAAAATATATGTTAGGGTTATAAAATAATGAAAGAAAAATAATGGTCCATCAATACATAAAAATTAACGAGCTCAAACATTTCAATCATAAATCATATTCTATTTATCATACCTCATTAAATAATATGATTAATGAATAACACCTCGAAATCATAATTCATAATTTTAACTTGTGGCATCCATAACATACTTTCATTGTAGCTTTTATAGCTACATAGGGAGTTACATTTGGAATACCCATCGTGGTATATTCCTTAAATATCATAATAGAAACATTAAAATTTACCCCCATGTTAAATAATGAATTGGAGATCTATCACAGGCTCACCCACCCCTGGTTTATCATTGAACCACCTGTATACTTAAACAATGACAGAGAATCATAATATATTCATAAAACATAAAACAAGCATAATGTAAATATGACATTTCTATAATGCAATCAGAATATATAATTTCAAGACATTAAATTTATCAATGATTTATCAAAAACCATTTTCCATACAAAATTATTAAAAAATGTTATATGTTATTTATTTTCCTTTTAGAAACATTAAGGCTTTCTAAGGAATCCAAATATCTTATAATTCTTGGGCCGTTGGAGATGTCATTGTCACTGTGTATGATAAAAAGAAATATTCATTTATACATTTAGTAAAATGAATCATATAAAAAAGATTCTCTTTGAATTAAATTAAAAATAAAAGGGTTTTATACATCGTATAATAGAATGTTGTGTTAAAAAAATATGCCTCAATTAAAGGATATTGAGACGATGTCCCATAACATGAGTCCGACTAATCACGTTTGTTCCTTGTTCATCCTGAAAAGTAAATATAAGTTAATTTATACTTGCTTAAGAACCATTTTAAAGTTAATTATTCCTTTTATATCATTTTTTACCATTTAAAAAATCATTCATTATTTTTTAAGTTAATATGAGTTGTTTTGACGATATTTTATACTTGAGTAAAAAATGAACATGTCATAATTAAAAAATGCCCATGATGTATATATTCCATTATATCTATAATGATATTCTTGATTTTAATTTCATATATATCTAGTATATATTTAATTCTAATATTCCATTACATTTGGAGTTAATAAATGATATCCAACATTCTTGAAGATGGTAATCTGTACGTACACATGAAAGTTATATTAATTTATTTTTCATATTAACTTAATGAAAATAAAATGATACATAGATATATTGTAATTATAGTATAAAATAATATGAAATAAATTTTACATAGGTTCATTAACTCCACAATTTATATATTCTATGAATGGAATGAACGATTCATATCACTTCGAGGGGGCGATAGTTCACATTTCTTCAACTGAAATTAATGTATGTACACATCATGAAAAGAATGAAGGTATATTTTTAAATATAATATACATTATCATAGAGACCTTATAAATATAATATATTTCATATATCAATACAGTACCATCATAATTTCCACCATGAGAGGTGGTAGGGGAAAATCGAGCAATCGTCATTTTGTGAGGAAGCAGTTGGATGTACAAAGAAACAGTATGGTCGTATCAATTAGATGGATGTGATTGTAAGTGTAGTTATTATAACTATCATAAAAACATCCTAGAATATTGGATATAGTATTATAGTTATGTAACCAATGATAATAATATAATATATAGTGTAGAAGTAAAACAATTGAAATGAACTTTTGAGAAGACGCAACATCTAAAATTTGTAACTCCCTTCAATTTGAGCCAAAAATAATTTCTTGAATTGCTTTATGATTAATTTAAGGCCTATAGAAAGAATATATAATTGTTGGGAGCTTATTTTCGTAGTGTTCAGATGAGAAAATGGGCTTTATATTTGTTAATAAGTGGGTTCGGGTGATGCCCTTCTATAAGAGGGAGGAGGGGCACATTAGGAATGTTTAAAAGAATTATTTTATTATAATTTTAGTTTCAGTTTCCAAAGGATCTAGAGTAATTTATATAAAATATAATATGATTTTGGATCAAAAAATTACCAAAATATAGGGTTTATAAAAGTATTGGTCAAAAATTTATCCTTGTCTTTATATTTAACCCTTATTCAAATAATTTTACTCTTACCATGTCTTCTAGTATATTCATACTATATGGTTTATATAATTAAAATAAAAGGAAATTCAAAGCCCAGGTGGTTAATTAATGACATTTGAAACATTATTTAATTCATTTAGATGAATATAATATTCTTAAGACTATTATATAATTTAATTAAACAGTATTTGATATAAAACCACATTTATTTTCATTTATATTCCATTCATATCAGGTCTTATTAAAAATCCATATCAACATTATCATTTTGAAAAAACAGCATTAATTCAAAGGTAAAAAGGAATAATCATCAATAAAATTCTTTTACGGCAAAAAAAATTTTAAAATAAATTTATTTTAATATTTATAATCTCATTTATCAAAATCATTCATTAATAAGGATATCACTACATCCATGTTCAATCATATACATATTTTTCTATATGATGTAAAAAAATTATAAATAAAATACCATACTTTAGGATATCTTTATATCATTAGAATGAATTTTTATAGTCTAAAATGAGTGTAATATAACCTCATATATATATTTTACTAAATGAAACGTGTTTATGTTTCAATTTTCTTTACATTAAATTAATTCTTATAAAATTTTATTATCACCCTCAAGTGGATCCATGGGGTCCCCAAATCAACCCAAGGATTCCCATGCTCAGAAATATATAATATAATAATATTAGGACATGTGTTAGGGTAGTTTAATATTATTATAATATTATTTTATACCCATATTTACATGATTTACCCTTTAAACATGGTAAATAAAATTATTCCTCATGTTACTATTCATAATGTTAAAAATAATAGGTACTTATTTACCTTATTTAAACCAACTAATTTTAAATATTGAATCCATTTTCCAAAATTCAAAACACATAAGTTGTAGTGATAAATTTAAAATTAATTTCCATTTCTAAAACCAAAAATCGTGTTTTCAAGAAGTAAAATCTATCTAAAGATTGACATGTGTTTACTTCCAATTTTAATGTGAAATTACATACAATTTCAAAAAATGGATTTAATGAAAAAAATATAATCCAATTATAATATAATTAAAAATAAATAGAAAATAGAAATACATAAAAAATTAGATGAAAAAATATTTTTTCCTTAAAATGTGATATTTTTCACTAATATTTAAAAAATGAACTTTATCAAAAAATTACCAGAAATTTATCAAAAGTAAATTCTAGTTCCCTTATCCTATAGAAAAAAGTTTATTTTTTCAAATAAAACATATAAAAGTGACCAAAACCATATTTAAAAAGGGTTCTCCCTCAAATGGTAGTAAACCAACTTTATAGAAATATGAGAGTATTTCATTCTAAAAATTGATTTGTTCCAATTTGATGCCTCTATGATTTATCATATAATTATAACAACATTTAACTAACATTTATAATAATATTTTAGTTTTTTATGTTCTATGTCATCAATACAAAAACGAGTTCTTAACTACCATTTAACATAAAAAAAAATTATTTTATTTTTTGGGTATTTCTCGAAGTAGAGTGCAATTTCAGATTTCATAAAAACATGTAGTTTCTTGTGGAGTATGCTATCAAAAAAATAATCACAGTTAATGTAAAAATAATATCTTTTCATAAATACTAAAATAATGGTAAAAGTACTATTCTATAAATACTTAATTCATTATAAATGTAGCTCGTATTACCTAGAAAATTAAGGGGCCACTCAGTGGAGTCTCACCAGACATTCAATGGATTCCCAATAACAAATCATTGGTGTCCCATCAGTATGCTATAGGAAAAGTTAGAAACCGATTCTCCAGTAAGATCCCATCTGTTATCCTATGGAGGTGCATTGGCTTGAAAGTGAAGGTGAATATGCATGTCAGAATTGGTATTCCATTATCAGGAAGCCATAGGTAGGCCATAAGATACCCAGTGGAGGCTATTGAGAATCCAATAGAGTTGTGACATGACCCCATAGATTTCCTATATTATCATCATGTATAAATTAAATTTGGTCTTGTTTGGATTCATTTAACCCTCTGAATTCCATAATATCTCAGCACCTTCTACAACATATAAAAGTATTCCCTTATCTTTTGGAGAATTACACTTAATGCAATCAATTATGTCGAGATCAAATCACCAATATATCAATAGCCTTCTCCAAATCCACTAAAAGTTCTATTATCATCTTCTCAATATCTCAAAAACCTCACCTATTCTATAAAATCAATCATCTATAACATAAATCATTATTTTATGTTAATTGTGTGTAATATTGTTATAGGTTTTACTTAATAAAACATCTTCATATTAATAAATAATCATCAATAGGTTCACACATAGAAAAGTGAGGGACTTATTCCTTAGATAATGATGATGTTAATGATGGTGAATTGGAAAAACATTATAACGGATCGGTTCATTGATCACTAATACATTCAATGTACTTATAATAGGGACATTTTGATTCGAGGGGTGGAGACGTAGGGGCTCATATTGAGAAATTGTATAACCCCTTGTCAATTGGGGTATCCCTCACATAAATTTATTACATGATTCATTTATCATATATTTACACACAATCTTCAATTTTTTTTCATTAAAATATTTAATAAACATTGTAATTATTTTTATATATTGTCTATAATTTTTCAACATTCAATCAACTAATTTATTGCAAACAAATTTTATTTAGTAATATTTGTTTTCATTATTACATTAATTTATGAAATGAAATTATCCACATCTAATTCTATATATATTGGATAAAAAATGGTAATTTATTGGAGACTTCATTTTTTGTGAGTCAGAAAATAATATTGAATCTTATAGGTTGATGACACAAGTAAACATACGTCAACATGATATATAGATACTAATATTTTAAATTACATGGTGACCATAAATATTATTTTTTTCTTTAAAACCTATTATTATTTCTTCAAGGGGGTTCTATACATGTGTTATGATGTTAATATAGATCATTTATGCATGGCTTAGAAATTACATTAGTATTTTGGCATAGTGTGATACACACAATGTGTTTCATGAATATTAGTCATGCTTATTTGATTTTATATAATGATATATATTATTATATAGAATGGGGAATAATTATATCTCAAGTCATATTGATAACATAAATTAAATCACTGGTCATCTATATATTTAATAAAACTATGTTAAATATTTTAAAAAAATTATTAACAAGTTATTAAATGTAATATTTTATGATTTATTTAAAAAATTAATTATATAATGAGATTTAATTTGAATAAAAATTTATTATTACAGGTTCGATAAATGATGACGGAGGCAGATGGGCCATGTTAAGGGCTTGTGTGGAAAAATATATTTTAATTAATATAATTTTTTAAAATATTTTTTATCAACAAAATGATATTTAAATATTCACAAGCTGTGGAACTCAATAGAAATAATTAAAATAATAATATTTTCATAGGATATGTGGTTCACATAAAATACATAAAATCAATAATGATCATTATGAAATTTATAATTACATGTAACTATGTGTATTATCAGTGGAATATACTTTTTTATGGATATATGAATTATTCTTCCCAATATATTAACTCTAGAGATCTAAAGATAGAAGATAATTATATCATAATATCTATAAATAATTAGAGGTGATTATCCACATAATATTCAAAATAAATAGAATGAATGTTAGAATTATTCCTACCATAATGTATTCATATTGTGATTGGTTGTGTATAACACAAGGCGACTGTACTCTCCATCCCAGTATGCATAGTTTCATGGCTAATATTCCAAAATTCAGGTAGCACATATGGTTACTAGTATAATAATTATATTTTATACTCACTGTTGAAATAATTGAATTACATAAAATTTTAGCTGAAATCCTCAATTAGTAAATAATAATTATAAGTCCCCACGATTTTAGGGTATGATTACTTTTTTAATAAATTCAATGGAATGTGGTGCAGGAAAAAAACTCAATTTATCACTTGAGCTATGTAATACATCATTACAACATACTGTTCAGTTATGATTCTGACCATCTCCGGAGTGTAATTTGGTAGGTAATTTCCCACTTTCTACCTTCCCAACACAGCTTCCCTATTTCCTTTTTGAAAACCAATTCTGAACACAAAAATATCATAGGGGAAGAAACATGGTAATCTTAAAATGCTATATCATTTCTATATAACAATAAATTAATTTGTGGATATTAATTTAATAATATCATAACTTCTAAAGTTTTTTAAATAGAAATTTGATAAAAATGTAAGGAACTAGACTTAGACATTACATAATAGTGATTTATGTATAGAATTAGACATTGACTATCTTTTAAGGTTTAGAGTTTTAGAGAATTACGCCATAACTATTACATAACATATCAAATATTACAAAGTAGAAACTTCGTATCAATCGAATTTTTTCACTATAATAATATTAATTAATTAAAATAATATTTAGTTTCTTTATATAAATATTCTTAAATAAATCCTTCCTCTTGTGCCTCTTTATACCCTATGAAAAAAATTTCAAAAAATTTGGCTGAGCATAAAAGGCTCAGTAAGGGTTATAAAATTAAGAAAGAAAAACAATCATCCATCTATACATAAAAATTAATGAACTAATACTTTTCGATATTAATACATATTATCTTTAACAAACATCATCAAATCATATGACACATGAAAAACACATTGAAGTCAAGAATCATAAAGGTAACATGTGGCATCCACAGCATACTATCACTGTATCTTGTATAGCTATATAGGGAGTTATGTTTGGAATAACCATCATGGAATATTCTCTAAATATCTTCGTAGAAACAAAAAAATTTACATCCATAACATTACCCAATGAATTGGAGATCTATTAGAGGCTCACCCACCTTGGTTTATCACGGAACCACCCATATAAGTAAACAATTCCCAAGAATCATAATACATTCATAACACGTAAAACAAGCATAAAGGAAAGATAACATTTCTACATTGCAATCACAATATATAATTTCAAGATATTGACATAATAAATTATTTATCAAAACCATTTATAATACCCAAATTTGTAGAAATGGTATATGGTATTTATTTTCATTATTAAAATATTACAGCTTTTTAAACAAGCTAAATATAAAATAATGCTCACATCGGATGAAATTTCATTGTCCACACGTATGTTAAAATGAAACATTATTTTTGCTATTTTGTAAAAATATTCATAGAAAAAATATTATCATTAAATTAAATTAAATATAAAAGGATTTTATTCACTATATAATCGAAATTTTTGAATATATCAAAATATGCCTCAATGAAAGGAGATTGAGACGATGCCCCTTACCTTGAGTCTGAATCTTCACATATGTTCTTTTTCCACCATAAATAATGAAATTAAATAGATTTATACATTATTAAGAACTATTTTAATGTTTATTTTTCTTTTAATATCACTTATAACAACATAATAACCCTTAAAATGTTATTTACGTTCTTATAGGACGTTTTGTCGATATTTGGTACTTGAGTCATAGATTAACTTTTCGAAATTACAAAATGTCCATGTGGAAAAAATTATATTATCTCCAGAATGATATTATTTATTTTAATATCATATAAATCTAGTATATATGTATTTATAATATTTTATAACATATGGATATATGAAATGAAATCCACTATTCATAGAGATGTTAATCTGTACGCACACATGAAAACTAATTTTTTTCATAATAAATAAATTAAACATAATTGATACATAAGTATATTATAATTCCAATATAACATCATACAATATATAGCGTACATATGTTCATTGACTTTTGCATTTATATGTTCCATGTATTGAATTAATTAGTCATATCACTTTGAGGAGCGATAGTCTGCACTTCCACAAATAAAATTATCATATTTACACATCATGAAATGAATGAATGTGTGTTTGTAAATAAAAATACCATTATCAGAGATATCATATAAATATAATATATATCATATATCAATATAGTTCCATCATAATTTACCCCATGAGTGGAGGTGGGGGAAAATCGAACAATCCTCGTTTCGTGAGGCAGTAGTTCACCATACACAGAAACAATATGTTCGTATCAATTAGATTGAGGTGTGTGTATGTGTTGTTATAATAATTCACATAAAAAATTGTAGTATATTGTATATACTTTTATATTTATGTAATCAATGAATAAAAAAGTTATATAGAGTATAGAAGTAATGAAACAGAAAGGAACTTTATAGAAGACGCTTCCCCTAAAACGTGTCACTCCCTTAGATTTGAGCCATATAATTTCATTGAAATGATTTATGCCTAAGTTATGGATTCTAAGAATATATGGAAGTTGTGAGATTATATTTTCTGAGTTCGGAAAATCCAATAGTCTTTATATGTGTGATTAAATGGGCGATGGTTATGCCCTTTTATAAGAGGGAGGAGGGAATATTATGAAAGGTTCAAAGTATTATTTTATTATAAAATGAGTTTCAGTTTCAAAAGGTAATAGAGTAATTTAACTAAAATAGAGGATGATTTTGGGTCCAAAATATCTCAAAAAATAGGTTTTATACATGTCTAGGTCAAAAATATGACCTCATATTTTAGATTTAACCCTTATTTAACTAATTTAACTCTTACCATTTCTTCTTTTATATTCATACTATACGATTAATATAGTTACTATAAAAGGACAATTGAACCACTTGTGGTTCATTAATGTCATTTCAAACATTATTTAAGTCATTTAGTTGAATATTATATTTATAGTACTATTATATCATTTAATAAAATAGTATTTGTTTTTTAAAAACATTTATTTCTATTTATATACTCTTCATATCGTGACGTTTTAAAAATCCATAACAACTTGATTATATTGAAAAAAGAATCATTAAATTAAATATATAAAGCTATAATCGTCCATAAAATTATTTTATGTCATAAAATGCTTTAAAATATAATTTTACTATTTATTATATCATTTATCTAAATCATTCATTAATTATTAAATCACTACTTTAACGTTGTCTCATAAATATAATTATTTATATGATGTCTGAAAATATTAAATAAAATACAATTTTATAGGAAATATTTGTATCCTTATAATGAATATTTATAGTCTAAACTATGAATTATATAACCTTATATAAATTTATTTACTAAAAGATACATGTTTATGTTACATTTTTCTTTACATTGAATTAATTCTTATAAAATGTTATTATGAACCTAAAGTGGATCCATGTGGTCCCAATATCGACCCAAGGATTCCTATGGTTGGACGTATCCAATAAAATAGGATTAAGACATGTGTTAGGTTAGTTTAATATTATTTTATTATTAATTTTCACTCTTATTTAGCAGATTTACCCTTTAACCATGATGATTATAATAATTACTTAAGTTACAATTCATAATTTTAAAAAATAAAAGTTACCAATTTACATAATTTAGACCTACAGTTTTGAAATATAAAATATATTTTTTCAAATTCAAAACTCAGAAGTTGAAGTAATTAATTTATAATTAATTCCCGTTGTCAAAAACAAAAAGTGTGTTTTCTAAAAGTAAAAACTATCCAGATATTGACATGTGTTTACATCAAATATCTATGTAAAATTACTACCAATGACCAACATTAGATTAAATGATAAAAATATAATGTAATTATGCTTTAAAATCAATATACAATGACAATATAAATACATTAATAAATTATATGAAAAAATAGTTTTGACTAAAAATGTGATATTTTTTACAATTAATTAAAAAATGAACTTTATCATCAAAATTCCAGAAATTTAACTAAAGTAAATTTTGATTCCCCGATTCTATATAACATTTTTATTTTTATTAAATAGTACAAAATGTGACAAAAACTATATTTAAAAAATGTTCTCCATCAAAAGGCGGCAAAACAACATTTTAAAAATATTGGAGTATTTAATGCTTAAAATCATATTCATTCTAATTTGAAGAAACTAAGATTTGTCATATAATTGTAAAAACAATTAACAATTACCTATAATAACATTGTAGTATTTATGGTCATTCCCATAAACACAACCGCTAGGTTTTAACTACCATTTAAAATAATAATATTATTATTTTATTTTATTGGTATTACTCGATGTTTTTTTGAGATGTAAGATTTCAATGAAACATATTATTTCATTTGGGGTACGCTTCCAGATAAATCCTACCCTTTAATGTAAAAAATAATATCTTATTCATAAATTTTAATAGAATATAAAAATTTATTATTCAATAAATACATCTGTCCCTAAAAATGTATCTCGTATCGCATTGAAATTCTATGGTCCACTCAGTGGAGTCCCACTAGCCAGTCAATGGATTCCTAATAACTAATAATTAGAATCCAACCACCCATATGGAGAAGAAGTTTGAAACCGATTCTCTTGTAAGATCACATCCTCTATCCCTTGGAGGAGCATTGTCTAGCAAGTAGAGGTGAATATTCAGGTTAATATGGGTATTCCATTATCTGGAAGCCATAAGTAGGACATCAGCTACTCGATGAAGGATATTGGGAATATAATAGAGTTGTTATATCAGATCCTATAATACATATATTATCATAATGTATATAATTAATTTAGTCTTGTTTGGGTTCATTTAACCTGCTTAATTCCATAACATCTTCGCACATTCTACAACATATTAAACGATTCCCTTAGACTATGAACAACTACACTTCCTCCAATCCATTAAGTCATGATCAAATCACCACAATATCTCTATATCTCTCCAAATCCTTTCAAAGTGATATTATCATCTTTTCAAAATCTCAAATTATATCACCCATTTTATAACACCACTCTTCTAAAACATAAATCATTATTTTAGGTTAATTGTGGGTAATACTGTTATAAGTTTTACATAATACAATATCTACCTATTAATATACATTTCCCAATGGGATTGAACCTTAAAAAAGTGAGGGATGAATTCCCTAGCCAACGATGATGTTTATGATGTTGACCAGAAAAAAAAATTATAATGGATCAGTTAATTGATCACTAATACATTTAGTAGATTTATAATAGGGACTTCTTTATTATAGAGGTGGATATCAGGGGATCACATTTAGCAATTGTTGAACCCCTTATCAATTGGGGTCTCCGAAACATAAATTTTTTAGATGACTCATTTATCATAAATTTACACAAATTCGCTATTTTTATTTTTCCATTTAAGGATTCAATTAATGTTTTTATTATTTTTATATCATGTACTAACTTTTTCAACTATAGATCAACTAATTTATCACAAAAAATTTTTATTAGATAATTTTTGTTTTCTTTTATTACATTAATTTTTAAAATGTAATTCACTTACCTCCTTCCATATATATCTGAGAAAAATGGTGGTTTATTGAAGAGTTAAAGTTTTGTGAGTTATAGAATAATATTAAATCATATAGGTTGAGACAAAAGTACACATCCTTCTATATGATATTTTTGGACAAAACATTTAAATTATATGGTGAACAAAAATATGATATTTTTTTGTTTACACCATTAAATGTTTTCTTCATGGGGGGTTTTTACATGTTTTAAGATGTTAATCTAGATATTTTATTGTAAAGACGCAGAATTCCCGTGGATTTTTTCTTAAATAAATGGGATTTTTACGAGTCCACAGTTTCTGATGGATCTCGATTCCACAACCCGGTTGTGTCTAAAATCAATTTCTGAAGTTTTGCTCTGATATGTTCAGTAAACATATGAGTGGGTTTTTATAACGTTTGAACCAGTGCTCGGAATGGAAATCTGATGGCACTTTTGAACTCACATCCCCATTTTCGCAGAAGAAGACTTTCACTTCGAGGGTAGTGACTCAAGAAGAAAATTTAGTTTTTGGATTTTTTTAAAAAACAATAAAATAAAGTACAACACATTATTTTATTTTTAAGCTTCCATGTG
The DNA here is from genome assembly GCA_963277665.1 of Viscum album. Taxonomy (NCBI): domain Eukaryota; kingdom Viridiplantae; phylum Streptophyta; class Magnoliopsida; order Santalales; family Viscaceae; genus Viscum; species Viscum album. Next base: position 972,445,115 of record OY728151.1, on the reverse strand, counting down.
TTGAGTATGTTGGTTAAAACATACCCTTGGAGGTTGGTGGTGGGACTGCCACACACTAACCTCTCAAGAGAGGTTATGGTGGTGGGGCCCACCCAAGTATAACCTCCCATGGGAGGTTATTTGAGGTGGGGACCACCCGAGTCACAAAACCTCCCTATTAATGATATGGGCGGGGACCACCCGAGCCCTATTGATGGTGGAGGATGAAACCTCTCCACTCTCCCTCATTAATGAGGGAGAGCCTATGACCTCCCTGTGCAAATTAATTATGCCAACGCTTGTGTTTTAATAAGGAGGGCCTCCTAGAATCCTCCGAATTAATGAAAACAAAACTCATGTAATTAATTTGGAGGAGCCAGTATTTTAATTCTCTTTTTGGAATTATGTGCCAACACATAAAATAACAGGCAAACTATTATTTTATTTGTGTTGGAATTCTCTTCTGGTGGGATTGTTGGAGAATGATCCTAACGTTGAACTTTTGTCCCAATGAAGAACGCGAAGAATGAAAAAACATAGGCGATGCTTTTCTTCTCAAACCTTCTTCCATGGACCCCATTCGACATGGACGTCATCATCTACCATGGATTGTCGGCCACCCTTCGACGACGTCAACAATCGACTTTCGGAAAATAAAAGGTAAGAAGTTTTGTGTTATTTTATCTTTGAATATAAACCTGGTTCTTTGTCAAACAAAGATATGGTATGAGAATGGCTAATTTCTATCATCAAAATGAGGAGGGATTGGGACACATGAACATGGTCTGACCCTCCCCTTGTTTTTTCTTGTTCGATGAGGATAGATTGAAAAAGAGGAGACGACGACAAAGAAGGCGAACAAGGGACGTGCTACCCGCGGCCTCCACGAACCACGCCGCCCCCGCGGTGCCCCGACATGCTCCCCGCAGCCCAGCGCACTACCCGCTTCCGCGGTGCCCCGCCGGCGCGCTCCCCGACACCCCTACGCCCCTCCGATGCACTTCCTTTGGCCCCCACGCCCCGCCGACACGCTGCCCTGTTCCCCCACGCCCCGTCGACGAACTACCTGGCATCTCCGCGCCCCGCTGGCCCCCTTCCCAGTGCCCCCGCACCCCACTGTCGGCCTGCCGACACCTCCGTGCCCTACTGTCAGCTCGCCCGGCCCATGTAGGCACACTTCCCGGCACCCCGGCGCCCAACATGGTGCACCCACTACCGGCCGGTGACTAGCTATCCTACACGCGCCCGGCACGGCCTGCCTGCTATTCTCCTAGCCACTGGCCTCCCAAGTCGGCCTGAAACATCCCCCATGGTGTCACTTACCGAACCGGCCTGATCTCTCGGGCCGAGTAAACGATCCGTCTACGTGGAACCTATCGGGCCGAACCGCCCTCGTGGTCTACTGGGCCGGGCGCAACAGACCGGGTCCAAACATAGCGGTCTAACCCACCCAATGGGCCAGGTCAACCTAGTGAATCTGACCAGGTCGACCCAGACTGGGTCAGCCGTACTAGGTTGGGCCGAGACGGTCCGGCCAGGTCGGACTGGACCTGGGCCCTTTACTGAACCATTAATTTCTTGGGCCATATCATTGGCCCCATATGTCCATTTTACGAACCATCAGTGGCGCGGGTATTAATGGAGCATATTCGTCCTATTGAGTATACAACACTGGAGTTCGGGGTATAGTTGAGTCATGTTCAGGTTGGTTCGTAAACGAATCCAACCGGGCCCCCGGGTCTAAAATGCTAATAACTCACTTACCGAGCGTCTGATTGACATGTCGTCTGTTGCGTTGAGACCCCTATGATGTGTAGGTCCTTTGATATACTTATACGTGAGACTTCTTGACACTTGGAGTATCGACTAGTAGCTCGTGGAGTGGATCCTTTTGGTGACGAGCAGGCTGAGTACAGAGACCTAGTAGCTATAGAGCTGATGACTGCTTGACAGATTCCACTTGGAGTGACTCGACAAGCCTAGTGGGGAGTTCCCGGTGTTTGGTGGGAGACCCATGGCAGACGAAGTTCCTGGTAGTTAGTATAAGAATCTTGGCACTTGACAGGAGGATTACCCTTGTAGGCTATTAGGGGGAGCACCCAATTTTGGCGGCTGACGCACAGTGGACAAAGTGCCTGGTAGTTGGCAGTAGACTTGCGGTACTCGAATGGAGGAGTACCTCAACAGTCCAAAGTTAGTGAGATGTGTCTCGGTGTCACGACATGCCCACAATACTCGACAGAGGATGAGTTCTCCAGCAACCATGGGTTCGATAATAAAAATCTAGGTTTGAGCCGATACAATGAACTTTGTGTTTTCCTCATGATTGAGATGGGTTACTTGATAATTTAGGAATATGTATGGGAATATATCTATGTAATGGTTATCCATTGAAATCATTATTTTTGGTTTATCCTTGATAGATTTTGTGAGACCTTTAGGGTCTCGGGGTCCCTACTGGGTATCGTTATACTGACAACTGCAGGGGCTACTTCTGCACCTTGTTGTGTTGGATGCAGATGATGACCAACGCTGATGGAGGCCAAGAGCACTAGGACTAGACGGTACACAGATGAGGACCTTACCATGTATAAATACATGGTGGAGTTTGACGGACATGGTGTGGTGTGGACGCCATCTGTACCTACCCTTCAGGTAGGAACCCCGGAGGACGATCCAGGAGCTGCTTTCTACTTTCTAGTTGTTAGACCCTTTTTCAGTTGTACTTGTTTTCAATTGTATTTGTACTTTACAGTTGGGATTTTATTCAGTCCCCCCTTTACTTCCAGTACTCTTGTTATATGGGTTTTACATAGTGTTTACTTCCACTTGTACAAAGGTTGTGTGTTATTACTATTTATAATGGAAATGCCTTCCCTATTTTAGGGATTTATGACTTTGGTGCTAGTCGCTAGCTCCTGGCCTATGGAAGGCAGGCTTGGTGTAGTCACGATATGGGACCAGGGGACAGGTCATGACAAATTGGTATTAGAGGACTTCATCTCTACGATAGAACTTATGACTCTGATATTTATTTTCATTGAAGCAATAATGTGAAGTGTACTAAGTGTGGTTTGCATTTCATGGAGTGCAGTGTTGGTGAGAGTGGCCGACATATCCATACACCAGAAACCTGAATTTTTATTTCTGACTCAGTGGAAAAAAACACTGATTGCGTGTGTATGTATTTATAAGTTTTCATTAAGTCATCTCAAACCTGGTCAGCTCACCAGGTATAGTCTATTGACCGAATCACATCTGTTTCTTTCAGGATGCCTCCCTGCAGACGACCAGTTAGAGCCCTGAGAGTTGTATGTACGGACAGACCACCGAGCGACGATGCCTTAGTAAATGGCCCTCTTCAATTTTAAGCACCAGCAGAGGCACCAGCGGTACTACTTCTCATTGGGACATAGATGCCACCAGCCCCAGCAGCAGACGATGCACGTCGCTTAAGAGCGTTTCATGAGTTCCAGCGCCAGAGGCCACACATGTTCCAGGGAGTGATGGACCTACAGGAGGATGAGGATTAATAGGAGTCTATAGTGAGAGCTTCATACTGGGAGGGACACCAACCTACTTCATGGTAAGCCTTGCTGCCAGCCTTCTTCAGGCAGTAGCAGGCAGATGGTGGATCCTGATGCTCCAGATGCTTGACGAGGCAACACATCTACGGGCAGACTATGAGTGCCTGTTCCAGACGGTGTTTTTACTATCCACCCATAGATCGGTGCAGATACATGAGCTACTACATCTACAACATGGTAGCGTGATGTTGGCGTAGTACTCAGTGAGGTTTACTGAACTCTCATGCTACTCCACTGATATGGTACAAGACCCATTCTTCAGGGCCCAGACCTTTGAGAAAGGACTCAGGTGAGAGATTAGAGCTTCAGTTCTCTCCCACAACATCCCGATGCAGATAGGAGTATTGGTGTGAGCCCTCCTAGTGGAGAGTTTCTTTGATGAGCAGTCTCCAGCAGCGAGACCCACCAATATTTGACTTGCAGTGGAGTCTTCTGCTGGTGGTAGTAGACAGATGACGCAGAGGTCCAAGAGGACCAGACCCATATTTGGTCGACTGCATGACTCAGGATCGATTATGTGGGGCACACAGTGTGGTCACAGATCCATTCATGCCAAGAGCATACAGTGTTACTCATGCAGGGGGTTTGGTCACATGGCTCGTGATTCTATGACCCGCCACTCTGATGATGAGCAAACATTGAGGGACCACCCAGGCGGAGGTAGAGGTATGATCAAGGCGGTCCGCAGGGTGAAGGAGGATGTGGCAGAGGAGCTGGCCGTGCAGCTGGGGGTGGACGAAATTACGAGGTACTACCACCACCACCACCATGAGGTCCACCCCGACCCCAAGGAGCGGGTGGATAGGGTAGAGAACAGCTTCAGGAAGCTGAGGCCTATGATCACGGTGCTTTAGAGATGATTCAATGTACGATTTGTGTCTACTTATCCATTGCTGCAATTCTTATAGAGACAAGTTCCAGTCACTCTTTCATTACCACTTCCCCTGTTTGGAGGTCAAAGATTCTGAAAGATTCGTTGGTTCTATACTTACGGCTAGAAAATCCTAAGAGAGATGATTCAATGATTACGCACTGGTGTCGGATGTGCGAGATTACTCTAGGAGGCGAGATCTTTGGCTAGGATCTACTAGTAGAGGCGTCAAGGCCTTAGGATGTCATCTTGGTTATGGACTAGTTCTCTACAGTCTATGCTCAGATCGACTTTATTAGACGAAAGTTTGGTGTGTCTAAAATTATGGGACCTGGTTCACCTTCACCGTGTGAGAAGGGAACCTTTTCTGCATAGGACGGACTTACTCAGAGGAGGGTGCAGCCGATCACTCAAAAGTTCGCTTTCCATACCCTCAGAGCAGTTGATTTGGAGAGTCTAGAATATCCTTCATTAGTGGACCAATACATGGATTTTTTCCCTGAAGATGTTCCAGGACTACCTCCTCATAGAGAGGTGGACTTCTACATTGAATTGTACCTTGGGACGACACCGATATCTACTCTAGCATATCAGATATCTTCTGTTGTGCTTCGTGAGCTGCGGGTACAGGTAGAGGACTTACAGGGAATGGGATTCATCTGTCCTAGTTTTTCTCCCTGTGCAGCCCCAATTCTGTTCGCTAAGAATGTGGATGGAACTTGAGGCTCTACGTCGACTATTGTCGCCCGAACCAGGTGACTGTGAAGAACAAGTACCCACTCCCGATAATTGAAAATATATTTGATCAGCTCAAGGGAGAACAATGCTTCTCAATGATAGACCTCAGATCAGGCAATCACCAGCTTAGATTTCGAGATGAGGATGTGCAGAAGATGAAATTCTTGTGTCGGTATGGCCACTATGAGTTCTTGGTTATGCCCTTAGGTGTAACCAATGCTTTATCAGTTTTCATGAGTCTCATGACCAGGATCTTCCAGCCTTAACTCGATCTCCTTGTCGTAGTCTTCATATACGACATACTGATCTACTCGAATACTTAGGAAGAGCATGCATACCATTTTTAGGTAGTACTAGACACACTCCAAGAGCATCAGATTTATGGTAAACTCTCCATGTTCCAGTTTTTGATTCGATAGGTTCACATTTTGGGGCCTGTCATCTCAAAGGTTGATGTTACAATGGATCCATCAAATATCTAGGTGGTACTTGCATGGGAGCCACCCAGGAGTGTGATGTACGATGTTTCTGGGCTTAACTGGATACTATCACAGGTTCGTTCCTAACTTCTCCAGAGTTGCAGCACCACTATCATCCTTGAAGAAGAAGGGGAAACCCTTCATGTGGTCAGAGAGATGCCATTAGAGCTTTAAGGAGCTTAGGTAGAGGGTGAAAAGTGCCCCCCATTTTGAGTCTTCCAGAGGAATTCATAGGGTACATAGTCTACTACAACACATCAGGGACTGAACTCGGATGTCTACTAATATAGGAGTGAGCAGTGATCGCATATGGTTCTCGGTAGCTGATAAAGCATGAGAAGAACATTACTACCCATGACCTGGAGTTTGCAGTAGTGGTCATCACCTTGATGATTTGGTGGAACTATCTGATGGGTGAACATTTTACCATGTAATCTAATCACAAGAGTCAAATGTATATCTTATCTCATTAGGACCTGAACCTGAGACAATGATGATGGATTGAGTTCTTCTAGGACTATGAATTCAAGATAGTCTTTACTCTTGGTAAGGGGAACGTTGTTGCAGATGCACTCAGTAGGAGGACTGGTATACAACTACCAAGAGAGGCGACATAGTAGCTGGCTGCCTTATAGATATCCTTTGTAGATAGAGATGGAGAATCCTATCTACAATATCTTACAGTCACTCCCCTGATTCTTCAGTGAGTTAGGAAGATGCAACATGGGGACACTGACTGCAAGACGCAACGTGCTCAGATATCCACAGGGAAGGAACCTGATGGATTTTATGAAGGTGGGGAGCACGTCATCCTCTTCAGAGGACGTACCATGGAAATAGTCTGCATTTAGAAGGAAGTTTTGAGAGAGTTCCACACTTCCCCTCTTTCGGGACATCCAGGTGTGGTGAAGATGTACTAGGACCTTAGACAATAGCATTGGTGTCCATGTATAATGAAGGCGGTAGTGGATTCTGTCTCCCGGTGCCTCACTTGTCAGTAAGTGAAGGCAGACACCAGGTATCGGCAAACTTGCAACATCCCTTAGAGGTCCCAAAGTGGAAGTGGTATGGGATATACATGGAATTTGTTACGGGTCTTCTACATACATATAGAAGTCATGATTCGATATGGGTGATTGTTGACTAACTCACCAAGTCGGCCCACTTCCTACCAATCAGAGATCAGGGCTCAGTAGATAGCTTGTGACTCCTCTATGTACAAGAGATTGTGAGTTTGAATGGAGTACCTTCTTCTATTGTCTCCGACCGTGAGGCACAGTTTACTTCTAGAATATGGAAGGGGTGGCAGGATGCTTTCGGGATATTGCTTCACTTAAGCACCTCCTTCCATCCTTAGACAAATGGTCAGACGGAGAGAACCATCCAGGCCCTCTAGGACATGCTCCGTGCATGTGTCCTCGACATTGGTCACAACTGGGAGGATCACCTACCTTTAGCGGAGCTTTCCTTCAAAAATAGCTATCACATTACCATAGTTATGGAACCTTTTGAGGCCTTGTATGGTCGGCCTTGCAGATCACCACTGTGCTGGATAGACCCAGGGGAGTCCGCACTAGTGGGACCAAAGATGGTACGGGCTACCATAGAGAAGGTGCAGATCATCCAGGAGCAAATGAAGACTACATAGAGTAGACTGATGGCATATGATGATAGGAGACAGAGACCTTTGGAGTTTGAGGATGGTGACCACGTCTTCCTACGGGTCTCACCATGCCAATATCTACAGAGTTTTTTCCGGTGTGGTAAGCTATCTCCATGATTAATTGAACCATTCCAAGTCCTCTGTAGAGTAGGTGAGGTGGCGTACCTCTAAGATCTTCCCCCTCAGTTGCTCCGGGTGCACGATGTCTTCCACGTATCTCAGCTGGGGAGATATATGCATGACCCATCCACATCATCGACCATGGAGAAAGGACATTGATGACGGGGCGACTTTCATAGAGGTTCCGGTGGAGATTGAGGATCAACAGGAGCGGGTCCTACGTGGTCGGTCGTTACCTATGGTGTGCGTTCGTTGGAAGCACGAGAACCTCCAGGAGAGCACATGGGAGAGGCAGGCTCAGATGCATCCTTAGTACCCCCATTTGTTCCATTAGTTCGAGTAGTATCTTATTGGGACGTAAATACCTATGGTGGGTAGAATGTAAATACCTATATTTCCCGTGGAAATTATTTTTAAAAACATAGGAATTTTACGAGTCCACATTTTTTGACGGTGCTCAATTTCGAGGCCTGGTGTGTCCGGAATCAATTTCTAAATTGTTGTTCGGGAATGTTCAGGAGAGAGGGTTTTTTTATAACTTTTGAACCAGTGCATGGAATAGAAATCCAACAACACAGTTGAACTCACAACACCAGTTTTCTCTAAAAAAGACTTTCATTTCGATGATAGTGAGTTGGGAATAAAATTTAGTTTTTTTTATTTTTATAAAACTAATAATAAAATAAATTACAACACTTTATTTTATTTTTAACCTGACATGTGTTGAGTGTGTTGGTTAAAAACACCCCTTGGAGGTTGGTGGTGGGACCGCCACACCCTATCCTCCCATGAGAGGTTATGGTGGTGTGGTCCACCCGATCATAACCTCCCATGGCAAGATATTTGAGGTGGGGACCACCCGAGTCACAAAACCTCCCTATTAATGATAGGGGTAGGGACCACCCGACCCCTACTGATGGTGGAGGATGAAACCTCTCCACTCTCCCTCATTAATGAGGGAGAGCCTTTGACCTCCCTAGGAAAATTAATTAATCTAACGCTTGTGTTTTAATAAGGATGGCCTCTTGGAATCCTTCAAATTAATGAGACAACACTCATGAAATTAATTTGGAGGATTCGGGATTTTATTTATCCTTTTTGAATTATGTTACAACACTAAAAATAATAGGAAAACTGTTATTTTTTTGGGTTGGAATTCTCTTCTTGTGGGATTGTTGGAGAAAGCTCCCAAAGAAGAACTATTCACCTAATGAAGAACGTGAAGAACACGAAGACAGCCAGTGACGCTCTTCATCACCGACTTTCTTCCATAGACCCCCTTCGACGTGGGATGTGATCATCTACCACGGATTGTCGGCCATCATTTCGTGATGTCAACGATCAACTACCTGTGGATCAAAGTTAGGGAGTTTTATGATATTGTATCTTTGAATATAAACCTCGTTCTTCCTCGAACAAAGATATGGTATTAGAATCGCCAATTTCTATAATTGTAACGAGGTGGGCTCAGGCCACACGAACACTGTCCGACCCTCCCCTTATTTGTTCTTGTTCTATAATGATGGCTTGGAAAAGAGGAGATGGCGATGAAGACGACGAAGAAGGGCAGCGCTACCCACGGCCTCCGTGAAATGCACCACCCCCACGACGCCCAAGGGTGCTTCCCGCGCCCACGCATGTTGGCCTGGAGTGCTGCACGCGCACCCCGCGCGCTCCCCGACTCTGCCGACACCCCGCCGACACGCTTCCCAGAACCCCAGCACCCCACCGGTGCATTGTATTGCTCCCCACCGGTACGCTGCCCGGCGACCCCGCTCACCCACGCCCTGTCGGTGCCCTGCCCAGTGCCCCTGCGCCCCTTCAGCGGCCTACCCGGCACCCCGGTGCCCTGCCCGGTGTACTCGCGGCCTGCCTGCTGGCCTCTCGAGATGACCCACGATGTCCGCTGCAGTGTCGCTGGCTGATCTGGCCCGGTCTCCCGGGCCGAGTTACCGAGCTGCCTACGTGGCGACTATCGGTACAAACCACCCTAGCGGTCTACTAGGGCGGGCCAAGCAGACCGGGTCAAAACATAGCGGGATGACCCATCCAATGGGCCGGGTCAGACCCAGTGAGTCTGATTGGGCGACCTAGACTAGGTTTCCCCATACTGAGTGGGGCTGAGATGGTCCGACCGAGTCGGACCGGACCCAGGCCCATAACTGGCCCATTTTTTTGGTCCATCTCTTTTGCACCAGATTTCCGTTTGATGAACTGTCAGCGGTGCCGGTATTCGTGGAGCATAGTCATCCCTTTGAGTATACCCCACTAGAGTTCTGGGTATAGTTGAGTCACGATGAGGTTGGTTCATACACGAATCCAACCAGGCCCCTGGACTAAAATGCTAATAACTCACAGACTGTGCATTTGATTGATGCGTTGTCTATTGCGTTGAGACCCCTATGATGTGGAGGTACATTGAGATACATCTACATGAGACTTTGTGACACTTGAAGTATCAACATATAGCTCATGGAGTGGATCCTTTTTTTGACGAGCTGACAGAGTGCGGAGACCATGTAACAGTAGACCTGATGACAGCTTGACCGATTCGACTCGGAGTGAGTCGACTAGCCCAGTGGGGAGCGCCCAATATTTGGCGGCAGACCCATGGTGAACGGAGAAATTGGTAGTTGGAAGCAAACCCATGGTACTCGACAGGAGGGGTACCTCTATAGGCTATTAGGGGGAGCGCTTAGGATTTGGCGGCAGACCCACAGTGGACAGAGCACATGGTAGTTGGAAGCAAACACATGGTACTGGACATGAGGAGTAACTGAGCATTCCAAGGCTAGTTAGATGATCCTCGGTATCACGACAGACCCACTATACATGACATTGGAGGAGTTCTCCAACATCCATGGTTTCGATAATGAAAATATCGTTTTAGCTGAGTCAATGAAATTTGTGTTTTCCTAATAATTGAGATGGGTAACATGATAACTTAGGTATATGTAATGGAATATACCTAAGTAATGGTTATCCTTTGAAATCATACATTTTGGTTTATCCTTGTTGGATTTTGTGAGACCTTGAGGGTCTCAGGGTCCCTACTGAGTATCCTTATACTAACCCCTGCAAGGGCTATGCCCGCACCTCGTTGTGTTGGATGCAGACGACAGACAGAGCTAACAGAGGCCGAGAGCACCGGGACTGGACGGTACTTGGGGGAGGAAATTACAACGTATCGATACACGGTGGAGTATGACAGACATGGAGTGATGTGGATGCCATCTATACCTACCCTTCAGGTAGGAATCCTGGAGGACGATCCAAGAGCTGCTTTTAGCTTTCATCTGTTTGTCCCTTTTTTAGTTTTAATTTATTTCAGTTGTTATGGTACTTTACAGTCGGTCTTGTATTCCGGCCCCCCTTTACTTCCAGTACTCTTGTTATACAGTTTTTTACTTAGTGTTTGCTTCCACTATTACTCTAGTTGTGTGTGTTTAAAATTTATAAAGGCAATGCCTTCCAAATTTTTCGGATTTACGCCTTTGGTGCTAGTCACCAGCCCCTGGCCTATGGAACGCGGGCTTGGGGTAGTCACGATACGAGCCCCGAGGGACGGTTCATGAAATTTATGCATATCTTAGTATTATATTAATGTAATGGCATAGTGTGATACATATTATGTGTTTCATGAATATTATTCATGATTATTTGTATTTATATAATGATTTATATTATTATATATACTGAGGAATAAAAATTACTCAAGTTATATTGATCACATAAATTAAATCACTTGTTATTTAAATTTGAAATAAAAATGAGTTAAACTTTTAAAAATGATTTATTAACAAGTTAATAAAACTAATATTATATAATTAATTTAGTAAATTATTTATATAATGTTATCAAATTGGAATAAATATTTATTATTCCAGATTTGATAACTGATGATGGAGACCGATGAGATGAGTTAGGAGCCTATGCGGAATGATATATTTTAATTAATAAAATATTAAAAAATAATGTTTATCAAGGAAATTATATTTAAATATTCATATGCTAGTGCACTCAATATAAATAATTAAAATAATATTATTATTATATTATATGGGGTCCACATAAAATAAATAAAATCAATAATGATCATTGTGATATTCATAATTATTTATAACAATGTATATTATCACTGTAATGCTGTTTTCTGTGGATATGTGAATTAATCTTCCCAATATATTCACTCTAGATTACTATCTAAAGACAAAAGAAAATTCTTTCATGAACTATATAAATAATGATAGTTGAGTATCCACTTAATTTTCAAAAAAAAAAAAAAATTTGTGTTAGAATTAATCATTCCAGTAGGAATTCATATTGTGATTTATGGTGAATGACCCAAGACGATTGGACTTCCAACCCAGTATGTGCGGTTTTATGGGTGATAATCTGAAATTAATGTACCACATATGCTTAATGCTATAAGATTTATATTTTATAAATTTTTTTTAAACAATTGAATTACATTAACGGTTAACTGAAATCATCATTTGGTAAATAATTATTGTTTGACCCCCACGATTTCGAGGTTTGATTTCTTTTTAAATAAGATTAATAGCTTACGCTGCATTAATCAAAATGTTAAAACGCACCATGATCTGTTAACCTAGCCATTTAAATAGTATTTATGAATGGTATTAACAGAAATGTATAATTTAGGTATATTCTAATCATATTTTAAATTTCCTAGATGATTATATAAAAAATTTATTTTATGCATAAAAACTATATTTTTTTTAAAAAAAAATAATTTTATAACATTTTAATTGAACACTTATTTTAAAACTAATTTTAGAAATTTTAGAAATTTTAGTTTCTAAAATGGGAATGAATTTATAAATTTTAATATCAAAATTATCCTAGGGAATTTTTTTTTCTAAAACTCATTATTTTGTTAATATTGAAAAATACTGCATTGAAGTTAAAAATGAGTTTTCATTTAAATAATTATAATAAATTAAATTTATTTTTAAAGTAATAATTGATAAATAAGACATATATTAATATAATTTAGTTCATTATAATCATTTTTACTTTCGAATTAGATATAAAAACTTTTTGAACATTGAAACGTATCTTTTACCAGCATTCTCACCACATCTTCAGGAATCATGTTAAATGTAATTTAGCCACTTCTACGAATTGAATTTGGAAAAATGGAATCAGAAGGATTTAAGAAGTATGATATTTTTTATCTAATATGACTAAATTATTGTTTTTGGATATTATGAATAATAGGTTTTATGAATAATTATTTTCCTCAATTAAAGGTAAATCATTCAATTAATAGTATATATAATATTATAATATTTTAAATCTAACCTAACACTTTTCATAATATCATTGGATGAGTGAGACTAAAAAAATAAACATTATGCTAAAATCTTAACCTTTTTCATCCATTTGGTTTACAATTTGACATTTATTATACTCTATTTACAGATTAGTTGAAAATGAAATACTCATGTTTTTAATAAGTATTTATTTTTATTACATGGTTTTAAAAAATAAAAATTTTAGTATAAATATTTATTTTATATATAATGCATTTAAATTCATTATGATAAGTTATTTTTAATTTTTAAGGAATAAATCATTTAATTTATTCCTTTAACAATGATGATGCACTAATTGTCTAATTAAAATATAAAATAATTATTTTATAAATTTATTAAAACAAATATAATTTGAGTTATTTAATGTCATATAAAATTTCTATTGATTATTTTTTCTTGTTATAAATGTTTTAAAATTCTTGGATCTCATTTATCTTGTTGTTTGGGATTTTTTATAAGACATGGGAGAATATAGTGTAAAAATTGATATTATACGTATTTTAAAATAAATAATATATAAATAAACGATATAAAATATATAACAATTAAAAATTATGAAAAATGATTGGGATTACTCTTAAAATTTCATTAATTAAGCATATAGTGTTTTTTTTTTGTAATTTTATTGTAATATCATTAACCCTAAATATATAAATTACATGGTATAATAGTAAAAATTAAAGGGGTTAAATTGGTGTTAAAAAAGCCATAAGGATTGAAGAAATAATAAAAAAATGATTATAATTTATTTTATGAGATGTATTCGACCCTTAACACCTTAATATTGAATTTAACTTGTTTAATAATCTCTTTTCTATGAAAATAAGTTATATATTCTTTAATGTCAAATTTACTTACTAAATGTCACTCTCTTGAATATAATATATTTTGTGTGTGCACATAAAAAAAACCAATAAATGACTAAATAAAAATGTCTATATTGATAATAATGTTATTAATTTCATTATATAATTTTATTTTGAATTATTAGAACTTATATAATTACATTAAATTTCTTTTCAATGTAAAAACAATATTTTTTTAATTAATAGAAAAATAAAATAATTGATTTTTATAATATTAATTTCAAATTTTTCTGGATTATTTAATATCTATAATTAATATAATATATCTATAAGATATATTATATATGTTTTATATAATTATACTTTGATTCTCACTTTTTATTGATGTATTTAATTTCAAATTAAACGAATAGTATTAAATTTGACAACAAAGATATTTTATAGAATTAATATATTATTAAAATATTTAAATAGCCCAAAAATATAAAATAAACACAAATGGGGTTATAAATGGATGATAATATATTAACCAATCAATTATATCTCAAATTTAGTTTTTTGGCAATAGAATAGCCGTAAGATATTTTAATATTTTTCGGATTTCCAAAAGTACCCCTCACCTCAAACATATAAGAGAACCTCCTCCCTAAATTCTTCACTCCACAATGAGACTTATATCTAGACCAATCCAACCCAATTTCACATATAAAAAATATTATTTCTGTTTTGGAGGTCCTGGACTTCCAAAAAGACCATCCCGAGTTTATATAAGAGGATATCCGAAGCAAATCCACTAAAGAAGAGGTTATTGTATTACCAATTTATTAAAATAATTTTCTTCTTCTACTTCCTTTTCCTATGTTGTTTATATAAAAATGTAATAACTCTGATATAATATTTAATGAAGGGATTTTGTTAAGATTATGGGACAACCATATTCTTCCTTTTAAATATCCAACAAAAAATATATCATTATGTGTATGTACGTACAACATAAAATCACAAGAATGCATTGTAATTTTTTTATCAGGTATACATTATTTTTATGGGTATAAATATCAATATAATGATATAAATAATAATAATTACATGATATTTATTATAAAAAATTAATATACCAACCACTTCTATACCTATTTACTAGTAAGTGAATGTTACCATTGCTCATGCGTACGTACGACATACCATATCCAAGAAGTTATGAGATTCATCCTCCACATTAACCATTAAAGAATTACTAATTAATATATATTATAAATAAATATAATGTTTATTAAGTTAATATAAATATTTATATGACTGCAATATATCTCATTCATAAGAAACCTGACAGACACGAAAAATCATACATAGAAAATTCAAGTAGTTAACAAGTGAAACAGTGCTTAAAATGAAATATTATACACAAAATATTGTAAGAGTATAATATACGTATGTATCTAATGGGAAATATTTATAATCCATGTACATGATTCTTAGAAATGTATTAAATATATTTCCATTAATATACAATAATTATTTTTTTGTCATTTTTACTCTTGTTTTAATTTTTATAAAGTGGTTTTAAAGGAATGGTTTTTTTTCATTTTCCTTATAATGTTTATTTTGATTTTTTATAATGTAAAAGTAGAATGATTTCGTTAACATATATAAAATTAGTAGATTTTACTTCCATAATTATGTGGTGATTATTTTTTTTCTATCATTCCAATATTTCTTTTTTATTTATACTAGAAATGATTTCATCTTATATTTCACATCCCTTTTAGTAAAATTTCAATATAAAAGGGGAATTTCAATCAATATTTTTAAGGATTATATTAGACTATTTTAATATATTTCAACAACCATTGTTGTATTTTATGTTAAATTGAGGTTAATTTATTATTATACTATCAACCATTTTTTTATTTAAGGGTTTATGATATCTTCGACTATGGATGTGCTATTTCGATAACATTCAGGGTGTATGGTTAATGTATTATCAATTCATATTCACATTTATATATACGAATGTTTATGTTGGTTATGTTTTGCCACTCCTATATGGTGAATTCATATGATTTAATATTTAATGGTCACGGCCCACTATATCCCCTATATGCATCGGGAGGTCGCACGAGACAAACTAGTGTGTGTTTTTACTAACATCTTACAAGCTTTGGTATTGTGCATTACCTAAATCCATGATGTTAAATTTATGATACACGACATTATGCATTCCTGGGTTATGATACTAAATATTGATATCACATATGATTATTAAAATATTTGAATATCCATATGAATGTTTATAAGGAATTATTTGATCCATTGTTTCCAAATTATTATATTGATTATATTTAAAATTATCATGTTTCAATTATATAAAATTCTGTAAAGGTTTACGCTTATTTATGATAGCTTCCACTATATTATATATCATTATTGAGAATCTAATCTCACCATTTTCTTATTTTTTATTTTTCCCAAGATACTGAAATGCATAAAATTATTGATATATAGAGTTAATATTTGAATTGTAATGTAAGGTTCATGTATATAATATTGTTTTCAAAACTGCTAATTGGCCTAATCCATTGGGATTCTAATAAAATATATATGCCAATGTAATAATGAAAGGAACCAATTCTAACCTATTAGGTCTAGGTTTGTTATAGTTTGTTTCATAGGGTTGATTGGTATCCACCATGATAACTATATTTAGAAAAACATATAATTTGGACTACAACACTGTGATATACATGGGGATATGTATAGAAGAATGTTGTAGTGTTTTATGAAATATATTATTATTTTTGTCTTCATTGAAATACGTCCCTTTATAAATACCATAGTTTAAAGTAATTTTGGAATATATGTACCTATGGGTAAAAACTACGACAAGGTGTATTGGACTTGACTCTACATAACCTAGTACACAAAAATGGGCTTTACTACACACCTAGTTAGACACTCCCAGGGGATATGTATTGGATAATTTATATTTTCATTACAATCTATTATGATCAGTTTAAATGTAAATGTTTCATTAAAGAATCTGTGTTTATGATTATGAGAATAACTATGAATAAAAATTTAAATTTATGTTTTGTTCATTTTTAATGATTATATGTATTAATATCATATAAAATAATTTAGGTCATTATTTATAAATAACACCTATTATATGGAATTTGAACCTCACTGATGATCATGTTCCATATAGTAACAAGGATCTTATATTTCTTGGTCTTAAGTCAACATTTCCAAGGAAAATATTTCCCCAAGCATTCTCATCATTTGAGGAAAATGTCTTCTTGATAACGATATAGGTAAAGGTTACTAATAGTTTCATGGATTCAGAGAGAAGAATGAGAATAAAATTATAGCTAGGAAAAATATAGATACTGGTTAGATGAAATATAGGTATTTTCCCAAATTTCATAATTGTGGAAATAAAAAATATAGTACATTATTAAAATTAATGGGATTTGGTTACATGTTTTGAGAGGAAGGCCTCCATTATTAGTATAGAAAGGATAAGAAAAATATTTATAATATATAATTCTTCTACATGGAGGATGTGGTAAACTAATAAAATCAATGTTTAATGCATTAATGGAATATACCCCAAAAAGGGTAATGGATCATGGTCAAGATTATCCTACTACTAGAGATTAAGGAAAATGATTAATGTCCATATGTTGGGATTTCATAATTATGTTATGACATTCCATTTATAAGTGTCTTAAGATACATAAATATTATACTATATTAATATTTACATTAATTATTGGAGAGTGTATATTAATTGGTACAATTAGAAGTGAATCATTAAAAAGTTTATCTTTTTTTGACCACATACAGTTAGGGAAAAAGATAACCCATAATATGTTCATTGTATTGAGATAATTATGTCATAATATTGAGATGATTCATTTGCATAAGTTTAATGTTTGAAATGATTTATTTTAAAAATTGGATATTATTGTTTGATCTTATAACTATGATTTATTGGTTACTATGTGTTGACTACTTTAGATTCAACAAACATTTAGGGGATAAAGGATATTCTTGTGAACCATATGATTCATCAAAAGTGCTTAATGCATAACAACTCATCTTTAATATCCACATCTATGTGTATGAAACGAAGTGAAAATAGATCTATGAAAATGGAAATGATGTTATAATTCCTCGATAATAAATTTATTTATTCTTAAAAAAATTCCTCAACTATTGGGAATGGATCTTGAATACAAAAATTATTTATCCATGTACCTTTTTTTCTAATGAATCATATGGTCTCTTATACCATCACAAATTTAAGAGTTTGATAATTTTGACATTCTCCAGACCATGTCCTCTACCACATTCCATCCTAACAACATAGTTAAATTTCACTTATGTGTCCATGTTTTCACACACCTCCAAGGTTCTATTTTTCAAAATCTTATATTTGATGGTAAACATCACATTTTTCCCTCGTATTATGAATATATTTTATTAAACATATTTCTGATGTTTTTCTTCCAAAAAAAATTTCTAGTATCCAATTTTTATTTTATATTTTATTATTTAAATTTAAAGGGAAAAAATTTTGAAGGAGGGAACAATATAACAACTGAATATTTTGAAGTACATATCCTTTTTAAATAAATTTAATATCTTACACTATGTGAAACAATGAATTTGAACCCAGAACAACCTATTAAACTAATCGTTTAAATTATTAAATTTACATATAATATTTTCATCTTTTTTCTCATAAAATTCTATAAGAAAAAATCTAATTTTATGGATAAAGCGATATTTTCTAAAAAAATGAAATTTTACCACCTTTCAATAGTGAAAATGAATTTAAAATAATTTTATATATTTTTTAAATTTTATATTTCAAAATATAGTTCATTTTTGAAATCAAAATATCAATGTAATATTACAGTTAATATTTTTTTTTCAAAAATTTCTCATTTTTTGATGAATAGTGATTAATAATACATTGTACTTAGAAAAATATTTTTCATTTAAATAATTTTTATACATTAAATTAATTTCTAAATTTTTAATTGATCAATAATACATATATTAATTAAATGTTTGTAATTAGAATCATTTTTATATTAAAATTAGATATAAAAATATTACTGAACATTTGAACATCTCTTTTACCTGTCTTCTCTCTATTATTATGGGATTAGTCTTAAACCTAATTTAACAACTTATGTGAATTGAATTTTGGAAAATAAGAATATAATGTAGTAATCATTATGATATCTTGATTAAAATAAGACTGTGTTAATTTTTATGGATATTAGGAATAGTGAATTTGGAGAATTTTTATTTACACGGTGAATGTTAAATTATGTAATTAATGGTAAAAATGATGTTATAATATTATAATGTTTCCATAACAACATTAATTATTTCAATGGAAATGTGAGTCTGAAAAAAAATCAAACATAGGCTGAAATTATAATTTTGTATGCCTCATGTTTAAGAATAATAATATTATTATATATCATTTAATGATAAGTAAAAAAATTATACACATATTTTTAACAAGTATTCCTTTTTTGATACAATATTATAAAAAAATTTGACTATAAAAATTCATTTGAATGCTAATAAATTTATGTTCGTCATTATAATTTATTTTTATTTTCTTAAAAAAAATTAATTCGCATCTTTCACAATGATAATATAGTTATTATTTGATTAAAGGAAATATCTAATAATTTATCATAAGAATATTAAAATAAATAAAATTTACAATATTTAATGTAATACTCAAATTTAATTGATGATTTTAATAATTTACTAATGTTTAGTATGTCTTGTTATGAATTCAACTTGTTGTTTCGGGTTTTCTATAACAAATAATAGCAAATAATGTAAAAATTATCATTATATATACTTAAAAAAATTAATATTTTACTAAATGATATAAAATATCTATATATCTAAAAAACAGCCAGATTAATGGGATATGTATCAGAGTCTAATTAATTAATAATTTAGTGGTTTGGACACATTTTATTATAACAATATTAAACATTAAATTATAAATTATATGATATCATGGTATGAATTAAAGGGGTAAAATAATGGTTAATCAAAATTTATGGAATAAAAATATAATAAAAACCTGTCAAATAAATATTTGATGAGTTATAATATACCCTCACAACATTGAATCTAATTGATTCTCTATAATAGAAAATTTTCCTAAAAAATAACTTATATATTAGTTATAGTCCATTGTGGTTAAAAAATGTCACTCTATTGTATTTAATTTATTTTATGTGTACACAAAGGAAAAACATCAAGATATGAATGAACAAAAATTTCGTGTTGATTATTATAAAATTACATTAATTATATAATTTTATTTTTAATTTTTATAAATTATATATTTATATTAAATTCTACTTCAATGTAATATTTGAATTTATTAAATTAAAAAAACAATAATATAATTGATTTTAATAATAATAAGTTTGATATATTTTTCATTATTTAAAGTTTCTAATGAAATCCATAGATCTTAAAAATATTTTTAAGATGTGTGAAAAAATTATATTCCAATCTCCAATTTTACATGATGTATTTAATGACAAATTTAATGATGAGCATCAAATTTTACTATATTGAAATTTTATTGAATTAATAAATTATTAAATCAACTAAAAATAAAATAATATTAAATAATTCTAATAGAGATTATATATGTTCCATAATTCCTTTACCCATTCATTTATATCTCATTTGGATATTTTGGTCTCTATAACAGCCTTAATAGTTTTTATGAATTTGATGGCTTCAAAATGAACCCCTCAACTCAATTATAAAAGGGAACCTCCATCCTCATATCCACAGACCACCATGATTCATATAGATCAACCAAACCCTACCCATATCTCTTAATAACAATATTAATTATTTTATGGAGTACCCATTATTCAAAAAATAACAACCCCAGTTTCTCTAAGTGGAGATTCCAATAAAGGCCACGAAAAAATAGGTAACTATTTTACCAATTCATTAAAATCCATTGGTTTTCTACTTCATATTCCTATGTTGTTGAAATATTAATGTAACAAATAAAGATTAATATATTTTATTATATTTTATTATTATTATGTGATAAAAATATTTCAATATTAATCCTTTATATGAAATATAATATCAATATGTGTGTGTACATACGGCTTATCGTATCCACGTTGTGGTGTAATTTTTTTTTCATCACAACTTTATTTAGATCACTATAGTGATGATTGTAATGGATATAAATATTAATTATGACATTGTATTTATTCTTTAAAATTAATATACCTTCCAATATTTTATCCCTTAACCATTAATGAAATGATACAATGGATCATGAATACATACGTCCTGCCATATGCACGACATAATGAGATTCTTCCTCCATGTTAAAAATTATCAAATGATCGTAAAAATTCATATTTTGAGTTATTATACTATTTATGAACAAACAATAATCTAGCATAGGAATAAAATATAACATATTCATATAAAACATTACATACATAACAAAACATACATCGGAAAATAATGCAATTAACAAACAAATCAATAATAACAATGAAATATTATTAATTAGACGATATAAGAGGATCATGCATGATATCATAAATAATTTATACATATATGATAAAATTTAATTACAATCACTAACTATTATATTTGATGTCACCACACTCTAAACTAAAGAAATATATATGTTAAGGGTTAATTTTGTAATCTCATTATTATCTGAGATTGTTTATACATAAGTGTCTACTAGTGTATATTTGTTATCCTAGTCAGTGTTTCATAAAATTTTATTTAATTTTTATCATTTCTCTATAGTTTCTAATGTCATTTCACCCATATTTTAAATTTAATAAAATGGGGAAAGGAATATTTATTTCATTTTCCAAATGAGGTAATTATTTAATTTTATTACAAAGTATGAGAATAATGTTTTCATTATATTATACCAAATAAGTGGATTTTATCACTGTTATGAATACATTATGATTCGAATATTCCCTTATAAATTACTTGATTCTATTAACAGAAATTTTTTTCCATTAAAATGACACATCCCTTTTAAAATAATTTCAATATGAAATGAGTTATTTCTATCAATAACTTTTTATTATTTTTATTAGAGTATATTCATCTAGTTAAACATTACCTATTGTATTTTATGTTCAATTGAGGTTGGTTTCTTGTTATACCTGACATGTTTAATAGTGGATGTGCTATTTTGACACCATTCATAGAATATGCGTAATGTGTTAACATTTTTTATACATGTTGTTCTATGAAAATTTTTATATATGTTAGGTCACACCATTAACATGAGGAATGAATTATATGTATTAAGTGATGGGTTATTCCTGTTATAGCCCTTTGATCAATATATTGGACTCATGATCTAAACTAGTTTGAGTTTTTGATAACTTATTACACTTTTATGTATGATGTCTTTGAAAAATACTTGATGATATATTTATGTTTCCTGTCATTATGAATTCACTCATTGTGAGATAGTTATTGATATGGCTTGTGATTATTTCTGTAGCATACTATCCATTTAAATTTTAATATTTCATTATTTGACTTATAATTCCCACATAATTATAAATATTATGTTTAAAATTATTATGTTTCCGTTATATAATATTGTATAAAAAATTATTTTTATTTATGATAGCTTCAACTATATTGTTTACCCTTATAGAGCTTTAATGCTTGCCCCATTATTATGTTTTATTTTTCACAGGACCCCATGACGTATATTATGACTGATATACTGTGATACATTTGGAGAATAAAGGATTCTTCAAATGAGACACTATGTTTTATTTCATGTTTGATATTTTAATGTAAAGTGGATTTAAATAATTGATATTTCAAAACTAATATACTAATCGATCCCTTGGGATTCAAATCATGTAGAAATAGATATTTAATATAGTAAGGAACTACCTCCAAGATATTGGGTTTAGGGAAATTGTAATTATAATACCATATAACTATTTTCAATAAATAAATTAAAAATTTCCTATAAAAAGAAACAAAATTTTGGAACATTAATATTTCATTTATCTATATATAAGGATGTATTAGATGAAATATATGAAAAATTGTTATTATTTATGAGACCAACCAGTTCTAATTTGATTCAAAACCTTCCAGGTAGAAAATTATAAAAATAACTTCCATGTTGTTATAATCCAATTCAATGAAACATCATTTTATTCAAATATTTAATACTTCAAATTCATGATTTTTCCCATTTCATTTCAATACTTACATAATGATAAAAATAATACTATTTTATTGTCAAAAATAACTATGTATTTTAAAAAATGATATTATTATTAAAATTGTTTAGAAATTGAATACATAATTTCATTTATAATTCATTACAATAAACATGAAAAAACATTGATGGATAAAAATTGATATAAATGTTATAAATAATTTTCAAATTTAAGTCCACCAAATTTTCCAAAACAAGGAAAATAATTGGGGTTACTATGTTCCAAATAATATTTTTGTTTCTTTTAAACAGATTTTACTGATAGAAATAGAGCTATAGGGTACCCAAGGTAATATATATAATATATATTATTATAATAATTTATTTCATAGTCTACCGAGTCATAAATGAATCTCGAATCGACATATAATGTCATTTGATGTTTGTTTACACTTTTCAATTTTTATAGAAATTTAGTATGTATGAGAACAATAAAAAAGAAATAATTGTTTTTTAATCCAAAGTAGGTTAAATTGCATTTTTTTGTAAAATCATTTCAGTGTGCACTTGTTTTAGTTTTAGTTTTTAAATCCTTCACTAAGAGTGCGGTGGGTTTGGGAAAACTTATTATTATTCATATTTTCCATGAACGGTTTATCCAGTAATTCGATATCCCATTGATCCCCCCTAGTTTGTATTTCCATTTTGAGATTTCTGAAATAATTCCTATTCAGTAAATATCAACTAGAAATCGTAGAATTTTTAACAAACCACCATCTCACATCCCATTATTCAAAATTATATCCCCAAAATTGACTAATATATTTGAAACACTGTAAGAGACACATTAGAGATATATTTTATCTTTGGTAAGAATTTTTTAGAGTGTTTGAACCATTCCATCACATGTTTCATTAAAAACTAACATATATATCATTGGAATTCCACAAATCAATATGAAAAATAAAAATTTCAAATCTATAATCATTAAATGCAATAATTAATAAGAATATTTTAAAATATTACATATGCTTCATAATTGAATTTTATTTTATGAATTAATATAAAACCCAAAAAAATGTATACCTATAAAATATCGAAAAATCATTTACAAATAAATTTTATTTATTACATATTATTTATTCCATATTATTCCCACCTCAAGAAACATATCATAAAAAAGAAATTATCACAATAATAAAATTCATTCAAAATAACTAGTTAAATCATCGCCAAAATCCTTTTTCATAACATAAAACCATCAAAACCATTTATAATGACTAATAATAAAACGAATTTCCAAGAATAAACATTAAAAAATATCTTTGTTAAACTAAATACTCATCCAAACAAGGATTTATACGACAATATGGTAAATGGGTTTCAATATTTACTATCAAAGAACATTGAAAATTTAATAAATGCATCCAATATTTTGAACTAAAAATATATTCCATTTCAGAAACATATAAAATGAGAATTGATATTCATTGTTTAATAATAAAATAAGAATATTTTTTTACTAATAATATCCATCTACACACTACATAAAATAAATGTATAAAAAATGTTATTTCTAAACATTTCACAATTTATTTAGATGAAACACAAGAAAAAACCTAAATACAATAATAACATGAATAATTAAAATTTCACACATCTAAATAAACATTTTTTCATAAAAAATATATTATTTTATATTATGATATAAAATTATAATAAAAATAAAATAAAAATATTTATACACCTACTTGATTAAATTGTATCAGATATTTTTATCAAATAGATATTAAATTTAATTTTTTTTTATTCTATAAGTTGTTATATTCAAAAATAAAATTCCTATAATGCATAGAATTTTGGTATACATATGAATACTTTATACATTCCCCTGTTCAATAAAATTTAAAAATTTAAATAAAAAATAAATAAAATGTTTTATTATTATTATAGAATAAAATTGTTAAAAAATATATGATTTAAATTAAATCAACCAAAGAATATAACTATCTACATAGAATAAAATACATTATAACCATCTATTTTGAAAGATAATATCATCATTGCACATTTCAACCCACACTAAAATCTAACAATCATTTATTATTTTGTTGGAATAAAAAATTTTCAGCCAAATTTAGGTACAACCATCTTATAATGAATTTAGAAAGAAGAATATCATTCATTTAAATCATAGAACAGTTACAAATCTCAATATCATAAAATATGTTTTCAAATTTAATTTTAATGAAGAAAACATTTTTTTAAAATATAATAAATTAATTTAATTTTCATTTTCAATAAACCATAAATTCTTTCTTATATATAACACATAAAAATAAATAATAGTTCATATAGAAATACATTATAAAAATGATTTTTTACAAGAAAAAAAATACATGGTTCTATAAAATAGAATATTCATTTTAAACGAATAATTTAAAACAACATAAAAACAGGGGAAGGAAAATAATATATTATCTTTTACTATCAATAAAAAATAAAATTCCATAAAATTAATAGAATAAAATTAATTTCACAAAACACAATACTATGTAAAATAAAATGATATACTCCCCCCCAGAAAAATATTACCATTGAAAATAAATAATATATAACTATGAAGAAATGTATTCATATATTTTATTTTTTATATACGATATTTTCAATTTTATTATCACCTTATTGAAAAAAAATCTTAATTATACAATGATATATCATAATCTGTATATCTCTCATCTAAATGAACATAATGTTATAACTAATATGATATAATGGTTATGTGTAAACCTATTCAGATTATCAAATTTGAAAATTATTACATCACAAATTGTAATCAAAAAATTATGTTCAATAACTATAATTTCATTATAAAACCTTTATATCGACATGTGAAATAAATATATTATGCCAAAAATATCTATAAATACATTTATAAATCACATTTCCTTTTAAATATTGATAATATATTTTATTCTCACTGACCTACAGTTTTTTTAAATTATTTTAAAAAATTTATTTATAAATTTATATAAATTTAACGTTTTCCCTTTATTTTAAAAAAGAGAAACCACCACAACTAGTAATATCATTATATCAGTAATTTTTTTCATATATATGAATCACACAATAAATAAATAAATCAAGCATTTGATAATGTATGAAATGAAAATATAAAAAACTAAAACAATTAATATTATAAACCTATATTTTACTAGTAATTTGTTTTATGATATGAAGAATGTTTATAAGACATATACAAAAAATTTGAAAAAAAAATCAAAATTACTTAAACTATAATTAAAAATTATATACCTTGAAAAATATCGTTCAAGAAAAAATATCATGTAACACAAAAAATGATGAATCCTAATGTTGGTCTGATTGAAGACACACAATCCCATTCATCGATTACAACAAGATATTATACCATAAAGTGATAGATAATACCCTTTTTGGTTTTACGTATCAAATTCTAATTATATTAACCTCACTGAAAAATTACAATGATGCTTACCCAAACTATAATACAATTTTCTAACATACCGTCCTGAATACCTCACCATCATTCCAAAATGGTTATGCCACAGACATACAACACATTCTCAAACAACATATAGTAGAAAAAATTCTTAGGGTATAACACATAAAAATTGTAATTAATTATCCTTTATAGCATAATGAAAACAAATGGAACTATGCATTGTTTATTAATATAAATAACTCATCTGGTTCCACAAAAAATGAAATAATAACCCCATTAATTAAATATTTTGTCATGTGTAATGAATATATAAAATTAACTATAATTGGAGGTGTTTATTGGACATATCTATGTGACATAAGAATGTATTTATTTTCCACATCCATAATAGACCAACATATGAAACTATAATCCAATCATAAATTATAGAATCATTGTCCATATCTATATGTTGACAAAAATATTAAAATTTACATTTTTCATAAGGGTTTACATTTATACTTTTATCTAAAATCAATTAAAATATTTCCAAGACTATATTAATTTCATAATTTATAAAAAAAATTAATTTAAAATAAATACAAAAAATACTATTATAACATTTGGATAAATACTAAAAATAACTAAAGCGTTTATCAAATTTATTCCAAAATAAAAAATAATATTATTAATTAAAAAAAATCTATACAACCTATTTACATTTTTTAAAAAGGAAAATAAATAACTCAAAAATCATAAACCATTAAAAACATGATAACATCATAATATAAAAAATATTCCTATGTGTTACGAAATAATAATGGGTCATCAAAATGTAAATAAGTAAAATATTAGTATCAAAAATAATTTTTTATCTATTATAATATAAATACCTAGTGCATAAAGATAAAATCATTGACATTTTCTAGAAGAACCATTTACTTTCCTAGGGATGTGAACTTATGGTACATTCACCCAAAGTTCACTCACTAGTATTATTGTTTAGAACACCCTAGAACATGAAATAATTTATACTAGGGGACACTATTCAGATAGTAATACTATTGTTGTAATTAACTCATACATTTAATTCTCTCAAACATTTGGAATTCTAAGAGGTTTTATTAATGAAGGTGAGTAAAACTACCAACAAAAAAATTACATTAATTTCAATATATTTAAAATCATCAAATAACTCATGTTTCCCAACTAGAACCCCTTCAATGAAATAGAATATTTTCAAAATAATGTTATATATTAACCACAATATAGTACCACATTTTCACAACCAATATCATGTGGATTAATTTTAAGGGTGTTTGAAAAATAAAATAAAAGACATTTTATTTCCTGAAAATAATGCCATTAATCTTAGAAAACGTCAATGGAATCATTGTATCTATTCCTTAAACTTTTTTACTCTAAATCATAGTATATTTTTGGGTCATTATATTTTAATGGAGGTATGAATATTGGTTCTTATATTGGGGACATACCTATAATTTGTATTAGTGTTATGATCTCAATTGTTTGGATGTCCTTAAATGATTTCTTGGAACATTGAATGAGGATTAAATTGTTGTTTGGGTTTTAGTGTGAATTTTAGATAAGGTGGAAGGTGATAAAACTCTAAAAAATAAGATGTTATATTAGTTCTTATAAAGAACCATTGAGGCAAGCCATGAAAGAAGTCATCAAAGGGTGTATACTTTTACATATGTTTTTCATGTTGTGAATGGGGAATTGAAAATTTAATTTAAATACATAAATATCGGGTTAAGGAATGTTATTTGAATCATTAATTCTTGGAAAAATAGGTTTATTCCAGGAATGTGTTAAAGAATGGGTTATTTATGCAATGGACACTTCTTTTCAAGCCTGGAATGGTGTACGTATTTCAGTATTTAGGTAATTGAAATTTTATATTTTTGGATTAGTGTGAATCATATTTTAGACGATATGGGAGCTCAGGTGTGTAAATTTTCTGCAAATCCTCCTTCAAAATCCACAAACATGAACTCCCTCATGTGACTGGGCTAGTCAGCTACATGAATTTAGTCACACTACCATATATTAACAATTATTACAACAAGAAGTAATGGAATGAGAAATATTTTAGGGATACTATAACATATATAGGAGAGTTAAAATAAATGTTGAAATAAAATTAATGTATGGGAATTGACATAAATTTCCAATCATCCAACACAGACTGACAATGGAACAAGATGAAGAATCGCTATAAATAGGGAATTTGGTAATGCCAATCTGAAATTTCTCCAAATGACATATTATATTTCATTCCAATAAAATACCTGACCAAATGGACAAAATACTCCAATGACCTAGAACCCTATCCCCCTTTAGGACCCTTCTACATGCTCTAAAATAGCCAAAATTCAATGATAAACTATAGGGTATCGTTCCCTTGTAGAAAAATACAACCATGAATACATTAAAAAATGAAAGACCATACATGATGTGTGTATAAAATAGTATTTCCACAAACCCATGTCAAAAAAATATACTCATAGATATATAGAGCATGAAAAAATAGGTTAAAAAGTTATTAATTTAGTGAATTATTTCTGCACAAGTAATGAACCCATTATCCCTAAAAAATCATTTTGTCACCACAGGTCAACCAAATGTACAACATATCCATACAATATGTATCTGTCAAATGTAGGATCCTCCATTTTATGTAATGTTATCTTGTACCATGTGTTATGTAACCCCACTAGGATCTACATGAATTCCCATGATGGAGTGACTTATGTATTCCCTTTCAAAATGGACCCAAGGGGACAAATTATATCTATAGACATCATGTTAATTACCATGATAGAGAATCTTATGTTATCCCATGGAACATGTCACCAAGGGTATTAAAAACTGGAGGACCCTATAACTCCCTGAGAAGGAAGGGTGTGAATTCTGGTGTCTTATTTTTATCTTACTTATGGGATATTGATCCACATTGGTAAGAACTCGTTTAAACCTATATAATGGATATGTGTAGTAATTAAACATTAACATGTTTATGTAAACCACAAAAAATTATTTGGTTCACCACTAAGGGCTACGTCCAAAGTGCATATGCCGAGAGGTTTTTGGTCATACCAAATTCCAAAAATCTTCACTAGTTTTGGAATATAAGGGATTGGGAACAGTCGCTCTGTTCCATGCACAATGCAATACAATTAATTAGGGATAGCCCATGGCTTCCCTCCGATATCTTCTGTTGACTCCCCTTTTCTCAATACATTGGGAGAGGTCTCACTTAGTTTATCAACTTGATGGTCGCTTCAACATATTTCCATGAATATTCTCTTCCTTTCTTCAACACCGGACACTACTTTCATTGATGTCCTAAATTGATTCATTTTATATTCAGTTTTATCCTTTAGTGAAATTACTGAAAACACTAGAATTTCTTCTAACTTTTCCCATAGAATAACAAAACCCATTTATGTGGTTTTTGTTTCCTCAAACTGTCACTGATTCTATGGAATGTCACTGATCTGCATACCATGCCTCATCTCTATACCATGTCATGTCTGATTACCACACATACTCTACGTAGGACACCTGCTCAGCGTACCACACCTGGTGTGCATACCGCAGCTGCTCTGCATACTTCCACTGCTAGGCGTACCACGTCTGCTCCGTAGAGCACTCCTACTTCATGCATTGTGCATTCATTTACCTCCTCTATGTATAGCCTCTTCATACTTCCTTTGCATACCACCGCAGTTTACCACCTTTACAAACCACCTCTACGTACTAGCGTCACATACTATTTTCGTGTGCTGCCTCTTCATACCACCTTGTTTATTCATTTCATCCTTATGCTATATTCTTCTTCAAATTTTGTGAATTATTTTATCTCCCACATACCACTTTATCTTATGGAAAATATTTTTCAAGGACTACTCCTTCCAATTTGGAGAACCATTTTGGATTTCGCGCACCACATCATCTAAAGAAGAATTTTTCCTACATACCACTTTCAGACATAGCCGAGTACTTCAAAAGTGATGATATTTTCTTATTGAATTATATCTCTACCTTAATTATGGGATTATCAATCCTTATATAGGAAAATAAATCCACAAGATTCGATGATATTTTTTACTAGATTTTTCAATGTGGGAAAACATCTCTATATGTTGAACTCCATCTGCATACCGTAAGCTGCTACCACGTACTACGACCCTCCATTGATTTACGATCCTTCCCTGCATATCGTGTGTTATCCCATAAATTTAATGCATATCTTCTATCAATTATGAGCCAATCCTCTTACTGTATCTCGTCTCGTGATGATCCTTTTTCGATACTGCAACATGTTCCACAAACTGTTCTGAATCCCTTTCCTGATATATGGTACACTACTACGAACGGTTCCAACACATGGTATGCGGTCCATGATATGAGTTATGATATTGGCTTCCTTTTCTAATTTCCTTCGCCATTATCCATCTCATTCACTCATAGGGAGAAATCCATCCATTTCCAAAAACAAAATCCCGATTTTGAGGTCCAAATTGTTTGAAAACACTAGGAAACGACACCACTATAAATATCTACTTTGATGAGAACACCCAGGCTAATTCACTGTAATCATTATTCTTCAACAATCATCCACTTTTATCATGAACATTATCTATTGTTATATATAGTGTTTGATCAATCATGTTTTTTATTATCAGATTTTATCAGGGAATGTACTACAACTTCACTCTCTTCTATCAACATCAATCTTTATAGTTAACACTGAATATGACTGGAATCATATTCTTAACTTTGGATGATCATTATTAAATATTTTAATCTCCACATGATCCCTCATGAAATGATTAATATCTCTTCATATAGGATCTTGTGAGGTCTCATTGAATCGTGAGATGTTGCATGATTAAATTAAAACTTGAATCCCTTGAACACTATCTGAGATGGTTCAATTATTGTATACAATGTATCACCTTTGATACATGTATTTTGATCTTAAGATCATTTAAATAATTGTCTTATTTTTTCACTTTTAATAAGTTTAATGTTCAACCTTACTCCTTCTTAATTTTGATTGTTATTGACAAATTTTTACAACACATATGACCTTATACCAAATGTGGTCCCAACTATGCCACCCTTTGTATTTGGCTTTCAATAACTCAATGTTATCATCTAATGAATGAGTCAATATCAAAATGAGAATCTTCCCTCTCCTGTTTTATTTTACATTATCTAAACTTTTCTAACAAACATTAAAATTTTCATTTCACGTTCTCTCCCCCTTATTGACAAGAAATAAATACTTTATGGGAAATGGGTATCCTTATTTTTTTGTGGAATGAGCCATCCATCATTTCACTCTATGTCTACTGGGGAAGTTCTTGGTTTTGAAAACAAGATAATTTGATTCAGATAATAAGGTTGTCTATTATTCACTAATCATGATACCACATGAGATTAGAACTCATGTACTTTGACATTAATGGTTTAACACATTCATTCAAATCTGATGAAATTGAATGTGATAGGGAATAATCAACCTGTAACTCTTGTACTCATTTCAACAAATAGAAAAAAACCTTCATGTTCAATTTGTAGGGTAAGTGGCCTTGAAGCACATTTGTTCTTCTAATATCACAAATTAATTCAGTTACACCCCATTGTAAAATGATATACATCTTGATTAACCAAGGAAGTGAGACTGAAAACAGACATACCATTTCCAACGACACATTCATCATGAAATATCCAGAGAAATTGAATTTAATAGATACTGATGTTGATAATGATTGAAATAATAATTCCAGAATCTTCTTTATTTGTCTTTCCCTCAAGGGAAACACTCCTCATCAACTTCATCAATGTTGATCCTTCGTAATTTTAATATTGGGATATCAATTATTTATTCATCCAATGATGGAATCTTCTTCATCTAAGTAATCAAGAGTTGATAGCATTCATTACTTCTCGGGTTCTCCCTATGAGAGCCTGATTTACCTTCAATTCAAAGGACTATTAGCACAAATAGACTACATAAATGATTAATTGAATAACGTGGTATCGCCATGCTCCTTCAATGTGTACAGAAAGGACAAGATGTATTTCAGAACCAACATACTCCATTTTCTCAAATTTTCAAGCATTCAAAAATGAAAATATGTTATGATCTGTGTTGACATGGAATGGCTCTCTTCACACTCTCTTCTGCATTATGTAGACAATTGTTATTTTTAATTTACATCATGAATGATAAATTCTTACTCCACCTAAGGAAAATATATTTCTCTTGTATTAAGGATAGAAAACCTTTTGCATTGTGGCCAGATTTCAATCATCTCTCACAAAAAAAATCATTAACACATGTGTTTCTCCTGGTTTGAAATATCTCATAGACTTTATCTTCATCAATTGAGTTTTTTTACTTTATGTTACCACCATCCTTGGTCTCTTCATTTTTATGTTTCCTTATTCATTACAGATATTCCGTTCAGATGACCAATATGTAATTTGGAACTATTGTAGTAGGTACAGCTCTTCCACATGGGTTATTCTATGATTCATCCATATTTTTTCCTCTTTTGGATGAATTTCCCTTTAGTTTCATTGATATAAAAACATGGGTATTCTTAGAACCCCTATTAGAGATATTCTTTGGGAAATTTTTTCCACAATATTCATCTGATTTCATCACAATGTTTCTTCTTCATTCATTGAAATCTTCTCAATTCATCTCTTCATATCATCTTTTGATTCACTTTGAGATTAACACATAACAACCTAGTGACCTCTTCTATTTCATATTTCACAGATGTTGTCAAGAATTCAAAATCTATTAGCAGTATACAGATGGTTCTAATTCTTTAGATGTGGATTCTTCCTCTCTATCTTTCTTCACCTTGTTATGGTCTTACTTTGTGCTTTTTATTTTTGAGGATTGTGCACATAATATAATGAAAAATTCCAAAAAAAATTAGAACCAAAATTAACCTACAAATAATTTATTCTTGATATCTTTGGGAGATGTTTTTTGGGTCTTCTTCTTGGTTTTTTGTTCTCTCTGTGGGGAACAGTCTTCCAACTTTTTGTTCTTTCTATATACCCTAGGAATTGAGGTAGGTAACTCCCCATCTTTACTCATCCGTACTTTTTTTGAATTTTTCTTCTAGTATGCATTATTTTGTGAAAACATATATAGAAAACTGAGTACACAATGGTTTTTATGATACCATATTCCTCTCATTTTCTTGTGATATATATCCTAATGATTTCATGATCTTCTTATCACTTGTTGGTGGGTATTTCAATTTTAGAATCCTCTAGTGGACACTAAGTACTAGTAGAATCTATTTCCTTCTTTTTTAAAGGATCAATATGCATCATCTCAAGATTGGTCAACTGAGCATGAAATTTTAGACATTCAATATTGTGGACGATCTTCTGATCCTCAATCATGATAATCATCTCTCCACAAGTCTTCTTCAATATTTTAACCTCACCTTCAAGAATTTCACCCTTGTATTGAAAACTATATTCGAGTCCCTTGTTCTTCTTGGAAGTTTATTTAAAATATAATATTTTTTCATTTATTACTTCTCTTCAGATTTTCCTCAAGTGCATGGATCCTTTCATACAGAGCCTTATTGAATCTTTCTTTATTTTCAATGACATTAATCTGTCTGGAGAGCTTATAACATTCTGAAATATTTCTTACTAAGACCTTTTTTATATTGTCTGCTTCTTTTTCTAGTCGGGTGATCTTAACCTACATGCATTGATATATTCTACATATATTAACAACTTTTTCTTTAGGAATATCATTCATATAGATTCTTAATTTCTCATGTTCACTTTTAAACTCATGTGAGGTACAAATTTGATCAACATCACCACTGGTGATGGAATCCACATGTTTGGTGGAAACCCGAGCCACCATCCCTTCACATTACATATCAGATATATATTCATAATTGGAATTTCATAGAGAACCAAAAAACTCATCTTAATTAGAAAATATGGACTTATTCTAGTGTCTCTTCACTTTATTTTTCATTTTCTTCATGGTCTTTCTGGGTAATGACTTCTCTTTTGAGGAAAATGAGATTTCATCAAGAATTTTCATCATTATTAACATAGGAAGGAAAACTCTAATCCTCTTCTAAAGAGAATTAATGAAGAGTGTCAAACATACATAAAACATTTCCTTTGATACCAATTGAAGGACCATAGACCACCCTGAGGGAGGAGGGGGTAAATTATTGGGTAAATTTTCTCTCTTCTTTAATGGAAGTTGTTCCTAATTTGGTTTGATGTCATTTAGACATGTATGACAGATATGTGCAGTAATTAAAACCTTCTCATGTCGAAGTAAAACTCAACACTTTTTAAATAGTTCACCAGTGAGGGCTACGTCCTAGGAGCACACACCGAAAGGTCTCCAATCATACCAAATTCCATTAATAATCACTAGCTATAGATCACAAAGTGGTCACAATCACTCTATCCCAAGAACACTATCTATAAAGGTTTAGGGATATCCCACTACTTCCCTCAGATCACTTTCGGTAACTCCTCCATGGATTAATTCCTTGGGAGATGTCTCACTCATTTTATTTAATTGAAGGTCACTTCAACATATTGGCATGAAATGTTATTGTCTCTATTCAGCATGAGACACTGATTACATCGAAGACCTGAATTGATTCTCTTTTATATTCAGTTATCTCTTTTAGTGAAATTATTTAATACATTAGAACTTCTTCATGATTATTTATTATAATCACAAACACCCTTTATGATGTTTTCAATTCTTCAAATTATCCCTGATTCATGCGAACTGTGACTAATATTCATACCATTCCAACTCTGTATACCCCATTTGGTCCCCATACCGTGCCTTCTCTTCATAAAATGCATGTTGAGTGTACCACTCGTGCTTCACATTTCATTCCTGCTCCGCGTACTTCCTATTCTCTACGTATCACGTTTTCTCCATGAACATCTTTGGCTCCATGCACTGTTCATGGTCTTTGATCCACACCTGCTCTACACAAAACTCCATCTCTGTGCACCAGACATTCACATACAACCTCCGTGTATGAACTCCGCGTACCAACTTGGTGTACCACCTCTATGTACCGCCTTTACGTACCACCTTTTCATACCACCTATGCATACCACCTTCGCATACTGCCTTTACATATTGCCTCTGTGTACCTTTTTACTAACTGTTTCTTCCTTTCGTAGACATATTATTCAAATTCTATGAATTATTTCATTTCTTGCATTCTATTTTTTCTTACATATAATTTCCACCATGGAATGCTCCTTCCTATTTCATGAATTCTTTTTTCTTTTGTGTACCACTTCATCCTATGTAGAATCTATCCTATATACAACATTTGGACTTAGTTGTGTTCTTCCACAACGTTGATATTTGTTTATCAAATTCAATCTATTCCTTAATTATTGCATTATAACTCCTCATATATGAAAATAAATCCTCATATTTTTCTATTCCATTTTTTCTATATTTTCAATGTGGCACATACTTCACCACATACTAAACTCCATCCGCATTCCATAAGCCTCTACAACGTATTGCAACCCTCCTGCAAAATATGAACCTTCACCATGTACCGTGTGTCTGCCTGTCTATGTACTGCAACTCTTCCACCTAGTACAAGACATTATACTTGACACAACTCCTTCTACGGTGAACCATTTTCGGTACTGTGACTCTTTAAAAAAACCATTCCACGCACCTTTCTTGCTACATGGTATGCTACTTTGAACCTTTCATAGACATGGTATGTAACGCCCCATCCCTAGATACCCAGAGTCGGTGCATTATTCCATAACATTGGCGTGATCACAATGGATCAAGTCTCAAAAGACCGATTAGTTTAATAGTCTTGGAAACACTAGATATATTCATATGTCTTACATTACATCATAAGGTTAAAAAAACTACAACAACATCTTGTCTTCATATCCCCTCATACTATCCCTGCAGGTTATTCATAAATTACTTCTTCACATCCTAGGAAAAATAAACCATTGAAAGGGGTGAGATCAGATGCTCAGTAAAGATAACAATATAGAAGAATCTTGCATAGATAAGTATAAACACATAATGAAATTCATAACTAAAACAAAAGCCTTTTAAACTTGAACATCAGCAAAATATGACAATGATAAAATGAAATAATGCCATTTACTTATTCGCATGGATATTCTACTAGTCAAAAAATCACATGCAATATCAATAACCACTTTCATAATGATGGAATGCATAATGCCAGACTACCATTACCACGTATCCAAGTCCTCGTGCCAAGAATACAAATAATATTTTGTCAAGGCCTCGTGCCAAGAAACTAGTTTGTCTCATGAGACCTACCGATGCATTGAGGAGCTATAGTGGGTCCACCTGTCACTTACTAAGTCCAATTCATTCTTTATATGAAAAGATTGAAATATGACATAAATATTCGTAGTAAACTAGCATACTAAATGTCAATAATTAATCGACAAAACGTGAATGGTATAAAAATAGCACATCCACAGTCAAACATAACTTATTGGATACAATATGGGAGATTATATTGTATCAGATTAATCTCAATCAAGAATAATGAGTATATTGACATAGATTAAAATAATCGTCCAAACTATTAGAGAGAAATATATCCCATTTTCTTGAAATCATTTAAAAGTCACACTATTTGTCAAGAAGCCATTTAAAAAAATATTTTTGAATCAAATAGTCCCATACCACATTGAGTCTTTTAAAAGTAATTTTAGTTTTAAAACTTTAATGTCCATATAAATAAATTCTTAAAAACATTTTTAAAACATGGACATTAATGAGAAATATTTAAAAGAATAAATCATTAAGACACTTAATGTATTTTAGTTAGAGTTTCTAACCAAAAGAGAGACACTTGAATACAAATAATTGAGGTAATAAAAACTTTATAATATCATGAGAATAAAGTGATTCATGACATACTATGTCAAAGTACATTATATACACCATATAAAAGTTATTTGGTGTATGAAAACAAAGAAGTATCAATGGAATGTAAATTGAGATGAATTCTCTTATACAGACCATATCCTTAGGTTAAGGATAAACCAACGACATAATTATGTGTTAAAAATATAAATACACTCAATATGATTAGATATTCAGTGTAAAACAATGAAAGGACATTCACACTTATTCTTGTAAAAACAACACCAATGAATTGGATGTTTAACTCAACAAATAGAGATTGAGTTAAAAATTACTCTTATCAAGTTCATACTGATCAATTGAGAATTTATCAATAGAGTTATTATGTGTATAAAAAGTATATCCACAGAAAGGGGAGTGGAAATTATGACATAAGAAAATGAATAGTGATTCCACACATAATCTTGGAGTAAAATAATCAATGAAGTATTCATAAAGCCGAATGAGTGGAAATTGAAAGGTCGAATTCCCTTATCAATTTGGTAACATTTGAAACATACACCCCTGAAAGAAGGATCATACAATGATGATGTAGATATAAAAAAATTAAAGTATATTACACAATGAATACAATCATGGTCAGTACACACACCCCAAGCAATAAATAAGTGGTGAACAATGGAATTCTCACGAAATTAAAAGAGAGATAAGAAACCCCTTACTTTGTACTTTTTCCTTGGTCGACGGTAGGTTAACCTACTTTATAATGGTGATATAATTGTTATCAAATTATACAAGAATAATTTACATTAATATGATATAATATATGATCTTTTAACATAGATTTGTTAATAATATCTTAGTATTATCGTCATTTCAGGTGTTAACTTACTCGTTTTCCTTTATATTCTTTCTTACGTAAGCTGTGTTTGTTATGGATAGGTTGTATCTTATTCATATAGAGAATTATATCAAGTCCTTAAACATTATTTTTAATCACCAAATGATAATTATACTTGAATGGATTTGATGGAGAATGAATCTCATCGCGTTCGTGGATACGGTAGTTCGTACGTACGCACGTGCGACAATATCATTCTTTTGATGTTAAAATAATATATAATTCCATGGTATATTATTTATAAAGAATAATTATCTTGTTATATTTATTATTTACATAAATTACACATCATTGTTATACCCATCCAAATAATAATTTATTGAATGACAATTACACCACGACGTGGAGACGGTAAGTTGTACATACGCACATATGGTGACATGCCATTAAAAGGATGGATAGAATACTGAATATGGCTATACCATATTTATAATAACATAATAGTATATAGAATATACTGGAGTTATTATTTTAGATTATAAATTACAAAGAAAGAAGAAGTTGAAGAAGAAAGGAACTTGAAACAGGGTGGTGAAAACATTACCTAATTTATCTTATGTGTAACACTATATTAAAAATGTAGGAAATCATTTTATATTTCCAATTAATATTTATAATCTAATTTATCTTATGTGTAACACTATATTAAAAATGGTTTAGTAAATAAACTTTTATTTTAACTCTTTTAACTCTTCTTTGAGTTAAATAATAATAAATGTCATAATCTAATCTAAGTGGACCTAAATGATAATAATTTATTCTTGAGGTTGATTGTGGTCGAGATACACTTTTCCAATAGAATTAGTACATGTTTTAGGGTAATATTAATATCATTTTTACCCTTAATTACCCTATTTACTTTTAACCGTGGTAAATAAAAGTAAAATGTTACTATTCATCAAAAATTATTTGCATCTCAATAAACCACATTTTACTCCTTGATATTAATCATGTCTCTTGAATTTTTGAAATTACACTCATTGAAGCGGTAAAATTATGTTTGATGAAAAATTCAGTTTTTTTAACTACCACTTAGTGGTTTCACTATTCATCAAAAAATGAAAGTTTCAGAAAAATACCAAATATTAGAACTAAGCTATATTTGATATTATGAATTAAAAAATGATCTCTATTTTACCAAATTCAAAACATATCAGTTGCATTAATTAATTTTAAAATTAATTTCCATCGTCAAAACAAATATCGCATTTTTAAGAGATAATAACTATCAAAAGATTGACACTTGTTTATGTCTGGTTTAAATGTGAAATCTCATCCAATGACCAACATTGTATTAAATGGTACAAATATATTATAAATATACTTTAAAACCACTCAAATTAATAATTTATCACTATTTATTATTTAAATTTAAAAAGTCATTTTTAATTAAAATTTTTTAACTATCACTATTCATCAAAATATGAAAGTTATCTAAAAAGTACCAAAATTTCACCCTAAGCTAATTTCGATATTACGAATCCAAAACTGAAGTCCATTTCAAATGATAAAAATTATAAAATTTCAAAAAGTACGTATTACTATTTATAACAGCTAGTTTGATTGGTTGTGGTGTGTTAGAATCTCGAAGTTGCGTATAATGCACGTCATTGCATTATTCAAAGGGAAACGTACCGTGGAAGCTTGGGGTGTTACATTGTCCCCTCCTTCAATTAATTTCATCCTCACATTTTTTTTTAAAATTGGGCTTGAGAAAATAATGGAATGTCCCACATCAGAAAAAGATTCAATAAAACTATCACTTTAAAATAAAGGAAGAAAGGTATAAAGGTAACCCAAGATAACCCATACTAGGATTCCATGTAGGAAAAAATGGATATGGAAAATAAAATAAGTGTTCAGTTCTGATGGAGAGGGATAGAAAACATGATCAGGAGAAAGTTAACAATAATAAAATCACAAACTTGTGTTGGGACAGATGACCTTTAGTCTCCCAGTAGGAATAGTATCCAAACAACATTTTTTTTGTTTTAAGTTACATTACATAAGGACGAGGAATTCATTTATGATATTAACTAAGAACATAAAGAGATATACTTACTTTTTAAGAAGAGTTTCATTCTTTAATTAATTTTTACAACTAACTCATTTTTTTGAACAATGAGTATTCAAGAATACTTGGTCACAATGGAAGAGCTAGAATAAACTTCTATAGAAATAAATTATCCACGTAGGATAAACTATATATTTACCTTGTTTTTAGTGATTAATCAAAACCAAAATGGTTAGTATAATATTTGATGATCCCCCAAATGAATATTCCATTGGAGAAAAAAAACACTAATCTTAATTTCTATAATTAAACCATCAATACCCCAAAATTAAATAAATACCATTCAATAATCAATTGTCCTTAAAATCCTTCAATATAATCCAAAATAATATTGAAACCCAAAACATATAAGAATGTATTCTTCCACATTAAATTGTATCTCCAAATGACATTAATTACTCTTATAGTCACATACATAAAAGTAATTAACCTAATCATTTCCATAAATAACCAAAATCACTATAAATCCACAATAAAAACATAGATAAAAATCCACCATTACTCCTAAAATGAAATCCCATACTATTCAAATTTCCTTGGGAATATAGTGTTCACAACAAAGTGAAAAAATTCCAAAATAACATTTACCACTTAATCACCAAATCATTTTCCTACACTAAGGGTATTCATTTGATAAGACATAAGATCCCAAATCAAATTATTATTGATCAATAAAATCATCTAACTAAAAATAACAGTCACACTAACCAGGGACATCACGTAGTATAGTGGTAGGCGATAAATCCCAATCGCACTTTGGTTGTGGGATCGATTCCCACAACTTTGTCCGATGCGACGGGTTTCCTAACAGTCTGCGTGTTGTCCTTTTTCAAAAACTATATTTTATAACATTACAAAAATGAGATAAATTCCTCAAAATAACCATAACATAATTTAACCACCAATATTATCTCATACCATGAATTTTCATCCCAAATTATAATAACATATAATTTCCTCAAACCCAATGATCATATAATTTAAAATGGTTATTTATAACTATATCCACAACAGAAAAGATAATTCTTCCTCAAATATCATTCTCACATGGAAAACTGCAGGGTTAAAAAGACAAGAGAAAATTATTCCAAAGTAAACCCATCAACAATGAGAACTAATACTTTTTAAACATTTCTCCAACCATTTATTCCCACATAGCTTCTTCTTTGACCAGGAAAATATCCTATAGAATAGGGAATTCACTCGGGTAATGGCCCGATCCCCTACATTTAAGACAAATGACTGTAAATGGATTCTTGGGACCATTTTTACCTCCTTCCATAGTACTCTTCATTTTTCTTCAGCAATTATTCACATTATGTCCTTCCTTCCCATACGTAAAGAATTTCTTTGTCCCATTGAGACACTTTCCTGGGTGTCTCTTTCCACATTTCCTGCATGATGGAAATTGAGGATTCCTTTCTTCATGGTCTCCACTGCTGGAGCTCTTATCATTCATCACCTTTCTCTTCTTTGTGGAGTCTAGGAATTGGTTAATATATATATTATTGATCATATTTTTGGAAAATTGATTTGGCATAAAGATGACATCTTTTACGACTATCAACATTTCATTTTGTTACTCATTTCCACCACAGTTCCCACCTTGTACATCATTCTCAAAGTCACTATGACTTCCTTGGAATCCTGCCATTGACTAAAAATAGAGAGCATTGTGTGAGTAACCGTAGTCATAAAATCATTTAGATATTGACATGTCACTATATTCTCAATTTGAAACACATTAGGATTAACCAAGGTCATTTACTCTCATCTTATATATAACATTTCAAATTGGTTTGTAAAGAAAATGAAAATTATCCTAAGCATATCCCCTGGGAGGGTCGTAACTAAGAGTGCAGCAAGGCCCGTTGTCATGCACTAGTTCCTGTTTGAGTCTATCTCAAAGCGGTGTTTTCGGGTTTTTCCCCAAGGTACATCTATGCCAGAGCCACCTCTACTTGATCGTATCCAGATAGGGATGTATTTCTCGGAAAACTCATAAAATCTCTACAATACCAAAATTCTAGGAAGTTCTTATATACAAATCCTCAAAGTTTATCTTAGGTTTATGTGCTCTAATCAGAGTTTATCGAAATCTTGCTTCCAAGGTTTGTACTAAACATCCTCTGATACCAACTGTAACACCCCGACCCTAGATACCCAGAGTCGATGCATTATTACATAACATTGGAATGATCACAAAGGATCAAGTCTCGAAAGACCGATTAGTTTAGTAGTCTTGGAAACACTAGATATATTTATAAGTCTTACATTACATCATAAGGTAAAAATGCTACAACAACATATTGTCTTCATATACCCTCATACTATCACTGAAGGTCATTCAAAAATTTCTTCCTCACATCCTAGGAAAAATAAAACATTGAAAGGGGTGAGCTCAGATGCTCAGTACGTTTAACAATATAGCAGAAGCTTTCATAGATAAGCATAAACACTTAAAACAATTTATAACTAAAACAAAATCCTTTTAAACTTGAACTTCATAATAATATGTCAAAGATAAAATTAAATAATTCAATTTACTTATTCACATGGATATTCCACTAGTCGAACAATCACATGCAATATCAATAACCACTTTCATAATGATGGAATGCATAATGCCAGACTATCATAACCACGTAGCCAAGGTCTCATTCCAAGACTACAAATAAGAATTTGACAAGGCCTCGTGCCAAGACACTAGTTTGTCTCATGAGACGTACCGATGCATCGAGGATCTATAGCGGGCTCTACCCATCACTTACTAAGTCCAATGCATTCCTCATATGAAAATATTAAAATATGACAATAACATTCGTATTAAACTAGCATACGAAATGTCAATATTTAATGACAACCCATGAATGGTATAAAAATAGCACATCCACAGTCAAACATAACTCATTAGATACAATATGGAAGATTGTATTGTATCAGATTAATCTCAATCAAGAATAATGAAGGATATTGACATAGATGAAAATAATTGTCAAAACTGTTGGAGAAAAATATCTCCCTTTTTCCTGAAATCATTTAAAAGTCACACTATTTGTCAAGAAGCCATTTAAAAATAGATTTTTGAATCAAAGTGTCCCATACTAAATTGAAACTTTTAAAATTAACTTTAGTTTTAAAACTTTAATTTCCATATAAATAAATTCTTCAACCTATTTTAAAAACATGGACATTATTGAGAAATATTTAGAAGAATA
Source organism: Viscum album (assembly GCA_963277665.1). Lineage (NCBI taxonomy): Eukaryota > Viridiplantae > Streptophyta > Magnoliopsida > Santalales > Viscaceae > Viscum > Viscum album. The sequence goes on along the minus strand of OY728151.1, from coordinate 972,401,634 downwards.
AATCATTAAAACACTTAAAAATGTATTTTAGTTAGAGTTTCTAACCAAAAGAGAGACACTTGAATACAAATAATTGAGGTAATAAAATCTTTATAATATCATGAGAATAAATGGATTCATGATATACTATGTCAAAATACATTATATACACCATATAAAAGTGATTTGGTGTATAAAAACAAAGAAGTCTCAATGGAATGTAATTTGAGATGAATTCTCTTATAAAGACCATATCCTTAGGTTAAGGATAAACCAACGACATAATTATGTGTGAAAAATACAAATACACTCAATATGATTAGAAATTAAGTGTAAAAAAATCAAAGGACATTCACACATATTCTTGTAAAAACAACACCAATGAATTGGTTGTTTAACTCAACAAATAGAGATTGAGTTAAAAATTACTCTTATCAAGTTCATACTGATTAATTGAGTATTTATCAATGGAGTGATTATGTGTATCAAAAGTATATCCACAGAAAGGGGAGTGGAAATTATGACATAAGCAAATTAATTGTGATTCCACACATAATCTTGGAGTAAAATAATCAATGAAGTATTCGTAATGCCGAATGAGTGGAAATTGAAATATCAAATTCCCTTATCAATTTGGTAAAATATGAAACATACAACCATGAAAGAAGGATCATACAATGATGATGTAGATATCCAAAAATTAATGTATATTAAACAATGAATACAATCATGGTCAGTACACACACCATATGCAATAAATAAGTGGTGAACAATGAAAATCTCACAGAATTAAAAGTGAGATAAGAAACCCCTTACTTTGTACTTCTTCCTTGGTCGAAGGTAGGTTAACCTCCTTTATAATGATTAAATAATTGTTATTTAATTATAAAAGAATCATTTAAAATAATATGATGTCATATATGATCATTTAACATTGATTTGTTAATAATATCTAAGTATTATCGTCATTTCGGGTGTTAACTTAATCGTTTTCCTTTATATTATTTCTTACATAAGACGTGTTTGTTATGGATAGATTGTATATTATTCATATACAGAATTATGTGAAGTCCATGAAAATTATTTTTAATCATCAAATGATAATTATAATTTAATGGATATGATGGAGAATGAATCTCATCGCGTTCTTGGAGACGGTATTCCGTACGTACGCACGAGCGACAATATCATTCTTTTGATATTAAAATAATATATAATTGAATGTTATATCATATAGAGAGATTAATTATCATGTTATATTTATTATTTAAATTAATTACAAATCATTATTATACCCATCCAAATAATAATTTATTGAATGACAATTACACCACGACGTGGAGACGGTAAGCCGTACGTACGCACGTATGGAGACATGTCATTCAAAGGATGGATAGAATACTGAATATGGTTGTACCATATTTATAATAACATCATAGTATATATAAGATACTAGAGTTATTATTTTAGAATATAGATAACAAATAAAGAAGAAGTTGGAGAAGAAAGGAACTTGAAAGAGGGTGGTGAAACCATTACCTCTTCCTCGGGTTCTTCCTTTTGATTTGATCAAAAGGGCTCCTTAGGTTGGTTTTCTGATCAAACTAAGGCCTATAGGTTGTAGTGAGGGCTGTTGAGAGAGTATTTGGGCATTTTTTGGCCAATCCAAAATGATTTTAAGGTGTGAAGTTATGAGAAGGGGGAGTGCCCTTTTATAAGAGGGGTGAGGGGCACCTTTGGAAAACCTAGATATATTATTTTATAATAAATTCATATTCAGTTTCTAATGTATCCAAAGTATATTATTTAATGGCTAATGTGGGGATAGGTCGAAAAACACTCAACCAATATAATTTAGACAGGTTTGGGTCATTATATTTACCTTATCTTTATGTATTAACTCTTAGTTAATTAGTTTCACTTTTACAATGTCTCTTTGTATTTTTATATTATATGGTTAATAAACATACTATATACATCCATGAGACCCACATGCCATCCATTAATGATACACCTATCATGATATAAGTCTCTTGGCTGAACCTTATATTTTTAAGAATTTAATCTCAATTAATAATATAATATTTGTTTTAAAAACTCTTTTATGTAAATTTTGACACTATTCAATAATTGATTTTTGTGAAACTCATAACAGAATGATTACTTCGAAAAAAGTAAATTAAATCAATAATAATATGTCATAATAACCTATAAAATTAGTTTAATTCAATAAAAGTCCCCAATTATATTTATTTTGGTATTTATGATATCAATTATTTTAATTTTTCACTATTATGGTAATTACTGCATCATCATTACATCATAAATAAATTAAAATATATAATGTCTAAAAATTATAAATAAATTATAATTATGTAGGAAATCGTTTTATATTTATAATGAATATTTATTATCGAATTTATCTTATGTGTAACCCTATATTAAAAATGTTTTAGTAAATAAACATTGATTTTAACTCTTTTAACTCCTCTATGAATTAAATAATAATAAATGTCCTAATCTAATCCAAGTGGACCTAAATGATAATATTTTATTCCTAAGGTTGTTTTTGGTCGATATAAACTTGTCCAATAGAATTAGTACATGTGTTAGGGTAATATTAATATCATTTTTACACTTAGTTACCCTATTTACTTTTAACCGTGCTAAATAAAAGTAAAATGTTACTATTCATCAAAAATTATTTTCATCTCAATAAACAACATTTTACTCATTGATATTAACTGTGTCTCTTGAATTTTTGAAATTACACTCATAAAAAGGGTAAAATTATGTTTTATGAAAAAATCAGTTTTTTTAACTGCCACTTAGTAGTTTCACTATTCATCAAAAAATGAAAGTTTCAAAAAAATACCAAAAATTATACCTAAGCTATATTTGATATTATGAATTAAAAAATGATGTCTATTTTACCAAATTCAATACATATCAGTTGAATTAATTAATTTTAAAATTAATTTCCATCGTCAAAACAAATATCGCGTTTTTAAGAGATAATAACTATCAAAAGATTGACACTTGTTTATGTCTGGTTTAAATGTGAAATATCATACAATGACCAAAATTGTATTAAATGGTACAAATATATTATAAATATACTTTAAAACCACTCAAATTAAAAATTTATCACTATTTATTATTTCAATTAAAAAATGTGTTTTTAATTAAAATTATGTAACTTTCACTATTCATCAAAATATGAAAGTTATCTGAAAAGTACCAAAATTTCACCCTAAGCTAATTTCGATATTACGAATCCAAAACTGAAGTCCATTTCGAAAGATAAAAATTATAAAATTTCAAAAAGTACGTATTACTATTCATACCAGCTAGTTTGACTGGTTGTGGTGTGTTAGAATCTCGAAGTTGCGTATAATGCACGTCATTGCATTATTCAAAGGGAAAAGTACCATGGAAGCTTTGGGTGTTACATGGTATGTGGTCCATGCAATGAGGTACGTAGTTTGATTCTTTTTTGATTACATTTCAGATATTCATCTCATTCTTTACTATGCAGAAATTCTTCCATTAAAAAATCATAATCCCAATTTTGAAGTAAAATAATTTGGAAAATAATGGGATATGACAAAACCTTACATATTTTATTTGGAAAGAACACCCATTATAATTCATTGTCATATTTATTCTTCAAAAATCATCATCTTTCATAACAAAACTTATCTCTCATGGCATATAGTGTTTGATCGATCACCATTAGCATCATCGTATTTTTTCAGCTGAAGTACTACAGCTTCTCTATCTACCAGCAACATCAGTTTTTACAGTATACACTGAATATTATTGGTATTATCTTCTCATTTTGTATTATCATTAATAAATCATAAAATATTCAAATGATCCTACATGAAATGATGAATCTCTGTTCCGCTGGGAACTTTTTTGGTCTCATTGAAAAGTTATATGTTTATTGATCACTCTATATGTTGAATACCTTCAACACTCTTTGAGATGGATTAATTTTTGTATAAAATATAACATCATTGATACATGTATTTTGAATATAATATTAGTTCAAGAATAGTCAAGATTTATCACATTCAATAACTTGAGAGTTCTTCTTCATCTCCTAATTCATTTTGATCTTTTCTGACAACTCTTGACAAGAAGCACAACCTTATACCCAAAGTGGTCCCAACAAAACCAATAAAAACAAAGTGATTCTCCAAAATTTGGATGAATTGCATGTTATAAATTTCATAAAAAATCATTCAAGTCTTCAAGAAACTTGTATTTAAAAACACACACATGAAATCCAAGTATAATATTTATCGCAATTCACCAGTCATTCCATGATGGTTAATTTATCACATTATTAATCAACCAAATCTGAATTTATAATTTAATGGTCCTCATTCATTAGGATGAATTACTGATTTTAAACTATTATTGGTTTCCATAAATATAAATTTACATGTCTAATTTCATTAAAAAAATTAAACAACTCACATTATTATTACAATTCATATAATTTTTCTAAAAATAAATCAAATTCCAAAAAAATTAGCGTAAAAATTTTAAACTAATTGAATATTAAAAAATTTATTGTGGACTACTTATCTTGTGATAATTAGTATCAAAATTAAAAACAATAGGATCAAATGTGATTTAATGGGAGTACTACACTAGTGTATCTCATAAAATATGTTTATATTCGATAATTTAATTCATGTTTTTAGATATCTAGCACGATCTCACGTATTTTACATAAAATTTATAATTGAAATAGACTAATTTTTTTATATTTTGGAACAACAAATTAGAAATTAATAATAAGAGGATAATTATTAGTACATGAGGTATTGTTTGAATCATACATTTTTCTCTTCAATGATGTCAATGTAATTATATTAACACAAACACTACTACAAACCAAGGTTTATCAATTGCTTGGGTTTTAAAACTGCTCTCTAAACACTCTTCTAAAAAAACCCTTTCTCAGGGAAAGAAAAAGTGTTGTTAAAGGGGGTATTTCACAAATAAAAATTAGAAAAAATTAACGGGAGACTTTAATAGTAATAAAAAATCATAGTTAAAGGGGACCATTTATCAGCGCTTGTAAAAAGCACTAAAGAATCCCCCCTAATTATTTCTTTTAAATTAGACCTAATAGAACCATTATTTAACAACGATTCTAAAAAATGATGATAAAATGAGGGTTTTTATCCATGATTATAAAAAACCACTGATAATAATTACATTTCAACACAAATATTTAATAGACACCAATAGCCTACGTTACGCCTATTCTGAGGCCTTCTGGGCCATTATGTACTTAATAGTGTTGTCTGTTTGGGATTTAGGACATATAAAATTGAATCCAATAAAGAGATATTTTCCATAATGGGTCTGGAACTAAGTTCAAAGAGTTCTGTCCTATTTTCCAACCAATAAAAAGCTACAGAAGGCGTCCAAAACTGAGTATTTCGACGCCATCCCCATTTTATTAAATTTTAAATGGCTGTAACATCTGATATCTGTGTCCATTTGGCTTATACCGCATATCATAATTATTCACTTTAACACCGATATGTATTCGTGAAATGTTTTCTATAAATAAATTGATTTTTTCAACAGATTTCACTACACACATTCATGAGTTCAAACAAACTGTGAGATTATCGTAGTATAAAATGACTATTTTAACATAAATTTTAATGAAATATATATCTTCTATACTAAATAAAATATTTTTTATATACCTCCAAAATATTTTTCTATCATATGGTATGAATAAACACTATTTTATTTTTAAAAGCCTATTTTTAAGAGAATTTTAACACCTTTAAAGGGAGAAACATTTTTATATTTATATTTTTACACATTAAAATTTTTGTATGATGAAAAAAGCATGATAAATGGATGTTATATATAAAAATTTACACTGGAATAAATTTTAATATTTTTTTGATTCCATTCAATTTTTTGATGAATAGTAAAAGCACATTAAATTTTAATAGAAAATAATATTGTTCATCAAGAAAATATAAATAGTAAAATAATATCATTGAATAGTTTGGATGTATAAATTGATTACAATTTTTAATTAAATATATTTGATGTTATGAGATGTAATTTTACGTTTAAATGAAATGTAAAAACTATTCAAAATTTTACATTGTTTTAAATTTAAAAATCTTTTTCTCTCTTTCCGAAAGTGGGAATAATTTTAAATTCAAAACTGAAAATTATATGTGTTTAATTTTGACAAATTATTTCCTTTCTTGGAATCATTAGGTCGAAATTATGAAAATATATTTACTTTATTTGTTGGTATTAGGAATTTTAACTACGATAATTTTTATTAATATGGTAAGATGGTAAATATGGTAAATAAGGGTATGAATGCTATTATAATATTATTTTAATACTTTTATTAATATAATAGGATGAGTGTGTTTCATCCTAAGTCATTCATGGGGCGAAATGGTTTTCATTGGAAGTATCTTGGATGAGATAATGACATTTAATTTATTTTATTTAATGAAAAATTAAATATTTCTAACTCAAAATTTAATAAACACATCATTTTAAATAAATGATATTCAATGGATAAATTTAATTATAAAAACTCATTAGAAATTTTTTTTTCATTATCATGGTAATTTATTTGTAACTCTTATGAAAAAAATAATTAAATTAAAGGCTTATACTTTAATGATGTTAAAATTAAATAATTAATGAGATATCAATAAAAATATTATTAAAATTATAATAACCATAAAAGGACCCAAACACATGACCAAATATTATTGACAGAGTATATCTCGACTATAACCATCCAGGGGTCAAGTTAGTGACCATTCAAAGCCTCAAAAAATATATTGTGACACTTATATTATTTAAATTAAAGTGATTTTAATGTTGCCACGTTCATAATTTAAGAAGAGTAACATTTTAAATGTCATATTTTCTAGAAGATAAATTTTTTTAAAAAATATTATGATAAAAAATATTACATTTTTTTCTTCACAATATTTCATGTTTAATATATTTTTTAGGAAATATTCTTATTAAATATTCTTAGAAAATAGATGTAGTAATATTTGAATTAATATAGATAACAAATAATTGTTATTAATAATATTAAAATTAAAATAATTTCTGAAAATTAATATGTATAATTAATAGTCATGATTAACTTTATAAAATAGTAAAATAATAAAAGAGTTGGTTCTAATTTAACTTTATATCATGTTGTTTTTAAAAATAAATTAATTAAATAGTGTCAAAATTGACAATATTCATTATTTATCAAAATAATGATTTATTAAATTATTAAAAAAATCATAAAACATTTTTCAAAATATATAGTAAATATTATATGTAAAAAAATGTTATTATGTAATTATTTATGTTCTAATTTACTTAAAATAATAAAATAATTCGCCCATTTAATATTAAATTGTTTGCTACACTTGTTAAAAACTAAATATAATAACTAAGTGTTAATTAAAATGATAAAGTTTAAATTGAAATAAAAACATTTATAAAATATATTTGAAGTTTAAATTACTATCATATCTCATATTATATTAGAAATTGGTAATTTTTTTATGGTTTAGGATGGGGTATAATTTTATAAAGAATTAATATTAGTGAGGTTTACAAAAGATCCCCTCACTTCAGTTATAAAAGAGCTCCTCATCCCTCACATATTCACTTCTATTTGGTACTTAAAGCTCGTAAATACCCTACAATTTTCATTTATAAAAATTCTTTGTAACATTCAATAGGTTATTTTCTTTTTCCAAAACCATCTATAGTTTCGTAAAAAGACATTTTGAGAATTCACATTGAAGAAGAGATTGTCTCCTTTAACGAATCATTCAAACTTCTTTCTTTTTCTACTTCCACTTCATGAGTTTTGTCATTATAAAATAATAACACTATTATAACTTATATATAGATATGTTATTATAACTACGAGAAAACTATTTTCCACCTTCTATCCATCCTTCAAAAAATGAAATCACTAAACATGAAGATGTACGATTTACCGTATCCACATCATGATGTAATCTGTTTTTCACCGAAACCATACATGGAAGGATATAATGATTAAAATAATAAATATTATTGATTATTAATTTATCTTATTCATTCTTAATTATTATAAACCATCTAATTCAATACCATTCAACTAATATGGGAATGATATCCTCGAATTTGCGTATGTATGACCTACCATCTCTACGATGCAATGTAATTTATTCTACTTAATCTTTATTAAAGAATTATTATATAAATGTTCATAATAAATATATATGGTATGTATTAGGTGTATATAATATTTTAATGATTCAAATATGACGTATTAAGGATAATCATAACACATTCTAACAAAACATGAATATGAAAATTAAACACTTAATACCCAAATAACAAGTAATAATGAAATTTTATTAACTAACTAATTATAATATGATCATGTATGATATCATAAAATTTACTATGTTTATGAAAAAATCGAATGAAATTATCTTAATCATTATACATAGTTTCAAATATGTAAATAATTAATCAAACCTCAAGTAAGGGAAAATTTCACAATCTCATCATTAGCTAAGAATTTTTATAAAAATGAATTTTATTGGGTATATTTATAAAAAAAAAATTTCCTAAATAAACTATGTTATTTCTTCTATTTGACATTTTTTAATAATTAATTTTACTTATTAGAAAATTTTTGTTAAATGTTTTGAATCTAATATTTAATCATTATTTGATAAGCATTAATTTTTTACATTTCCAACAATAGTATGAGGAGATTATTTTTAACTTATACAGAATGAATGTAATTTTTCATATTTGTAAATAGTAATTTTTACAATTCTTCTTCTACAAGATTTCAAGGTTATTCACAAATAAATTATATTCATTTGAAATTTTTCATCACTTTGATAAAAAAATGTTTTGAAGCAAAATGATATTTTCCTCAAGAAATAATTTCAAGTGTTATATCAAAATTTTTTCTATTTAATATGAAATTATTTGATCAGGTTATCTTTCAAGTATAATATAATTATAATTTCTCTAATTTTGTTGTGTTAATGATGGAATGTTATTTATGAAATCCATTCATGTTTCATGGATTATTTTATGGTTGAATGATGTTATTAGGAATGATTTATGTTATTGTGGCACATGTAAAAATGATTTCATTATGAGATGGGTGGGGCCTAATTCTCCATATAGTTAATTGGATAATGATTTATATCTCATGAGATAGAAATTAATGGAATAGAAATTAAATCTACTTCAATAATACATGGCTGTAATCAGGAGTGAAATCAGTTCTGTAATAGAATTTATCTACTATGACGATCTTGGAAATGAACCTATATTAACATGAAATTATTTTCTAGGATTATATGTATTTAACACATCATGAATTATGTAATGAAATTTGGGATTTCATTCATTAATTATTATGAAAATTCATAATTTATCCAATGGTGTTATATTTTGATCTTTTTTATGCCAACTTAGATTTCCAAATGTTATGTTCTTATGTATTATAATAATGAAATTATTGATATCTCCCATGTTACCCATACTATGCATCCGAGATCACCATATAAAATGTTTTCTTACCCCTATTCATGAAGAAGGGTATTATATAAGATATACCAAAATGGGTCTAGTTATTGTGAAATAAGTGGGGGAAATGACGATGTATTTTGAACCAGTCATTTAGGTTTCCTTGTTTCTAAAGAAAATATAACTATACAGTCCTATCATGGATTTTTATATTTTGTAATTAACTTTCTTCAAATTTTGAGTAATATAAATGTATTTAATGTATGGGTGAATATAGTTGGTATTAGAGGAAAGGTATATTTAAATTTTGGATTCTTGGATGAAAAAACCTTACTAAGAACCCAAACGATGTGTGGAAGGATAGGTTACAATCCTATTATTTTAAAAATGTTCATGAATTACCTACGATAAAACAAAAAGTGTCATAAAAATGAAATTTTATTACTGATTATGTTGTTTTCCCATTATGATTAGTGTTTCTCACACTATGATTCCTGGTTTTAGTCAATGGTTAGAAGCCAAAGGAACTTTGTTAATGATGAACTTGATGGGAAATGCAATGATTGTCCTACTGAGTAACAAAATTTTATGGGATCTCAAATGAAAAATCATGACGCTATGATAACACAAGATTCTGAATCTATAAATCATGATATACAACCTAACATGAAATGGTGGGTACAATATTCTATTTAGTCCATTATGAGTAAGCATCCACCTTCGTTTAATGTGTCTTATGATCCATTAGTGGTTGAAAAATGGATATGTACCATTTGAATCATATTTTCTATTATTTAATATTCATAACATGATAAATTAATTTTATAAAACTATCATTTATATGATAAAGATGGTAAATGGTGGAACCTTATCATGAATACGAGGCAAAGAGACAAAATTGAATCAATGGAATGGGACATCTTCAAGATCTTAATTTTCAATTAGTAATTTCATTGTATTCTTAAAAAAAATATGAAGCAGGAGATCCTTGAATATAATCAAAAGGATAATAAATATATTGGTACCTACATAAGTAATTTTAAAATACTTTCTAGGAACATTTTTGGAATTATTATCCAACTTTGGAGTAAAATTTATCTATTATTATTGGATTAAAACCATGACTTCTAAGGTAATTATATGTATGGTGCATCAATAACTACCAGGAAATCGTTCAATGTTTTCTCATGTTTTAGATGTTTATTGGAGTAACCCATAAGTCATATTGGTTTGATAAGAAGAAAAAAAATGAATTTATGGGAATATATAAAGACCACAGTAAAAATTAGATGAGTTTTCACTTATTCTCTAAGTGTTGAAAGAAACATAAAGGAAATTTTCTTAAAGGGAAAGTTATATGTTCTACGGTTGAAAAAGAAGTTAATCATGTAGTTAAATGATGATGTTATTGGAAGAGGAAGTCTACTGATTAGAATAGAGAAAAGGATACACAGAATGAACCTCTTACACTTCAATGTTATAAGTGCATTGAAACGAGGAATTATTTTAATCAATTCCCTAATACAAGGGTTATTGATGACGATCGATGTTAGAAAAATCTTAAGGACAAAGGCAAAGGAATGTAACAGGAGATCACCATGGTCTTTTTGGAGTACGGTAATGATGTGGTAAAAAGGTACAAATACATTTCACTCTAATGTAGAAAATGATTTATTTGATTTTGGATCAAACAACTCTTTTATCTCTGAAAATTATTTAAGGGTATCATCATATTACATCAACAATTAGATGTTTTGTTAGTTTTGACAACTCCTAATGGCTCAATGGTTTCACCTTAAATTTATAATTCTTCATTGGTTGATGTTTTAGGAATGTACCTCTAACAAATCTTGTGATCCCTCTTATAATGTAAATTAATGTGATTCATAGCATGTATTAACTTTATCTATGTGGATTTCATATCAACTAGCAATGAAGTGAAGTCACATTTCATATTCCAGATCAATCAATGATCATCTATCAAAGCAAGAATGAGTGTGACCTTTTGTTAATATAACATCCAACTTATAATTCTTATTCCATGTAAATGAAGGTTATCTATATCAAATGGATAGTAAGGAATTGGAAATCAAGAATACACCCATTTTACTGGAGATTGCTGAATTTTTTATAGAAGAATTTCTTGGTCTCCCTCTGAATCATGAGGTGTTTTTTCAATAGAACTCATACCAGGTGCTATGACTATTTCAAAGACACCTTATAGAATGGCTCCAAATTATAATTTTTAATTGAGGAAGAAAATCAAAGAGAATATTGAAAATGGATTCCTACACCCTAGGACACCACCTTGGGGTGCACCTATTCTGTTTTTTAAGAAGTTGGATGAATCAAGGATACTCTGCATTGATTTTCAAGAACATAAAAAGATCACTATTAAAAAAATTTCTCTTCCCTACAATGATTATTTATATGACCATGTACGTGGAGCTCAATACTTCTCCATGATGGATCTTTATTCAGGATACCGTCAATTAATAGTCAAGAAGAAGGATATATCAAAGACAAGATTCCATACAAGGTACAAACACTATGATTTTTTTGTGATGCATTTTGGTCATAATAATTTTCATTGCGTCTTCTTGGATATAATGAATAGATTCTTTAGAAACAATCCTAGTCATTTTATTTTAGTATTTTTGTATAATATTCTGGTGTATTCTGAAAGAAAATAAGAACTTGAAGGACACATAAGAACTATACTGAAGACCCTGATATATGAGAAGCTTTATGAAAAACGTTCCATTGGTGAATTTTTCCTTTGTAAAAATTAATTTATGTATTACATATTCTAAAAAACTGGATATTTTTGGATCTTGAAATAATAGATGTTATTGAATGATGGATGAGACAAAAACATATAACTAAGATCGAGTTTTTCTATGATTTCCGGGATATTATTGAATTTTTGGGAATGAATTTTCATGATTATGTTATCTACTCACCATGTTCTCGTAGAAAGTATTATGTTAATGTGGAAAAAGGAATGTGTAAATAATTTCAATGAAATAAAATGAAGTTTATCCAATGCAGATGTGCACACAAAACCTTTTAGGGGAGAATGGTTTGTGATCTACAGTGATGCATCCAAACAATATATTGGACGTGTTCTCATGAAAAATTATATTGTGATAGGTTATTCCTTGTTAAAATTAAAAATAAATGAGAAAAATTACTAACTCATTATTCGGAGTTAGCTAGGTTGTTATTTCACTAATGATATGGATGCATTATCATTATAGTGAATGATGTGATATTAATACTAATAATAATGGTTTAATGTCTATTTTCCCATAAATTGTGATAAATATGCACCCATGATAATGGTTGGAGATGATCAAAGATTATGACTTCTCAATAAACTACCATCCTGGGAAAGAAAACAAGGTGGAAGATTCTTTTAGTCAAACGGACCCAGCTAGGATATCCATGATAAGGGTCAAAAAGATCAAATATTTATGCTCTCTCAATGGATGGATATTGAAATTTTAATGGAATGCGTGAAATATTATCTCTCTCATATTAATGTTCAACCATCTATTCAAGCATAGACTACAGAGGTATTGAAGGAAAATATTGAGATTCCATAGAATGTGAGAAATGCACTTGAATTCAACCATGATTATGATGTAATAGTATGGTTTAGGAACTGGGTTAGTATTCCTTACATACCATAATTAATTAATGATATATTGGATGTTTACCTTAGTTCTTCATTATATATTCATCCTAAAAGAACCAATATGTACATGGACCTAAAAGATTATTTCTATTGGGATAGCATGAAATGAGGTTTGGTTTAATATGACTCTCAGTTCTTGGTTTTCAGCAAGTTAAGGATACATGATAGAAGTCTAAGGGGGTTTTTATAGCTATTACCCATTCAAGAATGGAAATGGGAAAACATCAGTATGGATATTTTCATTGGACATTAAAAAAGATCTAAATCTCAAAATGCTATATGGGTTATAGATAATCTCTTTACGAAGACAACACACACCATTTCTATTAGAGAGGATATCTATCATTATCTTATTTCTAGGATATATGTAATAGAAGTGGTAATATTTCCCAGAATATTTGATTCCATTATATCAATCAGGATATGAGGCTTACCTCAAATTTCTAGCAATGTATTCAGCATGATATGGAAATAGAGTATTGTTTTAGCACTAATTATTATACCCAGATATACTATTAGTTGTAGAGTACGAATCAAACTCTTCATGCCATCTTGAGATCTTGTTCTAGGGATTTTAGTGTTGGATGGGATCCAAACCAACCTATGGTGGAATATTCCTATAAAAATATCATTCATTACAGTAATCAAGTGTCTCTTTATGAAGCCCTCTATTGAAATAATTATATGAATCCAATTTATAAGGATGATTTTCGAGAAACAACTCTATTAGGACCTGACCATGTGGAACAAATGGAAGAAATGGTCAAATATATTAAAAAAATAAAGAGAAACTTTGATTTAAATAAAAATATTATACAAAAAATGATGACAGGACCATGATTTTGAAGTTGGTGATAATGTGTTTCTATGAATATATTTTTGGAAGAGAGTAATGAGATTTGGAAAAAAATGGAAAGATGATCCCTAGGTAAATCCGTCCTTTTGAAATTATGGATCACGTTGGGAAGGTAGGGTACGGGTTGTCACTTCCATCGAATCTCTTTCAAGATCAATATGTGTAACATGTATATATCCTAATAATATATATTCCTGATCCCTCACATGTAATAATATTATGTGTCATAGCACTCATGAAGGAACATTCTTATAAAGAGAAACCGATCAAGATTCTGGATGGTAGCAAAAAAGTTATGTGAATGAAGACCACTCTCTTGGTTATTGTTTTGCAAAAGAACCAAAACTTTGAGGAAGATATGTGGGATCATGAATATATGGTTACAGAAAGTTATTATCATCTTTCTGTATCCATTTGAAGAATTTTAAGGTTGAAAATCATTTTAAAGGGGGAGAATATACCACCTCAATGTTTTTATGATATATTTTTTATAAATACTTGTAATTCTTAAATAGCTTGCATAGAAAACAATACAGAGATTAAAAATTCACAATATTACATTAGTTTAAAATGAACATTTTAAATGATCTTTTAGGATATCTCGAAAAATATAACTAACTTTTGAAATTTATGTTTAAGTCATTCGCTACATAATATTTATGAAAAATAAAAATCAATTACATATTTGTATTTTTATATTAATAAATTGAATGAATTACTTTTATTAAATGATATTAAAGAAATATATAGTTACTATAAATAATAAAATATTCCTAATATTCATCTAATAGATATTTTTGTTATAGGGTATGAATAAAGCCTATTTGATTTATAAAAAAATACACGTTTTAAATGTAAATTTTACCTCCTTTTAATGGTGAACCCTTTTAAATTTACTATTTTTAATCATTAATAATTTTTATATGATAATAAAAAATTTTATTTGCAAGAGTGATATAAATATATAATTAGGGTGAATATTTAATATTTTCCAACAAAACATAAAGAAAATTGAATAGTAAAAACACAGTAAATTTTAATTGGAAACCACATTTTTCATCAAAAAAATTTATTGTTAAGTTATAATATTTGATAGTGTAAATGTATAAATATAATATGTTTTTATCATTAATTATTATTAATGTAATTAGTGTAATTTTTACATTGAATTGATATGTAAAAACATTTAAACCTTTTATATAAAAATCGTTCTCCCATTCCGATAATGGGATTAATTTTAAAATAATTTATAAAACATATTTGTATTGAATTTTTAAAAATTAATTCCATATTTTGAATCATTTGGTCCAAATTATGTAAATATATTTATTTTATTTTGGGGCATTATGAATAGTAACTTCATGAAATTTTTATTTATACGGTAAATGGTAAATATTTTAATTAGGTTATGAATGCTATTATGAAATTATTAAAACAGTTTTCTTAATATCATTGGACTCGTTTTTTGGGGACTAAATCATAACTGGGTCAAAATGGTGTCGTTTGGAAGCCTCTTGGATGGGATTAGGACATTTAATTTAATTTATTTAATCAAAAATAAAATATGTCTTACTCAAATTTTATTCACTATATCATTTTATATATATATTTATATAAAACATATATTATATTAGAAATACTCATTTTAAATATAAAATGATTTTATTAATATTGTAATTTTTTAGGACATAAATAATTACCCTGAAGGTCTATACTTATATGAAGTAAAAACTAATTAATTGATGGGAAATCAATAAAACAATTTTTTTTTAAAAATTATTTTGACTATATAAGGAACCAAATACCTGACCTAATATTATTTTTATTAAATATATATACCATAATAGTTCAATTTTCAACTTACTGACCATTTGGAGCATTAAAGGTGAAAATGATAAACTTATATTATATTATTTAAGGTGATTTTAATGTTTTCACTTTCCTAATTAAATATCTATAACATTTTAAATTCTAGATTTTCTAGAAGATAAATTTAAACTAAAAACAATCTTCTAAAATATATTAAATTAATGTAATCATAATATTTTATTTTATATTTTTATTTTAAAAAAATTATATCCAATAATTACACAAAATTGATGTGGTAATTAGTTTATTAATAGTGATAACAAATAAATGTAATTAAATTTATTAAAATAAATATAATTTGGGATAACTGATCGGTATAATGAATTTTCTAGATGACTTTGACCTCTTTGAAATATAATAAAATAGTTGGTTCACATTTAACTAGTTATGTTAATATTTGTAAAATCAATGAATTGAATAGTGTAAAAATTGACAGTATTGATTGTTTATCAAAATAATGATTTATTAAATTATTTAAATATAAGAATTGTATTTTAATTTACAGAATAATTATTATATGATATAAAATGATAAATTATTTATTTATGGTCTAATTTATATCCAATAAGTAAATATTTCAACCTTCTAATATTGAATTTTTTCTTACCCAAGTTAAAAATAAACTGGAATAACTTAATGATAATTAAAATGACATGGTGTAAATTGAAATTAAAAATTTTCCCAAATATATTGGTTTATGATATTACTACCCAATATCATCTAATTTTTTAAATTGGTGAATTTTGGAGGTTTTTTTATGGGGTTTGATTCTAATATTAATTAATATTTTTCAGGATTCCAAAAGTACCCCTCACCTCATTAATAAATGTATGCCTCTTCCATCACCTATTTAGTTCACATTGAGCTTTTAATATCATCCATACCATTCAATTTTATCTTTTAATATTACCTAGTTACATTAAATAGGTTCTTATCTTCGTCCAAAACCAACTATAGTGCTCATAGAGATAGTTTAGAGGAAGCACGTCGAAAAAGAGGTAATGTCTTCTACTGATTATTTGAAAACACATTCTTCTTCTACATTATCATCAGAAGTTTTTTTGTTATATTTTAACAATTCAAGATTCAATTTTTTTCATAGAATTAATTATATATATAAATCAATCATATTCCACCATCAATGCATCGAACAAAAAATGAAATCACCAATCATGTGTGCATATGAGTTACAATCTCCACGCCGTGGGGTATTTTGATTTTCACCACCACCTTACATGGATGGATAAAATGATAGAAATAATAACTATATATTATAATTATAACAGGATATTACTTCTTCTATATTATATGCAATCCAATTCTATTCTATTCAACAAATATGGGAATGTTATAAATGCTAGTGCGTACGTAGAGCCTACTGTCTCTACGATGCAATCCAATTCATTCTACATGATATCCATTAATGAATAGTTATTTAAATGTACAGAATGAATAAATATGGTATATATTACGTTAATATAATTTATTTATGATATAACTATTACCTATGAAGGATTATATGAACTTATTCTACAAAACAAGCATAAGAAAATGAAGTAGTTGATCCCTAAATAACAAGTAATATTGAAATATTGTTATGAAACATATTATTATATGATCAAATATGATATCATAAAAATAAAAATGAATAAGAAATAAGTTAATATAATTATTTAAATCACTATACAATAGGTTTAGATAGAAACAAATGATATCAGTCCTAAGATAACGAATAATTTCTCAAAATCATTATTATACAAGATTATTTATATGTATGTATTTACCTAGGTATATTTATTTTCCATGTCCATGTCCATGTTTCCAAAATATGAAAATGTATTTATATTCTTATAATATTATTTAATGTAATTTTTGCCCATTTTTTTATTTTTATTAAACGATGTGAATGTAAACATTTTTGTTATTTGATACAAGGTACTTTTTAACTTTTACTGAAAAATTAAGAGAAAAATGTTACTTTAACATATATGTCTAAAATATATTTTTATGTTTTCATAGAAACATATTTATATGATGCTTACTATACATTATTTTATTTTTATAATTAGATAAATCATTTTTTATTAAAATTCTGTTGGAATTTGTTAATAGAAAATGCTTTTGAAGAAGAAATGATATTTTCCTTTAAAAATAAGATCAATTGTTATATAAAAATTATTTTCCATCTAAGATGAAATTATTTATTAGTGTTATGTTTCAATTATAATATCCATATCATTCTTATGATTTTATCGAAAATATTATGGAATTTTATTTATAAAATCTATTTGTTTGACAAGGATTATGTTATGGTGGAATGAAGTTATGATTAATGATTTATGTTATTATGGCACACATATGAATTACTTCATTATGACATGCGTCAGACATATATCTCCATCAAATTTATTAGATAAATATTTATATCTCATGAGATATAAATAACTAGAATAAAAAGTAAATCTTCTTCAGTAAAACTTGTCTTGAACGATGAGTGAGCTTTGTTTAGTAATGGATTTTCTTTGCTGTGATGGTCTTGTCCACAAGCCATAACTAATATAAAATGATTTTAAATGTTCATGTGTATGCCACAAAACATAATATCATATATTATTAAATTTGGTATTACATTCTTTCATTCTTATGAAATTTCATGATTTATCTCACAACATGATTTTACGATCTTTCATAATCCAGATAATATTATCAAATTCTTTTTTCTTATGTCTTATGACTATGATATGATTGAAATCTCCCTTGTTTACCATTACCTATCATATTAGACCACCCTTTCCAATTGTTAGTTTCTGTAGTAAATGAAAAATGGTATAATATAAGATTTGTCCAAAATGTGTCTAGTTATTGAGAAATAAGCAGGAGACGAAAAAGATATCTTATGAACCTGTTTTTTATGTTTCCAATTTTCTAATGACACTATACCTATATGATTTTTTCATTACTGTGTTATATAATTTAAGGAATATTTGTAAATAGTGAATTAATAACAATTCATGTAATTTATGGTTTGTTATAATCTCATTTCATGAGATTGGATTTGACTAGATGTGAAGCAAAAATGGTCTCATATATTAGAAGATATGATCATTTCTATGTTTTATGGGTTTTAGAATTTTCAGAGATTCATAACATTTTTATTAGTTTTATGGGTTTTTAGTGTTAATATCCATTTATAAAAAATATATATTAAAATGTGTTTAAATATATAAATATATATATATATAACAATCTATAATGAAATATATATAAATATATAGATATATAAAAAATATAGAAAAAAATAGTATATGGGGGTGGAAAAGGTGCTAGTGTATAAGTTGGAGGTCTCGGGTTTGAAACTCAGAAGAGGTAGGGGCATGCACTGGGGGTGGATTACCTAAAGTGTTGATAAGGGGTTGGGGGAAGAACAGAAGAAGGGGTTGGGGGTGAAAAAATATTTTGACCATTAATAGTGGGGCCTATATCCGCACTAAAATTCTATTAAATTCCCCCTTAATCAGTGTTTTTTCTATTAAATGGGTCCTTTATTAGATATTTTTACTATAATTCATAAAGACAACACTTCTTCATCACATACATTATCTACTGTTCTTTTTTATTAATAAATCCATATTAGTATAATTTTTAAAGGGTCGATTTTTTGTAGTGAAAATTGATCTAGTTATGATGCTCTAAACTGGATATCTCTACAAGATAAAGTAGCACATATGAGAATGGGATTATGAAACTAATGGCCTAACTCTAATCACTATTTCTAGAACACCCAATAATCATATTTTTAGAGGGTAATTCTACAATAATCAAATAATTGTATGAAAAATTATATATTATTTAAATGTCTTCATTAAATTGGGTGATCAATTTAAAAAACTAGGCATGCCATATTTTTTATGTAACTTTGGTATTTTCATACTATATCACAAAAGTACCATATTCATAAATAAATCATTATCTAAGGTTGACTCTAATAAACTCTTATCTTTCAATGTAAGAAATATGTTTCCTGATTTATACTAGGTACCAATATTTTCACCATAAATTTATTAATTATATAATTTTTAATAGGTTAGATGGATAAGTTTAAATAGATATTTAGAACATATAGCATAAACATGGAATTTACAACATAAATACTTTATAAATCCCTAAAATACCCCCTCTTCCTATTTCCACTCTTAAGGAAACTAAAATCAAGGCTCAGCTAACAAGGATTAATTGAATCACAACTAAAACAAAAAAGTCTTACCAAAATAAGAAGAGTGATGTACCTAAAATAAGATTATATATGCCTTTCCACCAAATAACATCTCATCTAAAAGATTCCCTATGAATAAAAATATTATTATGAGAAAAAATTTGCGCTAGTGTGCTCTCATATCAGGTTCACTCTCTCAGGTTTCCTCCTGAACACTCCCATGAATGAAATAAAATCTTATTGCTGTTAATGGTATACCCTAATATTCTAATCACTATTTTACATGGTAAAATTCACATGCTTATCAAATAAAAAAATATCTCTCTTTCAACAATATATATAATGTAATAGGGTTCCAGATGATATATTTTTTGTTATGAACCATGAATTAAATATATAATGACACTATTGAGATATGGAAGGGATAAATGGTATTCAAATATACCAAACCTTTCCATTATCTGGAATAGATTAAAAATACATTGTTAAAGCTACCCTAGTTTCATTATTAAAAATTTCTCTAGCATAGAAAGAAATGAGAGGAAACCACTATGACCAACATTGAACTCCATAGGCCTTATATAATTGTCAACATATGATTTCAACCCAATCATTTTTTCACCAATCACATTGTGGTCAATTGAATCTACTTTTGTGTCCCCCGCATTTTCTGAGGTGTAACAAGAACTGACTCACAAGAATAAAAAAAATGTGGAAAATGAAATGACCTTCAATAAAATTTCATGAATGTATAAATTTGGATTTATTAATAGAAGTTGTTGCTATATGTGATATCCAAGAGTTATATAATATTCATCCACGAACCACAAAAATTAATAACAAAGGATCACAAATTATCCTCTTGAATATGAATCATTATTTATTATAGGACAGATATATGAGGTTGATATGCTTCACTCAAAAAATCATATAATCTCAAGGCCCTCGAAAGACCCCATAAATACCAAAACATGAAATGAGGATCATGATATTAAAATATTCTCATTGTAAAACCATGAAATTTAACTACTTCCTACACACATATATTTTCCTGATCATCCATCAGTGATGTTTTCAATTATAGGTATGAAGTGCTTTTCATTCATCATACAATCAATAATCCCTCATATTACATCATTGTTGTGTGATTTATAGGGAAATCATATCTTGAATTCAATAGTTAAATAATCTCACTTTCATTATTGAATGTGTATTGGATACAACAACCTAGAATGACATTTTCGCTCGTCCCACATTAGAAGACTGTGAAACATCTCACCAGAGAGCACGATGTTTCATTATTCATCTTTGGCTATTAATATATTTTTGATTACAAGATATATAACTGAGAGACCTAAATGTAACACACATTTAGAAGAATGAAACTCTATAATGATCTCGTTGTGAAACCCAATATGAAATCATATATGGAATGTTATAAGAAGAATACATACACAATTAAGTGACCATACTGATCGTTCCCCCACTATATATATTGTCCATCAAAACTATGTATTAGGTATCTTATAACAGATCAATTATATTATAGAACATGTGAATTTTTATAATATATGTTTATGTTAGGGATACTCATCCCTAGGAATCATAAACATCTAGATGTTTGACCAAAAATAGTGTAACCAACAACCTCTTATATAAAAAATCTTACAATGCATATGTGTCTTCTACCTCAAGGAATCTGCAATGATGTTTCCCTTTCCCGGTGTATAAGCCACATCAAATTGGATATTATACAAATACACGACATAAATCCTCTACCAATGGTTTATGTATCACTATGAAAATATATACATGAAGCTCTTGTAGTCCATGTGCAACCAAACCAATCACATAATAGATATTGTATCCATCATCCCAAGGAATATACTACCATAGATAACTCCCAATTATGTGTAGGGAAATTCTTTTCTGGGGGCCTCCACTATTTGGATCCAAAAGGAAACACTTGACCCACTTTCATCCAAATGGATCCATTTCCAATCCATTATTTGTCTAAAGACATGATATATTATTCTCTGAGTATATGAAATTAATGGATCTCTGCTATGGATTATATGATCTTTAGCTCTGTGAATGATCTTGAATAAGAATTTTACAAAACAAACATCACAACCTTCCTAGTCAACCAAGATTTCAATTTATTCAGATGGGATATGTCTTGAATGAAACACTGATAATAATCATCTAGGCTAAGAAAACATCAATTAATTAACGCATTGGTTGGGTTTATCACAAGACATTATATCTACAATAATCTCAAGGAACATTGTAACTCCATCCTCTAAGATACCATCTCCCATGATGTGAACAATATAATTACATTTCTAGAATAATATGCAATAGAGAAAATAAGATAATATCTTACTATTTTCAATATGATTTTATTTTATTTTCATGATCATATTTATATTGGGATTATAAGAAGATTACAATGAAAAATACTACCTCAATCTAATTAAGGAAATGATGAAATATCCAATTGTGTAGATCCATGAATACCATTAGTATGACCATTAGAACAAATGACATAATCAAAACATTATATAGGAAATATCTTCCCCAAAATGTAGGATAGGTTATGTCCAATTCTCACGCACTCAACTCATGGTACCATAAACTCAATTTTTATATTGTAGAATATATCAGAACCTTTCACCAGATTGATGATATAATCAATTTTTAGCAGGGTATTTTAATTTCTAACCATCATTTGGTTCAATATTTTAGGATCCAAATTAACGTGAAAGTACCATCATCGTTTTTAGTGAAAATATTTAGTGAACATCAAAATGATTTACTATGACATATGGATACTATATCTTCAATATCATCAAACAAATTAAACACATGAATTTTTATTTGTGTAATTCTATAAGTTGGGATGGATACTAACTTATCTCATAGAAATAATGTGATTGTAATCTTGATCTTCCCCTCAGGTGATAATCTATACAAATATATTAGAAATGTATATTTAGAATGATTCACAATGGGATGAAAATTATCCAAATTCATTTTCCTATCATCAATAAAATTTATTTTAGTCAAAGATGTATGATAATAATTTTTAAAAAAATTAGTCATGTACTATTTTCCTATATATCACACACACCATTGAGGGAATAAATTCCACTAATGTAGATTTAAAATAAATTACCCACTTATTATAGTTGATATGGTCTTTGTATCGAACTATCCAACACATACAGAAATAAAAATTATATCCAATAATTTCAATTAAAAAATCTCCCAAATAAATGAGTATCCAACATATTCTAGATAACATTAATTAAAATAGTTGATACCCTCTGACTATACCCCCAATGGTTTATTTATGGTAATAAACCCATCAATGAACTCCATATCCACACTTAAACCCATTTCAAATTGTGTGTATTTAAAGGAATTTGATTCCACTATATGAATAAATGAATGATTGAGTAGATGGTATAGGATTCATTCAATTGATGGTATAAATTACATCATAAAGAATACTCAGGGTATTGTATATAGCATACAACTGACTCACCACTGTTCTTATAGTCCCAGTATAGCTCTCATATGTTTTTCACTCTTTCACTATGGTTCCACATCCCCTACCCAAACCGTATTATCCTATATAAGTACATATTATTGTGTGCTAAGTTATAGATGAGTACCATCATCTAACAGGCGCCTCTATTGATATGCTGCCACTTCCCATATACTATGAGTTCCTACAGAACATCTGAATGTACCATATTAGTACAATAATGACACTCAAAAGGATATAGGGAATATTGTTGAGATTATGTCTACCCTTCCCAAATGTAAATCAATCCATCAATCCATGATTCTTATGTTATATCTCATTATCTTATCTTCGCATCCCACAAATTCCATGGAAATAACTATTATAGTGTCACTACTTACCAAAATAATAAGACCACCAAGGTCACCTTTCCAGAAATACCTAACCACCACTTTATCCTCTATCATATTTCATTATGTGATGATATCCTAATTAATTGTTCCGATAAATCAACATAGGTGAAATAAATTTAACTGAAATTTGATCTCATATTCAATACACTCTCGGAAACATATAACATAGGCTACCTCATATGCTACAGCAGATGGAGTAAAACATTATATGTATCTAGTGAATATAATATATCGTATCACCAAAATAACTTTCATGTTTCCCATTCATAATCAAATAATACCTATCATCGAAAAAGGATCTCTTGATAGATGTGTATCAGAAACATTTCCTCAAATTCCATCGTGGAAATGTCCTGTTATTGCCTGGATTGCACCAGAATTTTAGAAAAATGATTCAATGTTCTTTGAATTGTGTTAGATGAATTAAAAACCATTATATCAGTGGATTCCTAATGGTTTTTAAATATCATCTATAAAATTTCAATCTTCAAATCATCTTCTTTGGGGCATCCCTCCATAGAAATGTAGGATGATGTTGATATATTAACCATATCATCAGTTGGGACATCAAATATACAATTTGAAATAGTCCATAAACATTGATCATGTGAGCCTTAGGATGAAATAGAGGAGATAATAATCGATCATGTTTAATTTTTTCAAAAAAAGTTCATACTGAGATACTATAGGATTGGGCGACCAGCCACTCTCATAATGCCCAGATCGAAGAATATGGGGAAGGATTTTCAACAAAATGTTTTAGCATAGATATTATAATTCATAACACAATAAGATAAACCTCCACATGTGGAAAAAATAGAGAACCAAAAATTTTAGGTTCCTATGTACTTGACATTAAAAGTGAAATGGAATAAAAATTATACTTTTATTCATTTCCATTTATCAGTTAAAATATGGAATTTCTTTTAAATGTTCATAAGCATTAATATGTTTCGTATTGTAAATATATTTCTATAAAGAAAACTTTATTTCAATATGTAACCATATTTTTCTTTCAACATACATGTATACTAATCTAGTACCCTACTAGCCCAATGGTACATAAAATCTCATTGAACATTAACTTGACACAGAAACTAAATTGAGCTTTATGAAATAACCAAATAATGTAAGGAGTATAGAAGATGAACAATAGTCCCATCCCCAGTAACTCAGGTCTTCCACCTCACACGGGGTAGACACTCCCATTGATGGGCATATTTAAAAACTCAAAAACATATAATTCTCCTTTATACTTTTCAAAATATTAAACCAATATATTGGAAACTAGATCTTTAATACTACATTGTAACATCCCAAAACTGGTGCTCTCTTGTGTGAATAAGTCAGTTGGCTACAAGACCTCAGGAATGCCTACTAGTATACTATTAGATTGCAACTATTAGAAAGAGTGTTTAGAATATATTTGTGATTTTGCACCATATAAATAACATTAACAATAATTTTTTAAATAATACCTCAGTAGTGGAAAATATATAATTAATCAAATGTGAAACTTAAGATAAAATAAGGAACAAGATTAAAATTCAATAAATGTGGATAATTGTGTATTTTTGGAAAAAATGTTTCTAAATTGTGTGTTTTATTTAATAAAAAAAATTAAAAACAAAAAAATTATAAAACACTATGATGACCCATTTCTAAAACATCTTGGTAGTCCCATATACAATCATTATCTCATCGAGGTAGTAAAAACCAAAATCAATATCCCTTTCCATTTTACATACATTCATCTAGAAAATGTATTTAGAAACTATATGGTGTCTTATCCAGGGTTTAAGGAGAACTCATTTCGTTCTAAAAACCTTTTATAAAAAAATTTATAAGAAATATAGTGTATTACATGTAGTGATAAAAATGTATTAATTTAATAAATTAATACTTCACATTGAATGAACCCACTAACACTCAAGATTCAGGTTGATAATTGTGACCAATAAAACTACATTTGGTTCAATGTTGGATATCTATATCAAAAGGATGACCCCACCTTCATTAAAAAATATCTCATTTGAAGTGTACCATGTTACTCAATAGGGATACATGATAATTACCATGGTAGAGTATCATACACCTTCCAAGGGTTCACATCACCATTGGGAAAATAAAATCTGATTATACTCTCCATGGGACTACCCATGTTGCTGTCAAATACATATTCACATGGAGCAAATTTTCAATTCGGTGAAAAAATCACTAGAAAAGTATTTTCCAATCTTAAGATGATTTACCAGTGACACACATCATAAGATATTAGGTCAATAAACATGCATCGTGTTATCAATATAACTAATAATAATTGTACGTATACCCTTATTTACCATATTCATTTTTTGTCATGTTGGGTAAATTATCTAATATTAATTATTGAAATATTATTTCTCAATTGGTATTTCTTCCATCAGGAATATGAAAACATATGTTAAACCATGAAATATTCCCATCAATATTGATCCACATTTATATTCAAATTAATAAAATAAGAAAATTCATTTAGATATGAAAATTATGGAAATTGGTCTACAAATACAGAAAATTTCCAAAACTTCTCAAAAAATTATGGTGACTGGGATCATGTGTTAATAGTGTCTATAGACTCAAAAACATTTATTTGTCCCATATATAGGTATCAATTACAAGGTACCTGATAAGATTCAATAAGAGGTATATAAAAGTGTATCTAATCAGAATGGGTATTATCAAGTTATTTAGGTTGTGCACACAAGGTGTTAACATGATCACATATATTGAACAGAATAGGGAAAATTTATATAGACCCACAGAGATATGTGTTAGATATTCCACCACAAATTTGAGAAGTTATAGAAAATTATAGGTATCCTATGTAGATCTGTAAATCTTTTTTTCACATCAATGTAGACATAAGAACTCTATTAACACAGATTAGATCAATTTCTGATATTCTGATGAATTTTTTCTCACAAGATAATGTATATGATTTGAGAATGAGATTATGAATTGAAAGGATTAAAATGAATATCCGTGTATGGATTTCCTAGTAAAAATACATTATAACAGTGAAAGTATACAGTTTCTATTGAAATTTATGAACAATATGAGGGGATGACCACATTATCACCGCACTGGTCGAGGGATATAAATCATTGGGAATGAAATTTTTATGATGAAAATAATTTATTTATATCATAAATCCACCAAATCTATTGTACAATGAATATCCCATCATTTCATTTAAAAAATGATAAAAATTGTTATTACAACATAATAATCTATTTAATCATTTAAACATGTTCTATGGATTACCCTGATATATTTATTATTTATATCAATTTTAATGGGTTGTGAAGATGTGTTAACCCATTAATTTGGAAATTACATAGTAAATTTTTAATTTATGGAATAAATCCTCTCTTAAACTATTAAATTAACCATATTTCTATTGCTACTATTAATTCCATCAAATCAAGGCTCCATTTCCATGGTTTAAATGAATCACAACTAAACTCAAGGGATGTTTATGAAAACATAAAGAGTAATAAACATGGAAATTTATGGGATCTTACACCTCCTCTTGCATATCCATCATATTATTACGATTTTGAGAGAATCAATGTTAGTGGATTTTATATAAAATGAAGGTAAAATCACTCAAGATTCATCAAATTTTTTCTCCCATAATAGGACCTAGATTTCAATTAGACATGTTCATTGATCTAGATTCATTATAGGGTTTTATCAGAGAAATTATTATTCTTATTAGTTTATGGTAGAAATAACTCCTTGGAAAAAAGTTTATTATTAATTATAAATTTTTATAAATTATAATTTTTCCCTCTTGGAAAGATATAAGTTCCTAGGTGGTTGTAAGAACTTAAATGTGTAATGGATGGTTTTGGTTGAGGGAGAATGACGGCTGGGATTTTTGGTAAATCAATTAACAAGGTAATTATCCAATTTAAAGTAGAAACATTTGATAATTATAGATTATACTCTATTTTATGCATATTTTATTTGACTTGGTAGGAAAAAATAGACTGATACAACCTTCCGTAGAAGATATTGGATAGTGTTTGACCTTCTATATTCATTATAAGTTCATTAGATTTCATAGATTTTTTGGGATCACCTATGACTACATCACCAAGGTGAGAGGATGTCCATTTTGAAAACATGATACCTTTGGGAGGGTTTGAAGTATAATAAATGATGTATGTAACATAAGATGGTATAAATAGGTCCAGTTCATATGGAATAAGGTGATTAGGCCTTTTTATATTGTTGAGATAGTCACACGTATCAAAATAATTTGGGAACGCCATTTTACGTTGAATTGAGGGATGCTGAACTTTGTGAACGATAAATGTCTATTAATGAAATCGGGGCATGGAAGAGGGGGTATTCTTTGATGGGTATATGAGGTTATATTTTGATAGAAGATTTAGATAGGACCAATGTGTTGGCTAGTTGGGATAACCAAGACTTAATATTATGATACAATAGATTTTAGTTTATGATGTGTGGGTATAATTTCTATTTATTGGGACCAAGGTTGATGAATTTTGACTGACCTATTGTGGTATGTGTTAGACTTTGAACCTGTGATCAATGTGTTTATATGGTGCTAAAAAATTTAAGGATGCATCACTGAGAAGAGAATATTATGGGATTAAATGGCTAGATATAATCCATGATGGATTTGGTTCATTTGTTTTGAGATGATAGGATAAGACTTATTGTACGGAACCCTATTAATTTTGGATGATCATTGTTATTTGAATTGAAACATTCAAAATGATTCTTGGGAATATTATTGTCAATATACCTTGTGGAGGAGAATATCCTAAGGACTATCCCTCCCCCCCATGTGTGAGATTTCCCTAGCTATGCATTGATTGGATTGATATATTCCTTTCATGAATCATAGAGAACATAACTTTTGATGGCATTATCATAATACAATACCTGAAACACCCCAAGCTTTCACGATACGCTTCTCTTTCAATAATGAAATAGATTGCATTGTACGCAAGTTCAAGTTCTAACACACTTCGACTAATCAAAGTAGCCGTTATAAATAGTAATACCCACTTTTTAAAATTATAGAAATATCATTTTTCAAAATGGACTTCATTTTTGTATTCGTAATATCGAAATTATCCTAAGTAGAATTTTTGTATTTTTCTGAGAATTCCCAATTTTTATGAATAGTGAAAATACTTAAAAAAAAATTTTTTAATCAATATTATTTATAGTGATAAATTACACTATTGAGTGGTTTTAAAGTATAATTAGAATATATTTTTACCATTTTATCCAATTGTGGTCATTTGAATTAATTTCACTTTGAAATTGGACAAAAACAATTGCCAATCTTTTGATATATATTGTTTCTTAAAAACACGCTATTTGTGTGACAGCGGAAATTAAATATATAATTAATTAATGTAACTTATATTTTTGGAATTTTTGAAAATAGGAAACATTTTTGAATTCAGAATATCAATTATAGCTTAGGGGGAAATTTTGGCATTGTTCTGAAAAACTTCAATTTTTGATGAATAGTGAAACCACTAAGTGGTAGTTAAAAAACAGATTTTTCGTTTAAATAAAACATCACAAGTTCTGTTATTTGATTTTCAAAAATAAAAAATACATGGTTCTAATTATGAAGTAAAATTTGGTTCAATGGGATTAAAATAATATTTGGTGAATAGCAACTTTTAAGTTTAATTAATCGCGATTAAAGGTAATTAGTGAAATTTAGGGTAAAATGATATTATAAAAATATGAAAATACCATGAAACATGTCCTACCCCTATTATATGATTCATGTCTGACCCAAAAAATCCATGGGTCAACGTGGGGACCCCATGGATCCACTTTGGTAGGAAAATGACATTAAAAACGATTTTTTTAATGTTAAAATAAAATTGTCACAAACATGTATTGTTTTACTAAAAAAAAATTAAATGGGGTTATACAAGTCATATTTTTGACTATGAATATTCATAGAAAGATAAAAATATTTCCTACCTCATGATATTTTTTTATAATTTTTATACATTAAATAAATTAAATTATTTTTGAAACCATAATGATGCAGTGATTACCTAATTATTTTACGATTTAAATAAAATGAACATATAATGTAAAATATAAGACCTAAACATGTCAAAAACCTATTTTATCGGTGTATTTCTAACTCTTATCACATTATTCTTGAAATATATAATTTTGGGACCTTTTAAATCCGAAAAGAATTTTATAATAAAGTAACCTTTTATAACTTTCCAAGAGTGCCCCTCCTCTCCTCTTATAAAAGGCCCCCACCTCTACCACCTTACCCACACCTCTCAAGCCTTTGGCACGGCCAACACCTGCCCATTTTGTCTCTACACATCGTACTATTACTCCTAAAAGAATCACTTTGGGAATAAGTCTTCCCAAGGAAGCCTTTGAGCTCAAATAAAAAAGAGTTACCCGTTTTAAAGGTAGTGTTTTCTCTTGTGTTCTTATGTTTTATTTTGATTCTCCAACCCCCTAAACTCTTTTTATTAATTTCATTTTTAACAAAACCAGTATCCTAAATATACTAGGATTTGTTTATAAGAAGGATTTGAGCTACACTTACACACACCTACATCTAATGTTTAATGAACATACTGTTTCTGTGGATGGTGAATTTCTGCCTCACGAAATGATGATTGTTCAACACTCATAAAACACCATAAAAGGTGGCCATTAATATGTCACTATATTTATATATGATATATAATATGTTTATGTTTTATGTAAGATTCTTTATTTTTCATTTATGGCATAGCATTATGGTTTCCATTATGAGAAAACGCGATATCTTCTTTTTAGGAAGTGCGGACTACCGCCCCCTCAAAGTGATTTCAATGGTTAATTCCATATGTGGGATGTATAAAGGATGGAGTAAATGATATTATATATGATATTATACTGGAATTATAATATAACTTTATATCATTATGATTTCATTACATTAAATACGAAATAGAAATGAACGTAGCGTTGATGCATATGTACGGCTTACCATCCCCATGAACGGTGCATTTCATTTCATACCTCTAAATGTTATGTAATATTATGAATGAATGAAAATAATGGATATATATGATACATATGATATCTAAATCATGAGTATAATTCTATATATAATGGATATTTCACCACATGAACAACTTGTAATTATAAGAAGATTATTTTTGACTCAAGTACCAAAGATCGACCAAATGACCGTTATTAACTTAAATAATTACATAATGTTCATAACATGGTAATAAGTGATATAAAAGGAATAATGAACATGAAAAAGGATCATCATCAAATATAAATTAACTCTTGTTTAATATTCAGGAGATTAAAGAACAGTCAAGTGAAGTCGGACATGAGGTAAGGGAACTTCTTAACACAATTTCCATTCTTTGGGTTAATGTCCTACATTCAAACTATGTCATGATATTATTATGTCCTATCATGTATTTTTAATTTATATATGTTTACTTATAGTGAATACACATAATAGATCTATTTTATTTAAAAAAATTATTTTTTAAGGGACTTCGTCTCAATATCCTTTCATAGAGGAATATTTTGTTTTATACACAACTTTCCTTTATACGGTGTATAAACCCCTCTAAATTTTACTTTTATTCAAAACGAATATTTTTATACGAAGTGTTTTTACTAAACGACAAAATTATTTTTATTTTCTTACGTATGCAGCGACAATGACTTCCTCGCCGCCATGACCATTATTTGAGTTTCGGTTTCCTCTAGAAGCCATCACTTTTTTTAAAAGGAAAAACAAATATCAAGTTTTAATTTTCTTTTATTTTGGTATTGAAAATGGTTTTGAAAGTGTTTTTATTATATCAATGTGTTGTATTGATATCTTGTGATTGAAATGTGGAAATGTTATGTTTCTTTTATGCATGTTTTATGTAATACGATTATGTTATGGATTATGATATATTTAAATCTGTTAATATGAGAAATGCATTAGACTTAATAAGTGACGGGTGGAGCCCGCTATAGCTCCTCGATGCATCGACAGGTCTCATGAGACAAAATAGTTCCTTGGAACGAGGCCTTGAAAAAATATTATTTGTTGTCTTGGCACGAGGACTTGGCTACGTGGTTATGATAGTCTGGCATTATGCATTCCATCATTATGAAAGTGGTTATTGATATTGCATGTGATTATTCAACCAGTAGAATATCCATGTGAATACGTAAATGGAATTATCTCATTAGATTTTCTCCATATTATGTTGAATCTCAAGTTTAAAAGGATTTTGTTTTAGTTATACATTTCCTTAAATGTTTATGTTTATTTATGAAAGGTTCTACTATATTGTTATCCTTACTAAGCATCTGAGCTCACCCCTTTCAATGTTTTATTTTTCCTAGGATGTGAAGAAATATTTTATGACTGACCTACAGGGATAGTCTAAAAGGTATAGAAGAGTGGAATATGGAGACTATGTTATTGTGATTTTTCACTTTAGGATGTAATGTAACATTTATGAATGTATCTAGTGTTTCTAAGGCTACTAAGGTAATCGGTCTTCTGAGACATGATCTTATGTGATCATGCCAATGTTACCAATAATGCACCGACTCTGGGTAACTGGGGTCGGGGCGTTACAATTGATATCAGAGGCAGTTTATTACTAACCTTGGAAGATAGATCTAGATAAACTATGATTATAGAACATATCCCTAAGATGGACTTTTAGGATTAGTATAGAAGAACTTCCTAGAATTTTGGTATTATAGAGATTTTTGTGAGTTTGCCAAGAAATACATCCTTGTCTAGATACGAGCAGGTAGAGGCGGCTCTGGAACATATGTACCTAGGGGTAAAACCCAAAAACACCACATTGAGCTAGACTCGAACGGGAACTAGTGCACAACAACGGGCCTTGCTGAACTCTTGGTTACGACACTCTCGGGAGATATGATTAGGATAATTCTCATTTTTTTACAAACCAATATGAAGGGTTTATGAGTATATACTTCCTCAAATAAAACATTTTTTATTATTATGGATTATATCCATAAACCGTTAATTTTTAATTAAGTATTTTACAGGTTTGGAATTATTCATTTCAATTAATAAACTAACCTAGTTTATTGCCATTGTATATAAATGGCGCCCAGTAGAAGGAATGTGAACTCCATCAATACGTATGATCCAAAGAGTAAGAAGGATCATATCTATCATGGTATTAAGCCAACATTTATAACGGAAATAGTCTCCCATGTTTTCTCAACATATGAAAAAATAGTATCATGTTTTAATAAGATAAGTAAATAATTCTCTGAGTCTTATGGATTTGAAGGGAAGAAAGAGAAGAAAAGGATGGAAGAGAGAATGATGGATAAAGGGACGAGGGAAAAGAAGAATTTTCCAATATGTGATAATTGTGGGAAGAAACACCTTGGAACTTGCCTGAAGTTAATGGGAGTTTGTTATAAGTGTGGAGAAAAAGGACACCAAGTGCGTGACTGCAAGGGTAAGAAAAATGTTTCAAATGTACAATGTTTCATCTGCAAGGATTGGGGACACTACGCAAACCAATGTCCAAATCATCTGGGTATGCCCCAAATGATGTTATTGGATAATAATCACATTATGATAGTACCACAAATGAGGAGGAATGATTAGAGTTGTTATGTTGTTATTAAAAATTTTTTTTCATTTTAGTGTTGTATCAATGATGTACTGGTTATAATAATTATAAAGTATATAAGGATAGTACTGCAGTATTATTTCATCAAGGACTTGAGATTGTGTGGAACCAAGAAAAGTGACTCCACAGCAGGTTATATTTTTGGAAAATATATGGTTGAGAGAAATATAAACAATAATATGGTTCTGATACC
Source organism: Viscum album (assembly GCA_963277665.1). NCBI lineage: Eukaryota > Viridiplantae > Streptophyta > Magnoliopsida > Santalales > Viscaceae > Viscum > Viscum album. Next base: position 972,367,569 of record OY728151.1, on the reverse strand, counting down.
GAGATAGTGATTTTTGGAATAATACATTATTGATTTGGATAAATTATATTGGTTATTCTTAACTTCCCTGAAATTGATTAATGATTTGTATACATTTTTGGATAGAATGAGTATATCTAGTATTCTATAAGGAATAAGGGATCATGAATGTAATCTATAAGGATTTATGGTAATTTAGGATGTTGCAGTGTTTTAGAAGAATACATGATGAAGGTGTTCACATGTTGTTACGTGGAAAAATGGATCTTCATTATGTTTACCTTCCTTATAAAATTTGGACTGTGAGTTAGACAGAAGTATTTTGAATAACTATAAAGGTTGGAATGGATCATGTTGAACCTTGGATAGTATTGTTTAAGATTAGAACATTTCTGAAGATTATTTTTGAAATATTATAATACTATAGTTTTAGGAAAACGACAACCTGCAGGGTGGGGGATAACCCGTCGCGTTGGACAAAGCTACAGGAATGGAACCCACAACCATAGTGCAATAGGCCTTTATTACCTACCACTAGCCTACAGGAAGTCCCGGGTTATTACAAAAGAGTTTTCCTAATCTAAATGGTATGTGGTAATATTTAGAACCTTATACAATTAGGATAAATAGAATATTTTTGAGTTCTATTGTCATTTGGAGTGAAAGATGAGTTTGTGGTAAAAATTTATTAAAGAATGAAAGTCTACATGACAAGTAAGTATATTTCCATACGTTCATAGTAAACCTCTTAAATAAATTCTTCAACATTATGAAAGGTAACTTAAAACAAAAACGTTGTCAGTTAACTTTTCCAATTGGGTATTCAATAATCTTTTAACCAATCACAAGTTTGTGATTTTCTTAAAGTTAACTTTCTCATAACCCTATTTTCTACAACTCTCCATCAAACCTTGATGGTCTGTTTTTCATCTATATCCATATTTTCATAGAATCCTAGTATGGGCTATCTCGGGTGACCTTTGTACTTCTCTTTCTATCTTTTAATGTTATATTTTTATTAACCTTATTTCCGATGTGGGTTTTCCACAAGGGTATTTTCTATTTTCAACCTTTTATTTTCAAAGAAAAATTTGAAATTGCGAGGACGAAATTTATTTAAGGAAGTGAGAATGTCACACCCCAACCATTCACGATACACTTCTCTTTCAATAATGCAATAGCTTGCAATGCACGCAACTTCGAGTTCTAACACACCATGACTAATCAAAGTAGCCATTATGAATAGTAATACCCACTTTTTAATATTAATGAAATTTTATTTTTCAAAATGGAATTCATTTTTTTATTGGTAATATCGAAATTATCCAAAGTTGAATTTTTGGTATTTTTCTGAGAATTTCCAATTTTTATGAATAGTGAAAAATAATTAAAAACAGCTTTTTTAATCAAAATAATTTATCCTGATAAATTATACTGTTTAGTGTCTTTAAAGTATAATTACAATATATTTTTACCATTTTCTCCAATGGTGGCGATTAGAATTAATTTCACTTTGAAATTGGACATAAACAATTTTCAATCTTTTGATATATATTGTTTCTTAAAAACACGCTATTTGTTGTGACAGCGAGAATTAATTATAAAATTAATTAATGAAACTTATAAGATTTGAATTTTGTAAAATATATATCATTTTTGAATTCGGAATATAAATTATATCTTTGGGTGAAATTTTGGCATTGTTCTGAAAAACGTCAATTTTTGATGAATAGTGAAACCACTAAGTGGTAGTTAAAAAACAGATTTTTCTTTTAAATGAAACATTCCCACTTCTATGATTTGATTTTCAAAAATCCGACATACATGGTTGTCATTAGGAATTAAAATGTGGTTCAATGGGATTAAAATAATTCTTGGTGAATAGTAACTTTTACGTTTAAATAATCGCGATTAAAGGTAATTAGTGAAATTTAAGGTAAAAATGATATTATAAAAATATGAAAATACCTTGACCCTTGTCCTACCCCTATTGGATGAGTCATGGCTGACCAAGACAATCCATGGTTCAACTTGGGGACCCCATGGATGCGACACCTAAGACTTTTATGAGAAATATTTTGTTTTTATGTTATATAAATAATCAAATGAATCTTTCACTACACACAACACTAGTTTGGCTTGCTTTACACGCAACCGCGGGCTTCCTCTATAGCTTGTGTTGTACGCAATACTGAGTTTGACTAAACAACAATATGCTATTAAAATATTATTAAAACTAGCTGTTATGAATAGTACTAACCACTTTTTGAAAATTTATAAATTTTATTTTTCCAAATGGGATTCATTTTTGGATTCGGAATATCGAAATTAGCCTAGGGTGAAATTTTGGTATTTTTCTGAAAACTTTCAATTTTTGATGAATAGTGAAACCACTAAGAGGTAGTTAAAAAAACTGAATTTTTTATAAGACATAATTTTACCACTTCTGTGAGTGGAATCTCAAAAATTCAAGAGACTGGGTTGATGTCAGTAAGTAAAATGTGGTTCAATGAGATGAATATAATTTTTGGTGAATAGTAACTTTTTACTTTTATTTACCACAGTTAAAAGTAAATATGATAATTAAGGGTAAAAATGATATTATTATTACCATAAAACATGTACTAATTCTATTGTATAAGTGTAATTCGACCAAAAACAACCTTAGGAATAAAATATGACCATTTAGGCCCACATGGATTAGATTAGGACATTTATTATTAATTTATTTAAAGAAGGGTTAAAATAGTTAAAATCAATGTTTAATAAGAAATGAATTTTTAATATAGAGTTATACATAAGATAAGTTAGACTATAATTATTAATTAGAAAGCTAAAAATATGTCCTACATAATGATATTTTATTTGTAATTTTTAGACTTTAAATAGGTTAATTTATTTATGACACAATGATGATGCAGTAATTATCTTACTAATGAAATATTGACATAATTGATGTTATAAATACCCAAATAAATGTAATTTTAGACTTTTAATGAATTAAAATAATTTTATCGGTTAATATGACATGTTATTATTGATTTAATTACCATGTTTCGAACTAATCATTCTGTTATGAGTTTCACAAAAAACAATTACTAAATAGTGTCAAAATTGAAATAAAATAGTTTTTTAAAAAAATAATATATTATTAATTGTTATTTTATTCCTAAAAATCTAGGGTTCGGCCAAATGACATAGATAAGGTTATATATATATATAATAAACAACTTGGGGTTCGTTTGGCTTATATTAAGCTTATTAACCCTATAGTATAAGAACACAAGAAGACACGGTAAAAGTAAAATTATTTTTCTTAATGTTAAATCTAAATTATAAGGTTAAAATAGGATCCTAAACTTGTCTAAATTATATTGGATGAGAGTATTTAGACCCATAACCACCTTAGCTTCGAAATAAATCAATTTGGAGCTATTTAAAACTGAACTTGACTTTACAATAAAATAATATTTTTAGTTTTTCCAATGGAGCCCCTCTCCTCCCTTATAAAAGGGCACCTCCTCCCCCTCTTCCTCACAACACTTTGTGCCTTCATGCTCGGCCAAAACCTTCCAATTTCTCCTCTCCACTTCCCTAGGGACATCCTGGAGGTCCTGGTCTTCTTCAAAGACCAATTTTAGTGCCCTAAAAGGAGGTCTCAAAGAGGCGTTTCAAAGAAGAGGTAATGTCCGTTACCAATTCTTTCAACTTTATTTCTTATTCCAATTCTTATTATTTAGTTGATTCATTATGAATTAATAAAATCAGTATCACTAATATACTGATATATTATTATAATTATGAAACAAACCTATTTCACTATCTATCCATCCTATGGAAAATGAAATCACCGTGCGTGCGTACGTACGGAATACTCTCTCCACGCCGTACTGTAATATATTTTCCACCACCACCTTACTTGGATGGGTATAATGGTGTAAATAATGACTCTATATGACTATTGTAAAGTGATATTGATTCTTAAATAGTATACATACACTCCAATACAATTACACGATCATGGTAACGATATCATCGCTCGTGCGTACGTATGGAATACCATCTCCACGATGTGATGCGACTTGTTCTACATGATCTTCATTGAATAATGATTATATAAATGAATTGAATGAATAAATATGATATATAGTACACTAACACCATTGTGGAAATGAGGTATCTATAACCTAAAAATAAGGATAAGAATTTATTCGACAAAACACGCATAAGAAAAAAAAGTAATAAACACCCAAATAAACAAGTAGTAATGACAAATTACTAATAAGAAGATATTAATATGACCATATATGATATCATAAAAATAATTATGATTCTACAATAAGTCAATAACCTTATTTAAATAATTATTAATGAGGTTTGGACACGTACATAGCATATCAGACCTAAGGTAAGGGAAATATCACAATCTCATTTTTATCCGAGATTGTTTATACTTCGGTATTTACTAGGGTGTATTTTATCATCCAAATCCATGTTTCCACAATATTTAATATTATTTCCATCCTCCTACAATTGTTTAAATCCAATTTTACCCTTCGTTGAGTTTTTAGTATAGGATATGAAAGGAATCTTTTGTCGTTTTTCGTACGAGGTACTTTTTGACTTTTCCGACAAAAGTACGAGAAGAATGTTTTTTAACTTATACGGTATGAATGAATTTTTAAAACAAAATTTCAAGAATCTTCCTTTACAAGTTTTCATGTTTATTTTTAATCAACTTCTTTTTGTTCATAATTTTATGAAATGTTAAGAAAGAAATAATGTTTTTGAAGTAGAAAGGATATTTTCCTCAAGAATGGAGTTCAAGTGTTTTATAAAAATTATTTTCCATATAAGATAATATAGGGTTCTGTTTCTATCCATATTATTACATGGATTTGATTATGTTGTGATGGAAATATTTTTATTAATTCCTTTATCTTATATGAATTGTTTTATGATGTCACGATGTTTATGATTCCCATTTTTATTAAATGGGTTATGCAATGATGTATGATTTATGATTTTGTGGCACAGATAAGAATGATATCATTATGAGATGGGTGGGACCTATATCTACCTCCAATACATTGGGTAAAGATTTTATATCTCATGAGATAGACATGGATGGAACGAAAGGTTAATCCAGTTCAGTGAAACAGGACTGAAACGAGGAGTGAAATCGGTTCAGAAATGGACTTTTTCCACTAAGATAGTCTTGGAAATGAGTCTTGACTAATAAGAAATGATTCTCTATGATTATGTGTGTATGCCACAAATTTCCATGTTTTATGTTATGATTATTGGGATTACATTTCACTTCTATGATTTATCCCATGGTATGAAATTATGATTTCTTTTGCAGGTTAATATTTCCAAAATGTTATGTTCGTTATGTGATTGATTTTTCTTTTGTTTACCCTTACTGAGCATTTGAGCTCACCCTTTTGTATGTTTTATTTCCCCAGGTCAAGAAGAATGTTATTAAGTAGGATATTCCAAAAAGGGACTCTAGATATGATGAAATAAATGGGAGGCAAAGTAGACTCTTTATTAACCAGTTGTTTATGTTTCCCATTTTCTAAAGACACTATACCTATACGGTCCTTTCCTGTTTTTGTTATATGTTGTAATAAGTGTGCTTAAATTTTGAATTACTAACAATGTATGTAAAGTATGGGTGGTTATAGTTGGTATTAGAGGAAAGGTATTGTCAACCTTTGGAAACTAGGATATGAAAGCGTTAGTAAGAACCCTAAGGATAAGTCTAAGCATAGAACACAATCTTTGTGTTTTAGAAATGGCTATGAATTACCTAGGATAAGACCTTAAGTGTGAAATTTTATTCTTGATTATGTGGTTTTCCTATTATAATTAGTGTTGCTCACACTATTATTCTTGGTTTTAGTCAATGGATGGAACCCGAAGGAACTGTGTTAATGCGGAATGCGACGAGCAATGCAATGATTGTCCCCCTAAGCAACCAAACGTTATGGGAGATGGAATGCAAAATCTTGTAGCCATGCTTACACAACCTTCTCAAGCTATGAATCATGCAAGACTTCCAAACGAGCAAAGGAAGGAGAAACATTCTGTTGAATCCTTCATGAGACAGCGCCCACCTTCATTCAGCGGGTCTACTAATCCATTAGTTGCTGAACAATGGATTAGTCCTACTGAAAAGATATTTTCAGTTCTTCAATATTCTGAACATGATAAATTCATCTTAGCAGTGTATCGTTTGGAAGGGGATGCTGATCAATGGTGGAATCTTATTAAGAATATGAGGCAAAGGGATGAAATTGAGTCCATGGAATGGGACGAGTTCAAGAACTTATTTTTCAAGAAGTACATCCCTCATATTCTCCGAACAAAGATGGAGAAAGAGTTTCTTGAACTGAAGCAAAAGGATGGTGAATCTGTTGCTACCTATGAAGCAAATTTTACAAGACATTCAAGGTACGCTTCTGGTATTATTATCCAACCTGAGAGTAAGATCGATCGATTCTTTAGTGGCATAAAACCAAGTCTTTGATGGGCGTTAGCCATAAGGAACTTCAATAGCTATGAGGAAATCGTTCGATGTGCTCTCATAGTCGATATGAAGATTAGAGTAACCCATCAGTCATATGGGTTTGATAAGAAGAGGAAAAGGGAATTAAAAGGAAAATCTAAAGAGCACACTACAAAGAAGATGAGATTTTCCTTAGGCTCAAAGTGTGGAATAAAACATGGAGGGAGTTGTCTTAAAGGGACAAGTAAATGTTTCAAATGTGGAAAGGAAGGTCATAGGGCATTTGAATGCCTCAATGGTGGGAAGAAGATGTCTAATGATGCAAAAAAAGGAAGGGATACCCAGAATGAACTGACTACACTTCAATGTTTCATGTGCAAGGAGATGGGGCATTATGACAATCAATGCCCAAATCCAATGGTTGATGATGATGGTCGACGTCAACAAACTCTTAAAGCTAAAGACAAAGGGAAGTCACATGCAATTTCTATCCGCAATGTGGAGTACGATAACGATGTGGGTAAAGGTATACATACCATCAACTCTAAAGTAGAAAATGTTATATTTGATTCTAGATCCACCCACTCCTTTATTTCTAAAAAATTTTCTAAGGATATCACCGTATTACCTCATCAATTAGACGTTGAGTTATTTGTGACAACCCCTAATGGCACTATAGTCGCATCAAAAGTTTATAATTCTTCTCTGATTGATGTTTGTGGGAAAGTGCTTCCTTCAAATCTTGTGATCCTTCCTATAGTGGAATTTGATGTGATTCTTTTCATGGATTAGCTTTCTCTACATGGATCTCATATCAATTTCCAAAGAAGGGAAGTCACATTTCATATTCCAGATCAATCTATGATCTTCTATCGATGCAAGGATGAACATAACCTTCCAGTGGAAATTTATTCCATTTTATGGGTATTGATTCCACTAAATGAAGGTTATTTATCTCAAATGGTTGGTGAGAAACTCATGATTAAGAATATGCCCATTGTACGGGAGTTTGATGATGTCTTTCCGGAGGAATTACCGGGTCTTCCACCAAATCATGAAGTTGAGTTTTCCATAGAACTCATACCAGGTGATTTGCCTATTTCATAGACACCTTATAGAATGGCCCCAATTGAGTTGCAGGATCTGAAGAAGCAACTCCAAGAGAATCTTGATAAGGGGTTCATATGCCCTAGTGCGTCACCTTGGGGAGCACCTGTTCTGTTTGTTAAGAAGAAAGATGGATCAATGAGAGTCTGCATTGATTATCGAGAACTTAACATGATCACTATCAAGAACAAATATCCTCTCCCATCCATTGATGACTTATTGGACCAACTACGCGGAGCTCAATACATTTCCAAGATTGATATTCGTTTAGGGTATCATCAATTAAGGGTCAAAAGGGAGGATATACCAAAGACGACTTTCCGTACAAGGTATGGACACTATAAATTTATAGTGATGCCATTTGGTCTTACTAATTCCCCTGCTATATTCATGGATCTGATGAATAGATTCTTTAGAGACTATGTTGATCAGTTTGTGGTAGTCTTTATAGGAGATATTCTTGTCTATTAAATGAGCAAGGAAGAACATGAAGATCACTTGAGAATTATATTGAAGACCCAGCGAAAAGAGAAGCTTTATGCCAAATTTACCATGTGTGAATTTTGGCTTCAAAAAGATTCATTTTTGGGTCACATAATCTCAAAAGAGGGGATATCTGTAGATCCAGCAAAAACAGAGGTTATCAAAAGATGGTCGACACCAACAACAGAGACTGAGATCCTGAGTTTTCTTGGTTTGGCTGGATATTATCGATGTTTTGTGAAATATTTTTCACGATTATCTAATCCACTCTCCAAGTTGACTCGGAAAGGAGTTAAGTTTGTCTAGACAGAGGAATGCGAAGAGAATTTCATGGAGTTGAAAAGAAGGTTATCCAGTGCACATGTGCTCACACTGCCTTGTAGTGGAGAAAGTTTTGTAATCTACAGTGATGCATCCATGAAGCGATTGGGGTGTGTTCTTATGAAAAATGATATGTTGACAACTTATACCTCACGACAATTGAAAATACATGAGAAAAATTACCCAACTCATGATTTAGAGGTTGCTGCGGTAATCTTTGCATTAAAGATTTAGAGGCATTATCTTTATGGAGAAAGGTGTGACATTTATACTGATCATAAAAGTTTAAAGTATATTTTCACACAAAAGGAGATGAATATGTGCCAAAGAATATGGTTGGAGCTGATTAAGGATTACGACTGCTCTATCCATTACCACCCTGGGAAAGCAAACAAGGTGGCAAATGCATTAAGTCGACAAGACCATGCCAGTTTATCCATGATGAGGATCACAAAAGATCCAATATTTATGGATTTAAAAAGGATGGATCTTGGAATTATAATGAATGGGGAAAATCGTATCTTTCTCAAATGAATGTTTAACCATCTATACATGTGAAGATTAAAGAGGAACAAAAAGAAGATGTTGAGTTACAAAAGATGGTGAGAAATGTTCCTGAATTCAACCTTGATTGTGATGGGATAATAAAGTTCAGGAATCGGGTTTGTGTTCCTACCATCCTCGAATTAAAGAAGGAGCTGATGGATGAGGCTCATAGTTCTTCATTCACTATTCATCCTGGAAGCACGAAGATGTATAGGGACCATAAAGAGTACGTCTGGTGGGATGGCATTAAAAGAGATGTTGCTGAATATGTCTCTTGATGCTTGGTTAGTTAGCAAGTTAAAGCTGAGAGACAGAAGTCTATGGTGATGTTACAAACATTTCCCATACCTGAATGGAAATGGGAAAACATCACTATGTACTTTGTCACCGGACTTCCTAAAACATCCAAAGGCAATAATGCTATATGGGTCATATTTGGTCGTCTTACAAAGTATGCACACTTCATCGCTATTAGAGAGGATTGCTCTCTGGAACAGCTTGCCAGGATATATGTAAAGGAAGTGGTATGATTTCATGGAGTACCACTTTCTATTATATCTGATCGGGATCCGAGGATTACCTGAAAGATCTGGAGAAGTCTTCAGCATACTCTGGATACAGAGTTGAGTTTCAGCACTGCTTATCATCCTCATACATACAGTCAGTCTGAGGGAACAATTCAAACTCTAGAAGATATTTTGAGAGCTTGCTCTATGGATTTCAAAGGTGGTTGGGATTAACACCTACCTTTGGTGGAATTTTCTTATAATAATAGCTTTCACTCCAGTATTCAAATGGCTCCTTATGAAGCTCTCTATGGAAAGAAATGCAGGACTCCAACGTGCTGGGATGAAGTTGGGGAAAGAAATCTATTAGGACTTGATCTCGTTGATGAAATGGAAGAAAATGATAGATCTATTCAACAACACATAAGTGCAGCTCAGAGTCGACATAAAAGTCATGCTGACAACCAAAGAAAAGAGCTAGAGTTTAATGTGGGTGATAAAGTGTTCTTACGAATATCTCCTTGGAAGAGAGTAATGAGATTTGGAAAGAAGGGAAAGTTGAGACCTAGGTATATAGGTCCTTTCGAAATATTGGATCGTGTTGGGAAGGTATCTTACCGATTGGCGCTTCCACCGAATCTCTCTCAAGTTCACGATGTGTTCCATGTATCTCTCCTGAGGAACTACATACCTGATCCTTCACATGTACTCAGCTCAGAAGTTGTACCGCTGGAGCAAGATCTTTCTTATGAAAACAGCCGATAGAGATTCTGGATCATAGTGAAAAAGTCCTACGAAACAAGACCACTCTATTGGTGAAATTTTTATGCAGGAACCACCAATTAGAAGAAGCTACATGGGAGCTTGAATATATGATGAGGGAGATGTATCCTCATCTGTTTGTTACAAAGTGACGAATTTCGAGGGCGAAATTCATTTTAAAGGGGGTAGAATGTAACACCCGTGACTTTTATGAGAAATATTTTGTTTTTATGTTATACAAATCATCAAAGTAATCTTTCACTACACACAACACTAGTTTGGATTTCTTTACACGCAACCGCGGCCTTTCTCGATAGCTTGCGTCGTACGCAATACTGAGTTTCACTAAACAACAATATGCTATTAAAATATTATTAAAACCAACCTTTATGAATAGTAATAACCACATTTTGAAATTTTATAAATTTTATTTTTCAAAATGGACTTCATTTTTGGATTCGGAATATCGAAATTATCCTAGGGTGAAATTTTGGTATTTTTCTGAAAACTTTCAATTTTTTATGAATAGTGAAACCACTATGTGGTAGTTAAAAAAACTGATTTTTTCATAAAACTTAATTTTACCACATCTGTGAGTGGAATCTCAAAAATTTGAGAGACACGGTTGACTTCCGTAAGTAAAATGTGGTTCAATGAGATGAAAATAATTTTTGGTGAATAGTAACTTTTTACTTTTATTTACCACGGTTAAAAGTAAATAGGGTAATTAAGGGTAAAAATGATATTATTATTACCCTAAAAAATGTACTAATTCTACTGGATAAGTGTAATTCGACCAAAAACAACCTTAGGTATAAAATATGACAAATTAGGCCAACTTCGATTAGATTAGGACATTTATTATTAATTTATTTAAAGAAGGGTTAAAATAGTTAAAATCAATGTTTAATAAGAAATTAATTTTTAATATAGGGTTATAAATAAGATAAATTCGACTATAAATATTCATTAGAAATCTAAAAAGATTTCCTACATAATGATATTTTATTTGTAATTTTTAGACTTTAAATATGTTAATTTATTTATGACACAATGATGATGTAGTAATTATCTTATTAATGAATTATTGACATAATTGATGGTATAAATACCCAAATAAATGTAATTTTAAACTTTTTATGAATTAGAATAACTTTCTAGATTAATATGACATGTTATTATTTATTTAATTAACTTTTTTCGACCTAATCATTCTGTTATTATTTTCACAAAAATCAATTACCAAATAGTGTCAAAACTGACATAAAATAGTTTTTTTTTAAAATATTATATTATTAATTGTCATTTTATTCCTAAAAATCTAAGGTTTGGCCAAATTACTTAGATAAGGTCATATATATATATATAATAAACAACTTGGGGTTCTTTTGGCTTTATTAAGTTTATTAACCTTATAGTATAAGAACACAAAAAGACACGGTAAAAGTAAAACTATTTTACTTAATGTTAAATCTAAATGATAAGGTTGAAATAGGAACCTAAACATGTCTAAATTCTATTGGAAGAGAGGTTGTCGACCCATCCCAACCTTATCATATAATTAAATCAATTTGGGGCTATTTAAAACCGAACTTGACTTTATAATAAAATAATATTTTTAGTTTTTCCAAAGGAGCCCCTCTCCTCCCTTATAAAAGGGGACCTCCTCCCCATCTTCCTCACACCACATTGAGCCTTCATGCTCGGCCAAACCCTGCCAATTTCTCCTATCCACTTCCCTAGAGACATCCTAGAGGTCTTGGTCTTCTTCAAAGACCAATTTTAGTGCCCTAAAAGAAGGCCTCAAAGAGGCGTTTCAAAGAAGAGGTAATGTTCGTTACCAATTCATTAAACTTTATTTCTTCTTCCACTTCTTCTTCTTTAGTTGTACTATTATGAAGTAATAACATAAGTATCACTCATATACTGATATGTTATTATAAGTATTAAACAACCCTATTTCACTGTCTCTCCATCCTACGGAAAATGAAATCACCGCGTGTGCGTACGTACGGAATACCGTCTCCACGCCATGGTGTAATCTATTTTCCACCACCACCTTACTTGGATAGGTATAATGGTGTAAATAATGACTATATATGACTATTTTAAATTTATATTGACTCTTAAATAGTATACATACACTCCAATACAATTACATGATCATGGGAACGATATCATCGCTCGTGCGTACATACGGAATACCATCTCCACGATGTGATGCGACTCGTTCTACATTATCTTCATTTCATAATGATTATATAAATGAATTGAATGAATAAATATAATATATATTACACGAATAACATTATGGAAATGAGCTATCTATAAACTAAAAATATGTATAAGAATTTATTCAACAAAACACGCATAAGAACAAATAGTAATAAACACCCGAATAAACAAGTAGTAATGAAATATTACTAATAAGAAGCTAAGAATATGACTATATATGATATCATAAAAATAAGTATGATTATGGAATAAGTCAATAACATTATTTAAATCATTATACAGGATTTTTGGACACGTACAAAGCATATCGCACCTAAGGTAAGAGAAATATCACAATCTCATTTTTATCTGAGATTATTTACACTTCGTTATTTACTAGGGTGTATTTTATCATCCACATCCACGTTTCCTCAATATGTAATATTATGTCCATCCACCTACAATTGTTTAAATCCAATTTTACCCTTAGGTGAGTTTTTAGTAATAGATATAAAAGGAATCTTTTGTCGTTTTTCATAAGAGGTACTTTTTGACTTTTCCGACAAAAGTACGAGAAGAATGTTTTTTTAACTTATACGGCATGAATGAATTTTTAAAACAAAATTTCCGAGAATCTTCCTTTACAAGTTTTCACGTTTATTTTTAATCGACTTCTTTTAGTTCATAATTGTATGACATGTTAAGAAAGGAAAAATGTTTTTGAAGTAGAAAGGATATTTTCCTCAAGAATGGAGTTCAAGTGTTTTATCAAAATTATTTTCCATATAAGATAATATAGGGTTTTGTTTCTATCCCTATTATTACTTGGATTTCATTATGTTGTGATTGAAATATTTTTATTAATTCCTTTATCTTATATGAATTGTTTTATGATGTCACGATGTTTAAGATTCCCATTTTTATTACATGGGTTATGCAATGATGTATGATTTATGATTTTGTGGCACACATAAGAATGATATAATTATGAGATTGGGGGAACTATATATCCATCCAATGAATTGGGTAAAGATTTTATATCTCATGAGATAGACATGGCTGGAACGGTAGGTTAAACCAGTTCAGTGAAACAGGACTGACACGAGGAGTGAACTCGGTTCAGAAATGGACTTTGTCCACTAAGATAGTCTTGGAAATGAGTCTTTACTAATAAGAAATGATTATCTATTATTATGTGTGTATGCCACAAAGTTCCATGTTTTATGTTATGATTATTGGGATTAAATTTCACTTCTATGATTTATCCCAAGGTATTAAATTATGATTTCTTTTGCAGGTTAAGATTTCCAAAATTTTATGTTCATGATGTGGTTGATTTTTCTTTTGTTTACCCTTAATGTGCATTTGAGCTCACCCTTTTGTATGTTTTATTTCCCCAGGTCAGGAATATGGTTATTAAGTAGGATATGCCAAAAAGAGACTCTAGATATGATGAAATAAATGGGGGAAAAGTAGACGCTTTATGAACCAGTTGTTTATGTTTCCCAGTTTCTAATGACACTATACTTATACAGTCCGTTCCTGGTTTTGTTATATATTGTAATAAGTGTGCTTAAATTTTGAAGTACTAAAAATATATGTAAAGTATGGGTCATTATAATGGAGCCACTTTGGTAGGAAAATGACATTAAATTTTTTTTATTTAATGTTAAAATAAAAATGTCACAAACATGAATTGTTTTACTATAACAAATTTTAAATAGGGTTATACAAGTCATATTTTTGACCATAAATATTAATTATAAATCTAAAAAGATTTCCTACATCATTATATTTTTGTTATAATTTTTAAACATTAAATAATGTAAATTATTTATGACACCATGATGATGTTGTGATTACCTCATTATTTAACAATTTAAATAAAATGAAAAGAAAATGTAAAATCTAAGACCTAAACATGTCAAAAACCTATTGGATTGGTTGATTTCGAACTCTTATCACCATATCCTCGAAATATTTAATTTTGGAACATTTTAAATCCTAAAAGAATTTTATAATAAAGTAACCTTTTATAACATTCCAAGAGTGCCCCTCCTCTCCTCTTATAAAAGGCCCCCACCTCTACCACCTTACCCACACATCTCAAGACTTTGTCTCAGAAAAACCCTGCCCATTTTGTCTCTCCACATCCCACTCTTACTCCTAGTAGAATCACTTTGGGCTGAAGTCTTCCTAAGGATGCATTTGAGCTCAAATAAAAAAGAGTTACCCGTTTTAAAGGTAGTGTTTTCTCTTGTGTTCTTATGTTTTATTTTTCTTCTCCAACCCCCTAAAATCTTTTTATTCATATCTTTTGTAACAAAAAAGGTATCCTCAATATACTAGGATGTTTTTATAATAATTATTCGAGCTAAAATTACACACACCTACATCTAATGGTTAAAGAACATACTCTTTCTGTTGATGGCGAATTTCTGCCTCACGAAACGATGATTGTTCAACACTCATATAACACCTTCAAAGGTGGCCATTAATATGTAACTATATTTATATATGATATATAATATGTTCATGTTTTACTTAAGATTCTTTATTTTTCATTTATGTCTTACCTGTATGGTTTCCATTATGGGTAAACGCGATATCTTCATTTTAGGAAGTGTAGACTACCGCCCCCTCAAAGGGATTTGAATCGTTAATGCCATATGTGGGATGTATAAATGATTGATTAAATGATATTATATAATATATTATACTGGAATTATAATATACCTTTATATCATTATGATTTCATTCCATTAAATATGAAATAGAAATGAAAGCAGCGTTCATGCGTATGTACAGCTTACCATCTCCATGAATGGTGCATTTCATTTTTTACCTCTAAATGTTACAAAATATTATTAATTAATGTATATACTGGATATATATGATATATATGATATCTAAATCATTAATATAATACTGGATATAATAGTTATTTCAACACATGAACAACATGTAATTATAAGAATTTTATTTTTAACTCATGTACCAAAGATCGACAAAATGACCTTTATTAACTTAAATAATTACATAATGTTCATAACATGGTAATAAGTGATATAAAAAGAATAATGAACATGAAAAATCTTCTTATTCAAATAGAAATTATCTCTAGTTTATTATTCAGAATATTAAAGAACGGTCGAGTGAAGTCGGACACGAGGTAAGGGAACTTCATAACCTAATTTCCATTCTTTGGGTAAATCTCCTAATTTCAAACTATGTCATGATATAATTATGTCCTATCATGTATTTGTACTTTATTTATGTGTACTTATATTTAATACACATAATAGATCTATTTTATTGAAAAAAATTATCTTTGTAAGGGACGTCATCTCAATCTCATTTCATTGGGGCATATTTTGTTTTATACACAGCTTTCCTTTATACGGTGTATAAACACCTTTGACTTTTACTTTTATTCAAAAGGATTATTTTTATACGAAGCGTTTTTACTAAACGACAAATGAAATGTTTTTTTTCATACGTATGCCGCAACAATGACTTCCCCACCGCCGTGACCATTATTTGAGTTTCAACTTCCTCTAGAAGCCATAACTTTTTTTTAAATGAAAAATAAATATCAAGTTTTAATTTTATTTTATTTTGGTATTGAAAATGGTTTTGAAAGTTTTTTTTATATAAATGTGTTTTATTTATATCTTGTGATTGAAATGGGGAAATTTTATGTTTCCTTTATGCATGTTTTATGTAATATGATTATGTTATGGTTTATGATATGATTAAACCAGTTCATATGAAGAATGCATTGGACTTAATAAGTGACGAGTGGAGCCCGCTAAAGCTCCTCGATGCATCGGCAGGTCTCATGAGACAAACTAGTGTCTTGGAATGAGGCCTTAACAAAATCTTATATTTAGTCTTGGCACGAGGCCTTGGATACGTGTTTATGATAGTCTGGCATTATGAATTCCATCATTATGGAAGTGGTTATTAATATTGCATGTTATTATTCGACCAGTAGAATATCCATGTGAATATGTAAATGGAATTATATCATTTTACCTTTTCCAAATTATGTTGAAGTTCAAGTTTAAATGGTTTTTGTTTTAGTTATACACTGCCTTAAATGTTTATGTTTATTTATAAAAGCTTCCGCTATATTTTTATCCTTACTGAGCATCTGAGCTCATCTCTTTCAATGATTGGTTTTCCCAGGATGTGAAGAAATATTTTATGACTGACATACAGGGATAGTCTAAAGGGGATAGAAGTGTGTACTATAGAGACTATGTTATTGTGATTTTTCACTTTATGATGTAATGTAACATTTATGAATATATCTAGTGTTTCCAAGGCTACTAAACTAATTAGTCATTAAAGACTTGATCTTTTTTAATTATGCCAATGTTACGCAATAATGCACCGACTCTGGGTAAATGGGGTCGGGGCATTACAAGACCTATCCTTGAGTGAGAAGAACTTGGTCATGGTATTGTACAATCCTAAGTGAGAGGTAAGGGTGAATATGTGATATAATATATGGATGATGTATAATTCTTTATTTGTGGAGGTAGAGGGTTGAAATTTTTATGTTGGCCCTTACCATATCCTTTTTTGTGTTGATTATTGGTCCTGAATGATGCCTTCCATGAGAGATTGGGTATTTTATATGTTTTAAACATGATATCGTAATAGGATTATGTGATTTTAGCCTGATGAAAAGGTTCTTCTAATATGTGATCACGGTGGAATGATAGCCCTTGATAAAATGATGTGAATAATGTTGTGGTCTACTAGATAACACATGACAATCGTACCTATGTGTTCAAATATTATATGTTTAAATCAATTTGTACACATTTATGTGATGGAATATACAATGGGAATTTGGTTTCCACTTATTGTAATATAGTTCCATGACCTGACTCATGCCAGGGCCCAAGCTGTAACTACCCCAGTCCTGCCTCCATAGGCCTGGGGTTAGGAACAAGCGTCGAAGAAACACAAAACATACAGAGGCATTTCCCTAATATCCTATACACACACATGTAGTGAACAAAACAAAAAGAAATTGATAAAATTATAAAAACATGCAACTAATATAAATTAACATAAACATGCATGAATCTCTAGACAATACGATGATACGATAGTGAATAATGAAATTTAATTGGGAAACACATTCAGATTCTTGAATTTAGTTCAAACCTGAACTAAACTAGATAATATATCTTATAATAGAAGACAACTCATGCATCCCAACTATGACCACACTAATTGGTCCACATATCATGTCTCCCTATCCTCTTCTGTTATCACGATCGACATGTCTGCCATCTACAAGAGACATGAAATGTGTTAGGATATCCCATGAAGGGGTGAGTATATACATACCCAATTGAAGTACATGGAAATGAGAAGGGGTATCGGTGAAAGATACAACCAAAGAGAAGTTGAAAATGGATTAATTAATAGTAAATGTTTACAGAAAAAGTAAAGGTCAACCCAACATGAGTTTTAAAGTACTCTCATCTAGGCATAAGTTGGTAGAGATGCTGAGAAGATGAAATCCTCATTGAATCATATCTTCCTAGAGTTAGTTAGTAGACCCTTCAAATCCATGAGAATCTATACATGTAATGAATGTGGCATACCCCATGCATGTTCACCTTTCAGGGATGGAGAGTAGCCCAGACCCACAGAGTGGGTTCTACAACTGGATGGATATATATATTTTCTTAGTCAAAGAAGACAAAACGAGATAGGAAGGGGATATCCATCAAATTGATCTTCCCAAGAAGATGATTACCCAAATGTTCATGGTAGAGTCATATGTGATTCCCATCACATAAAGAATCTACCTAGTTTTCCAAGTCAAAGGGGCTCAAATCACTACACATCGATACAATCCTCTTTGCTCGACATTTACTCACCCACATGGTTTTGGATCATGTCACAAGAATTCATATTGGTGGGGAATGTATCCCTCTTTATCATTATTCCATTGGAATGTTATATCATTCCTCACTAATGTGCCACACACTTGGGGGTGTTCTTTAATCATCAAGGAATACACTTCCCATCCCAGCATGAGGGTCAAACCATTATCATCGGGGACTACACTACCCAGCCCACCTGGAGGGTCGGCCTAATATCTATAGTCGGGGAATAAAATATATACCCCACCTGGAGAGTCACCGTAGAAACTCTCATTGGGGATGACACAACCCACCCCAGTTGGGGGTCAGCCCAAAATCTCTTGTTAGGGAATACAATACCCAGCCAAACATGAGGGTCAGCCCGGTATTAGTCGTCAGGTACTACACTACATAGCCCAACTAGAATGTTAGCCCAAAATATCTCATTGGGGACTACAATACCATAACTTATTGGAGAGTTATCCCGATAGGATTTTGGGGGGACACACTGTCTAGATCCTACTGGAGGGTTAGCCCGAATGGTCGTCCCAGTAAGCGCATCTGATTGCTATTTTCATCAGGTGTAGTCTCCGCGCATTTCTAACTAGAACATCTATATTGTATCAAAAAAATCCACATTCACGGTAACCATCGTGTTTTAAACATAAAAACACATTGAATAAGCATCTCAAAAGCCGAAATTTTTGTTCAAAAGATGGAGATACGAAGGATTGATGTTTTTTCATGGGAGTTCAAATAGTACACAGTGTGTGAGGTGTCACACACGATGTGTGGCCCCTCTTCACTATCTATTCGTTACCTTGACCAGAACTAGACCCATCCTATGAAGTAGTGCATCACGTGTTGGTGGATGAAAAAGTGAGTTTCGTTTATATGTAGATCATGATGTTTCTTCTAGATATGTCTTTATAATCGTACTCTATGTTTGTGTACTTCAGTACATGATATATTGGTCCAAATTTGATGTTGCACGTTTGATCATGTCATATAAGTAGGCTCATCATTGAGTGAATTTTTTTTCATGTATCTATCACAAGGATCATCTCACATGGAGAGGAGGTACCTGTCATGTCATGGAAAGTACATGATGTTCCATCCTTACCTTTTCTCAATCCCATGTACCATTATAGAGGGATCCTATAATACATGTTTTCTTTAATGAACAATGCATGTTTTTGTGTTTTGTTTTGAAACTCCATATTTATCCCAAATAATCATCCTATCTCCTAATCTACCCCATTCATGGTCAGTTAACCAAAAAATTCTTTGAAAACATTGGATCTTGCCAAAGAATGTGGGATTGCTACGTCGTTTGTCACGAATCTACCTCATTCAAAAACTACAGTTTGGAAAAAAACTTATGAAATCATATGTGGCTTACATCCTTATGATATTTTCTAAAACCCACTATATTCATAATTCCCTAATCACACTATTTCCAAATCTATGCCTCCCAAACAAATCCGTTTTCGTTCCATGATTTTTCTTCGTTTCGAGGTGCCTGATCGAGATGAGGTTTCCCGAAAATCATTGAACTAGGATTCAATGAATTACAAGGTGATGAAAATTAATAATCAATGGTTAAAAGGAACAAAAATAAGGTTTTGGATCTTTTTCCCATCATTATTAAACAACCAATCAGTATTGTGAAATTCCAGTTAAAATAACTAACAAAGAATTGAAAACTGGCACTCGGGCTCTTGCAATGTTTAAATTCTAAGGAACAGGTTGAAGAATTTAGATTCAACATGATAAAATATTTAATAAAATGTATAAAAGAATAAATGTGAGTCCTACAAAGAATGGTTAAATATTTTTTTATGAAGAACATGTTTTTTGACAAAGGAGGAGGATCTGTTGCACCTTGATCAGTTAGATCCTAGGTTTTCGCATTATTAGATCATCATATGTCGTTTCACCATTGAAATGAGAGGAAGAGAAGAGAGGCCATTTGAAAATAGGTTTATGAGGCTAAAAACTCATTTCCAAGAATATAAAAACCTGTAATACTTTATCATAATATTTAATTAATTAATTAAATTAATTAAAGTAATTACATAAATGGTCTGGAAATGAGCAGGGGGGTGGTAAGCATCTCGCGTCAACTCATTTTTGTTGAACTTATAAGAAACACCACGTTATGGACCGAACTATGGTCATAGATTTCTAATACGTTGTATTTTTTATGATTTATCAATTTTTATTTAATTATCCATGTGTGAGAAATATTAAAAATATTTAATATTTTTATAAAATTATTTCCAGGCACATCAGGGAACCAAAATGCATGACATATCAGTGCCTATCAATGGAATAACATTGAGAAATATGTCAAATATTTATTAGTCCATAACTGATTTTCTTCAACATTTCTCACAACCTTCATTAAAATAATGATATATAGAAAGATTTTATTTCTTATTTTATCTTAGAGAACAAGACATGTTTCAAATCGATGCAGTGATTCATGAAAAAGTATGAAAATAAAATGTTGTTTTATATGAGACTTATTTGGTGGGAAATCAGAGATTTTTTTTGTATGAATAAGTTGTTATTTGACCTCTATATTTTATTTATTGTATATTATTATATTAATTTTCTATTTTTACATTGATTATGGCTGTGAAAGTATAAGTTAATTTTTCTGTTATTTCTAATATACTTTTAGTTCATAGTGTCCCTATAGTATTCATAATTCAACTTCCACTAGTCAATAGTATCTAGGTTATGGAGGGGTGCTCCAGAGATCAACTACTGTCTTAGGATTTTAGATTTATTAAGTGGACGCTAGATAGGGGTGTTACAAAATTAGATAAAATCATTTAGTATTTTCTCTATATTTTGTGAGATGATTTAATGATAGTATAAAAATGTATCATAGCATTTGATAGTCCTCATAATGGTGAGTCATGAACACAATTCCAGTGGGAATTCATAGATATTACCAGCATTAGATTTTGGATGTTGATTTTTTTATTATGGATGGGATTTTTTTACATATTGTTAGTTATTTTAGGTTGTTATAAATGGTTATGGTTTTTATCCCATAGTGGGTCAATGTCAGTGTCATTTTCCATGGTGATGGAAACCTAATGAGTTGGGTATAATTATGGAATACTGGATAAATGATCTTAGTATGGTTATCAACTTCCATGAAGATGTGATTTATGTTATGTATAGTATAAACAACAAAATATAAAGTGTTTTTATGTTAGTATCATAGTGGAAGTATACAGAACCAACCCTTTCTTTTAATTAAGTCCATGTTAAATTACATGGTTCGTTAGTATGTGAAGAACATATGGTAATTTTTTGGTTGAGTTTGGGGTTTGATGGTAGGATATGTTGTATGAATGTACCGTTTAATGTGGAATGGTGTTATCATTTGACGATTCACTTGTTTTAGGAATGAAACTCATGTTCTGGTGGTCACATCGTTTTCCATAGAATGAGTAAAAAACTTCGGGGTGTTAGAGGAGACTGTCATGTGTTGGGATCATGGACATTGGGTTAGCCTCCCAAGTCAAGATTAAACGGAATTTTATTAATTGGATAATCGGTCCAGTTGTGCGATATAGTTATTCTAGAGTGTTTGATAGTTGGGATCATGTGAGACTACATAAGTTATTTGGAGAGAACATGTGACTGGATCCTTGGTAATAGATTATTACATTATGATGATAGATAATAGTTATTCATAGTTTCAGGTAAAAGCATTGGTGGGTTAGTAAAAATGTTTGGTGGTTAAATATGGTACTTGGTGTGTTTCGTATCAATTAACAGATATGTGAAGGTATTATTTTAAATTTTTATGTTCTAGAAATTACCAAGTAGTGATGCAGTGGTAGTGGGTTGTGAGACTCTCATATATTTAGAAGTTCAAGGGGTTCATAGAGTTAGATATGTCCGTTTAAGAGAGGATGTGAAATTGAAAATGGATCGGGGTACAATTGTATGTTCAATCAGAGTTAGTCCATGAAAGACTATCATGTGTTTTTAGGGAGACATTGGGTTGAGATTCATTTTGGTTATCACTTAAGGATCAGTGTATGTGAATCCACATGGTGCGGATAACTCTACTCAATTTTGGTGTGTCTGTGCTCCATGATATGATTTGGTTGTTGAATTTCAATGATTTCATTCTTAGTGAGCTGATAATGGGTTTTGTTTGGAAATATATCATGATTATTTTATTTGAGATAATTATCTATGGCCATAAATTATTTCATGTAATATAGGAATAAAGGGATGAGAATAATTGGTTTTTCAAGGTGGTGATAATAATACTAATATAGTGACGATCATTTTATCTCCCATGGGTGAATTACCCGTATAGATAATAGGTTCATAGTTTCATGCCATCGGCCGATGGATGGTCACAAATGACATAAAAGAATTGTGTGTGGGGAGATCATACATTATCTGTTTCCCTAATAAATAATAGATTCTAGGTACTAATACAGTGATATGAAAATTCATTATGTCAATATCTTGCTCGAGGTGGTGTTTTTTGACTCGAGTGTGAGTCAGATCAATTGAGTGATAGATTATTGGGATTGAAAATAGAACCTATTGAAGATGGTTGGTTACATGGAAATTTAATTATAGAGGGAGTTGGTTTTAGACATTAGTGTATGTTCAGGGATATTGTCATGATTCCTAGAAGTATTTAGGTGTCGTGATTAATTAAGTTAGTGTGGTGGTGCATCATTGTGGT
Organism: Viscum album; assembly: GCA_963277665.1. Taxonomy (NCBI): domain Eukaryota; kingdom Viridiplantae; phylum Streptophyta; class Magnoliopsida; order Santalales; family Viscaceae; genus Viscum; species Viscum album. The sequence goes on along the minus strand of OY728151.1, from coordinate 972,344,505 downwards.
TAGCATGGTGATTAAAAAATAATCTGGATAGAATATGGTTGAATTTTATTTTTATGTAATTAGAATCAATGAGTTGAAAACCACATTGAGAGTTTCATTGGATCAATAAAAGACAATTTTGTTAGGTCCTTCCAATGGTGGATAGAACCATGCATTGATTGTGGATATCATGAGCAGTGTCTAATTGTGATAATAACCATGACATTTAGGATGAATTTTACCTATATAACTTTTTCTATCAAGAGGGATAGGTGTAGCGATAGTCATCTCATCAATGGAATTGATGGTGAGAGGTTTTCTTGGAGTACAGAGAATGGTTTTATATATTGTTTTCTATTGGTTAGTGAAATTTAATTTAATGTTTTATGATAAAACATTTTTGGTTCATAATGAATAGATGGTACGGTTCAGTTACACATAATGGTAGAAATCCTATGGTGGATTCTTGTGGATGAGAAGTTCTATTTTTCGGATTTTCTAATGCCCTATAGGTTTTATAGTCATTATTTTTTTGATGAATATTTAAATTGTTTTCCATAGCATCGTTCATTTATTTAATTGGTTAATGGAATGGTATTTTTAGTGTTTCCAAATCATTGACTAATTTTTTAGATGTATAACAAGGCGTGATAGGTTTTCAGGAGGTCAAGGGGATGTGGGAGAATGACCACCATGAAGAGAAGTTCAAATTCCAACTACTATAGTAATTTGTTCCCTAAACCATAATGTTTCTACCATAAATTACGTTCACTGTGGTGATGGATCCTTTTATAAGGGGTTTACCAAATAAATCAGGAATTCAATACATAAATTGCACTTTTTTTTGTGAGTTCAAGGCCCCTAAATGATAAACTCCTGTAGTAAAAAATGGATCACCCAATGAATGATGATAACTAAAATAAGGTATTATATTATATTATATTTTCACTCACTGAAGAACGATTTTCTTTTCAAGAATGTGTTGAGAAGTTCGAAATAAATTCCAGAACCACTTTTTGTCACACTCTTAATTATTCTTGTTTATGTGTGTTTTGACTATGGAAATTCCATTTTCCATTAGTTGAACTACCTTAGAATTTTGGGGATATAGGACATCAGGAGAGTTTATTTATTGAATCATACCCTCAAATATCCCTCTTTTGATATACCATGAGATTTGGTGGTCATTCGTGTGTTTTTACAGAAGCTAGGGGTTGGTTTTTTTCATTATTCTATTATCTTTTCCCCACTCAACCCCCATTATATTTTTAAATATTATTAGGTTTTTTATGTTTATTCCATTGGTTAATGGTAGAATTTGGTGATAAATTATTACATTTTTTATGAATTCTATAAGGGAGGTCATGTGATATAGATGTCAAACTGTTTTATCTATTTCTAGTTTGAAAATGAATCATCCTGATTTAATAAAAGGATTATCATCCTTGGTTAAATTTATATAAGTAATTATACATTTAAATAATTATTATATTTTGTGTACTTGAATTATATACGCAATTACATGGTTCTATGATCCTGGATAAAGCATGAACAACAATGGATGATGGATTTTTCATCTTATCCGAGGATGGAACTCCATTATAAGGGATCAAAATTCCTTTCATAAGATGGAATTTCCTTTTAAATAATAATTTCATTCTACATGAAAAATGCCTGATACTTGGTGGATAGATTTGGACTATGAGGTCCTAGAGGGAAATAGATATTAATATGTTCATCCTCTAGTTGTTTTGATATGTGTAATTTAACACAACAGTTATTGGGGGATCCATAAGAGACTACAAATCTAATGGGGGAGGATGTATGTTGAGTTCATTTGAGTCCCCATGATGGACTAGTGTAATAAAACATGGTATATGTTTCTCAATATTGGTTACCCAGAGATAATTTCTAAGGAATGAGGGGATTATTCTTGTCGAGAAGGGTGATATAGTGGTATGTCTCAAAAATACTAAGGAACACCCTTTTTTATGTGGTTTGAGCATTGGAGAACACTCTGAGTGGGATATATTCTTCATGTGAGTTGATGTGTCATGTAGTGGATTTTCTATGAGTAGTAGGCTGGGTTTTTTGGGGGATTTGAGATATAGGAAATGGTTTTGGGTAATGATGTGATTCTAATGAAATTTGGTAAGGTTTATATAGGACTTAGATCATGATAGATTTGTGTGGTCCCTAGGTAGCTGGACCAAAGGTGATGTGGTTGGGCTGACATACGGTGGTCTAGATAACATGTAGAAGATATGGAATGATATTTTATTAATGGGATATATATTTTATATGGTATCAATTAGAATTGGTTATGATGGGTCTATAGTGAATATTTAATTCCTTACAGGGTGGGTTGAATTGTGTTACGATATAAGGGATTGGGATTGACTGACTAGCACCCAGTGATGAGATGATGAGCTATGTGACAGGTTATGGACCAGGGGTATTTCTTCTTTTGATTTTGGGAGGTGACAAACACTATAGGTGATTTAATCTTATGGCATGGACCCACTATGATTGATATTGTGAAAATGAGACTATCTTAATAGATGTAGAGTATTATTTCACATGATGTGGTCCAATCCTTATGAAGCATGGGTCTTGGTAATTATCCTCCCTCTGATTTGGAAGGCTTGGGTCTTGGTAAGGGATAACCCTGAGTGAGTGGGATGGGTCATGTTGGGATGTGATACAGGAATTATAGACCTAAAATTAAAGTATTAGGTAATTGGTGTGGAATAGGATATAGGAACATCCCTAATCCCTTTGTACGATGAGCCATTTTATTGGGTGACATATACTTCGAGTCATTATGTATGGGTTGGGATATGATCCTAAAAACATGATAAATATTGTGATGTTTTCACGGCTACGAAACATGTTTGATCAAATGTCATGGTGTCATAGTTATTTTATTATATCATAAATCGAATGGAGTAATTTTAGTATCATTGGAACATGTTGACCACGTGCATATGTCACATGCTAATATATGTACTTCACATTGCATATATGAATATATTGGATTATACTGTGGGAACATGATGAGAAACTACTATGATGAATACCTCCCAGACTTTGTAGGTATCTTGGTGAACATAGATTCATTTTGTATGATTTCAAATCAATGTATAGATTTGAGACAGATTAGGCTAGAGCAACTCGATGGTTATGTAGAGACAAATTTTTTAAGGATTAAATATGTTAGTAAGGATAGTGTGTATATTAGTTTAATTTTTTAACATTCATATTGAATCATCCCTTTGGTAATTTTTGGAAATTTGGTGTGTTTATATCACATGAAAATTACATTTTTATAGGATTCTTCTTTTGTTTGATTATTTGTACTATGGATATGTTTGTTAATGTTTTTTTTGTCATTTTTAGATAATTGATCATTGCATCCTAATTTTATATATCTTCCCTAGCCTATAGTCGGTAGCCATTGCTCTATGGGGATGAAAACATGTCTTCATATTGTGTCCTTGGTATACGAAACATATGTGTGGCTTCTAAAATAATGTATTACAATGTGAAATCATTCCATGAAAATAATTTTTTGTTATTATTATATTAAAATATATTATGCATCCCAATAAGATCCTAGGGTGTACAAAAACAAATAAACAAATATAATTGATTCATTTCATGATATAACACATTATAATTATATAAAAATTTCAAAATTATTATGTAAGACTATTTATATAAAATCATAAATAATATATAAAAGAATATTATTTTATGAATTTCTCTTCGGGAACCACAAACCAAATGGCCTGTTAATTGAAAAATGGGATAAAACCAATGAATGAAAATTAATTAATCCCCTATGCCATCACTGAATGGTTTAGAATTTAGGATTTATAGAGAGTTATCACCGATAAATAATCCTAACCCATAATTTATATGGAAATTTAATCCAAAAATAAACCATATATCGATATATTAAGGGAAGAATAATGAAAAATACATTGGAGAATAGTAAAAATGGAAGAGGGGGACATAAACCTTGAGATATACTTATGAAATTCGTATTTGAATCACAATGTATTAATGTCAGGAAGAAGATGGAAGGGGGAACAATGTTACCAACTTCCACATGGCTGAAATGTGATGGAATGGAGGTGTATATATTCTATTAAAAAGGAAATCCAGAATAAAAATAATGATAGAAATTATTATATTATATTAATAATATTACTATCAAAATAAAATTCTAGAATCACTATTAAAATAAGAATATTACCAATAAAAATTATTATAATAAAATTACAATATTTTTAGAGGTAAAAATTATCAAAAATAATTACACGACCATATAGGGTCCAATTAGAAATACCGCATCCATAGAGTGGTCCCATATCCAATTACACTAATTTTATTATACTAGGAAAATGGCCTACACCCAAGTAAATAATTGTATTTAAATAAGTAATAAAGTACATTAAAACAAGTCCTAAGGGAATTATTTAAATTGTTATTTTTTGCTACTATTGTTCCACTATAGTGACCTATTGTATTAACCTCTATAGTAACTAGTATAATAAAATCTATTGTTCAATATATAATGATACTACTTCAATACATGTCAAATTTTCTTCTTCAATGGTTTGAATATCGATTTGTTTGATACCCACAACCAATGTTTCCATCTTAACTAGGGTTGGGTGTTTAATAAAATGAATAATATATTATACAAAAGTAAATTACCAATACTATGAAATATAAATAAAAAATAAAAATAAATAAACTTGTTTCACATACAAAATATTATAGCATATATTTTATCAATAAAATAAAATAAAATTGAAATTATATTAATTCTTGTTATACTAATAAAAATTGATAAAAAAATATTTGGTTACATGTATTTATTATTCATCATGAGTGAAAGGAAGTCAATACTGTATAAAAATGTACTGGAATTACATTATATATATTCATGGTAAACTATATTGATTTAAAAAAACCAAATATAAACTCAGAATCACCCACTATTTGAAAAATATGATGTTTCATAATCCATATGCATCACACATACTATACACATACTATATCGTCCAAAAAGGATCTATAAATCTGACGAATTAACAAATATCACCCAAAATATTATTAATATAATCATATGTATATATAATTTAAATACGTTTATTCCGACCTACCCCTACTACAATTCATTTCATTGAAAAAAAACCCAATGGTTTTATCATTTGAAATAATAGTTCAATTTGAATAGATATTAAATCGCAAATATGAAAATGCTTAGTAAATATATAAAATAATTTTTTCAATTTAATATATCTGAATTAAATAAATATAACTTTAAATTAATTTGATAACAATGTGGATAAATTCCTCTATAATGAAATATCATTTAAATTATCTTTTTTGAATAATTTATCCATAATTATTTTTCCAATTAATTTCAATTCTCTAGATAAATGACAATTGATTCTCATTTTTGTCAAAAAGAAATAGATACATAGACAAAAGTGAATGTGTCTATAAAATAATTATAATTATTAAAATAAATATCTAACATAAATCCTAAGGATAACATGAAATTATGATTTATAATAAAGTAAGGCCACAAAATTAAAAAATAAAATTTCTATTATATCACATCCAAATTTCTATAAAACTAGGAAGATTTGGTAAACCTAAATTGAAATAAATTTTATTGGTGTTTTGGGTTTCATTGGACCTATAAATAACTAGATACAAATATTTTATTATAATATGTAACATATGTATTTTCAGAATAATTTATTAATGGACTTGTATAACTCAAATAATAAATCAATGTAGATTCATTATATTTCGAAATGAATTTTTTTAACTGTCTTGGTACACATATATTGAATAAGTCCAATAATAAACCAAATTTATTTTAATAAGGTTAATAGAGAATTAAAAACATGAATTTTAGAGTATTTTTAGATTTTAGGTTATTTATTAGTGTTTATCAGACCATTAACCATCTTTATAATAGGATAAAGAAAATCTATATAAATATATGGTTACTATATAATATTTTGTAGAACATGTATTAAAAATTTATTATCCACTTGAATAAATTTTTTTGAATGTCCATAATTTGGAAAACTATGTCATAATAGTGTATTTCTTCATAACTACTTTGTAATTTCAAGAAATAAGCAACTAATTTTGGTTTTTTCATAATTAAAAAAACATCCCTAATAATAATTAATTATCATAAAATATATCAAACATGTGATTTTTATATTTTATAAACAATTTTCAATGTGTTCAAACACTATAATAAATTATTTTGTCACTAATGAATAAAAACAACATAGATATTAAATAAAACAGTTTTTTTATTGTATAAATTTTTACCAAAACCAATCAATACAATAATTAATATCCATGTTTTGGCATAATTCATATGGTTAAAATATATTTTTCACTTTCAGGGATACATTTAACCAAACATATAGTATACCTTTTAAATCACTTTAAATAAATTTGGAATAAAAAAATATTTTATAAAATCATCAATCTAAATATATTATAACACAGTACAAATCTGATATCATAATAATTATTGAAATAATTACAAAACATTATTTTGAAAAGATTAAACTATTGAAACCTACACTGTTCACATAATTCAAATGTAATATCAAATCAATAAAATTATAAAAATGCTTCAATGATAAAAAAAATATAATCTAAAACATGGATTTATACCACAATAGTAACTAGAATATTTCATGGTACAGATGGAAAGCATTGAGTGTGAAAAAAATTGGGTACATATCAATATTAGTTAGTAAATATGAATAACTAGAAGATAAAACACATCAATATCATGAGAAGGATCACGTACAATTAATTCATAATTAAATAAAATTTATATTTTCTACATCCAATGTATTATTCATAGTCAAATTTGTATCACTGATTTTATAATATTTTTGGAATGGAGAGTTTTATTTTGAATTTAAGTATGTGTGTACACAAGTTATCCATAGATATCCAAATGATGTTATTGAAAATCCATGATCTAGATGGGAAAAATGATATTATTTACGACATTCATCATAAATAATAATAGTGTCTACTATTCTATGTCATTAGTCATAACTTAATTATAAATAGATTAATCTCTTTTGGATGAGAGAAAATTGTAGGAAAATTATAATATATAATGTCAATAGGTGAAACTAACCTAATTTATAAGGTCAAAATATATAAAAACTTTATATATAATATAGTAGAATATTTATGTTTGGAAAATATAGAAAACATATATAGGAATGAATCTATGATGTATACTACCCTTTTGAAATGATATTTCAATTCAGAAAATTCCATTTAAAAAATAACCCACTGAACACATGAAACCCCAAAATGAGAATATATCAAAACAATTATTATTGATATATTGATTTACATGTTACATGATACACATTAATAATTTTCTCAATTCTGAGGACTAATATTCATAGTTAATGAGAGGAATATTAAATGAAATATAAAACATGTTGTCTTTTTATTTATAGGTGATTTGACCTTTATCATATACTGGAATTCAACATCCCTTTGATGTTTTTGTGTGTATATGAGAATTCATTAATGATTTCATGAAAAATGATGATTTTATTAATGATTTTCCATTTATTTAAATGATTCTTGGTTTTATATTCTATTATTTTTGGGATCTATTTTTTAAATTGATTTTGTTGAATTTAATTGAAATATAAAGTTCACGTGTTTCGGTTATTACATTAAGAATTTCAATGTTCAAGAACTTAAATTACGAGATTAGTATTGGCAGAAAAAATTTTATATTTATATTTGAATTTATGAATTCATGAAATATTTTTTTAAGTGTTAATTTTTTAAATCATTTTAATTGATTTATTTTAATTTACATTATTTTCCTAACTTGTGGAAAATTTCATTGATATTATCTATCCCTAGAAACATGTGGAATATTAAATCATCATCGTATTTTTTTCATGTGTCCTCATTAGATATTTTTTGATACTAGGTTATTTTGGGCTCCAAGGATATTTTAGACAAATATTCAAATTATGATTCTATTTTCATTTTTTCCTTCTCCAATGCCATAAATGAATATATCGTATAAAAAATTGAGGCTGATTAAAATGAGTTGAGACCCAAATCAAGAAATTATTCCACTCCAGAAATATTTAATAATATGAGTGAATCACTTGATTGGGACCTTGATTCCACTCACCGAGTAAGAAGAAGATAATAGTAGATGAATAATATGTCAGTCCATTGAAAATCGACTTATCTTATCATATCTATGCAGTTTGATTCTTCTAAAATCGATGATGATGGGACACTCATAATACCATGATCTAAAAAAAGATTTAGTATAAAGATTTCCATTCCCAAATATCTTTATTAATAATGAACACTATTCAGTTATTATGAGGAATTGATCACTCAGTAAAGATGATTAATGCATGAAAAATGCAATTGTGTCTATGTGTAAGATGTGGAAGAGTTATTCATGACTATTATTAGCTGAATAAACATATGATGTCAATGAAAAATGAAAATTTTTCATCATTAAAATAATTTTTTTGACCCTATTGTAAGTTAAGATAGATAAATTGTAAAATACATTTGATCCTAACTCATGATGATTGTATCACTATTTATAGGTTATTATCAGACATGGGGTGGGGGTTGAGAATGTTCAATTGATTAATTGATGATAAAAAACCATTGATTCAAATCCCAATATAAAATATAGATTGGGATAAAAATGATGACTAATAATTCCATCGAATATTTTAAGATATCTTACTAGACTGTAGGGACACTTCTTCTCCTCTTCCTATCATGGAAAATTCATAATGGGTTTCACCCATGTATATTAATGAAATTAATTACTAAAAATAATAAGTATACGATATGATTTTTAGGATCACAATATGTTGGGATTTTATAAGAGGATCACTAGTGGATAAGTGATCCATTGTTTTGATTAAATTGTTTCTCTATACAGAATAGGTGATCTTATGAATTTATGTGTTGAGATGAGGTTTTGAGGTGATCATGATTTATATCATGAATTATCATAGAATGATTAATATAATGAAATGGATATCATATAATTTTAACTGTGAACTAAAAATAAAATACATGTACATTACATAATTTTTGGGGAATATTCCTAAAATTAGTAAAATATATTCCCAAGGACTGTAATAGTTTAGAGTGTTCAGAAACAATGAAAAATCATATATCATTGTGAAAGATCTTTAGAAAAACCCATTATGTTAATCTCATATTTTACTCTTCATAATAATACCCTACTTAAAACCATTATTTATAACTTGGGGAAAAAGAATCATAAGAAAGGGTGAGATCATATTCTTAGTAATGGTAAAACAGGAAGACACATGACCGTGAAATATTCATAAGGGAATGAGAAAATGATCATAGAATTTTCAAATCATACCCTACATATCAGAAATTATAATCCTAAATCTTGGAAGAATGATTGGTTTTCTATTTGAAATTAATAATAACACAATCAATAGTGTCTGACATGAAAGAAAAACGTTGTACTATTATATGGAACTTTGGTAGAAACATAAACATATAAAATTCTTTCCATATTTCTTAAGGATTAATTACAAGTTCTTCTTAGTTGAATTAGTTCAGCCCACAAACCTTCTTAATAGTTGAGGTTTACTCTGAAGACTATTCTAGTAGACAATGTCCCTAACTGAACTGAGTACACACCCAGTTCCATCCATGTCTAACACATGAGATAAAAATAATTACCCAATTCATTGGAGGGAGATATAGGCCCCATCCATCTAATAATGAAATCATTCATACATGATCCATAAGATAATAAAATACTCATTATATAAAAACCCATAGAAACATTCACGTTTCAAAAATTTCATAACATAACCATTGATATGAAATGGGTATCATGAATATTTCATCATATCATAACTTGTGGAAAAGATTCATGATTTATAATCACATAATCATATAATAATATGTTAATGGAATTAGGTTTCATAAGATTTATGTCATGGTAAAACAAGTTGATGGTAAATAGAATAAATAAGAAACACGTAATCCTCAACATAAACCATTAAAATAAAAAATAAAAATGACGACACTTATTAATTTACTAAGTGAATCATAATCTACATCAAATTATTTAATTCTATAGGTAGAAATATTTTGAAATAGAACATAGATAATTTATTATATAAAATAAAATTTATATTGAAATATTTTTTTAAACCTAATTTTTATTATAATAATATTTTTTAATAACCACGATGATACCTTATTAATTATATATAAAAAATTATTTAAACTATTTAATTAGGAAAATATAATATCCTCTTTGAAAATTATTCTTTATATTATAAATAATTTTTATATCTTTTTTCTTCAACTGTCACATTGAAAATGTATAATGGAAGAATTTAAAATCATTTAAAACATTATTGAAGAATAACAAATTATGAATTTTTTTAGATGAAGCTTTATTTGAATATCCTTTGCAAACATTTTTGAAAACATTTTTCAAATCATTCTTTTTTAGTAAAACAATCTCTGACCAAATAATTAAATAAGAGAAGTTGTTCTTAATAATAATTTATTAATAATATTATGTAAAAAGGAGTGGTAATTTCATAAAAATACATCAAATATATCATTAAAAAAAATAGGATAATAAAATCATGGGAATAACTTATATATAGATAATTGGATTTCAGTAATTGATGCATAATCATAAACAGTGCTAAAAAATGATGATTTTGAAGCAATAAACACATACATCTTTGGTAACATTGAATAAAAATATACATATAATAATTGCATCAAATGAAAATTAAAGTATCGTAAAATGATGGAGATTCATGATATAAAAAATCATACATTATCCAAACATCTTTGAAGGTAATATAGATAAAAAAACACGTGTATAGGATAAGTAAAATTGAGGCCAAATTACATTATTGATTTGTTAACTTTAACAATAAAACACCATGTAATAGATAATATAAAATAGAAATATTAATTATCATAAATTTAATTATAATAATCATATACATAATTTATTAGAAGTATTTACACCACTCCAAATGAACATATCGTGAATAAGTTATAAGTCTAAAAAAGTGACACTAGAAATCGATTACTACTTGAATACATTTTAAAATAGTAGATTCTTGAAACAATAACAACAATTTAACCTTTTAATATAATTACATAAATTATATTAATGATATAATATTTCTTTTTTTATTATATACACCAAACAATAAGAATATGTGGGGATTATTGAATATATATCATATATATAAATAATTTATACGAGAAATCCCTTGCCTAAATTCATGATATTTTTCATGAATATATAATCCTCCAATATAATAAAATTTATAGAAATATATATCTAAAAAAGACGAACATTTTTATATATCAAAACATATATGTTTTTATTATGACTTTATATTACCTATTTATTAAAAAAATGAAAACATTATGTTTTAGGAAATATATTTTTTGTTTTTTTTATATGTTTTTACATTTTGTTTTTTACCCTTTTAATTTTATCATGATATTATTATAAAAAAATTATAATGTTATATAAATATGTTATAAATTAATTTTTTTATGTATAAAAATATAAAAAATATTGAAATTGAAGATGAGATATACCGTTCATGGAGATGGTAGGTCGGAGGTTCACATGAATGATGATTTTATTTTCTTATCCTATTGAAGAAATGAAGGGAAATTTAATATATGTATATACATATTTTAATAATAATTTTAATCATATGTCATATATATCACATATTATTATTAAATCCATCTTTAAAACATTCAATATAATTTGTGAACCGATCACATCACATTGAGGAAGAAATAGTCAACATGTCCAAAATAGAATTCGTCATATTCTCAAAAAATAAATAGACTAATGTTATATGTTATATAAAAATTCTATAATAATAAATGAATAATAAATAATATATATATATATATGTGTGTGTTATATAAAAATAAAGCCCATCATCATTCACAACCATGATAGGTGGTATTGAAGTAATTAATGACATTGTTTCGTGACGTGGGTGTCCAATGTATTGAAAAAATGATGATTGGATATCCCGTTTTATGGAGGTGAATTTGAGTATTGGTAATTCCCTTAAAATAACAATATCAATGTATATTTATTGTACTGATTAAATTATAAAATAAATTAATAATAAATGTTTATGTGGTGCCAAATGATATAAAACTCATGTTTTTAATGATGGATATTAACTCTTATTTGGGTCACTCTATTTAGTATGCAACAAAGGGATAACATGGTGTAATTTATAATAAATTTTAGGAATATACGATTAAGGTAGTGATATTTGGAACTTATAGGGGTAGGTTTCTTATGGGAATAATGTCTTGATATGTGTTAATAAGTGGGGGTGAGTGCCTTCGTATAATGGAAGAGTGAAATTATTTTAAATACATAAGTGGTAAAAAAATAGTTAGTGGTATAACATACATAATGTAACTCCAGTAATTTTAAATTATTTATAAAATATGATAAATTGTCAAAAAAATACAAGAAATGGCTTTTAGACATGTTTATCGGTTATTTTCCCTCTTATGATAATGTTTAACAACTATGTAGACATGTTTTTACCTTGATTGATATAATTTATTTTAATTAATTTCAGAAATATTCACTAAATAATTTAAGTTTTCTATACTATAAATTATAAATTATTCTAATATGAAATATTGAATCGATGTTTCCAAATTATAAACACATAACTGTTATAAGTTAAATGAAATTTAGTCATGTAAAAGGGATGATACAATATGTTTCTAATGGGAAAATTTTAGAATGTTTGAAATATTTGTATATAAAATACCAAACATTAACCCAAACTAAATTTCAAAATACTGATTTTGGAAGTGAATACTATTCATTCAAATAAATTTTAAAATTTTTCAAAATTATATTTATAATAGGTGGTCTATTTAAAAGAGGTAAAATTAATTTTTTTATAAAATATCTTCATATGTAAAATTGTTTTTCTTCATTTATCATTGGTATAAAAATAATAATATGAACATCAAAAAGTTGAATTTAAATAATTTTTCTGTTAAATTTTTTAAAATATTTTCCCTAATTTGGTTGATTAATTTATATATGTAAAATATCTATGATTTCATGAATATAGCTTTCTAGGTAAATATTTAATATATATTGAAACAATGTTTCTTTCCATTCGAGTTAGTTGGTCACTATAAAAATTCATCATTATAATAAAAGGCTTAATAATGTTATTTAACTTTCAAAGGAACCCACAATATAAAAATAATACTAAATCTCTCATTAAAAACGAAATTCAAGAAACATAACGATTACCCAAAGTAACTTACTACTTGTTTTAAACAAAATAGAACATAGGTGATGAGTTGGGAAATGATGAAAATTTTAAATAATCATAGATTTTGATAAAGGTCGCCAGTAATAAGAATGCGGGTGATACAAAGAATGTTAAAAAGAAAAAAAACTTACTAGGCATGAAATTTTCATTAATAATTTCAAACATGATGATTAGAAGACAATATTTTTCATCAATATCCATTTCATAATGTTGAATAATTTTCACATGGGGATATAGTTACTTAATTTCATTCCATTTTATATTCACAATCTCAACCATTTACTATGCCTTCACCAATTTAAACCTCTTCCCTCACTCTAAGAAATTAGATGAATTATGTATTCTTATAGATATAATATTTCATGAAATCCATATATAGAATTATTATACATTTTATATTTCATTAGTTATCATCACAAAAAAATGGTTAGTATAGGATATCCAATAATAATAGAAAATCATATTGTAATTCTGAGACCCTGGTATCTCTATGATGGTGAATTACAATATTAAAAATTAATATGACAAAATTTATCTAACCCTATTGGTCGCAATTGTATATTTGTCTTGGTAAACAAGATACATACATAAAATTCAAATTATAATCTAAATCGTAAATTAAACACTATAAATTTACTTTTTTCAAGTCATTAATCACACTATTATAACCCTACATATAAAAGTCAAAAGTGTTTTCATATATTAAGGAAAATCAAATAGAAGGAATTTGTGATCTAAAATGCTGAGTAAGTGTAAGCTTATAATGGAGTATATGAGTAAATATAGAATAATCAAATATGTAATGTAAATAACTGAGACAAATTATATTTAAATAATCACATGATCAAGGAAACATAACCAATGATATTCTATTAGTTGAATAATAACATGGAATATCAATAACTAATCTGACAAGGATGGAATTCATAAAGTTAGATATCTAAAACATATTGTTTTTCCCTATACCAAAACATCTAAAAATAAAAGTGTAAGGAATAAAAAAAATCCATATCTAGATTTTCTCATGATTCATATTGATGCATCAAGAGGATATATTAGGAATTATTCATAACATACTATGACTTATTCATTCATCAAATGAATGGTGTAAAAAATAAATAACATAATCATTTCCATTAAAAAAATATCATTCAAAAGGAGAATATTTTAACCATAACCTTTAAATTGAATCAAAATAGATCATCCACATGAAAAACTAAAAACAAAAAATTAAATGAAATATATTAAAATATAATTTATTTTATCTACCATAAAAAACAAAATGCCTTATTGTTTAAGAAAAATTCCATTTTTAGTTTGAAATCATTTATTTAAAATACAAAACTATATAAAAGAGAACCTATTATTTTAAAAAAAAATTATAATTTTTTTAATGGAATACTAACAATGTCAAGAAATCATGATGGTGGTAAAAGCTGCTCATGTCGTATGATTTAAACAACATTCCTTCTATATTATGGTTGAAAATTTACAAATGTAGCTATTTAAGAAAAAAATATACATTTAATGAATTTTATATAAACATAAACATGGATAGAAATAAACTAAAACCACTCAGAATAATATTTAAAATAAAATTCAATTTCTTAATGAAAAATGGAAATGGATTATACTAATTTATGTGATTTCATAGAATGATTATTTAGGAAAATAACATTTACGTGTTCCAAAGTGTCCAATACCACTTTAAAACATTTTTAATAAAATCAACGTGAAAGAATTGAATTAATTAATCTTACAAAATCATGATAATAACATTATTCAAGATATAAGATTTCAACTTTTCATTATATGCAACACTAAATATAAATTAGTGATGGATATGGAATATATCTCCCAATATTAATAGTTAGATAAGAACCCCATTACTTTATGATTCACTTAGATTAATGTTTCTTAACCAAATATATTATGGTTATAATAATATTACTATATTATATAAGAACTATTTTTATATTTATTATATCACAAATGATCATTTTTTTATTTTTCTATCACGTTTTTTTTGAAAATATTATATTATTACACATTTTTTCCATGTTAACTACTTCACTTTCCTATAATGTTTTTAATGTAAGTCTCATTTATTTTGAATATGATATATTTAATTCATCTCAGGAATGATATAATGTTTATATATTCTCTATTAATGTATTATATGCATTTTTATAATCATTCATGAATGGATAACAAGGGAAAAGAATTGCATTGCGTTGTGGAGACTGTAGGTCGTAACTTTGTATTAGTAACAAGATCATTCCCATAATGGTGAAAGGGTGATTAATATAGTGATATAATAATTATTAAATATAAATATTATGTAATATTTATTATTTCTATCTATTATATTCACCATGATACCTATCCAAGTAATTTGCTGATGAAAACATGTCGCACCATAGCATTGTGATAGTATTTTGTATGCACATATGCACAGTAGCATTATTTTTTATATTATTAGTATATAGAGGAATATGGTTATCCCATAATAATAGTAATATATCAAAAAATATATTTTAATATATTTTTTTCATTATTTTGTAAAAAACACATAAAGAGGATGTTGAAGAAGAAATTAACTTGAATGAGTTATTAATACAATTACCTTCTCACCAATGGAATTTCATTAAATCTATTATAATGAAAAATAATATAAGTATTTTATGCAAACCAGAATCACTATGACATGTATAATAAATTTTTAATGATAAATGGGTAGGTTTTGGTAAAGCTACAAGTCTCAATGTGGTGTGATGAATTTAGGGATCATGTTCCCTTTTATAATTGAGGTGTGGGGATCTTTTGGAAATCCAAAAAATATTAAAAATATAATAAGGTTATTTTATAGCCAAAAAGTCCAAAATGAGATATAAATGAGTGGGGGAATAAATTTTATACCATATATCATCCTATTTATGATTATCTTATATTATTTTGATTTTTAAATAATTTAATAATATATTAATTCAATAAAATATCATTATTTTTAAAATTTATCCTATTCATTAAATTTGACATTAAATACATAAAAAATGAAATAAGTCTAATATATTGCTTTAAAATATATATAATATATTTTTCATATCCATAAAATTATTTAAACTCAATAAATCATCCAAATATATCAAAATTAATATTAATACAATCAATTTTTTTATTAGTTATAAAAATAATATTTTAACTTTGAATAAAATTTTAAGGTAATAATATAATATATTGAAATTAGAAATAAATTTAAATAATTAATCTAATTTCATAAATATCAAAATAGGTTTTTAGTCAAGTTCATATATTATTTTGTCCTTATGTGGACACATAAAAGAAATTAAATACCTACTGTGTAACGATTTGTAACTATCACTGATTTAAATAATATATAAGGTAATTTCATGTAAAAATGTCCCTTAAACAACACAAATTCAATAATATTTTAATAAGCGTGAATTATATTAATCCAATAACTTAGGGACAGGTTTAGGTCAAACTATTACCCTTATCATTTTTCTTTAACCCTTAATTAAACCCTTTAACTATTACCTTGACAACACATAATTTTACTAATTAATGGTTAATATAGATATTATGAAACTCAATACATACCATAAATGGATCATGGATGAAATGATAAAAATTATCCAAATCATTTGGTGAAATGTTATATATTAAATAATTTTATATAATTTTAGAAAATATTATTTATTATAAAATATTATTATAGTCAGTTTTGACCAAATTCTATTTTTAATTTTTTAGAAATAACATCACTACAAGGTATCATCATGAAAACATTTTATAAATATCTCTAATAAGTAAATGTCTTCTAAAAAATCGTGTATGAATCAATATATCTCAAAATATATTTATTTTAATATTTTATGTTTTATTGATTTCATATTTCTATTAATTAAATTATTATTGCAACTAGGTTTTTCATGCATTCATTTAAAATATATATACTTTAAAAACAAATATAACAAATTTTCATTTTGAACATACTATTATTTTTATGAAAATGACTTTTTATAGTTGAATTTATCTTTTATGTAACCAAATATAAATTTTTTTATATTTATTAAAATATTTCTACGAAAACTTTTATTTTTCCTTAAATAAAATATAATAAATGTCATAATCTCACACTTGTGGCATCGAAAATATTTATAATCGTAGATGTAGGATTTTTTTGGGTCAAAAAACACTCATCCAATGAAATTGAGACAACTTTTGGGATAATTTTATAATATTTATATAATTATTTTTACATTAAACTTCCCAATGTACACTTGATTGTGCTAAATAAACTATTACTAATTTTTATATAAATAATATCCAAAAATTACTTTGATCCTATTAAAACATAATTTTCATACTGATTATAAATTTTTATAACCATTTTTTTTAATTCAATTCACTAATGTGGCAAATTTACATTTAACGCTAATCTCGCAGATGTGGAGAGAATATGGGTGAAAAAAATTCAGAAGATCAATAAACTTTTTATATAGTTTCAATATAAATTTTATTCTCATGAACTATTTTTGTATTAATATATGTATAATTTTGGTATCAAGGCATTAAAAAGAAATTTAAAATTTAATAAATATTTGATATTAAAGGTAGTTTAAACTAAATACTGTATTTTTAATTATTCATCAAAAAATGAATCTTCTCAGAAAAATTCCAAAAAATTACAGCAAGATATTTTTGACATTCTGAATTAATGAGTGATTATTATTCTGAAAAATATAATTTATAAAAGTTTCAATATTTATTTTTAAAATAATTTGTATTTTAAGCAGTGTTAAAACTAGAACATGTGTGTAACATACGATATCAAAGAGGATAAATTTAACGAAAAGTCAATCTATAGTAGTTTGGTGAATTAAATTCTCCTATCTTTCAATGAATTTTGACATTACCATTATAAATTTTACTTTGAAAATCAATTTTTGAATCTTTAAAATTTCATTTTTTTTGAAACCCACAACAAGAAATAGGGTTTAACTACATATCCCATTAAAAAGAGAAAATGAGAAGTTCAAAGGTCGCGATGAATAATATATAACAAGGTCTCTATATAGGGGGACATTATTTTAGTGTATATAGAAAAACATGGAGCCAAAGTGTAAATATTAAAAGGATGTGATTGAGTTCATTAAACAAAATTATGTGAATGATCAAGAGAAATTTAAGGGCCTCAAAGCCATATTTCCATGATGAGTTAAAATTCCATTGGTTCAAGATAAATTAAAATACATTTTATATCCATTTCCTAGAGTTGAGTATTTTTTTTACTATTTAGATAAGCACCTGAAAAAATAAAAATATGTGATTATTTTCTATGACATTAGAATAATCTCATCCTTTCATTAAACATTGATCAATTTTCACAACATTTCATTCACCTAGAGATGGATATTCAAGATGAATCTATATGAATAAATCACTTTTAACAAATCATGTTATCCATGTTTAATTCGTTTATTAATTAAATATTTATTAAAACAAAAAATGTGAACACATAATATCTATAAAAAATTATCTCAACCTCATACAAAAATATAAAATGTTCAACTTAATCCTTTCCAATCTTAATTCCATTCCAAAATAATTCTGTACAAAAAAGTTATAAATAGGGTCACGGAATTTCCAACGTCAACATACATCATATTTTTCCCAAGAAATATAATGCATATCATTGTTTCACATAAAATTATATGAATAACCTTTCACCTTCAAAACCATAATGAAAATAATCATGCTTCAATAACCTTAATGAAGAAGTAATGAAGTAAAATCCTTACATACCTCATTATTCTTATATCCAGATCTCCATTAATGAAATTATTCATTAATAAAATTACATAATAACATTAATCATTCTATTTCATTTTTAGACCATTGGATACAATTCGTCATCTTATTACTTAATACCTTCTTATAATTTGTATTTTGAATTATCATAATCAATATTAGTATGAAAATTACTTGTATAAATGTGATGATTCTACGATGACTACAACTCAATAAATAAAATGAGAATGACTAATAATAGTGATATAATCCTAAAGAATTAATTTACAAGATCTCTAAATTTTGACATATTCTTCTCAATATTTGAGCTTGTATGTTTATCATTGGTTATTAATGGTATTAACCAAACTATAGGATGATATCCAATACTTATCCTTAATGTTAGTTATAGTGTTTTATTTTTTAATCCATAATTTAGTAAATCTAGTTTCCAATGTTTCTACAAAACATAACCTGATACCAAAACTAATTCCATAGCCCCAATACCTCAAAGATGATGCATTATTTAATTATATTTCCATAACATACATGTGAACACATCTTAAATGATTTATTATTATACTAGACTTGGTAAACTAGATGCATACATGAAATTCACATAATAATCTAAAACGTAAAATAATAATAATGGATTTTATTCAATAATTAAAGTAATCCCATTAGTGTTTTCATATATTTCATACACAAAAACCCTTATTCATATATCGTGGAAAAATGAGACATAAGAAAGGCGTGATATGAAATTATTATTAATTATAAGTGTACAAAAAATTCTATGAGACAAAATAGAATAAACAATAATATTGAAAGGTAAATAACTAAATCACATGCTATTTAAATAATCAAATGTGAAAGGAAACATTACCATGGATATTATACAGGTATAATAATCACATATAATAATAAAAAATACTCTCAAAATGAGGGAATGCATAATGTTAGATACCTAAAACATAGTATTGAGGCCTCATTCATGATATTAGAAGATAGATGGGTTAGGCCTCTTCCAAATACATATAGTGTTTTTCTCAAGAGACTTACTGAGGACTCGAGAGGCATTAATATTCCCCTCCCATCACTTACTAATTCAAATTAATTATTTATATGAATGTGGTGAAACATAAACAACAACAAAATTCATATTAAAAAAGTAGCATAAAAATGTCAATACATTAAATATAAACCATGAATGGTATCAAACTAGAACATCCATTTCGATACCAACCCATAAACCATTCAATAAAATATGGAAAATGATAGAAAAAGTGATCAAACTCAAAAAATTATAAGATTGAACAATGATGTTTACATAGATATAAATTCCCTATTAAAATAATTATAATTTTCATGAGAAAGTTACTCTTTTACTTTGAAATAATTTATTTAGAATTCAGACATTTATAAATGATACCATTTTATTATAAACAGTCCTTTTAAACATGAAATGGATTTATCAAAACCTCATGGTACAATTACAAAGGTAAAATATTCACATTCATTTTATTTTCAGAATATATTCCTTCCTTATTTTTGTTGAAAAATCCTTACGGTACATCATTTGGGAAATGAAAAAATATTCCATTAAAACCATTTTAGAAAAAGTAAAACATGGGTAAAACTTGTTAAATATTTTGTAGGATAATATTAAAAATATTTTTATATCCTTTTTATATAACATGGACTTGGATGATAATGATTTAAAATTATTTTTCTTAATGATTCTTGAGGAAAACAACATTCAAACATTCCACTATGTCCTATAAAAAAATGAAACATTTAAAAAATAATCTCAATAAGTGAATAAAATTAATTAGAACTAAAATATAATGATAATAACTTGATTCCTGATATAACATGTTAAATTATCATTATATACACCACACAACAAAACTAAGTTGTGAATAAGGCATATATATCACATAAGTTAAAGTGAGATGAGAAACCCCTTACATTACACTTCCTTTAGTTTAACATGATTTCATCTCCTCTATAAAATTTTTAAGATTGATATTAATTTATATATTAACCCTATCCATCTTTATCATGTCATATATATTAATTTATATTATTTTATCACTCATTTGTTTATAATATTTCATTATTACCCTTGTTTCGGGTGTTAACTACTTCATTTTCCAATATCACCATATAATTAATTATTTAAGGAATCAAGTCAAATAAGATGATGAAAATTTTCATTACTAACATGTGATAATCTTTTTTCACATTATTTTGGTGTGATTGTGATTGGGGAATCAGTGGTCACATGTCGTCGTGTGAATGTGAATTGAAAACCATTCATTATAAAATTTTATATGATCATGATTTCGAAACATTCAAATTTTATTTATTTAGGTTAGGATAAATTATCCTGACGAATTTAATTTCACTAAAATGCATTTTTTTTATGAAAATATAATATTTATTAAATTATTCGGCACTCTTAAATCGCGTTCACATGTTACAAGATTATTGAGGTGTGTTTTGAGCCTATTCATTTCTCGTATGCTTCCACAATAAAATTTCTATTATATTTTATATATCTACCTTTATTATTATTATTTTCTTTGAAATTTTAATCATTTATCATATTATTTATTACCAAATCTTTTTCTCCATCCTTTTAGGTAATTATTTTATCTTATTGTGTGTATGTACCCAAACAATAATTATACTTATATTACATGGTATATAATGATGAATATATCATGTGAAATTTATATAAAATGGTCTAGAGGATATTTATTGTTAAAAGATGTTTTAATGTGTTTAATATTATTGTCATATACATTTAATATTCATGTCAATAAATATTTAGGTAATTTGGTTGTGTGACTGACTATAATTTGTTTAATATAAATAATGTAATAAATGTATTATTTATTACTGGTTTTCATTGTGTAACTACAGTTTTATATGAGAATGTGTAAGTTGATATGTTAGGTTATATAAATTGAAAATAAAAAATTGTGGAAGGTCCTAGGGGATGTTTCTAAATACATAATAACGTCAATTGTTTTGGTAATTTTGAGATTATCTAGTTTACATTGAAATAAAAACTATATTCAGAAACTATCAATTAGATTAGACTATTGTATAGATGAACCTAGGGGTAATTAATTTGAAAAATATTTGTTTATCATTGACTAAATCATCTCTGTACTATAATATTAATGGGCCATAGACTGTACACCTAGATAGAGTCTCTCAAGGGATATGATTCAGTTAATAACATTTATATTATAAATCATTTGGAAGGTTTTATTTTGTTGAATAATTTTTTTAAAAACAAAAACTACTGAAATTAAATTTAAAAAAAGTGATTAAGGATTAAATAATAAAATAGTTCCCGTTTTCAAGGAGTATATGTAGAGACCTGAAGCTTGACGTACATGGACATTACATTACTTTTGTGGAATACTAAATACATAACAAAAACAGACACACAAGGACCGTAATAGTTTAGTGTCTTTGGAAACTCGGAATATAAACTTCTAATCATGTTGAAATAACTTCAAAAACTACTATAACTATCTTCCCCTTTGTGTTTCCTTACCTAAAACATTTCTTTATTTCTTTGGGAAAATAAATCATAAAAAGGGTGAGCTCAAATTCTCAATAAGGGAAAACATATATAACATAAAACAATCCATAAACATTTGGAAGCAAAAACTTGAACATGAAATTTAAACATGAAAATCTTCAGCAAAGACATAAATCATGGATGTATGTAAGGCATATATCATAACAAAACATCAACTGTGATAAAATATAATGGGAATAAAAAATATAATTGTGGAAACCATTAATCACATGTTGTGATTTCTATAGTAGCCAAGGCATTGCTGCCATGACCATCTTAGTGGACAAAGTCCATTTCTGAATCGAGTTCACTCCTCGTTTCAGTCCTGTAACACTGAACAGGATTAACTTACCGTTCCAGCCATGTATATCTCATGAGATATAAATCTTTACCCAATTCATTGGAGGGATATATAGGTCCAACCCATCTCATAATGATACCATTCTTATTTGTTCCACAAAATCATAAACTATACATCATAGCATAACCCATGTAATAAAAATGGGATTCTTAAACATCGTGACATCATAAAACAATTCATATAAGATAAAGGAATTCATAAAAATAATTCCATCACATCATAATCAAATCAATGTAATAATATGGATAGAAACCTAAACCATTATTATCTTATATGGAAAATAATATTGATAAAACACTTGAACTTCATTCTTGAGGAAAATATCCTTTCTACTTCAAAAACACTTTTCCGTTCTTAACAAGTCATACAATTCTAAACTAAAAGATGTTGATTAAAAATAAACTTGAAAACTTGTAACAGAAGCTTCTTGAAAATTATTTTTTAAAAATCCATTCATGTTGTATAATTTAAAAAAACATTCTTCTCGTACTTTTGTCGGAAAAGTCAAAAAGTACCTCGTACGAAAAATGACAAAAGATTCCTTTCATATCTTTTACTAAAAACTCACTGAAGGGTAAAATTGGATTTAAACAATAGTAGGTGGATGGAAATAATATTACATATTGAGGAAAAATGGATGTGTATGATAAAATAAACCCTAGTAAATTCAAAAGTATTAACAATCTCGAATAAAAATGAGATTGTGATATTTCCCATACCTTAGGTCTGATTGGATTCGTAAGTGTCCGAACCTCCTCTTCTTTGAAGCACCTCTTTGAGTCCTCCTTTTAGGGCACTAAAAATTGTCTTTGAAGAATAACAAGACCCCTAGGATGTTTCTAGGGAAGTAGAGAGGAGAAATTGGTAGGGGTTGGCCGAGCTTGAAGGCTCAAAGTGGTGTGAGGAAGAGAGGGAGGAGGTGCCCTTTTATAAGGGAGGAGAGGGGCACCTTTGGAAAAACTAAAAATATTATTTTATTATAAAGTGATATTTGGTTTTAAATAGCTCCAAATTGATTTATTTCGAATATAAGGTGGGGATGGGTCGAAATACTCTCATACAATAGAATTTGGACACGTTTAGATTACAATTTTAACCTTATCATTTAGATTTAACTTTAAGTAAGATAATTTTACTTTTACCGTGACTTTTTGTGTTCTTACACAATAAGGTTAATAAACATACTATAACAAGCCAAACGAACCCCAAGTGGTTTATTATTAATATATATAACCTTATCTAAGTCATTTGTACGAACCATAGATTTTTAGGAATAAAATAACAATTAATACTATAATATTTCTTTTAAAAACTAGTTTATGCCAATTTTGACAGTATTTAGTAATTGATTTTTGTGAAACTCATAACAGAATTATTAGTTAGAAAAACGTTAATTAAATTAATACTAACATGCCATATTAACTTATAATATTATTTGAATTCATAAAAAGTCTCAAATTACATTTATTTGGGTATTTATAACATCAATTATGTCAATATTTTATTAATAAGGTAATAACTCCATCATCTTTGTGTCATAAATAAATTAAATTATGTAATGTCTAAAAATTACAAATAAAATACCATTATGTAGGAAATAATTGGATCTTTCTAATGAATATTTATAGTCGAATTTCCCTCATGAATATCCCTATATTAAAAATTATTTACTTATTAAACTTTGATTTTTACTATTTTAACCCTTCTTTAAATAAATTAATAATAAATGTCCTAATCTAATCCATGTGGGCCTAGATGGTAATATTTTATTAATAAGGTTGTTTTTGGTCGAATTACACTTATCCAATAGAATTAGGTCATGTGTTAGGGTAATAATAATATCATTTTTACTCTTAATTAGCCTATTTACTTTTAACTGTGTTAAATAAAAGTAAAAAGTTACTATTCACCAAAAAATATTTTCATCTCATTGAACCAAAGTTTACTTATTAACATCAACCGTGTCTCTCGGAATTTTGAAATTCCACTCACAGAAGCGGTAAAATTATGTTTTATGTAAATTTGCAAACTCTCCTAGAAGGTGGGTAAAAGATGGTGAAAAGTTCAATAAAATTTTTATATATCTAAAATTATTATAAAATGACTCCAATGAATTTAATTATACTTATATATTTATTATGTACCAATTTTGACCTAAAATAAATTTAATTAAAATAATTAATTATTTAAATAAAAAGTCAGTTTTTAAATAGTAACCCAGTGTTTTCACTATTCATCAAAAATTGAAAGTTTTCAGAAAAATTCCAAAATTTCACCCTAGGCTAATTTCAATATTCCGAATCCAAAAATGAAGTAAATTTTGAAAAATAAAATTTAAAAAATTTCAAACAGTGGGTATTACTATTCATAAAGGCTAGTTTTAATAACATTTTAATAGAATATCGTTGTTTAGTGAAACTTGGTATTACGTACGATGCAAGCTATCAAGTAAGGTCACGATTGCGTGTAAAGCAAGCCAAGCTAGTGATGTGTGTATTGAATGATTCCTTTGATGATTTATATAAAATAAAAACAAAATATTTCTTATAAAAGTCTCAGGTGTTACATTCTACCCCCCTTAAAATGAATTTTGCCCTCGAAATTCGTCACTTGTAACAAATTGATGAGGATACCTCTCCCTCATCGTATCCTCAAGCTCCCATGTATCTTATTTTAATTTGCGGTTCCTCCATAAAACTTTCACCATGAGAGTGGTGTTGTTCCGTAGGACATTTTCACTATGATCGAGAATCTCTATCGGCTATTCATCATAAGAAAGATCTTGTTCCAGCGATACAAATTCTGAATTGAGTACATGTGAAGGATCATGTATGTACTTTCTCAGGAGAGATACATGGAACACATCATGAACTTGAGAGATATTCGGTGGAAGCGCCAATTGGTAAGCTACATTCCCAATACGATCCTGAATTTCGAAAGGACCGATATATCTAGGGCTCAACATTCCTTTCTTTCCAAATCTCATGATCCTCTTCTAGGGAGATATTCGTAAGAACACGTTATCACCCACTTCAAACTCTATGTATTTTATTCGGTTTTGGCATAACTTTTTTGTCGACTCTGAGCTGCTCTTATGTGTTGTTGAATAGATTGGACCTTTTCTGCCATCTCATCAACAAGATCAGGTCCTAATAGCTTTCTTTCCCCATCTTCATCCCAGCAAGTTGGAGTCCTGCATTTCTTTCCATAGAGAGCTTCATAAGGATCCATCTGAATACTAGAGTGAAAGCTATTATTATAAGAAAATACCACCAATGGTAGGTGTTGATCCCAAACACCTTTGAAATCTATAGAGAAAGATTTCAACATATCTTCTAGAGTTTGAATTGTCCTCTCAGACTGACCGTCTATCTGAGGATGATAAGCAGTGTTGAAACTCAACTATATATCCAAAGTATGCTGAAGTCTTTGCTAGAACATTGAGGTAATCCTCGGATCCCGATAAAATATAATATAAAGTGTTACTCCATGTAATATTACCACTTCCTTTACATATATCATGGCAAACTAATCCAGAGAGAAATCCTCTCTAATAACAATGAAGTGTGCAAAATTTGTAAGATGATCAACTGTGACCCAGATAGCATTATTGCCTTTGGATGTTTTAGGATGTCCTGTGACAATGTCCATAGTGATGTTTTCCCATTTCCATTCGGGTATGGGTAATGGTTGTAACATCCCCTTAGACTTCTGTCTCTCAGCCTTAACTTGCTGACAAACCAAGCATCGAGAGACCTATTCAGCAACATCTCTTTTCATGCCATCCCACCAGAAGTACTCTTTCAGGTCCCTATACATCTTCGTGCTTCCAGGATGAATAGGGAATGAAGAACTATGAGCCTCATCTAGCAGCTCCTTCTTTAATTCATGGATGTGAGGAACACAAACCTGATTCGTGAACATTATTATCCCATCACAATCAAGGTTGAATTCAGGAACATTGCTCACCTTCTTTTGTAACTCTACATCTTGTTTCTATGCCTCTTTAATCTTCACATGTATAGAATGTTGAACATTCATTTGAGAAAGAAAATATTTTCCCCTTCAATTATAATTGCATGATCCATCCATTGTAAATCCATCAATATTGGATCTTTTGTGATCCTCATCATGGATAAACTGGCATGGTCTTGTCGACTTAATGCATCTGCCATCTTGTTTGCTTTCCTAGGGTGGTAATGAATTGAGCAGTCTTAATCCTTCATCAGATCCAACCATTTTCTTTGGCGCATATT
This sequence comes from Viscum album, assembly GCA_963277665.1. NCBI lineage: Eukaryota > Viridiplantae > Streptophyta > Magnoliopsida > Santalales > Viscaceae > Viscum > Viscum album. Next base: position 972,317,022 of record OY728151.1, on the reverse strand, counting down.
CAGATCCTTTTATGTGAAAATATACTTTAAACTTTTATTATCAGTATAAATATAACACCTTTCTCCATAATGTTAATGCCTCTAAATCTTTAATGCAAATATTACCGCAGCTGACTCCAAATCATGAGATGGGTAATGGATTTTCAACTGTCATGAGGTATAAGCGATCACCATATCATTTTGCATAAGAGCACACCCCAATCCCTTCTTGGATGCATCACTGTAGATCACAAACCTTTATCCACTACAAGGCAGTGTGAGCACAGGTTCACTGAATAACCTTCTTTTTAACTCCTTGAAATTCTCTTCACATTCCTCCATCCAAACAAACTTAACTCCTTTCCGAGTCAACCTGGTGATTGGATTAGATAATTAGGAAAAATATTTCACAGAACGTCGATAATATCAAGCCAAACCAAAAAAACTTCAGATCTCAGTTACTGTTGTTGGTCTCAACCATCTTTCAATAACCTCTGTTTTTTCTGGATCCACAGATATCTCCTCTTTTGAGATTATGTGATCCAAAAATGAAACTTTTTGAAGACAAAATTCACACTTGGTAAATTTGGCATAAATCTTCTCCATTTTTAAGGTCTTCAATATAATTCTCAACTGCTCTTCATGTTCTTTCTTTCACTTTGAATAGACAAGAATATCATCTATAAAGACTACCACAAACTGATCAAGATAGTATCTAAAGACTCTATTCATTTTATCCATGAAGATAGCAGGGGAATTATTAAGACCCAATGGCATCACTATAAATTCATAGTGTCCATAACCTGACGGAAAGCCTTCTTTGGTATATCTTCCCTTTTGAACCTTAATTGATGATACCATGAAAGAAGACAAATCTTGGAAAAGTATTGTGCTCTGCGTAGTTGGTCAAATAAGTCATCAATGTGCGGGAGAGGATATTTGTTCTTGATAGTGATTTTGTTATGTTCTCGATAATCAATGAAGAGTCTCATTGATCCTTCTTTCTTCTTAACAAACAGAACAGGTGCTCCCCTAGGTGACGTACTAGGGCGTATGAAGCCCTTATAAAGATTATCTTGGAGTTGCATCTTCAATTCCTGCAACTCAATTGGGGCCATTCTATAAGGTGTCTTTGAAAAAGGTAAAGCACCCGGTACATGTTCTATTGAAAACTCAACTTCACGATTTGGTGGAAGACCCAGCAATTCCTCCAGAAATACATCATCAAACTCCTGTACAATGGTAATATTCTTAATCTTGAGTTTCTCACCAACCATTTGAGATAAATAACCTTCATTTAGTGGAATCAAGACCCATAAGATGGAAGAAATTTCCACTGGAAGGTTATGTTCATCCTTGCATCGATAGACGATCAACAATTGATCTGGAATATGAAATGTGACTTCCCTTCATTGGCAATTGATATGAGCTCCATATAGAGAAAGATAATCCATGCCAAGAAACACATCAAATTCCACTATAGGAAGGATCACAAGATTTGCCGGAAGCACTTTCCCAAAAACTTCAATCAGAAAAGAATTATAAACATTTGATGCGACTGTTGTGCCATTAGGGGTTGTCACACCTAACTCAACATCTAATTGTTGAGGTAATACAGTGACACCCTTAAAAAATTATTCATAGATAAAGGAGTGTGTGGATCCAAAATCAAATAAAACATTTTCTACATTAGAGTGGATGGTAAGTGTACATTTCACCACTTCGTTATCGTACTCCACATCGCTGATAGAAATTGCATGTGAATTTCCTTTTTCTTTAGCCTTAAGAGTTTTTTGACGTCGATCATCATCAGCACTCCTGGGATTAGGGCATTGATTTGGCATAATTCCCCATTTCCTTGCACTTGTTACATTGAAGTGTAGGAAGTGCACTCTGTGTAACCTTTTCATTGTTCGCACCACTAGACATCTTCTTCCCAACATTGCGGCATTCAAATTCCCGATGACCTTCCTTTCCACATTTGAAACATTTACTTGTCCCTTTAAGACAAATCCCTCCATGTTTCATTCCACACATTGAGCATAAGGTAAAACTCATCTTCTTTTTAGTCTGCTCTTTAGATTTTCCTTTGAATTCCATTTTCCACTTCCTATCAAACCCATATGACTGATGGGTTACTCCAATCACCATCTAAACATTGAGAGCACATCGAATGATTTCCTCGTAGATATTGAAGTCCCTTATGGCTAATTCCCTTCGAAGACTTGGTTTTAATCCACTAATGAATCGATCGATCATACTCTCAGGTTGGATAATAATACTAGAAGTATACCTTGCTAGTCTTGTAAAATTTGCTTCATAGGTACTAACAGATTCATCATCCCTTTTCTTTAGATCAAGAAACTCTTTCTCCATCTTTGTTCGGAGAATATGTGGGAATTACTTATTGAAAAATAAGTTCTCGAACTAGTCCGATTCCATGGACTCAATTTCATCTCTTGGACTCATATTCTTGATAATATTCTACCATTGATCAGCATCACCTTCCAAATGATACCCTGCTAAGATGACTTTATCATGTTCAGAACAATGAAGAACCAAAAATATATTTTCAGTATTATTGATCCATTTATCGGCAACTAATGGATCAATAGACCCACTGAATGAAGGTAGACGATGTCTCATGAAAGATTCAACATAATTTTGCTCCATCCTTTCCTCTTTTTGATGTCCTGCATGATTCATAGCTTGAGAAAGTTGTGTTAGCATGGCTAAAATATTTTCCTTTCCAGCTCCCATAACGTTTGGTTTCTCAGGGGGACAATCATTGCATTGCCCATCACATTCCGCATTAACACGGTTCTTTCGGGTTCTAGACATTAACTAAAACCAAGAAGAATAGTGTGAGGAACACCAATTATAATAGGAAAACCACGTAATCAAGAATAAAATTTCACACTTAAGGTCTTATCCTAGGTTATTCATGGCCATTTTTAAAACACTAATATTGTGTTCTATGCTTAGACTTATCCTTTGGATTCTTACTAAGGCTTTCATATCCTAGTTTCCAAAGGTTGACTATATCTTTCTTCAATTATCAACTGCAGAGACCCAAAGATTGACATACATGGACATTACATTACTTTTGAGGAATAATTAATACATATCAAAAATAGACACACAAGGATCGTAAAAGTTTAGTGTCTTTGGAAACTCGGAATATAAACTTCTAATCATGTTGAAATATCTTCAACAACTCCCATAATGATCTTCCCATTTTTGTTTCCTTACCTAAAACCTTTCTTTATTTCCTGGGAAAAATAAATCATAAAAAGGGTGAGCTCAAATGCTCAGTAAGGGAAAACATAGATAACAAAAAACAATCCATAAACATTTGGAAGCAGAAACATGAACATGAAATTTAAACATCAAAATCTTGAGCAAAGACATAAATCGTGGAAGTACGTAAGGCATATATCATAATAGAACATCAACCATGATAAAATATAATGGGAATAAAACATGTATTTGGGGAAACCATTTAGCACATGTTATGATTTATATATTAGCCAAGGCATTGCTACCAAGACCATCATAGTGGACAAAGTCCCTTTCTGAATCGAGTTCACTTCTCGTTTCAGTCCTGTAACACTGAACCAGATTAACATACCATTCCATCCATGTCTATATCATGAGATATAAATCTTTACCCAATGCATTGGAGGGAGATATAGGTACCAACCATCTCATAATTATAACACTATTATGTGTTCCAAAAAATCATAAACCATACATCATAGCATAACCCATGTAATAAAAATGGGAATCTTAAACATCGTGACATCATAAAACAATTCATATAAGATAATGGAATTCATAAAAATAATTCCATCACAACATAATAAAATAAATTTAATAATAGGGATAGAAACATAACCCTTTATAATCTTAGATGAAAAATATTTTTGATAAAACACTTGAACTCCATTCTTGAGGAAAATATACTTTCTACTTCAAAAACAGTTTTCCTTTCGTAACATGTCATACAATTATAAACAAAAAGAAGTTGATTTAAAATAAACATGAAAACTTGTAAATGAAGATTCTTGGAAATAATGTTTTAAAAATACATTCATTCTGTATAAGTTAAAAAACATTCTTCTCATACTTTTGTCGGAAAAGTCAAAAAGTACCTCATACGAAAAACAACAAAAGATTCATTTCATATCTTTTACTAAAATCTCACCGAAGGGTAATATTGGATTTAAACAATTGTAGGTGGATTGAAATAATATTACATATTGAGGAAACATGGATTTGGATGATAAAATGTAACCCAGTAAATTCCAATGTATAAACAATCACGGATAAAAATGAGATTGTGATATTTCATTTACCTTAGGTCTGATTTGCTTCATAAGTGTCCGAACCTCCTCTTCTTTGAAGCGTCTCTTTGAGACATCCTTTTAGGGCACTAAAATTGGTCTTTGAAGAAGACCAATACCTCTAGGATGTTTCTAGGGAAGTGGAGAGGAGACATTGGCAGGGGTTGGCCGAGTTTGAAGGCTCAAACTGGTGTGAGGAAGAGAGGGAGGAGGTGCCATTTTATAAGGGAGGAGAGGGGAACCTTTAGAAAAACAAAAAATATTATTTTATTATAAAGCCATATTCGGTTTCAAATAGCTCCAAATTTATTTATTTAGAATATAAGGAGGGTTTGGGTGGAAATCCTCTCATCTAATATAATTTGGACAAGTTTATATTACTATTTTAACCTTATCATTTAGATTTAACTTTAAGTTAGATAATTTTACTTTTACCATGTCTTTTTGTGTTCTTACACTATAAGGATAATAAACGTACTATAACAAGTGAAAAGAACCCCAAGTTGTTTATTATTAGTATATATAACCTTATCTAAGTCATTTGGCCGATCGATTGTTTTTTAGGAATAAATAACAATTAATAATATAATATTTGTTTTAAAAACTAGTTTTTTTCAATTTTGACATAATTTAGTAATTGATTTTTGTGAAAATCCTAACAGAATTATTAGTTCGAAAAAAGTTAATTAAATATATAATAACATGTCATATTAACCTAGAAAATTAGTGGAATTCATAAAAAGTCTCAAATTACATTTATTTGAGTATTTATAACATCAATAATGTCAATATTTCTATAATAAGATAATTATTGCATCATCATTGTGTCATAAATAAATTAAATTATTTAATGTCTAAAAATTACAAATAAAATACCATTATGTAGGAAATATTTTTATATTTCTAATGAATATTTATAGTCTAATTTATCTCATGTATAACTATATATTAAATATTATTTACTTATTAAACATTGATTTTAACTATTTTCACCCTTATTTAAATAAATGAATAATAAATGTCCTAATCTAAACCAAGTGGGACTAAATGGTCATATTGTTTTTTCAAAGGTTGTTTTTCGTCTAATTACACTTATCCAATAGAATTAGGACATGTGTTAGGGTAATAATAATATCATTTTTACTCTTAATTACCCTATTTACTTTTAACTGTGGTAAATAAAAGTAAAAAGTTACTATTCAAAAAAAATTTATTTTCATCTCATTGAACCATATTTTACTTACTGAAAGCAACCGTGTCTCTCAAATTTTTGAAATTCCACTCATAGAAGCGGTAAAATTATGTTTTATGTAAATTTGAAAATTCTCCTAGAAGGTGGGTAAAAGACGTTGAAAAGTTCAATAAAAATTATATATATATATATAATTATTATAAAATGACTCCAATGAATTGCATTGTACTTATATAGGTATTATGTATCAATTTTGACCTAAAATAAATTTAATTAAAATTATTAATTATTAAAATAAAAAGTTGGTTTTTAAATAGTAACCCAGTGATTTCACTATTCATCAAAAATTATGAGTTTTCAGAAAAATACCAAAATTTCACCATATGCTAATTTCGATATTCCGATTCCAAAAATAAATTCAATTTTGAAAAATAAAATTTACAAAATTTAAAAAATTGGTTATTACTATTCATAACGGCTAGTTTTAATAATATTTTAATAGAATATCATTGTTTAGTGAAACTCGGTATTGCATATGATGCAAGCTATCCAAAAAGGTCACGATTGCATGTAAACCAAGACAAGATAGTGTTTTGTGTAGTAAAATATTCCTTTGATGAGTTATATAAAATAAAAACAAAATATTTCCTATAAAAGTCTCGGGTATTACAGTATAATATTTTTAGGATACTTTTTTTGTCAAAAATAATAATGATTTAATTATTGATCAATCATGATTAACTACATTATGTTTTAGTAATGTATAGATATTTAGGGAACCTTATTAATTAATGAATCCATGTAAAATGTGAATATTATAAAAATATGAAATCTTATAGGATAATAAATATTATATTAAATCTTGTGGTCTTGAATAACAAGTTGAACATAGAATATAATTCAGACACTCCAAATAAGGAAAAATTGTGTTAACTAAATTTTATTGTAATGTGTAATATGGAGGATGTAAGATTAAATATTCTACATCTAAGTGATGTTATATGAATTAAACAAGTATATTTCATAAATGAATAAGAATACGTTTTAGGCATTCAAAATGGTAATATATAATGATATAATTTTGGAATAAATAAAGAGATTAGTTAAAAAGATAATGGGAAATATGAATGGAAGGCCTAAAAAACATGAAAGGGTATATAAAGTGACTACTATAAATGTGTATAGAGATAATTGAGGTAAATTTATACTACATTCATTAATTATTGATTTCATATTTGATTTTAATTCAATACAGAATAGTTGGCTTAATTTTATTTCTAAGAGTATTAAATTAACACCCAAATTATTTGATATTATCATCAATTATTATAGTATCATGATTTTATGATTATGTTTATGATTCCAAACATAATTATTATCTATAATGTATATAAATTTATTGTTTTTTTATAAATGTATTTTCCATCAGCACATAGAGTCTATATTAATATCAAAAAGGATTATAGCATTTCATTTTTCAAACCAACATATGATTGTCTACAAGAACACTAATAAATATAATTAGTATTTTCAAATTAATTCACCTATTGGAACAATTATTAGAAAATTTTATTTATTTTTATCTAAAATTATCAGAGTTTACAAAATATTAGTAATGACTTCATGTAATTAGAAATATAAACATGCTAAATTTTATATTGTTAGTTGATACAATCCCATAAATATTATTCATCAGATTAACTATTCAGTGAAAATTAACATAATTAGTAAAATATTGTTATATGGGGGATAATATAATGATATAATATGTTAATATAGGATTCCCACATATTATTTAAACTTTTTTTGGATTCCTCCACATGTAACATCAGACATCTATTTTCCCTCCGTTCTTAATCACTCATAAAGTTTTTTAAAACAATGTATAATTAAAAATGATATGATTAATATTAATTAATAAGACTTTAGATTTCTTATAACATTTTATGTTTATCTTATATGTTTTTTTTTTGAATAGTTTAAGAGCTCGTTATTTTTTCATGGATTCATTATGATGTTTTTATAGTGGATTATTAGGTAGAACTCATATTTATTAATGATGATGGGTGGGTTTCAGTATTAACATCCATTTCAAATTTTAATCTTTTATATATAAATTTTCATTGAAACTAAATGGATAAATTATTAAACAATAAAAGATTCTTATTATATGAAAACCTTGGTGGGTAAACGACTTAATGATATAATTTCATGATGTTATTTAATGATAGAAATAGTCCCCATAATCAAGTTTTATTTTGATGAAGCTACTAGTAAATAAACAGAAGACATCAATGAGACCTGATTTTAAAGGGATAATATGATAGATATATATTTAATTGAGACATATAAATAGGTTTCAATCATTCCATAACATTATATGGAGATATATAATGAGTTATATAGAGATTAAGAAAAACCTAATAAAAAGATAGATATTATGAGAGTTATAATACCACATGTCTGGATTGAAAATGAATTTTCATTTAATTACATGAGTAATAAAATTATTCCTTATCAATATTCTATGATAAATTTTTTTATTTAACAATGATATTGTTTTTTTACATTATCCTATCATTATTCGTTTCGTGGTTCCAAGGTCACATTAGTTTTTTTTTAATTTTGGAAGTGCTTGTCGAATGAGAAATAAAATCTGGAGTGAAATTTAATGATATTCATAACTGAATATAAATATAAAATATAAAATATATATATGTTTTATCTAACATGGGGATTATTCAATTAGCTTAAATGTTATCATTTCATGGTTAGTTCATTTGGAAGGTTTTTCTAACCATAATGATATGGAATAATTAGACATAATTGAATTATATTTGTATATTATAAAACATGAAATAAGTAATAATATAATTTATGTAATCACATTTAACCATAATTTAACACTAATAACAATTCATTAAAGTGGTTTAGAAAAACATTCTACATTGATCGTGTAAGCGGTGAACCCACAACAATATCAACATTTATTTTTCATTTTAGAAATAATTAATAAGGGGTGTAATAATGGTTATAAAATTTACCAAAAATAACAATATATATTCATTATATTGTCTTCATTATCTCATGTTTAATGGGGGATGTTAGGAGGATGTATATGGAGATAGTGATTTAAAAGGGTTATATTCAAAATATTACATATTAGAATGCCTTCTCTAGAGATAAACCTTTACAAACCATTCATATTACCTATTTTAGTAAAATCACTATGATGATGTATAAGAGTGGTTCATAAAGATAATTGGAAATAATTTTTTCATCCTCCAATCAATAGAAGGTTTTTTAAGAAGATATGGTGAGTGGTGATATCTATTTGGGGTGTAGAGTTGTGTTTTTCAAGATATATTTGTTATTTTATTATCATTATCATGAACATCGATAGTTTTCTATCTTGTGATTACATAAAGTTTTTAGGAGATTATTTTTAGAAGTAATGGCCATGTAAAACATCCATGGATCATTTCATATTCTATTTATCTTATAATGTTAAATACAATACATTTTCTTATTTCACTGTAGAAAACAATTTTTTAAATATACCTAAAATTTAGCATAAAAATATTTCAACATATAGGATCTACAAACAATTATTTTAATTAATATAACATTATAAATTTGAGAAAAACATTTTTAAAATAACAAAAATATTTATTTAAAAAATACAATGATTTGTATTTTGATAATTTTCTATACCCTTTTAAAAAGTACAAAGGATATAATAAATTATATTATAATTATAAAAAATCAATTATTAATTTATAACACAATTTATGATAGAAAAATTTCATTTATTGTATTATATTTATTATAAATATATAAGCTAAATAATTTATTTTTAAAAATTAAAGCCACTTATTTTATCATTTGTAAAACATTTATTTATTCATGTCATATTTTAAATTTTCCATATTTTTGTTCTGTAATATATTAGAATTTTTTTAAAATCAAGTAGTTTATGTTAATATTATAAAGGTCATGTTACTACACCTATTGAATATACAAGTACGGATAGAGTCATATTACCATATGAAGATTCATATTATTATTCAAATGGCCATAATTGTTATCGTTATATGGGTTATGTATATTTTATGTATAAATAATATTTAATTCATAATTAATTTAATTATATTTTATCTAAGGGTTATTTTTATTTATCAACTAAAATTAAATATTTCATGACTGTTATTTTGTTTCATTTATACTGTGTTTTCCATGAGAGTGATCATTCTATGGGATTACACATATCAAAATTTTCATATTATAGTTATCTAATTTTCTATTTTCATCATATTCTAACACATTCATTTCCTATGCCTATAAATGTATTTCCTAAATTTAATGATTAAGTATGTATAATTAATGTTAGTTAGGTGTGACATTTCGTTCATTTGTTTTATATAATACTACCTTACTAAATATAAAAAATCCATGAAATCATATGGGTAATTCCATTAATAAAATTATGGGTTGTTATAATTTGAGTGTAATATCAAAGGAATTTTCATTTATTCTATGATATATAAAAATTAATATAAAAACAAAATAAATATCACAAGACATATACATGAAAAAATCAACAAACAAGAATAAAAATGATTTTCCCTATAGAAATACAACCAAACAAATTATGGATGTTATAAAATTCATATAAGAATTACCATAAATAAAAATATTTGTTTTTGTGAAATTTTTATGAAATTAATTGATGAAAGATAAACATTAAATTGTCCAAAATTGAAATGTTATCAAAAATAAAATAAATTTCCCAATATTATAGATAAATCTTAAATTGAAAACCTTTTTTATGAATAAATTAAATCCACCACATAAAGCACATTTAAAAGATAATAAAGCATAAAATTTCAATTGAAAACATACCACCACTGAAAAATAATATTTATTATAAAAATTATAAATTTATATAATTTAATTTCAATCAATTATAAACCAATGATAATCACATTATTTCACATCATCAAAGATATATGGACTATTTGTCACTAACAATGTATGTATCTGTAGTTTTTTCATTATGAACAACATTATTCAATATGATAAAGTGAAAATATAATAATGATAATTATAAAAGATATTAATCCCCTAACATATGATAGTACAACATAATATATTTAATTTAATATTAATTTTTCTATATCATAAGACATATTTACATAACAATATAGACTTATAATTTGTTATTTCACAAAATAGTGGGGAACTATTATAAAATTTTGAAGTTATTAATATTCTAAGAGAATTTACATAGTTGATATACTGGGGATAAAAGTCATTATGTGACCAGAAAAAGTATATTAATCTTCTTTTATATAAATGTAAAAAATTAGCTTTTTAGGGGAATAAACACAAATGGGATCCTTTTTCTAAAATTTCTAACTACTAAAAACAATTATTTCAATATCTCTCCAAATGATATTAGTACATAGAGTGGTGATTCTTTTTATAAAATTAGGTTTCAACATATTTCATCAATGGCTACTCTTATTACTATAAATTTTATCCTATAAGTAAAATCTCACAAGAGATAGTACTTTAAAATTATTTTTATCATTTGTTTCATTTTAGGTGGTCTCCACAACTAGTTCACTGAAAAATGTTATAATAAAAAAAATTAACGGGATCCATACTTCTTGGTACAAAAATCAATATAGATGATATTATATAAAAAAATTAATTCTTTAGATCCCTCAAGAGACACCATATATTTGTATTCGGCAATATAATATTAAATCACTTTATATATATAACTCATATAGCTGATGAATATTCCATTGTGGAAAAATAACATAGTTTTGCTTTAGATAATAAATATTTGATTAGAAACTATCAATTATGTATCTCATCACATCTAGTTTCTAACTTCCTTAAAAAAGTAACATATAATTTACATTCCAAAGATACATTGTGGTCTTATTGAGAAATTACATACAAAGCCAATCTGGTTCTTCTCGATAAATGATTGCTATAATTAAGGAATAAGAAACCACATTCATGGTACATATCATGGAATACATGATTTTTATGATCATTTATGCAAAACATTTATATTTCATATTTCAATATTGTTTTTATATTTTAGGACATGTTTTGATTGATATGTGTATACCATGCGACATAAAAAAGAATACTTTCATGGATTGTACTAAATAATTTTTATTAGTGTAAAAACTTATGTACCGTGAAATTATCTGAATAGCCTCTCAGATATATCTCAATCCATTTTAATCCCTTCAATATAGGTTTGTTTAACTAAGTCTTTCATGATGAATTATTTTTTCCAACATGACTTATCTAATTGAAATATCGGTATCTCATTTTCTATGAGAAATATATAATCATCATATTTTAATTTGAAAAAGAAAAATGTTACAACTAAATCAAATATATATATATTGGTAAAATTTAATAATAATAAATACAAAAAATCTTATGGATTTATAATAAAAAAATTAAATGATCTTAAGGCACTCATTAATATATAAATGGATCTCTAAAGCTTTCGTACCTTATTGGAATATGTTAGTGTAACAAAAATGCCTATTTTTATTTTATAGATTACTTCCATTATAAAATCATTGGTGTAATTTGGTTTGAAATCCAATTTTACATAAATCCAAATCGAGGAGTGATTTGTTTGAGAGAAAAATTTTATTTAATTATTTCATTGAAACTGTTGAAATATTATTTTCATTCTATATAGTATGAATTTTTTTAAAGCATTGGAACCCAACATTTAATATTTGAACTAAATTTAAAATCCCTTTAAATATTCATCATGATTTTCCATTTACACTGATAATATCTTGAATCAATATTTAGATATACCAAATACCAAAAATGATTTATATAATAAATAATGTAAATAATTCATATCCTAATTCAAATTTTCACCTTCAATGTGTTTGGGGAAATCTTTTTCAGAAATATGTTACATATTAAAAATATTTAATCTATAGACTTATTTACTAATAATAGTATTTTATATATTATGTATTACATTTCTATTTCTCCTATGAAACAATTGTGTCTCTTAAAAAACATCTGTTACATAGCCTTGTCGGATTTTTCCCTATACCAAATCATATGATTTTTGATCCAGGTCATGATTAATGAATATTTTACTCACTATATCACTTTTGTATGTGTGTTCCCTTTCAGGGAACATGAAATTTAATTCAATAAATTCATCTCTATAAAATCTGTCATGTAGAAAATATCATCTTGAATCATTAATGAAAACTATAAAGATACATTATCAACCTCACGATAAAATCTTTCTTTAATAAATAAACATAAAATTATTTCCCATTCCCAAAAAAATATGTGGGGCTTAAAATATAGTACATTATATCATAACTTATATGGGATTACAATTTCAACTTTTATTATAACTCAAAATAGTGTGAATTACATTTATTTTAATGCGTATCTATAAACAGATATTTTACAATGTTCATAAGTCATCATCAATATCCAAATTTTAAGTAATATATTGTAAATCTATTAACTAACAGCATTCCATATTTATATACATTGAAGAGTTTGTTAAGACAGTCTTCCAAAATCCTTTTAAAAATCCCCAATTACTTTTCTTTTATACTTTTAACCTGAATCTATGGGGAATTTTTTTTCTTCTTACAAAAAAGGATTACAAATTTATTTTTGTGTTGGATTAATTTAGAAATTTTTAAGACATATATTTCATTTATTAGGTTTTTGTATTATAAAATTATTTTAAAAAGTAATTATATTTAAAAATTCACTTACGACCACTACTAGAAATGTCCAATTCAATGGTGTCAACTAAATCTTATTTCTCTTTGTATCTCTCTATATTTATAAATAATATTGATTTTCTTATTTTCCATTGTAATAAATCATAATATATTAGAAATGGATATAACTCAAATGAATCTATATACCCGTTTTGATAAATAATCACTACCACTTTTTTAATTATGTGACTGTGAAAATGATGCAAGACTATGTGAAATATCACCTATATAATCATGAACTATTACCAATTATTAAGTCCTTGTTTTCATATACCATTATATAAATATGGTTATATAAATATTCTATTCCACAAGATATATTATATTTATATAAGTATCGTATTTTGTTTCCATATATGAAAAATAAATCAGTCAATGTCGAAACTAAACAAAAACATGAAATCTTTTTTACAATTGACATATAATAATTATTATAAAAAAATATTCTTAGATGGGAATGAAAAATGGTAAATTACCCAAAATAGTGATAGTAATATTATATAATTGGAAGAATTAAGATCCACATCACCTTTAGTAAGATTCATGAATCAATTGGTTTCTATATTTGGATACAAATATATGAACCTCGTGATTTATATAATACTCAACTGAAAAAAATAGTAAGATTTACATTGATAATGAATATATCTGAAAAATATCATTTCTATGTCAATGGGTTATAATTATTATATTAATTATAATTAATTCGTTAAAAAAACGTAAACTAATATTTTTTTCTCAAAAATTCAATCATTCACTTCATTAATGAGTTGTACAACAGTTTTTTGGAATATGTCATGACATTGAACATTATTATTGGTTTTTATTTTATTTCCCGAAGGATATATCAATTTAAAAACTTAATTTCATTATTATTTTAAATAATCAATTCTAAATTAACTAAGAGTGATTTATATATTCTTTTCATGATTTAATTACAAATATATCTCATCATAAATAGTGACATAAATAAGATGAAAATTTGAATGGAGAACGTTTTGTGTAGCATGAATCCAGAAAGACATAAAAGCTCAATGTATCCAATCCTTGTGAGTATATGGGTTTATAAGGTTAAAACATCCCTTTATGTGCATGTGAGGAGAATCATAAAGACATCGTTGCACTAGTTTCATGATTTCTTCTGATAATGAGCATGATGATGATATCACAATAAATTTATATATATTTCCTCATAATGATGTTAAATATAACTGATTAGAGATGATAACATGAAATATTGTATATAAATTTCATCAATTTAGTATCATTATAAAAACATTATTCTCCTCCTCACTCACCTCTTGAGTACCCTCAGTGATAACACAAATTTGTATCTATGTTTTTCACCATGGGATTAATTATTAAATAGATAGAATAATACATAATTAGAATATATTTTGATAATTTATTGTTTATTGGATATTTCTGATGAACATAGCTGTGTTTATATGTTATTATTGAAAAAATGCACAAATAAAAACATAAATCATTATATTATGATGTAGTTTAAAGGAGAAGATTTTATCTATAGAGAATATAAAGAAACCAAGATTTAAACCATAAAGATGGGTTATGGTGAAATTTTGTTGAAACCCCATTAATTATTGTAGAAGGAAGAATGTATTGTGATACAGATACCAACATTTAAATGTATATATGGATGTGTAACAGGAGGATGTATAAAAGAATTTTTTTCTATTTTAATGAATAATGTGAATATAACCAGAATGTTGGTGATTATACCACACCTTTATAGATTATGAAACATAAGGGAAAACCAAATAATAAACGTCGAATATAGCATGCCACATCATATTACAATGGAAATTCAACTAGTTACAGTTGAATACCCTGAATGAAGCACACATGAAAATTCGAGGGATAAATTAGTAGAATATATACATGTATATATGAATAAACAATATATAATTTCAAACATGACATAAATAATAATATTTAATATAGTAAATAATTAATAAATTCTAATAATAATAATTGATGATGTATATGGATAAGAGTAAAATAATAAGTATATGCTACATCATAGAGCCATTATCATGTCGTGGTGTGTCACAAAGGGGAGTAAGAACATGGTCCCATCTATTTTTCATCATAATAAACCCACAATGTTTCATAAAAAACATTCACGAAAGATGAATTATGGATAAGAAAAATGTGGAAAAAATTCATGATGAAAATATCCCAATCTTAAAAATATATTGGATTTGGATTGAGGATATTTCATTTGTATATCAAAACCATCTTATTATATTTAGAATTTGGTAAAATTTCAAGGGATGTGAATTATTTTTTATCTACACAGAAAAAAATCACTCTAAACCATGTTGATGCCTTGTATTTTTATATTTTCATTATATCAAAATTTCAATGAAATATGAGGTACATATATAAAAAAGGATGATTATAGGAAAAAGAGAAAATTACAAATAAGGGAGAAGTTCTTAGTGTTATTAAGATTCTTCCAGGAATGATATATACTGTAAATTTATAATCATTGATTATTGATGTAATCAAGATTGTTATTTAACATTTAATATAATTTTTTCACATATCCATTAATATCTCTTTTATAAGTGGATTATTTTTATCCAATGAAATATCATAATCTCACATTTTGAAAAAAAATCCACCATGAGGGAGTAGTTATTTAGGGTATGGTGGATCAGTTGTTAGAGGATAATATTATTATTTACTAGATTTATTTTCCTTGTGAATTTTATATTTTGAGTACTTTTAAAATAGTCCAAATTAAAATCACATTCATTATTTCTAAATGAATGTGATACAAATAATTTTATGAACTCCAATTCATAATGGAAGGATGGTATTATGCGATGTTTCTATTTTCATTTGTTTCATAATATAGACTACAGTATACATAAATAATATTAGATTTATTTTACCATATGTATTGAATGTGATTAGGTTATATGAATTAACAAGGACCATATTAGATTATTTACATCTATGAATTCTAAAAAAAATCATCAATGATTATTTAAAATGAAATGAAAATATAAATTTTAGGGAAAAAATTCATTGATATCGATCAACTTCTCAGAACATAATTTATTTTATCAACAAAATTTCCCCCTCTTTTCTTTTTTCGACATGTTTGTTTTTATCCATTATACTTCTGAAACATATTTTCATCATAATCCTATAAAATAATTATAATTTATTTTTTACTAGTTATCATGTCTCACATATCAGGGTATGTCGACCATAAAAATTTGTATAATTAAAATTCAGTTCGGCAGTTTAAGAGGATGGGTATCACGAAAAATAGTTTATAAATATTGATTGAATTAACTAGGAATCAAATTAACCTCATGAGTGTGTCACATTCTAATAACCAAATTTTTAGGTAATACATAACATGATAAATATTCGTTTATGATTTTACTGGTTACATATTTTTTTATTTTTCAAATTTATAATTTTTTGTGTCATTACTAGTAAGGGTATTGTTTTTTTCATTGTCACAAGAGTAAAAAATTTAAACTAGATTCGAAATACATAATCAAAGATCTTAAATATTGATGATCCAATTCATATAAATACTATTACGGAGTGAGAAAATCAATGAAATGTGAGATTAGTATTGGACGATCATGCACCCCATGCAAAATATGAGGTGTTTTCAAAAAAGTAAAAATCAATCACCACGTGACATGACAATGGTGAATTATGTATTTTCATCCATCGATGTAAAATCTCCAATCGTTTTTTGGCACCTATCCATATTAATAACTCTATATATAATAAAATAATATGTTAAATGAATCCAAAAAATATCTAATTTAGAGGAATAAATTTTTTAACCCTCATGGTCATAATTTGAATTTCACTGAAATTTTTGATAAATTTAACGAAATGGAGGAATTGATGACTCCATTTTGAAATGATGGATAAAATATTCATTAAATGGAAGTCCAAATATTATATCAATTCCCAACATTAAATATCTTCGAAACATATGGATGACCATGCATGGTGGTTTTTTAAATAATATATCAAATTGAAAAAGGTGAAGATCTTGAGAAGTGACCTTTTAAATTATTTATTGTAATAAAATTAGTCTAATATTGAATATTTCCAATTCAATTTGAAATTTATATGACAATTAAAACATCATATAGAATCTATTTAGATGATATTTGAATAACTATACACTGGTTTTTGCCATAATTGTCATGTATTGGTAAATCTAACTTCATGTGGAGGACTTATGAAGAATAACCCTCTAAAGTACCAATAAATTTTGGTTTATCACATCAATATTGTATTACCATGGTTTGGAGAGATATAACAACTATTGATAGTAATATATAGTTGAGAGGACTAATAAATTGTACATTCAATTTGATGTGATGTCTATGAAATTGGATTCCTTTTTGGTCATCAATATTCATATTTATTAACCTGATCCACCATAAATTCTTTCTAGATAAATTCTTGGATGGGAAATTATTTATTATGAATTCCATTTAGTTGTTAAAGAGAACATTATAAGTGAAGAAATTTTTGATAGTTTTAGTGGAAAAAAATTACTCTCAACAATTTATTTCCAAATGAACATGTCAAAATAAAGAAAAAAATAGGGTGACTGAGGAGAGAACAATAAAATATTTTCCTTGGTTTATATGAGTTTTACAATAGGATGGGAAGAAACAATTTTATCTAGAAACCATTCAATGCTCTATTTCCAAAATTGTTTCATCAAAATCATACAAAAATTAAACTATAATCATAATCACTCAATCCATTATCCTTGTTGTTGGTGATAGTATACATTTTGAGGATATACCCGAGTCTAATAAGTGGATTAAACCCTTAAATATAATAAAAACTATGTATAAAATTACCAAGGATAACACAAAAACATAAATAATCAATTGGGATTACCTTTAAAAAACATGAAAAAGATAATAATTTGTGTTTCCCTTTGTGATATACGTATTCTATGATAAGAGGTTACATTCATAACAATATAGAGTGAATGGGAGTAAAAATAGATAAATATTTACATGAATGTGTACATAGATATTAGGAAGGAAATTAAAATATAATAATAAGTTGATACAATTAATTTATGATAAAAAATATGAAACAGCTAGTGAAATCATCAAAGAAAAAACCATTATATTAGTGATTAAAGTTAAAATGATAAAATAGCAATTTGTAAGCATATATATTAATTTTTCCATTTAAAAAGTAATTATTCTTATGAATATGAAATAGAAATAGAATATGATCATTGTTATTTTAATGGGGCATTAAATGAACATCTCATTCACTCATGAAATATCCCAAACACTGAAATAAAAAAATTATCTCGAGTGGGTTCTATAGAATAAAATTAAATTGGAGGAATTTTTTATGAATTCCATGAGTGAATAATTATACGGTATGGTTTCGTGGATTTTTTTTTTAATTTTCATGATCATTTGTGTTTTTTATTTCACGCTTGATATGATCATGTACTTCTTGGAAAAACATATATAATATAATAAATTTTTATGCATGATGTTACTCAATGATTTCAAGAATATTTGGCCATGTAATATATATCATATAATTTTATTTTTAGAATTAGTGTACAAGTTAGTAAAAACATTAATTGATATTATTGAATATGTTGGGGTAATTGTGGGAAAAAAGATTTTTATAATGATTTATTATTAATTTAATGAATAATGAAGGAGTGGATATAATAATTTTGGGTCACCAATTTCTAATATCATGGAATTAAAAAATAAAAATCAGTAATTTTAATGTAGTATTTTGATTTAGAGAACATATAGTTGAAATCGACCATATAAATGTTGTGAATCATGATGAAGAACCTGGGGATTTTTTGATAATCACCACTAATGAGGAAATCCATTTACCATTTTATTTACACTTTAAGTTAGAATATATTATAATGGAGTTTATTGATGAATAAATAGATTATTAAATAGAGTAAAACAAATTATTTTTGTGAATAGTGGAATGTCTTATACCTATTGAACATTACATGAATGAATATTTTATAGAATTGATTCCCTCAACCATATATAAATCAAGTAATGAACTAATTATAATAATCCCCAATGATACTAACCACTACTATAAAATATGAGAAGAAGAAGGTGGTATATCAATTTATAGATGTCAGAATATTCTATCTTATATAATCTATTAAATGGGATAGTCCTCTCACATATATTATTAAAAATGTCATAGTGAACTTGATAAAGAATGATAATGTTTTAATTATCACTCAAATAGATAATAAGTAAAATGATTATCATTGAATGTAAGATAATGAATGTTCCTAAAAAATTTATTTTCCACTTATGTTATTTTATCGAATATTGGAGAGACCAACAACAAATTAATATAAATGTTTTTTAGATGGTTTTTATTGGAATATTAAAAATCTCATGACACCCAAGAATGAATGAATTTTTCATTCACATTTACCTATGGGATATTTTCTTAATATTGTATTTAATATCACTTGGGTATTGCAGATGTAATGTCATAGAATTTCCATATTTTTTAAATGGAATTATTTCAGGACCACAAAAGTTGACGGCACATAATTTCAAGGCCTATAGCACCCAGAATTCTCTATTGAAAAAATGTTAAGATTTAAATAGTGCACATGAAATGCCTTCTTGAAAAAGTGGATTAATTCTTAAATTTTTTCCCAGATCGGAAATCTGTGGGCACTGTTTTGTTCATGATGGCTGGTTTACCCTAGGTGTGACTTATGTTTAGTCGTCACATGCCTCTAGTGAGAAATCCTAAACATGGCATAACTGTAAAAAAATTATTTTAAATTTAAAATGCATATAAATCACGAATAGTGTCTCGGATAAAAAATATGAGACCACCGCTGAACTGGGGAGCATATGATTTCCATAGGAAGACCCTATCATTGGTCAGTGTGGGCCAATATGGAATGTTAATTTTCTGCCATATATTAAATAATTAAATAAAAATTATTTTATTGTTAAATCATTAAACTTATAAACAGTAGCTAAGATTGAAAATCATTGAGTACCATTATATTTTTGGGAGTGTGTTTCCCTTAGGCGAAGCCTAACCTTGAACTTCTTGGGTCGAAGGTGGATGTTGATAATATTTTAACTTTTCTAAGGTACATCAGTAAATGTGCAAGAATAATTTTCAATATTTTGAACATGTCGCCCGGATCAAAAATATGAGGGCATCATTGAATTCATAATGTTGGGATTCGGCTTGAAATGACTTAACATGACCCTTCAATGGTATAACCAAATAGTTATTTTTATGAACTTTTTAGAAAAATAATAAAAATAATAAAAGAAATTATTTTCTTTTCATTCTCAACTTGGAGTGGCAGATGGCGATGATGAGGTGCAGCGACCAGTCAGCGACAATGTGCATCAATGAGAAACACCAACTACTAGTTAACTCGATGTGTAATGATTCATTAAAGGCACATAACAGCTATGTTTTTTCATAAATGAATCAACCTAATGACGTGGAATCACATCCTAATGAAAAAACCTTGGTGTACCATTATTTATAGTTCGATGCATTGAGAAAGTATGGATTAGAAATTTAGAGGATTCTTTGATGAACCTCTGATGGAATTCCACCCCAGCGAAGTACAATGAACGCTGGTGAATCCTCTCCACCTTCAAAGCCTATCAATGATCTAATCCGGGATGCGACATCGACTACTTAACCCCTCGATGATGAATTATGCAACATCGAATGTCATAAGAGTTATGGGTTTTTGATTTTAAAGTTTCCCCTTTCTTATTTATAAAGGACGAAGGTGGATTAACCCACAAGAAGGTTAATACACATACCGCTCTTTGTAACAAAAGGATGAATATTCATTTGGGATGATTGTTCTTCAAGTTAATTCTTGGTTTGTATCGATTAAATAGAGACACCCCAAACCTCCCCCATCTCTAAGCCTTCTAACGTGGATGGTGTAGGCTGACAAGAACAAAGGCACATTCCCCTCCATTTTTCTGATAATGGTGAATTATTTATCTAAAGAGATGACGTGGAAGGGTAGCTGGCTTCATGGTAATGGTATCCTTGCTCGAAGACTATTGGCTGAAGCGGCGCAAGGGACGGACAACCAGAGCGCATCTGAAGATCCTCCAAAGATTCTACCAGCACACTGATGCTTGCAGAGGAAACAGGGTGTGGAGGTGGTGACAATCACTAACCTCATGCTGCATGGAGGAGAAGGATGTCAGTCTTGTCAATGGAAAGGGGGAGGCGCGTCCCGAAAGCGCGCCAGAGCACCAGAATCCACGGGCGATCGGGACGCGGTGCTGCAGACGCGTGGTGCCATCATGGCACCATGTTGACACAGGTCAACCTGCAGACTATGTCTGCGGGTGGCGTGGAGGGAAATTGTTCATCACCTGATGTGGCGCATGAAGGACCATACCACTCAATGCATGTCGTGCTTAGATAGGGAAGGACACCGCGGTCCACCACACCCTAGTCGCACCCCATGGGATGATAATTTGTCTGGTCTTCAGACCCTCGGGCGATGCCCCATCGAGCCACGTCGGTCCCACTGCAATGCGGGCTGGACCCGTGCCGATGGGAAGGACCCTCTGCCGACCTGGTCGGGTCCAGTGAGGCCTATAGAGCTTGTCCCACTGGCCAAACTAGACCAGACTGACCCTAACCCAGACTAGGTATAGTCAGGCCTTTCAGAATGAACTAGGGTAAATGGAACCCCAGATCTGGGTCGGTCGGGTCAGTCTAACTAAGTCGGACCCAGCCCTATCCAAACCAGTCCTCTAGTTACTAAAACACTCATATATTGGAAACTGCAGACTGATTGATGCACTATTTGCAGAGTTTGGACCCTTAAGACGAGGTGGTCCTTTCGAGATAATGTACATGGATTTTAGAGAAAGATGATCTTTGTCAAGGATAGATCGTACCCGAATCCAACTGGGGCCTCGGAACTAAGTTGCATATAACATATAGACCGTGTGTCTGGTTGACGCATCGTCTATTTCATTAGAACCCTTATGACACTATAGATCATTGGGTTACTTTTTTGTGAGTCTTTGTTCCAGTTGAAATGAAACCAATGTCATGTGGAGCAGTTCTCTCAAGCACACTACGTATGGAATATGGTGACTAGCTGAGACCTAAAGTCTACTGATTTTCGATTCTGTGTGACTCGATGTCCGAGTGGGAATAACCTCTGTTTGACATGGTAGGCCCGCAGTGGTAAGAACTTCTATGTGATTGGGCAGACCCATGGTAATCGAAAGGAGAAGTACCTCATCAGGCCATGGTGGGGAGCGTCTTTATCTGACCCAGTTGTCCCACTGTACAAAATGGGGAAGAGTACGTACACAGTTCAAGGATAGTGGGAAGCAGCTATGTGTGTCCCCGTTGGCCCACATTACTCAATATAGGTGAATTCCTCCAATATATGAGGTTTTTGACAATGTGACTCATTATTATACCTTTACTACCCTATAATATTCCTAGGGTGAGATGTCTTGTGTTTCGTGATTTAGTTTGAGGAACATTTGTGTGTTCATTCCTTTTTTGTTTTGGGTTCCCAATTGAGTATTGTGTTACTCACCCCTGCATGGGATTCACCCATATGTGTGGTGTCTGGTGCAGACAACTGATATTTTCATGGGGGTGTTCAGGGAGACAGGGCGGATGGAAGTTGCGAATGGACATCGGAGCACTTTTTTACTTTACAGTTTTCATTAATTTTTCATGGATTTTTATTCTGGACCACATTCCATTTGCTGTAATTGCACTCAGTAATTTAGTGATATGTTGTTTCCCTTTTTGTGAGTTGGGACTTGGTAGGAAGTGTGTGTGCATATAGTTATATAGGCTAATTCTTCCCACTTGTAGTTTAACACCTTCGGTTCTAGTCGCCATCCCCAAGCCTTCGGGAGGCGGACGTGGGGTAGTCACGTTACGGGACCCAGGGGACGGTGCATGAAAAAGTGGTATCAGTGGGAGGTGTATTCCCCCTCAAGGACCGAGAGTCTTGATTTTTTTTAGGAAACTATGTTATGTTATAAATGTTTGACAATTCAGATTTGGGGAGTCAATTTTTGGTGCGGTGGCCGGCACTTCCATACAATAGGACCTTGAGTTCTGTTTTGGCTCAAAACTTGAAAACACTAGTTGCATATGTGTGATGGGATTTTGAACAAGAGTCAACTCACCAGGTATAGTGTTCTATTCATGGAACATCTTGATCAATATTAGGAAGCCTACACATAGATGACCATCCAGGATCCTAATACAAGGACATGAGGATAGTCCGCCTAGTGACGAGGCATCTGTTTAGGGACCAATGCCTGATATGGCCCCACCGGGTGGTGAACAAGTGTTATCACAACCCGATGGTCAGCATCTACTGCTGGTGGATCTGGAAGAGGATTTTTATTGGCTTATTTCCCTACGCGAGTTTCGAAGACAAAGTCCTCCCAGGTTTATGGGAAAGATGGATCATCGGGTCATTGAAGACTGGCATGAGGTTATCACACAGGTATTCTGCTTAGTGAGGACACCACTTGACGTGATGAAGATCTTGATAGTTATCCTTCTAGAGGGATCAACAGTAATAGGTGGATAATGTCTATCGAGACTCATGATGATGTGACCCTATATTTGGTTGACTTCAAGAGGCCTTCTCGGGATGAGTTTTCCCTATGAAATTGCACTCTGTGTGCATTCAAGAGCTTCATCTCCTACCACATGACATCACGACGGCGAGCGAGTACTCGGTGAGGTTCATAGAGATTTCCTTCTACTCTACAGATATAGTGAAAGAACATATCTTTAGGGCTAAAGCCTTTGAGTAGGGACTCAGGTAGAAGATTAGGGATTCGGTGGTATCTCTTAGCATCCATACCCAGGATGGGGTGCTAGAGTGAGCCCTTCAGATAGAGAGCCTATTTGCAGATCAAGAACGCGTAGTTAGAGTTTCCAATAGACCCCAGGGGGATGAGTCTTTGGCAAGCGGCTGACAGAATACACATGGTCCGAAGAAGGCCAGGTCTTTTAGATACAGTCCCTCAGTATCAGGGTTGGCAGTGCGAGTCTCCCGAGCACGAGGGATTCAAATTGGGAACATGATTTTCTTTCGTACGATGGGTAGGGGCACATGTCGTGTGACTACCTGACCCTCTATATAGATGACCTTCAAATGAATGAGGGACCACTGAGAAAATGACATCAATTTAAGCGAGGAGGTCTGCAGGTGGGAAGACATTGCAGGGGGGGCTGGCCGATCGGCAGGGGAGGGGCGATGGTTTGTGGAGTTACCGCCACCACCCCCGGGTTGTCCACCCCAACCTCAGAGAGTAGTTTGACATAGGTGAGCTCAGATCTAGGCCGTAGAGTCTTATGACTACTATACTCCATAGATTATCCAAGGTATGATCAGTGTATTCTCCACCTAAGATGCTATACATATAGACACATATGCTAGTCAATCATTCCATTCCACGACTCTCGTTCGGGAATTGTAGATTTTGGGTGATCTTTTGGCTAAACCATTACGGATAGATACTCTTACGGGAGATTATTCGACGAATATATTCTTGTTCCAACAATGTGAGATTACTCTAAGAGGCAAGAGCTTTGGCTGGGATCTTCTAATAGCTGCATCGGGGCATAATGAGGTTATATTGGGTATGGACTGGTTATCCACAGTTCATGCTCAGATCGATTGTTTTAGGCATACATTGCAGTGTGGTCACATAGATGGGGTCATATTTTCCTTCACCGATGAAGAGTAAACCCTTACAACATAGGATAAACTATCCCAGCTAAGGTTTCTGTCGATGTCTCACATGTTGTCTAGCCTCACCATCGGAGTAGTGGAGGAGAGGAGTCTTAGTTTTCCTATTGTGGTGAAAGTGTACATGGATTTTTTTCTTGACGAGGTTTCATGGATACCTCATCATATATAATAAGACTTATATATCGACAAGTATCCCAAGACGCCACTGATATCCACTCCTTCATATCAAATGGCTCCCATAGAGCTTCGTGAGTTATGGGTACAACTGGTGGACATGCTGGATATGGGGTTCGTATGACCCAGCGTTTCACCAGGGGAAGCACTATTTCTTCTTTTCAAGAAGGCAGATGAGATTTTGAGGTTGTGCGTGGTCATTCGGCACTGGGACCAGGAAACCGTGAAGAACAAGTATCCACTAACAAAGGGTTGAGGGGAACATAAATCAGATAAAGGGGGTAGCCTCTCGTATGGTTGGGAAGGTGCCCATAGGCTTTTGAGCATTTCAGACAACAAAAATGTTTAATCATCGAATAGGACTATGACTATGAGATAGTATATACCCCTTGGATGTGGGAACGTAGTGGATGACACACTCAGTTGGAGGACCGAGTTGCAGTTGCTGAGTGAGGTGAAAAAGTAGTTCATCGTGATGCTAGTATCCCTCATGGATGACGGTGAAGTTGTTTACCTATAGTTGATGGTTGTTACTCCCCCCCTCATATAGCGAGTCAAAGAGGCATAGCTGGGGGATGTTTACTGTGAGGCCCAACATGCTCAGATATACTCAGTATGGGCTCTTGAAGGATTTTTTGAAGGTGGGGAGCACGCCATCCAGTTTAGAGGATGCAACATGGTACCAGAGACTCTATGAGAGGAACTATTGAAGGATTTCCATTAATTCAACCTAGCGGTCTATCCTAGTGTGGGAATGCTTTACCAGGACCTACGGAAACAGTACTGGTGTCCTGGGATGAAGAAATATGTGGTTGAATTCATTTCAAGATGCCTCGTTTTCAGTAAGTGAAGGAAAAGCATCAGGTACCAGCAAGCTTAGCTCAACCACTTGAGGTGCCGTAATGGATGTGGGGTGGTGTCTCCAAGGACATCGTGACCGGGATACCATGTGCGTGCAATGGCCATGATTCTATTTAGGTGATCGTGGACGAAATAACATATTTAGCTCACATCCTACCTATCTGAGAGCTGGGTAAGGAATAAGGCTATGACTCCTCTAAATTCAAGAGATAGTGAGGCATCATGGGGTACCTTTATCTATCATCTTGAAATGCCCGATTTACATCCTGGATGGGGAAGGGATTACCAGAGGCATTAAGGATGAAGCTACACTTGCTCAAAGTTTTTCATCCCCAAACGGATGGTCACATGGAGCAGATCATACAGACCAAGGATGATATGCTTCTTGCTTGCGTCAATGACTTTATTAAAGTTCGTGAGGACCACTTTACACTGGTGTAGTTTTCATACAACAACAATTATCACTCCTCCACTGTCATGGAACCATTTGAGGCATTTTATGGGAGGCCTTGAAGATCACCAATATGCTGGAAAGACCTAGGAGATTCGGCACCCATGGGCCCTAAGTTGGTACCGATTACAACTGAGAAAGTGGAGGTCATCCAAGAGAGGATGAGGACTACACAGAGTAGACAGAAATTTTATCCCGATAGGAGATAGGGACACGTGGTGTTTGGTATAGGAGATCATGTGTTCCTTCTTGTCTCACTCGGATGAGGATTGAGAATATTTGGCTGGGTTGACAAGCTATCTATGAGGTTCATTAGACCATTTTAGATCCTAGATGGTGTTGTTGAGATGGCGTACCACCTAGCTCTTCCCCCACTGAATAATTGGGTGAATGATGGTTTCCATGTTTCGCAGAAGATGAGGTATGTGCATGATCCATCACACATCATCGATTGTGGAGATATAGACATTAAAGATGGAGTTATATTTATTGAGTTCCCATTGGATATATGTGATTGAAAAGACAGGGTCTTACGTGAGATGTAGAGTCCTCTAGGGCACGTCTGATGGCAGCACGAGAATCTCCAGGAGAGAACATGAGAGTAGAAGACAGAGATTTCTACTCACTACCACCATCTTTTGGTTCAGTTGTTTTTTTGGCTTTCTAGGACCTAAATATCTAAGGTGGGGAGAATTTAATATCCCACACTTTATGTATAATTTTTTATATGGAATTTTTTTGAGATCGAAAAATTTGACGACACCTAATTTCGAGGAACGGAGCACATAGAATGATACTTTTAAAAAATTTAGGGCATTAAATTGTGCTCATGAGAAGTTTTCATGAAAATGTGTAATAACTATTAAAACTGGTGCCTAGATCAGAAATTTGAAGGCACCATTTCATTTAGGATGGTGGTTTTATCCAAGGTGAGACTTAATATTAGTCAGCATAGTCCTCTAGAGAGAAAACCCAAAAATGGAATATCCGTAAATAATATTTTTAAATAGAATTATTTTAATTTTATTTGCTCATAACTCACGAATGGTGACTCAGAATAAAAATTTTAGACCACCACTGATCTCGTGAGTGTATTATTTCTATTGTAAAATGCTAATAATAGAAAATGTAGTCCAACAATGGAATTTAGTTTTTGGTAATTAATAAAATAATTAAAATAATTATTGTATTGTTAAATCAATTAAATTCAAAATGGTAATTTAGATTGAAAATATGAGTGTATCATTGGATTCATGGGGTTGTTTTCCCCTTAGGCAGAGCATATCCTTGACTGATGTAAGTTGAGGGTGACTGTTAATAATTTTTCAACATTTTTTAATGTACGCTTATTAATCATGCAAGCAGGATTTTAAATCTTTTGAAATGTCACTCAGACCGAAAATTTGAGGGAACTGTAGAATTCATAACATTGGGAATCGCTTAGGAATTACATATCATTGGCCAACAAGGGTTGAGCAGAAAATCTATTTTTCATAATATTTGAGAAAATATATAAAATAATTAAATAAATTATTTTATTTTCTTTCTCACCATAGAGTGTCGGATGGAGATTCTAGGGGGCAAAAACAATTCGGCAATGATGAAAATTAATGAGACTCATCAAAGGCTCATTAACATGTAGAGTAATAACACAATAAAGGCTTGTAACATCGATGATGGTTTGTAAATGAAAAATGTAACGATGTGGTGTACCAGCATCACATTGTAATAGGAACACTTCAGCAAAGTCATATTTAAAATTTGTCATCCTTGGGAAGTATAGGTAAAAAATTTGGAAGATTCTCTGGAAAACCACAAACAAACATCCAACCCAGCGAAGAATTATGAACACCGATGATTCCTCAACACCATTGATGCCTTTTGAAGAATGGAGCTGGGAAGTGATGTCGACATCATAACCAGCTAAGGACGAACGTCGTGACATCAGAAGTCATAAGAGGTAGAATTTTTTATTTTAATTTTTCTCCATTATTACTTATAAATGATGAATGTAGATTAATCCACAAAATGGTTTATCCTTAGATAATTGGTTATAATGGGAGGGTGACATATCTTTTGGGATGATTTCTCAGGGGATCAAATCTCGACATGTATCAATTTAACAAACACTCCCAAAAACCTACCCCATATTTAAGACTTCCAACTATGAAGGTGTGGGGTGTCATGAACAATGTAATGGACCCCTCCGTTACTATGCTAATGTTGAATTTTTTTTCTAAAGCGAAGAGAAGGTAGGTTAGTAGGCTTTTCAGTAATGGAATCCCCGCCTGGTGACTGTTGGCACTAGAGGCCCAAGGGATAGACCACAAGAGTGCATCCGGAGGCCCGCAGAAGATTCTACCAGTGGATAGGTGTTGACGGTGAGAGCACGTGGTGGCAGCAGCACATTCCAACCACTAGCCAGACAGAGGAGCAGGCATCTGGCCATGCTAATATGACAGAAGCCGCCGCCGACCGGGCCACAGATCTAGAGATATGTAGTTCCAGCAAGGCACCGTGTTGATTGGGGGTCATCCTATGGAATGGGTCCTCCGGTGGCATGGAGGGTGACTGGTCATCACCAGTTTTCAGCTCATGAAGGAGTAGCCCACTCCCTGCGGTCCATGCTCAGACAGGGACCGATGCAACGGTCCACTATGCCCCCGTCGCACCACACTGGTCACTAGTGCTGCCGGTCATCAGACTTGTAGTCTGCACAACATCGGCCCAGGCTGGTCTCTCTACACAGGGGTATGAAACCTCACCATCAACGGGCTGGTCTCGTGCCCTCTTCAGGCCGGGACAGGCAAGACCGGGTTGCCGAGTTACCTAGTGGGCTAGACCCTCTACCCATTAGGCCGGGTCCAACGAGGCCTATTAGACATGGCCCACTGGCCTTGATGGAAAAGACCAACCATGACCCTCATCATGTTTGGTTGGGTGAATCATGATCAACCAGGGTATGTGGATCCCCCATGCTAGTTTGGTTGATTCGGACCAGGCCACATCGCAACTGGCCCCCTGGTTACTAAAACGCTAGCATATTGCAAACTGCACATCTGATTGATGTGTTGTTTGCAGTGTCGGGACCCCTAGGGTGATGTAGTCCTTTGGTGATACACCACGTGACATTAAAATAATGTTTGAGGATGGCTGGGTTGGATCGTAACCAAATCCAACTAGGACCTCGACACTAAAATGTATATAACATACAAACCGGGCATCTGGTTGATGTGTTGTCTGTTGCACTGGAGCCCTTATGAAATGATGGATCAATTAGTTAATTATTCTGGATACTTCATTGTGGTTGAAATTTGACATATAGCTTGAGGAGTGGTTCTCCGAAAAGCACTACGTACGGAAACCTGTGACTAGCAGAGAAATGAAGACTGTTGATTTTTGACTATGTGTGATGAGACAACATAGTTGGAAGCACCTCTGAAGGATTCAGGAGCCCACAATGGGGAGTTCTTATATGTGACTTGGAAGACCCAGGGTACTCGATAAGAGTGGTACCTTAGAAGGCCACAGTGGGGAGTGACTCTAAGTGACCCATCAGACCCATGGAACATGATGGGGAGGGGTACCTAAGAAGTTTAAGTTTATTGGGGTGTGGCTCTCTATGACTCGGAAAATCCACTATAATTGATAGAGGATGAGTTCTCCAGCATCCAAGGTGTTCTACAATGTCACTAGTGATGCTACCATTACTACCCTATAATAATCCTAGTGTGAGCTATCTTGTGTTTTTTTCTTTACTTTGAGGAATTTTTCTGTGTTCATTCCTATTTTTTTGGACCCTACTGAGTATTGTGTTACTCATCCCAGCAGGAGATTTTCTCACACATGTTTTGTGTCTGGTGAAAACATCAAACATTTTGATGGGGGTGCCTAGGGAGATAGGAATGACATGTGTTACGGCGGTGATGATAGTGCCCTATGACTAGGTGGGGCCCATTATAACCTGGTATACAGGACATACAACGTTATCTTCCATTAGCTTCACTAATCTCACGATTAGGTGGGGTTTACTATGGATAGATATAAGACCACTTTTGGTACTTTACAGTTTTTTGTACTTTTCCTTGAGTTTTTATTCTGCCACACTTTATTTTAACTATACGTGTACTCATTTATTTAGTGATATGTTGTTTCCCTTTTTGTGATTTGTGACTTTTTTGGATGTGTCTGTGCATACTGGTATCCAGGATAATGCCTTCCACTTGAAGGATGATGCCTTCAGTGCTAGTCACCCACCCATGGCCTTCGAGAGGTGGG
Organism: Viscum album; assembly: GCA_963277665.1. Classification (NCBI taxonomy): domain Eukaryota; kingdom Viridiplantae; phylum Streptophyta; class Magnoliopsida; order Santalales; family Viscaceae; genus Viscum; species Viscum album. The sequence continues at coordinate 972,286,091 of OY728151.1, read as the reverse complement.
AATGGGGTAGTCATGACACAGGCCTTGGGGGACGGGTCGTGACATCAGCCACCACTTCTTCGTAGTGAATTAAAATTTTTTTTATGCAATGAATAATGATTTATATAAATTTTTTATTAATGTTTTTTCAGTTAATTGGAGATAATTTTTTTTATTCTTGAGGAATATAAATATAGTAATATAGTTATGTATAAAAAATTTCCCTGTAATATGTTTATAAAATTAATACATATTAGAGTTGGATGGATTATGTTTTGGAAATACTTTTATAGTGAATGGATTACGGTAGATATAGTGATAATATTAGTGGTCAAGGTGAAATAAGTAACATAAAGAACATGGGTGAAATGAATCATAGATATTTAATCATGATTTTATTAGATAATTTATATTAATTTTTCATAGGATGTTAGTGAAATGATCAACGTCTATATGTGATGTAAAATATTGAGGATATTAAATTAATTCCAACTAAAGGGTGCTCAGTCTGTTTACATTATAGTTATAATTCATATAGTTACACAATAAATTGGGAGGATTTCTTAGTTTTAATTAAGGAATTTAGGGTATAAAGGTTTCTCATGAAATTCACAGGATATTCAAAATTCTGTATCAATTTTCATATTTTTTTGGAATAGTACAGTTTTTGGGGTGCACAGTTTATAAAAAATCATTTTTTCATATAGTTCTTAGGAACGTTTTGACTGTTTTGTTCTTTCACAATTTGGTTATCATTTCTTAGTCATGGATAAATCCCAACCATTAAATATTAAATGAAAATAGTATGAAAAAACCATGTGGATATGCTTTTTTGAGGCAATGTCTTGTGTTTTAATAGAATGTTATAACATCCCCGAATCATGTAAACCTAAGAAAACATCAACTTTATTAAATTATCCAAGATACATGGGGTTATATCAAAATGTAAATGTTAGTTTTTTTATTATATATAACTAGATACAAAATTGATAAAAATTTTACATTTATAAAATAAAAATTATAATATAAATTGATAAAAAATAGATCAATTAACTCATTCAATGTATTCTTCATCATATAAAGGTGAGAGGAAATAAAATAAGGGTAACATCAAATCCCCCATAAGTGATAGTTAGAGAGAAAGCTATCCATAATCATTAATTAATAATCAATATAGATAGGTCAATAATTAAACATGGATTTCATTTAATAAATAACATAATTAAAATGATTATAGATGGTATAATCCAAATGTAAGGGTAAATAACTAGAAATATATTCGACTTTATAAACAAACATAGAAAGAAATAAATCCAGAGATATTATCAATTTTAAAATATCATGTATAATAATAATAATTAAATCTGAATGAAAAAAAATATTAATTATAAGATTTTCTGATCTTTAGAATTTGGATACCTCTACTATCATGCCATTTCAGAAGATATATTTTAATTATGTGTAAATCCTATTTAACTTATCCAGCTATTTTTTCTCATGAGACCAATTGACGCAACATGGGGCTATATAAATATGGTCCCCACCCATCAAATGATGTTTAATGCATTACACCTATGTCAAATAATTAATACAATTCATGAATACTGTTTATTATCATTAATGATCAATATTTAATAAGGAATATATATTTATCAATATTTCTCTTTTCAATCAATAAAATTCAATGTAAAAACTATATGTATAAATTGTATATAGTTTATTATAACAACTGATCATTAATATAATTAATAATCATATTCATGGGAAAATTTATTTCTAATGAAATATTATTAGAACAATTTTAATCTATCTATGGAATGATAATAATAATAAAAAATCATTATATAAGAGGCGACCATAAATTTATTGGGAATATATATTGTTACAATAAAATAATTTTTTATGGAAGAATAATTGGAATTCAAGAGATATAACAATATTGTTTTTCAAAAATATTAATAATTTTAAATAAATTGAATTGTGTAAAATAATACCATTTAATTTAATGGTTATCGTGGTGGGGAAGTCTATTATTTTAATATATATTAAGAATACATTCTATTATTCTTTTAATTGAAATTATCTATTTTAAAAAATGAAGAAATTTTTGAATAATATTATTTTAAAAATGAAAACATTACATAAAATTTACATAATAAATTAAATTAGTTAATAAAATAGTGTCTATAAAATAATTTTTTAAATCATAGATATGGATATCAAATATATCAGATTTAAAAAGAAATTCAATTAATTTGTGTTGAAAACATTAATATTCTTGATCGAAGTCTGAAATAGAGGAAAATATGGAATAAAATAAATAAATTACTTAACAATCTAGTGGATATGATTTATTTTGATCTTATTATAGATAAATTATAGTATTCATTTATGTAGAGTAAAATAAATCACAAAAGAATGGGAAATAGTAACCCCTTGAAAAAATAAACAAGTATTTAAACATTTATCATCTTTAATAAATAGTCATTAATTTTAAATAAAATTTTTGGATGTATATAGGCCAAAAAATAGTTTATAATCTCATATAATCAAATTTATCACAAATAAAGTAAATATGGAGATGAAATCCCGTACCTCACTGTTTTCATTTAATGAGAATTATTAAAACAGCTATATAAATGTATTAAGAATGTTATAAATTTATAAAAAGACCATATAATATTTTATAATATCATATTTATTCATGTTATAACATTTTACCACCAGTGTTTTAATCATATTTCATTATTTTAATGGTTTCAATTGTTAATTACATTGTTTAGTCATGAAAGTTACGGTTCCTATAAAAAATATATAAATAGAAAATATATACAATTTTAATAATTTTACACACACACACACATATATATATATATTATTTTTATAATAGATACATTAACATTACTATAACTAAAAGCTGGATGTGAAAAATTAATTGCACCGCTTCATGGACACAGTAGGCTGCACGTACACACAAACAATGATATCATTCCCTTAACGAGTAAAAGGATACAGAAGAGGGTTTTTTATTAATATTTTATAATACAAATCATTTAATATATATATATATATATATTATATACATTAAATATATCCTCCATCACCTTGTATGTAAAGCTTTAGTGAAAAAAGAATCAGAACGCTTTGCAAGGCAGTAGTCGACCATACACATGATCGGCATTGTCTTATTTCAAATAGAATTGAAATTAAGAATATATATGTAATATCATAACTCCATATGTATAATTATTTATAGAAGAATATATATATATATAATAATTCATTGTATCCATCTGTTAGAAATGTATATGGAAAATAATTTATATCAGTTTCATGAGTTGGTAGTCTATCGTACCTACGATCGATGAATAAATTTTCAATTAGATGAAACTTGGGATGTATAGAGGTTATTATATTAACATAATGACATATTAATTTATTATATAATTTTTTTAAATTTTTTAATCATTTATTCTGATGTTATGGATTTTAAATAAGAAATAAAAATAATAATTCTTGTATAAGAATGTTACAACGTTATAGAAAAACATATTTAGGTTTGCACTAAATCCCTTACTAGTATGGATATATGGTCAAACTATGTCCTAGAGGGTGTATTTCGGTAATTAATTAAGAATTTTATATAGGGATTCAAAAAACATAATGATTTTGAAATTGAATTGGGGAGGACAATGTTAGCCTTTTATATGTGGGGGAGTGGACATACTGGAATTTTGAAATGAATGAAGTACATCAACATTTTTCACAAGACACTAGAATAAAAAAAATATTAAATAAAAATGGATTAGAAAAGTTCCAAAAATATCCAGAAAATAATAATATAATATTTTTATTCCATTTTAACACTTATCTTATTTTTTTAACCCATACGTAAACCAATTTTCACCATTACCGTGGTAATATTTTTTATTTCATTTCTCAATTTCTTATTGTAAAACATTTATATTTAAAATATTTGATTATATTTATTTTTATATTTAAAAATATATAATCAAAATAATCAAAATAAATAATGTTCATTTATGAATTTAATTTAAAATAAAACCTATAGATGTAATGAAAAAAATATTGTACGAAATTTTTTTCAAAATAAAAAAACATTTTATATTAAAAAGAATATATAATTGATTAAAATTACCTATATTGGATTTATTATAACATTATTTAAATAACAATTCTTTTAAAATAATTATGAAATTCAAGGTAACATATATGTTCTATAAATTAAAAGGTTGTCTTTAAATAAAATCTTTATGTTTTGGTATTCATCATAAAATTTAAATTCTCAAAAAATTATAAAAATGTTAACTTTAAGATAATTAGGATATAATGTTTTGTAATATAATGTTTGTTTTATAATGTTTTTTAATGAAATTGGTTAATATTAATTTTACAGTTATCGATTTTTAGGATCACGTAATTTTAAAGGTGCACCACTATTTGAGTCTAGATACAATCCTGTATTCGTTAGGTTAATGTTATTTTAAAACCATGTTTTATGACCCCATTCATTTAGGTGGAGATATTTTTCTTTGTGAAACTATCCTAATGATTAAGGACAATTTTTTTGAATTACTCTAGTCTTGGAATAAATGTTTCAATTGATTACGAGGGCCATCCATGGGTTTGGATTGCTTCTTAGGTGGGTATGGATTTTTCTATAGAATATGGTTTGTAATAATTTTGACGGAATCTTTCATGTTGTGTATGGGATACATTATGTGACCATGTTTTAAGAATGATTTTCTAACCTGGTTCAGTGCCTGAAATTTTTACACCCCATAAAACTAATTCACAACATCAAAAAGAAAAATTAGTGTTATTTTAACTATATTAGTTGCCTTTTTAAGTGTTCTTTCCATGTGGTACATTCTTGAAATGAAATAATTAATCACATCATAAATTCCTCAATTTTATTAAGTTTGGGTTCGATGATGCTATAATAACTTTTCATAAACAATGCAACCTCTTCTCCCAAACCCTGTGGAAACTCCCAATGAATTTTCTGTCATTACCTCCCATTTAGTTGTCTCGGTCAAAAATTTGATCCATAGTGAGTTCTAAAACATATTATCATTTTCCTATCACCATAATCCACTATAAGTGTTTGATGTCCCTTAACTCATTGAATATATATTATTTATCCTAATGCTTGTCTAACCTTGCCATTCTTTTCGATCTCTTCTTCCACTCTTCTTCATTGGAGTTTAATTTTGATTGTTTCATTGATCACCAAATTATGGTGGTTTTTTTCAAACCAAACACTAATGTATGTGTCCTACAATATAGGTATGTGAAATAATTTTTATTATACAAGCATGCTGTGTGTTCTACCCAAATAAATTATTTAATCTATTTATAAAAATAATTATGTTTTCAGAAAGCCCATGAGAACTCATTGTGTCAATTATCATTTGGATGAGTCCCTCCACCAATAAAATTATGATCCTTCCCATGATGTTACAATAAATTAGAATTTATGAAAATTAGTTTTCTATTAACAATTTGAATTGAAATTTTGGAATATTTTGGCTTGTTAAATTAATTAATATACATTTAAACTTTGAATTGTTATATTATAGTGATTTTTCATGTAACCAGAGAATCTATAATTTTTTAAAATATTAATAATTAATATAATTAGATAAATTAGCTAAAATTTAATTTTTATCTAAATTTATATGAATGTTATATTTGGTTTTCTTATATATATATATATTAGTCGGTAGGATGCCTGGGAGCAGAAATTACTATCTCTTGAGACATGACAATGGTGGTTCATCATTAATTATGAGAACCCATAACATTAGATGAGATTAACCCTTCATGAAATCAAAATGGGAAGATATTATTCACTCCATCATGGGATTACTGATGGTGTATAGTATTCCATGGTTACTTTCTTCGTAGGAGTGTATTCCGACCTAGGATGACATGTCAGACAGTAACATGGGAATTCACAAGGAGCATAGTTTTGTTTCATGCATTAGGTAATAGGTGATAAAACATATTATATGATGAGATATAATGTGATAGAGACAACAAATATTTAGACAAAGTAGGATTCAGTAGCCCTTCCCATCGACATGGAAATTGAAGGTTGGTATATTTATTTTCCGTAATTTATTATTTTATTAATAAATAATTCTTTTTATATATTTATTATATGAACTTAATATCTAAATACTTTTTGTTTAGACATGGTGGTTCCAACCTACTAAGTATTACTAAAAGCATATTTAGTCTTCCATTGGTCACCTTACAATATTTAATGAATTCGTGTTTGGAAAATTAAGGTGGACTTGATGTGGATTGTTTCTTATTGGATGGTTTGGAGATTAGATATGGGACCAATGTGGTGATATGTGTGTTGATATTTTTTTCCTTAAATGGATTTTTTTAAAATTGATATGTATTGTATTATTATGGAAATTTAAATACATTATATAATTTCAGTAAATTAATTCCAATATTGTTATATTGGATAGTTTTCTTCTCTGTTTTGTATATGTCGTATTGCTGAACTGTTTATCAAATTTATGTTACACTAATATTTTTTCCAAAATTATTGAAACATGATATCATGGGATATAGTTTCTCAAAAAAGTTTCTTATACCCCTACTACAGGTTTTCAACCTCTATTAAATAGATAGACACACTTGAGGTCATGTAAAAACCCTCGTATGGCCACACAATAGAGTTCCAAATCATGTAATTTCAAAAAAAAAAATTCAAAGTATGATTTCTTTTATACTTCTTTGTTTTTTTCACTAGATTAAAGTATACTATGAACATGGATACAAATATCAGTGAGCATGGTCACAAGGGTAAATATCCAATGTATGTAGTAAAATATGAGTTACATGGACTAGGATTCATTATTATGATGTTATTTTTTTAAGGATGATATTATTTCTCTAAGGTGAATTCATATGTTGTGTGATTTTTTTGATTTTATAAATCTATACTCATGCCCTAGTATGGAAAGATTTGAGTTCACATGCAACATGGTGGGATTGTAGGGTTATACACATATTGACATGCATTGTTCCTAATAAGTACATATTTATTTCATGTGATATATTTTAACTATAAGAACCCTGAAATTATATTATAATTAAATATTATTAAAGAGTTATAAATTAAAGGACATGTGTTTTCCTCAAATTCACAAGGTGTTCTTATTATATGGGGCGATTATGCCATTAGTTCTTTATGGATTTTAACTGTTCTGGTTTAACATTATGTATATCCTATGTTTGAAGGAGTTAGTTTTTCTTATTGAAAAAATTCCACTACATTCTCTTTGAATGTATAGTTAAGAGATTAAAAATTATAATGCTCCCAACAAATCTGATCTATGTATTCATGGTCTCAAGGGAATTTATTTAACGAGAGAGTTTAAAATACAACATCAAACTATAGACCATGGGTGAGATATCACCAATAATATGTTTTCATGATTATGTTAGGTCATATTATCTTTATGATCAACGAGACACTCACTTGAATATTGACGAATAATTCTACATATATGTTATGTTTACCATCTAATAGTTGTTGGGACATTGTTGTAGAAGTTTATTAGTTGGATTAACTATTTTAGATGTACATTTAGGAGAATGTCCATGGACACATTTTTGAATCATTAAGGGATGGGAAGGAATAATGATTCATTCAAATGATGTTAGAGACAATTTCATTGATGGACTATAAAAGATATTTAAAATACCAATTATGTTATGGTCCATTTGTTGGAGTTGATGAGGAAACCAATGTGAGATTATTTCTAGATGGGAATTTATTTGTGATATGATCATAGGATAATTTTTTTCATTAGTACTATTTATGTAGTTATAATTTCATCATTTAGGGGAATACAAGAGTAGTCCTATGACATTTCACGTTAGATTCATCAGGTCGATATGGGATCTCATGAAATAGTAGCAATAAGTGTCATTATGAAAATTACTTCCTTTTAGTAGTGGAACAAAATGTTGGTGGAGTTGAAATCCATCTCAAAATCATATCCTTCATGATTGAATTAAATGTGGAAAAGGTGTTTAAATGTTCCATTAATTTTTGTAACTATCTTTGAAGGGGCATTCTTGTGGAAGCATGTAATATATTAATAGGTTTTGTAAGATATCACAATAGAAGACCAATGGAAGTGGATCAATCCATTCATATTATTCTGGAAGAGAATCATCTAAAAAATATTGGATTTGTAGTTTTTTTTCCATCATATGTTCAAAAATATGCATGGGATACAATACATCATTATAGGAGTAGAAGTACCACTCAGAGGAGCAGTGAATTTCAGTATGATTTGATACCATTCCAGAGGGGCAAGTCCTTGGTAATCTAGGAAAACTACATTTTCCAATTAGGATTTTGAACGTTTTACCACCCATGGTACAATTCATATATCATTTATCATATATATTGTTTTTATGGAATATTAGACTACCATTCCTTCATATCAACTCTTTTTTTAAATTGTTGGGTATATTTTCTAGAATTCATGGATGGTGGATAGAACATTGGTACTACATTGGGAATGGATTTATATAATATCCATCATCTCATTTTGTGTTCAATAGGTGAATGTGGTTTCCATTTATTTTTGGAAGTGTTTGTTCTACTACTGATTTTTTTTCAATTTTAAAATTTATATGGTTTGGTTTTTTCTATAGAAGGATCATATTCTACATTACTAGAGGTGAGATAAATTTATAAAGTAGAAGGAGACAAATAATATCACCATGGTGAGTGGGATATTTAGTATAGTTAAAGATATAAAATTTAGTGAATATTGGATATATTATTGATGTTATAGTACATTATAATATAGATTATGTTTTTTTTTTAATTAGGATACTTTTTATCAAGTTTTATTACATTTTTAAGATGATTACATGACTATTTATAACATATAACACACAAATAAGAGATTGTGTTCTTGAACAAGTTGGTTCCAGTAAATGATATATTTTCTGTTCTTCCTAATACGTTAACACCAATAGAACTTTAGAAATTGAATGTTTAGTTGGGAGATCTAGGTAAAATGTATTCACATAAACTATTATTTCACTATGGGGTTATCCAATTCATGAGAATGTGAATTCATATGTGACATTTCTCTTATTTGTAGACTATCAATGATTGAACTATATGTATTTCAAGAACTGATAATAACTTCTATTCCTTGATGATATTTTTTAATAGTTGAGATGTGATAAAATATTTTATAATATTTAATTTATATCCTGGTGTCATCACATTATGTTGAGACCATTAGACATAACTCGTTATAGTTTGCGATGAAGGAATGACTTATAAATGTTATTTTGGATCTTGTTTGTTATAATTAAAACACTAGTGTATTATTGGACAAGAGAAATCTTATAATTCATCCTTCTTGGATTATTTTGTAGTTATTTTAATTAATTAAAACATATTTTACTCCATGTTACAATAATATGTTTCCCAAAAACGTTACATCATCTTGACATTGTAGACAGAGCATATATATTCCAAGAAGCTAAAAAAATCAATTTGCAGATTGATAATGTAAATGCCAGGGGTAATGTCATCAGAGAAGTAAATTTTTATGAGACCCGAAGAATGATTAAACATTATATATATAGAGTGACCCAATAATGTCTTATAGATTCATTGTTTTCTTGGTCTAGTAGGGTATTATTGAAATTTCATTATGTAATTTCTCTATTTCAATGAACTGATATCAATGTTATCAAAGAAATGAGTGAAGTTTGTTTGACCAAATCATACAATATATTTTATCAAGAGAGGAATTTTTAGCTATAACATGAAATAATGTCCACCATTATAGTCATGGGAAATTTATATACCCAGAAATGTGATGCACCCACATTTAGACTAATGAATATTATGATGATGGAGGGTAGTGTGGATTTGTATGGCTCTAGATAGCTGAGACTAACTGGGAATAATTACATGAACCTTTATTGGTTGTCCAATAAAGAGTTATATTCACTAATATAGATAATAGACTAAAATATTGGGAATTTGTCTTTTGGTTTACATCGATCCCAAGAGCCTCGTGATCATATTTATTTTTTCGAAATAAGTAATTGGTAGTGGAGGTTGCTAAATTACCTCCAAATATTAAATTTTGTGAAAGATTATACACCATGAAATGGAAATATAATTACTAATTACATATTTTAGAAGACATATATGGAGGATATTTCAATATCTTATGGAGGGTGGTGGAAGAATAGACTCTCTATAGACATGAATCAGGAAGTTCAAGAGAGAAAGGTATGAGTAGATGTGACAAGAATATCTAATATACACATTATTTTAGACTTCAATAAGAATGAGAATTTATCTAATACAATTTAATTATCCTAGTGGGATATCTTTTATAGTCGAGATCCACCATCCATCAGGTCTCATGGACATGAAAATGATGTTGTTTTTCATGAATGAAAATGTGTTCCTACGGGGTTTCATTGGTAGATTATTATATACTTCCACACTTCCATATGTGTTGTATATCTAGGTCTAAATAATATGTATTGTAATTTCCATAGATAAAATGGTTTCATGGATTGACATAAGTGGTAGAAGGATTCATATTTACATGATTCATTTTTAGCAGCTGAATACTAAGCACCTATGGACAACTTGGTTAATCAAAACTCTGCTTTTATAGAAAGAATGTCAGAAGATGTAACTATTGATTTCAAAATAGTGTTACCAAAGAAAACCTTCACGAATGATACCATATGGGTTATCATAGTTCGTTTGATGAAGGTGGTCAACTTTTTACTATCAAGGAGTCTTTAACCACAGATGATATGGGTTGTTTTTACATGAAATTAATAGTTTTATTGTAAGAAGTTGTGTGGAATACCATTTCTAATATGTATCCTCAATTCACACATTAGTTATGGAAATTTATTGAAATGGATTTTGAATCTTTGGTTTCTCTATGTATCAACTATCATTATCATAATGATTTCGATCAATATTCATAATTTGGTTTTTTGATGTAATGTTATATTCTTGATTACTCGATATTTGGGGATTCATGGAGTACCATATCAAACTCATAGTTTCCTCATATAATATCATCTTACTATAATTGATATTGATTGTAAATTTTCATAATGTTTATGTAAGGATGTTTCATTTGAATCTTTATTTCTTGAAGGATGGTGAGTCAGTGCTTACAACACTGAGTCTCGTGTTGGATATGTTTGTGTTGGTTCAGTTGAAATGTATGAATATGGTGACCGCATGGGGTAGGTTGAAATTTATTTCTTACCAATGGATACATTATCCGGGGGAGATGACTTTTTCTTTATATATTAATTGGGAAATAGTCACAATTTGAATAGTGTATTCACATTTTGAATTCCATTTTGGAGTTAGTTTTTATATGGTGAGGCCCAAAAATATTTCATTCTCCATGTTTCCTCTTCTCTAAAACCATATGTTTCCTCTAAGTGAATTTCGGGTTATTCCTTATCTTTAAAATAGCATGGTCTATAATTTGATCCCATGTGTGTTAATTCTCTTTTGTTTTATTTTTTTATCTAACATCCTCCACTATAGCAGTGTGATCACCCTTTAGTGGTAGAATCTAGTTTTGATCATGATGAATATATGTTCTAGGTATTCCAGGTTATCTCATTTACCTTTTTTCTGTATTGGAATTCTCTTTGAATAATTTTATTTATCATTTAATTAATGATGGTGGTATATAACATTAAAATATTGTATGATTCCAATTATCATGGTAAGTGCAATAATTGTTATCATGTCAACAAACCATGCACAAGACATAATAATTATATTAATTCAATGATTGAAAAAAATATTTAGATTAAACCCCCCCATTAGAACCCACTTGCTCCTATGGATTTGTGATTAGGATTATAGTTACCCTTGTGGGGACCCTTCAATTGAAGTAACCATGAATGGTAATTTATAAAAACTTGGTATTTTATTAATGATGTGAAATATAATTTTTTCATGGTGTGGAATTGAAAATTAATTACGATAAAGAAAAATATGGAATGGTCAAGTTATGTTAATTCATCATGTCATATGAGAATCTACCAATAGAGAATATATAGCTTCTTAATTGATCATATAAACTAACAAATTATCCATGTGATGTCAATGATGTGGAAATATAAATATTGTTTTCCTGTAAAAAATTTTCCACATAGTACACATGAGGGTTTGGACTATTTTCTCATGAGACATGGTAGTAGTGGATCAACTAGGCATAAGAGAACCACATTCTTGAGAAAACATTAAACCTCAGTGACATGCACAATTGAATAGGTAAGTTACATGAACATGAGATATAAAATATTGTATTGTTTGATAATTTTTTTCCCCTTGGAAAGGTATCATGCCCTAGTATAAGGTAAGCACCCCAATCATGGGAATTAAAATTATGATGATATATCCTTCTCAAGACATGGTAGAAGTTATTTTTCCTAATTCAGATGGTTCATTTTTATGAACAGGTGTTCTGGTATTGATCTTTAACAGGTTTTGATGTCTCTAATTGTCAACCTATAACTTTTTTGGTTGTAATGATTATTTTATATGTTGAATTAATTAATAAATTTATTCTATATTTTATCATAGTATGTCATGAAATTACTATCATACATGATTTTTTAGTATTGGTGGTATCAACCAAGTAAGTATTATTCTTATATTATTTAGGACTCCATTGTGTATCTAAGATGATTTCGGGGATGCGGTTTTGTATAAGATGAAAAATCATTTATTAATTTTTTATTACATTGTGGGCTAGATCATAGAGACATGACATAGAAAGAGATTGAAATAAGGTTATTTTGGGTCTTATGTGGGTTTAATTTGTCATCTCTTTATATTAAACTCATCTTCCTATTTAGATACAATCAATTTGGTCATTACATTATTTTCTATATTGAATAATTTCACAGTTTCCTTCACTCTTTTTTATTTACTATTTTAATAAAATTCCTTCTATTTTCATTACTCAGATATTTATTCTAATGTAATTGAAACTCTATACATGGGGCTATAGTATCTCCACTATGTTCCTAAAACCCCCCACTACTATTTATATGCCTCTTCAATATAGGGAGACGTGGATGGGGTCTGTAAACAACCTATCTTGTCGAAGTGAGATTGTTCTAAATTGGAGGATCTTAAATGATCAAATTTTGATAGAACTATTTTCATTGAAAAATAATCATTTAAAGAAAAATAAATTTAAATGCCACATGATTCTTATCTTTTTCTCTAATAAATAGGTGTCCAAAAATCAGGTGTCAAAAAAATAAATATTACAATTTTGTTTACTATTCCTATCCATAAGAAAACTAGGTTATAGTTGTCATGTATAAATAATAATATTTTAAAAGATTATTTTGTTTCATTTTATCTATTATTGCATTAATAGATAGCTATAAAAGAAGATAAAAATATTTGAAAGGAATCATAGATTAATGTCTTGCGGTGTTACATTACTCTATCCTAAAAAAACATCAATGAAATTTTGGCAAAATTACTTTCTATAAAATGATGTAGTAATTCCTAAAAACATCATCTTGTTCCCATGTTTATTCCTATATTTTATGATTTATCAAAAGAATATTAACCCTCTGAGTCATCTTATACAAAAATAATTTCTCTCTGGTATCACTAATATTGATACGATTTTTTAGTAATCATTATAAGGTTTTAGATCTATATAATCTGTGTTAAGACAATTCATTGGGTCTAGAATCTATTGCATTAACAATCATATATGGAACACATCATGAACAATATATAGTCTTGGTGTAATTTCCATTAGTATACCAACAGTATAATTAATTCCATAATTTCATTGGGTATGACATAATTTATGGTCAATTACCCTTATTATCAATCCATATAAATCCCTTCATTTATATTCATTCAAGAAACCATGATCTCACACTTGAAATTCCAAATCATTCCTCTGATTGTAAGCACAATCCTTTTTAACAATTTAATCCTCTTTAATATGATCTTAAAGAGTCGTTTCAATTTGGTTTTCTCTTTATCTTATTTTTGGACTATAATTTTCCATTCACCAATCTAATTTGACATTGTGGAGTATAAAATATCTTCATATATAAATCATCATATTGTGCCATTTAAATACATAAATAGCATAAATTTTATTAAGAAAAACATATCACTGGAAAATAATATTCCCATATACATTGAATTTCAATTGATAACAACCTCAATATGCCTTTAAATGTTTAAATAATCCCTCTAAACTATATAAAAAATTTATGATATTAGCTGGTGAGGAAATAATTATTAGACTGAATATCTATCTGATGGAAATTTTTTAAATTTTAACTAAAACAAGGATAAATTCCATAAAATTTATTGGATGTGAAACATAAATTCTCTAAACATCATTACTATATATCCTTGTTAGTTTCTGAAGGGGAAAATATTTTCTTATGGTGAGAAAATGTTCATAATTTCTTATGTGATTGAAAATAACACATATTTCATCAATCTAACCAGGATTCATTGGTAGTTTTATGGATGATTCCATAGTAATGTAATTTCAATTTCATATAAGAATATAAATAACTTGAATTAATCCTCTATGATTTAATATCTAAGCACTATATTTTGGAAAAAGCTAAAATATTGAAATATAATCATCAATTTATTACTTCATTTTATCCCATGGTAATTGTTCCCTCATATCCATATACTTATTTTTGATACTAGGTTTTATAGAGAAATTAAATATATGAGTGTTATAAACAAATTACATTTTTAGATTTGGTATAGACGGAACAAATAAGTATTATTAATAATATAAGACATCATATTCACAAATGATGTCAACTAATTTCACATCATTTGCTTCATTTAATTTTATTTTTAAAATCTTATCATCAAATTGAACCGATTTTATATTTATTAATAAGTATGGTTTCTAAATTGTTTGAAAAATGGTTGATGTATTCCTCTCATTAATAATTACCATGTACATGTCTATTAGATGAATTCATATAGAATCCATTTGAATCCTCATTTGGATCATAACAACATGTTCCATCATTATAAATTTATTTACTACCTTATTTTCCATCCCTGTGTGGTTGTGTATTTATAAATATAAATCCTTGAGTAGCTGAAGCCATCTCCTATTCTTATTTTTGAATTTTTTTTAAATTATTTATTTATGATCATCTGAAATTTTTTATGTATTATTTATTTCACAATACAATAAATATTAAAAAATCATTATGGAAAAATATATTATTGTGAAGTTAAAATTAGATGTTGGATTGATCTATTTGTGGGTCATTAATATCCTTGATTCTTATGAAATAACATTACCATTTTATGTAAGTATACAAAAGAATACATTCATCAATGCATCAATATACATAATGAACCCATCCTTTCTTGATGATATAGTATAAATGAGAAAATGGAAAAATATTGACACACTTTGGATTTTGAATTTCATTTTTGGACTCGGTTTTTTTGTGTTTAAATATTTTTCATTGTGACTGGGTGTTAAACGTATAACATTTTGAGGTAATCATCACATTATTATTAGATGAGATTTTATCTAAGGGTTTTGTTCGAGGTTTTGGAGAATAATATGTGATTTGGGTCTAACAAACTCTGGTGGAAGGTTGGACCATGGTTAGTAGAAAACATGCACCCCATACTAGGTAACCGTGTTGAAGGATGGAGTTTTCTCAAAGAAGATACATTACGGCTTCTACATGGTATGTCTGGCTTTGCAGACTAACAGTTTGGTAGGTTTCTCTTAGGTAGATAGGGGCTCACAGTCTCTATATAGTTTGATTAACCTTGCGGGATACCCATGCGTGAGTTCCATATCATTAGAAATTTTAAAATCAAATTTATTTCCTTTTGTGATTCAACCGTAATCCCTCTCATACTCAACCCCAAGGAATTTTCTGCAATGGGATTCTCCCAAAAGATCTCTTATTAACTATTAGACCACTCAGTAGGTGAATTTGTCCCCAATCCATCAATAAATCTCCATGTAAGTGGTTACTTGTCTAGTTCTTCCTTTGTTTCATTGGTTTCTTCTCTTATCATGGGGGGTATCATATGGTAATCAAGTTGGGTGGTCGTTTTTGGGTTGAATATTAATTATTATTATTCAATATTGATTTTTTTGTTTGGATACATCTATACTTGGGTAATGCAGTAATGCCGTTGTGGTTTAACACCAATTTATAGATGTTTCAAGACATGAGGAATGCGGTTCCATGTTCTATCAATTTTTTATAGCATGATACGATTTATTGGTTATTTTTTATGCTCTATAATAAATTTATGTGACAAAAACTGGGGTTTGGATGGTTTTGGAAAGCTTCTGAGTTGGAAATGGATTTCTATAAAGTAAAATGGCTATGTTTTTGTGTTTTCAATATTTTTGTGTTTGGTGGAAGTGGATCATGGGTTGTTTGAATTATGTAAATCATTTATTAAGGGAACATGATGTAAAAATGTATTTTTAAATGAGTTATTCAAAAATAATAGGGATTTTTAACCCATGTTTTATTCTTTTTCCTGAACTATTAATTTCAGTTATGAATTTTTTAATGTTTTGAAGAAAGTTTTAATGTGAAATTGAGGTATTATTGAATTTGGAAGGGGATCCAACCATTTAAATGCTTAAATTTTCTATTTATATTCTATGTGATTAAGTCAAATGGTTTTTAGGAAATGTTCATGTAGTGTGAAATGTATTTTTAAATATGATTGGTGTGTGTAAAATAAAGGTGGACTTGTTATAGAAAATTGTGGTGTCTGCATGGATATTTGTTAAATCATTGATTTCCTTGGAATGATAGGGATTGATTTTTCAAAGTTGTAATATGTGTAGCATGGGAATTTGAATTTGAAAATACGGGAACCTAGAGTATATATGTTGGATGACTAGATGTATTATGAATGTTTTTTAAAAATTGATTGTCTAGGTTTCACTTTGAATGATTGATTCTTACAACAGTTACTAAACTATGATGCTATTTAGAGACGACTGGGCCCCTTGGGTGTCCCCGTATACAGGATCGTGCATGAGAATGTTGTTATCGTGGTTACTATATCATTCTTCACCGATATTTGAGGTTATAGTGTCCCACTCGAGCAATATTAATCTTTGTGAATTTTCCATGGTGTTCTCTTGAGACATTTGAGATATGGTTGCATCCGTCAGTATACAATGGAACTTGAGTTCATTTTATATCAAGGAGAGATTATCTTAGTCAATGATTTTTTTTCAAATGTTACATATAATAGGGGAATTCACAAAATAGGTCTTTGAATAAATTTTTTTCCATGAATGGATTCATTTTAAATTTGTTTTCAATAAAAAAGTTTTCTAGGAAATGATTGGAAGGAATTTATAAAAATGAACACGGTAAATTACCTTTTATTGTTATGGAATGTAATTTTTGTTTAGGTAGCATCTTACTGGGATTTGAATCACACCTTATATAAACCATTGCAAATAAATAGAAATTGGTTTTAGGGATTAGATAACGGTATGTTGTGTGGTGATGGGAGATCCAGTTGTTAGAGATTCTCTTTACTGGGTCATGGATTTAGATCTATTTTTGTGGTTATTGTACCACTCATCACCATTGTATGATGTTCTAGTGTCCCAATCGAGCTATATTAATCTTAGCAATTTACCCACCGGGCTCTCTAGAGAAATGTGTGATATGGTTCTATCCATCAGAATACAGTAGTACATGAGTGAATTTTATTTCAATGAATGTTTTTCTTAGTCAATGATTTAATTGAAATGTTACCTTTAAAAATGGTATGTTGTAAATATTTCATTGAATAAATTGTTTCCCTTGAATTAATTCCCATTAAATTGGCTTCATATAAAATTATTTCTCTAATATGTTTCAATGGATTTTATATAAATGAGAATGTTAAATTATCTTTTAATGTTATGGAATGGAATTTTATTTTTAGAGGAATCCAATTGGGATTTAGCACAAACACACTACATACACCTTTTGGAATTTGGAGACATTCGTTTTATGAATATGATAAAGGAACGATGTGTATAACACCGATACATTATAATATTTTCATATATAAATAAATTTAATTTTGTTTCTTGTGTTATTATTATGGAACGACAAGTTCAGCTTACACAATACACAATAATTTGGTCACTTGCGTCACACAGAAGGCATAATTTTACAAAACAACATTATTTAATAAAATATTATTATTTAATATCATATATAACCATGACATTAAATTAGAGTATACAAATAGTATTAAACATATTTTTAATTTTACATGTTCCATATAATTTTAACATTCACATTATATGATTATTTGTCATTATATATGAACAAATGTATTTTTGGACAAAATATGTTTTTTTTTCAAAAAAATAAGTTTTGTCTTCTTTTGATGTTGCACCAAGATTAAATAAAATATTTGACACATTTATATAATCAATTTTAAAACAATAAATTTATTATTTGGAATCGGTACATCAAAATTTAGTTTGGAAATGGATTTGGTGTTTTTTCTGATAATAATAATATTTGGAGGAAAACTGTGAAAACTTAAATTTAATTGAAAACTACATATTTAATTGAAATATTTTATAGTGTTAAACTATAAATTTGAATGTTTTAAAATTATAATTAGATTATATTTTGATAATTTAACATAATTTAGTTCATTGGAATTATTTTCACATTAAAATTAGATATAGACACATGTCATTATATTGATGGTTTTTATGTTGGAAAAACACTCTTTATCATTTTAAAAACGAGAATTAATTTTAAATTAATTACTGTAAATTATATTTTATAAATCTTAAAAAAATTGATTTAATATTGGAAATAAGTTGTTCGAAATTAGTTTAACAGACTTCTTTCATTTTTTGGAATTCTTAATAGTAACATTAGTAATTATTTTTATTACCATGGTTAAAGGTAAATTTGGTAATTAAAGGTGAAAATAATATTATACTATTACATTAACACCTATAAAATTGTATTGGATGACTAAATAATACCCTTATCATCTTTGGTTCTAAATGGAATCACTTAATGGACAACTTACCATGAATATGACGTAAATATAATAAAAATTAATGAATGTGACAAAATGTCAGGATCATATTTTATATAAATATATTAATATTAATATATGGATATCAAGGAGATAAAATAGACTATAGGTTGTTTTTATAAAGATAAAATATTTACCTATATCATATAAATTTATTAATAATTATAGAGATTGGATAATTACCATTAATGATGACACTATAGCGATGTAAAAGTTATTCAATTAATTGAGAGATCAAATATTGGGATTTAAAAATTTTAAAACGAGATATAATTTGAATTAATTAAGGTTCTAAAATTCATTCCTTGGTTAATTTGATATTTTATTAGTTTTTTTAATGTTTTTTGATGTTATCTTCTACATCACTTTTATTTAATCTCAAATAAATGAATACTGTGAAAATTGACACTATTGATATTTTGGAAAAATAAAATGTTTTTAAATTATTTAAAAATGGTAAAAACGTATAAAAACTAAATAATTGGTATTATAAGATATAAAATTTAATTAATTTTCCAATTATATAAAA
The DNA here is from genome assembly GCA_963277665.1 of Viscum album. Taxonomy (NCBI): domain Eukaryota; kingdom Viridiplantae; phylum Streptophyta; class Magnoliopsida; order Santalales; family Viscaceae; genus Viscum; species Viscum album. Next base: position 972,266,388 of record OY728151.1, on the reverse strand, counting down.
TAAACACCATATAAATAAATTTTTAAAACCTCTTAATATTTAGAATATTTTTACCATAATTAAAATAAAATATATTTGATGAGTAAAAATAATAATTACAGACTAAATTTAACTTTTTAAACGAATAAAATACATAAAATGCATAGTAAACATGGCTATCATGGAAAAACATGAATAGGAAAACCATGCACTTGACACTCGATGTAATGGTAATATTGAAATACAATTAACAAAATGATATAATAGGATTATATACAATATCATAAATATGAATATGATCCTAGAATAATTTAATAACATGATTCAAACAATATATATGAGGTTATCACACCCTCAAATAATATAAAGTATATGGTAAGGGTTAATTTCACAAAATCATTATCATCTAAGATTGTTTATGAATAAGTATTTATCAGGAAAAATATACCATCCATGGCCATGATTTAAAAAGGAAAATATTTAAGGTCATATTTAGCTGCATATTTTACTAAAACATCATTTCAACATATCTAACGATTTATTCATAATGTTCTTTATTATTAATGTCATTGTTTTCAAACTTGTTTTATGGATTTATTTCTATAGACATGTATGTTTTAAAATAATAATTCAATTCAAAGGATTCAATGTGGTATGGGACAACATGATTAAAAAATATCTTTTAAATGTCTTCATTTATAAACAACACGACATTTAATGTTATCGAATTAAATAAATGGACATTTCTCTCAATGGGTTTTTATGAATTTACTAGATTATTTACCTATATTCCATCTTAAATTGTTGGATTTCTATGCTTAATTAAGGTTTATCTAGTATTATTGAATAATTTATATTATATTTAAGGGATTATGATATGTTTGGATATAGATGTTCTATTTTAATACCATTCATGGTTTATGATTAAACTAATAACATTTCCTATGGTTGCATTAATATGAATGTTTATGTTATGTTTCACCCTTTTAACATGAGTAATCTTTTATACTTAGAAAGTGAAAAGAGGGGCCTAATATAGCCCCTCCAGGCCTAGATTGGTCTCATGAGAAAAACTAGATATGTACATGGATGAGGACTTCCCATTTTTAATCAGACATGGATTTGGACGAGGCCGTTAACATTTAATTTTAGATCTCTTGGTCAAGGTCTTGACAACATGTTTTAGGTATTTAACATTATGCATCCCCTCAATATGGGATTATTTATTGATGTTACATGAGATTATTAACTTTTAGAATTTCCATGTCATTGTTAAATAGAATTATTTGATTTATTCTTTCCATATTATGTTCAGGTTTATGTTAAAAAGGCTTCTTTTTCATCTTTACAGTCACGTTAATGTTTACGATAATTTTCGATGGCTTCTTCTATATTGTTTTACCTTACTAATCATCATAGCTGAACCCTTTCAGATGTTTTATTTTCCCCAGATGCCAAAGGTGTTTTATTATTGATATACATGGTTATGATTGAAATATAATGTCATTATTGATGAAGGGACTATGTCTCATATTATGTATTGAATTGTAATGAATGGTTTATGTGTGAAATCTATTTGACAAGACTACTTAATTGATGTGTCCTTTGGGAATTAGATTCATGAATTCATTAAAATGGATTCCAATAATGCACTGGTCAAAATCATCAGGGGTTGAGGTGTTATAGTTGGAATTAATGGAAGTTTATCATCCACCATCTAAATTGGATTTAGAAAAAATAGATTAGAAAACATATCCCAATAAATGAAATTGAGGATAAGACTACTTATAGAATATCATCCTTTAGATTTGGTAATGACAAACCTTGGTTTGTCCTATGAAAAAATGGATTGTGAAGAATATTACATCATTTAGAGATTCTATAAATGACTCTTCCTGACTAGATCACTATGATTAGAGTTTATCACTTTGTGCTTTGATATTTTTTTGATTGTTAGAATTGGAATGGTTATAAAAGTAATGGTTGTACTGATAATAATGAAGACGCTGCAAAATAATAATGAGTTAAAGGATGTATTAAGTAATAAGATATTGTATCATGGATAATTGTTTAATAGTGAAGTGTAATGATTAATATTCTATCATATTTAGATTCAATAATTATTACATCATTGGTTCTATGGTTTTACGATTCAACAGATATTTAAGGATTATAATATAATGCTTTTTATTTATGGTCTTGGAAGAATCAATTATCTAATTTAAGGGTTTCGAGGTTATAAAATTATTTTTCAAAAATAGATACATTACATTGTTTGGAAAATATAATGTTACGATTGATTTTGGAAATTTAGATATCACTTTAGATTTTTAATATGGAAAGAAGTATTTTGGACAAGTTTAATGGTTTGAATGTATTAATTATTACATTGGATAGTATTTTTTATAGTTTAAACATTTATTATATATATTTTAATATTTTATAGTTATATTGTTTTATAGATATGGAAACCCGTAGGTTGGGTGACCACCCGTCGAGTCTAGTAAGGCCGCGATACATGAAACTACAACTTATGAGCGACAAGGATATATCACCTACCACAAGACCACATGATATCCTGGTATGTATAGAATATATTTTTTAATTTAAACAGAATGATAGATGAAGTATAATTTTTTTTGGAACAATATAAATTTAAGATTAATAGAATAATTTGAAATCCTATTATCTATTCTAGATAATGATGAGTTTGTGGTATAAATTAGTTAAAGGATGGAACATTACCTTTAATGTAATTATGTTTTATTATTTTATTACTCTATGAAGTAAATGGATTCTTCAAATATTGTTAATGAATCAGAAAGATAAAAAACTTTTCCAAGTACTTTCTTTTGTGAAGAATCAATATTCCCCTTGGGACATTATTGATTTATATAATTGTTTTTGTAACCTTTTTCTTAATACTGTTCTCTATCAATATCCATCAGAATGTGACCGTTACTTTTTCATTCATATCCATATTTTCTGACATAGAACCCTAGTATGAATTAACTCTGGTGACAATTGATCTTCTATTTATTTATTATAAAATGAATTTCTCATTAATCTATTTTATGATGTGGGATTTTCATAATGATATTTTCAAAATGATAAACCCCTATTTTTTAATGCGAAGTTTATATTATTAGTATGAATCATATTGAAGGAATGGAGAATGTAACACCCTGAAAATTTGTAATATTTTGATATCTACATAAATTTAAATTTTTTATATTATTTGTAGTTAGGTAAAAATGTTAATCTTAAAATACAAAAATCAATGATATGTCTTGCGTTACATGCAATGACTGTTTTTACTAATGAATATTATATTAATAAAATATTATTACTTAATATGATATAGAACATAGGTAGAAAACTAATGTGTAGGAAGGGTATTAAAAATATTTTTAATTTTATATATTAGATATAATATTTACATTAAAATTATTTGTTTGTTAGACATAATATAAGAACCAATTCATTATTTGACAAAATAATTATTTTTTGTAAAATGCAGTTTTGCCTCCATTTGGTGGGTCAAAAATTTAAAATCCACTATTTGACACTTTTATATTTTTATTTTAAAAAAGTAAACATCTTATTTTGATTCAGGACATCAATTATGTATTTTGATAATTTTCTGGTGTTTTTAGGATAAATTTCATATTTTGATCAATAGTGAAAAATACTAACTTATAATTGATAACAAATTTTTAAATATAAATAATTTTTAGAGTTAAATTATATATTTTAAATGTTTTAAAGTATAATTAGATTAAATTTTTATCATTTAATATAACTTAGTCCCTTGGAATTATTTTCACATTAAAAGTAGATATAAACACATGTTAATCTTTTAATGGTTTTTATTTTTGAAAAATAATTTTTCTTGTTTTAACAACAAGAAAAAATATTAAATTAATTAATTATTAAATTTTTTATTTAAGTAATGGATTAAATAGTTTTAATCGGTGTGTCAAAATTATGTTAATATGAAACCTTAATTTTTAGGCATTATTAATAGTATCATTAGTAATTATTTTTATTACCATTGTTAAAGGTAAATCAGATAATTATAGATAAAAATAATATTCTAAAATTACATTTACACCTGCTAAAATTATATTTGATGAATAAAATAGACCATTATAATTTACTGTTCTAAATTTAATCCCATAATAAAAACATGACCACGAATATGACATGAATATAAAAAAATTAGTGATTGTGATATCATGTCACAATCTCATTTTATATATGTATATTAATATAAATATATGGATAACTAAGACATAAAATAGAATATATGTTGTCTAGAGAAATATAAAATAATTAACCCCATAAAAATAATTTATTTATATTTTTATATAGAATAATTAATTACTAATAATGATGACATAAGAGTGATGAAAAAATTATTTTTTTAATAGAAATACCATAAAAATGGTTTTAATAATTTTTAAATACATATAATTTTAATTTATTAAAGAGATACACAATGTTTATAAATTAATATGACATTTTTTTAATATAATAAATGTCTTTTATTGATGTTATATTCTGTGTGGTTATTATTTAAACTCAAATAAATGAATAGTGTCAAAATTTCAACTATTGATATTTTAGGAAATAAACATTTTATTTAATTATTTCAAAATCATAAATTTGATCATGAATTAAAAATTTAAATTGTAAGTTAAAAAAATTCATAAAGTGTCCAATTGTGGAAAATTGACTCCGCATAAGTGAGTATTTATAACAAATTTATATTCATAATATTATTACCATAATTAAAATTAAATACATTAAATAAGGATAAATGGAAATGATCAGGTTTAAAATAAAATTAAAACATTTATAAATTTTATTGGATAAGATTATTAAGATCCATTCATGTCTTATATTCGAAATAAATCACATTGGTGTTGTTTAAAACTGAAAATAAAATTCTATTAAATAAATAGTTATTGTGTTTCGAAAGGTGCCCCTCACATTAGGTAGCAGTCCATCATATGGAGTCCTTTTGTGCAATCCAAAAAGAGATACCCGAAAAAGAGGTAATTGTTTTATCACCTCTTTCATATTTTATTTCATCTTCTACATCTTCTTACTATGTTATTTCTATATAAAATAACAAATATATAATCTTACATATACTAAAATATTATTATATTCATCCCACAACCATATTCATCATTTTCTCCCTCATAGGAAAATCAATATCACCTAGCGTGTGTACATAAGGCCTACAGTCTCAATGCAATTGTGTAATTTTTTATTCAACACTATTTTAATTTGATTTATATAATTATTATTCTAATTGATATAAATAATGAATAGAACATGATAATAATTATTTATAATTAATATACCATCAACATCTATATCATTTAACAATTAAGGGAATGATATAGTCGCTCGTGCGTATGTACGACATACCATATCCCCAATGTGTTGCGGGAAATTAGATGTGTTAACAATTAAAGAATAAATATAAAATATATAATATGTGTGTAAAATTGTAAATATGATCTTTATTTCATTCTTTTCATGAATAAAATTCATCCTATGCATAGAAATCATGACATGGACTACTAAAAATTAATGGAAAAACAAAGCAGTTAACAACCAAAATAGTAGTAATATTTAAATACTATTAACAAAATGATATAATAAGATCATATATGATATCATAAATATGGATATGGTTCTGTAATAATTTAATAACATTATTTAACCATTATAAATGAGGTTAACAAACCCTTGACTAATGAAATATACAAGGTAAGGGATAATTTTGAAATCTCATTATTATCCGAGATGGTTTATGCATAAATATTTATTGGGACGTATTTATTATCCATTCACATGTTTTCAAAAAGAATTTTTTTAAAGTTGTAGTTAATGGAATCATTTACAAAAACATCATTTGAAATGTAAAAAATATTTATTCTCTTAGATCATTCTCATTAATTTCCATGTCTTGGAAATGGTTTTAAGGATATATTTATATGGAAATGAATGTTTTAAAATGATAATTACTTTAAAAAAAGTCAAAATTGTATGAGACACTTTTATTTAAAAATATCTTTTAAATATATTCATTTATAAACTATTTGAATTTTAATGTTTTCAATGAAATAAAGGATAGTTCTCTCAATGCGATTTAATGAATTTATTATATTATTTACATATATGACAACATTAATTATTGGATTTTTATTCTTAATTATGTTTTATTTATTTTGATACTATCTTCAATATTATATTGAAGCATTTATGATTTTTTTGGTAGTGGATATTTGATTTTAATACCATTTATGGTTTATGGTTGAATTAAAAAACATTTCTTATAAGAGTTTTAATATGAATGTTTATGATATTTTTTTGCCTTATTATATGAGGAATGTATTAGACTTAGTAAGTGATGGGAAGGGCCCACTATAGCATGTCGAAGCATCAGTTTGTCTCATGAGACAATCTAGATATGTACTTGGCTAAGGTCTTTCACATTTATATTCAGATAAGGATTTCTTCGAGGCCTTAAACATATATTTTTATATGTCTTGGACGAGGCCTCGACGAAATGTTTCAGATGTTCATAATTATACCTTCTATCATTATGAGATTAGTTATTTTTGTTACATGTGATTATTCAACTAGTATATTATCCATATGAAACGTTAAATGTAATTATTTGATTTATTGTTTCTGTATTATTTTCTTATTTATGTTTAAAATTATTTTTATTCAGTTTTTTAACTACCTTAAATTTATGGGAAATTTATTATATAATCATCTATAATATTTAATCATTATAAGCATCTATGTTCACCCATTTCATATGTTTTCTTTTCCTAAGATGATCGGAAGAGTTTTACAATTGATATGAAGGGTTAAGATTGAAGAAAACTAGTGTTATCAATGATGGTACTATGTTTCATTTTATGTTTTGAATTATAATAAATGGGTCAAGTATGAAATCTATTTTCCAAGACTACTAAATGAATCTAAGATAGGGACTTGATTCCTTGTAATGATTCCAATGTATTATAATAATGCACTATCTCTGAGATTTTGTGGTCGGGGCATTACACAGTTTGCGGTGATGGGGTGTCCAGTTTTTTGATATTCTCTTTACAGGGGTTTGTGGGGTATTCTTGAGGGAGATATCTTTTGCTACACATTGAGGATGTTATATTGGTCTCATTGTACCTTTTTTGTTGTATCCAATTTGTTATATAAAAAATTAAAACATAGAATCTGTAAATTTTTGTTCCTTGTTTGGATTTGATTATTTTTTATTGTGAGGATTTATTAAATTGGTTAAATACACTTATTAAAATTGTTCAAATCATTAATATATCATATTATTGATACCCATACACTAGTTTCCGTCCTTTGGGGATCAAGAACTCAATTTCGGAAAAACCACAGACCGGGTCGATTGTGAGTATTGATGAAAATCTGGCATGATTTGTGAAAAAATGGAACCATATCAATGTTACACTCTTTTTTGTTCATGTTATTTAGAGAAAAGTACTGGTAGTCCAAATTTAGTATTTTCATGACATGATAATATTATTGTGATTGCGGTGCATGGCTATCAAACATCATGAATAGACTATATTATCAATGAGAAGATATTTTTTGTTTTTTCTCATTGGTTCTTATATATTGTTTTTTTTGGGAAATGAAAATAGAGTTGGGTAACAGTCTATGTGATCTCTTAGTTATTAGAAAGTCATGTTGAGATTGCAATATGGCCCTAGAATACTCTATATTGTTGTGGTGTACCTGGAATATATCCACCGACAATATATCATATTCACCCACCAGAATTAGTTTTACATTGTATGTCATTTCATAACTTTTTGAGTTATGATTTTTTATTCATTACCCTTATTTTGAAATTCTGAAAATCAATAATTTCCAATGGAAATTATTTTTTTCTTTTGAATAAGGAGAATTAATCATAGGAATAATATTGGATGAAGCTTAAGAAAATTATATTCTTATGAATTGATTCTTGAATGAATGGGGGTCTAGTTCTACGTTAATTTAATTTTTAAAATAGAAACTTTTGGTTTATGGAAAATAATTGTTTGGAAAGAATGAGATGTTTTCATGACGGGTTGTGGAAATTTTTTTCCAATGGAAATTTTTATATAGTGGAAATATTTTTTGAAATGGTATGATATCTTTAGGAATAATATCTAATGTTTGAAAACGGTTTTTGATTTTGGAATTAGTTATCTCTCAATATGTATTTTTAAATGTTGAAATATGATGATGGATTGATTAGTTTAATGTGTGCGTCGAATGTTTGGTCTTCCAAAATGGGGAATTTTTTTTCCCTTTAGCATTTCCAAAAGTGACCACATGAAAAGGTAATGTGTTGAAAGGTGGATTACTGAATTGGTTGGCATGATAATATTTATTTTTGAGACTCTATGGAATACCATTGGATAATGTGAAACCCACCAATAATATTTTATTTTTATAGGTTTTTTAGGAGATAATTTGGTGTTTTGAGTTTGAAAAATATTATTATTCAAAAGTTGTTTCAAGTATGTGTCATTGTTGATTGGGTAATTTTGAGATAATGGTTTGTTTGTTGTTTTGAGGAATTCATTTTTAAGTCTTTTATTTGGTTCCCTCTTCGTTGTTTGGAGTTTGTGGTTATTTTTGGCAGATAGATTATCCTTCATTGAGTGTCTCATCTTTTTTTATGTTTTTCCCACAAAATGTTTTGATGGGTATATGATGTTTGGAGAACATGAGGTTTAATAGATATAGACCATCCATTTGATCAATCAATATAATTCCGTCTTGAGTGTCAGATATTGAATCTTCATGTGTATTATAGGTGAGAGGGTCCTCTCGAATCATAGAAGTGGATGTGGGAACATTAATGGTTCATGATTTTCCTTGAGTTTTCTGAGTCATTAAGGGAATAGTTTTCTTCTATCAGCCTTAATAGTCCTATTAAGAAGCGGTGAAGAGATATTCTAGTAATGGGATGTTGACTTCGGTTGTTGGTGTGGGATACAAATTTTAAACGTCCCTTATATATATTCCATCCTCTTTTTAGTATGGAATCCAACTATGACATCAACGCAGAAAGTCTGTTTTTCAGATGTTTATAGAGTGTTTATAGAAATAATTTGATGGTTGTGGGTGAGATTCAAAGTCCCTTTATTTTTAATTCCTATTTTTTGGTAATGTTCAAGCTTAGAGGCATTTTTTAGTGTTCGTTATCTTCTAAATGAAAATGTGGATTTTGTGGAATATTTTGAGAAATTCATTTTAACATAAGCTTGTCCATATTGTTGGAATTCCAAATATCTCCATTTAAAATGGGTGTATCATTCATGTGTTCTTATTTCTGAAGTTTCTCTAATATGGTGAATAGGGGATGATTCGTGTGCATCTTATAAGCCTCTATCTGGGTGGTAGTTTCATGTTGTTGTGATGTAAGTTCAATAACATGTGGTGCTCCCAAGGGGTGTTCCTAGAGTGATGTGTGGTGGCTAATGAAAAATAAGAAATTTTTTGTGTAAGATATATTCAATGCCTCAAAATGAGTCATGAGATACTTCAAACGTCATATCTCCATCCATAGACTGTAGATTGAAGCTAGCAGACGGTCTGGAGTCGTGTGGGCTATAAGGGTTCGTAGTCCACATTAGTCTTCTATTTTATATGGGGACATGTCATGATTCTCTATTGTAATGACTTTCTATAATAATGGTCATATTTTTTTTAATGTTGTGTGAATGTCTCATTATTCATTGCATCCTATATGGATGGAAGAGATCTTCATTTTCTATAAAGTGTCGTGGGTGTATTGTTTTCTTGAACTCATGTGGTTGTGACATTTAGGATATGAATCCGTGTTTGATTGTCCTTGTGTGCTCATCCATATAAATCATTTACATTTTTGGTCTATGTGGGATATTCTTCAGTTGTCCCATGTCATATTCCGACTATTGGCCTTACCAAAATTTCGTGAGGGGTAAATTGGTGGTCATACATTTCTAATAGTTGGTTTCCATTTAGGCCCCACTGTGATGATAATCAAATGTCTTTTTTAGTGTTATTAGGATAGTGTTTAGTATAATTTAGAGCTATCTAATTCTTAATACCTTCCACGAGTAAACATTTGGGTTGGAGTGCACCCATCAATTGTTTTGATGTGAGTTTATAAATGTATTCATCAAAATGTGGTTTGAATTCAATTTCTAGTTTTAGGCTATTGGTATGAGTATTTATTGGTCATTTATAATGTCTTAATTGATTTAATGGTTGGATCATTTGTGGTGAGAGTTCATTTTCTCTTGATCGATCAACTAGAGGTGTTTCAGCTTTTGGGGGCAAACAAAATATGCTAGAGAGACCATTATGGCCACCCGAATTAAAACTTATAAAACACTATAAAATGATATTTTGTTCTTCTTATCATCAAATTTGATGTTTTTTGGTAACCTCATTGATATCTAGAGGACAATTATTATAATTTGGATCAATCTTTATTGTTGATTTCTGGGGTCGGATGCATTATGGTGGGGAGATTTTTTACACGTGGTTTTTTTAGTTTTGTTTCTGGACACAATTTTTCTATTGTTTTAGATTTTCCTTTTGAGTACCATGTTTGATGGATATGATATTTTGAGGTAATAATAATTTTAAATACTGTTATCGATTTTCTTCTTTGGTTCTCTTTGATTTTTTGGAGGAAAATTGGAAATTAGGGTTAAACATCTTCTGGACATGGTTTGCGCTTGGTCAGTTGAAACTGTGCACCTTGGCCCAGGTAACCATGTGGCATGTTAGCGTTTTAGGGTAGAAGATACCACATAGATTCCAAATAATTCATCAAGCTATTCAGACTAACCTTGATTTATGTGCCTCCTAGGAAAATAGTGGCTCACGGGTGCCACATAGTTTTGTTATCCCTATGAAAGCTCCAAGTAATTAAAAATTTTAAAATCTCCTTTCTGGGAATTTGAGATTTAACCCAAATCCCTCGCCCACTCGACCTCTATGGGTCTTCCAGCCATGTGAAACTCCTCCAAGATCTCCTAGGCTCTTTGATCACATCTCTTTTGGAATATTTGACCCATATTCATCAAGTAATCTATTTGTATGTGGTTATTCCTCTTGTTTGTCCTTATTTTCAAGTGTTAATTCTCTTCTACATGGGGTTTTTGAATGTTTAGGGGGTTTTATGGTAAATTTTGGGTTAAATTTAAATTATTGGGAATTTATACTGATTTTTGAAGTTGGATATTTACTTGCTAAGGTCATCTGGTGGTGTAGTTGTTGTTTCACACCAATTTATGGATGTTTTTACACATGTGGATGGTGAATATGTGCTCTAAAATTTCAGGATGACATGATATGATTTCTTGGTTAATTTTTACATGCTCTATATTTTATTTATGCGGTTTAAAATGTGTTATGGATGTGTTTTTAAAGATTATGTTATCTAAATGGAATTTTAAAAAGTAAAATGTCCATGTTTTTGTGTGTTCCTTATTATGGTGCATCGTGGAAGTGGATCAGGGGTTGTTTGAATGGTGTGAGTGAATATTTCAAAGGAAATTGAAGTGAAAATGAATTTGGACGTGAGTTATTCAAAAGAAAAGAAATTCTTATTTTATGATGGATTCGTTGTTTTGAAGTAATAACAAGACTTGTAAAGTTTATAATATTTTGAAGCATGTTGTAAAGTAAAATTGATTTATTTGTTATTTTGAAAGGGGATTTGACCAAGAAAATGGATAAATTTACTCCTTATATTCCTTCTAATGTTGTGAAATGAGTATCATGTAAACTGATAGTAGTTTGAATGTGTTTTTAAATTGTTTTTCCATGTGTAAAACGAAATGGTGTTTTATATTAAAATTGATGGTTTTTTCATGGTGATATGTGAAATAATATATGTATTCATTATTTTTGGAAATTATTTGTGATAGTGGTGATATGTGTAACATGTGAACAATATTTTGAGAAAAAGGGAATCTCATTTGTCTAGGTGGGAGGACTAGATCTAGTACTCTAGTGATTTAGATGCAGGTTTTCCCGGTTTAACATATCCTGAGTGATTCTTGCGACACTAACTAAACTATGATTTTTTTGAGACCACAAGGCCCTTGAGGTGTCCCCTTCTAGTGGTAAATGAACATGAAATCAGTTATTGTGGTTACAATACCACCATTTAATGTGGTAAGAGGCTACAATGTCCCACTTGAGATAGATTACTCATAGGGATTTTCTTATAGTTCTCCATTGAGACATTTGTGATACGGTGACCTATGTCAGCATAAGGTGGACGTTGAGTGAATTTTATTTCAAGTAAATTTTATTTCAGTGGAATTTTTATGGAAATGATACCTGTAAAAGTATAATTATAGATGTATTTCTTTGATGATATTGTTTTTCTTGATTGGATTCAATTGAATGTGGTTTACTATAAAAAATCATTCAATTTTTTCAATAGATTTTATATAAATGGGCATTTGAAATTGTGTTTTAATGTTATAGTATAGAATTTGACTTTAGTTTGAATGCTACTAGGATTTGGATCGCACCAACAAACAAATCGTGGTGTATGTAGACATTGTTTATATGAATCATGCAAAAAATGGTGTGTGGTGATGGGGGATCCAGTTTTGAGAGATTATCCTTTTTATAGTTATTGCAGGTGGTTTCTTGTGGGTGATGTCCCTCATAACATATGGAGGTCAATGGTGTTGGAAAATCTATCACTTCCTATTACATTTTAGGATCAATTAAGATTTCCTCATCTGATAAAGTAATTCAAATAAAAGAAACTTCTTTAATCTGGAAATACCAACTAGAAAATCTTCCATATAACACATTCTTTAAGTGTGTCTCAGGAATGGTACAAATATGATTATCAAGGTACTCATTAAAATTAAATTACACAATAATTCCAAAAATTAATAATATAATAATATCATTTATATATTCCTTAAATTCATGTTTATTATACCTAGAAAAATAAAGGGCACATTGTTCAATCCATATGAAATTACTATAAGTTTATAATATCCATACCTTACTCAAAATGATATCTTCTAGATTTCTTCCATCATTACTCCCAATTTATGATACCTTGAACATTTTTTAATCATTGAGAGTTACAGAAAATCATGAATTTTTTCAAATAAGTCATCATTGTATTGTATAGAAAAATTCAATGTCATAAAGCCTTGATTATGAATTACCAAGGTATAAAAACATGGATTCTTTATTTATTATATCAAAAATAGTAATTTATCTCCATTTAGAATCCTGTTGTAGAAAAAATCTTCTATTACACCACTCCTATATTAGTTTCTTCAACTCAACTAATTTTATAGTGGACAATCTATATAGAGTCTATGATAATTTTCATGAACCAATGATTAAACCAATATAAAATACTACATCAATCACTAATGGATGATGATGTTACTCTTTAGTAAATAAATCAATTTACTCATTTAAAATAGAAATATGCTAAATTATAATATCACAATATTAATCCACAATTTTTTCTCTACTTTCCAAGAATCTCATTTATAATGGATTCCCAGGGTGATTATATACAAGACATAAATGATGAAGTCTCTACTATAATTAAAAGGAATTCCACATCTTCATCACGAATAATAGTTTCATTCTATAAGAAATAAATATTCCAATTTTATTTAAAAATAAATCTATATCATGTTTTATATCAAATTATACCATTGGTAGAATAATAACTCCCATATATATATAATGATTATGTGTCATACTAGGGAATTTTCGACACATATTTTTTTTCATTTAAACATCATATATGACAATTAATTGAATACAACCTTCTTATAGTGAAATGGAAAATCAATTGTTTTTATAAAATAATGAAGAAATAAATTTGTGTGAAGATACATAATAAAATAAACAATTCTCTAAATATGATTCTATTATTAATGTGCACTTCAGAAACTCATTGGAAACATTTACCTCAGATTCATTTGTCACATAGGATTTCCCTTCTCCAATTATCCTCTTCAATGATATATTCACCAGAAATATAAGACATTGTATTGTATAAATAATTATTTCATTTAAGATAAATAACTGGATATATGTGTTTTCATTATTCCATTTGTATTATTTCATATGATCACTTTGATCTCTCTACTTATAACAATCTCCCATTCCCTTCATTAATTTCTTTTAATTATTTTTCCATTGTTTTTACTAGATAATATATTATTCATTCTATTATTCAATTATGAATCATTATTTTCATGGTGCTTTATAGACCTTTTATTTTCATGATTTTCATTTATCATATAGGATCTTATAAATTATTTCTTTATTTTTTAAACACAGATATGTAACATCATTTGATTAACATTTTAGAGAGACCAACAACATTTAGAGACTTGAGTTAATACCCTCAGTGATGTATTGAATTATGTAATCTATAATGTGTATTCAATCAGGATCATACCTATATGTAAATGTAGTGGTAGACTAATACAAAATAAGATAGTCTTTTTCCACATAAATTAAGCAAAACAACATATAACTCATTTCATGTCATTTCCAAGGATGCTAATATTATTCAATTAATTTTTCTTATATATGTTCATCTTCCTCTTCCACTAAACTATTCTGGATCAGTGACAACCATTGATTAGAGTCATATTTGATATAATATGTTGAATGGTTTATATTTTCGTTATTGTTTGATCACAAATCCATAAATATGTTTACAATGGAATTATCCAATTTCTTAGAATCTATAGAATTATAATTCCCATTAAATTTTATAGTCTTATGTCGCATGAAATAATCAATCGTAAGAGAATAAGACATTCAAAAAATAGGGTTCTCCATTTATGGATAGTTATTTCTAAAAACATGAGGAATATTATATAAATTTATCATAATCATATCATTTCCATTGTTGTTTATATAGGATAACTCTATAGGAAAATTAGTTCTTTTTTGTATATATTTGCATCATTATTCATTGGTACATTTCTAAAAAATATATGGTTGAACTGATGCTGCTCTTTTCTAGATATAATGTAGGGTTTGTTTTTTTAATATCAATCCACATTTGGTTTGAAAAGGTGTTTGAAAGGAATGGTATATTATAGTAACTGATGAACTATTTGTTTAAGTTGGTGCAATTTCATTGTGTTAACCAAATTTTTGGGCCTCAAATTCAGGTGTTTGGTTTTATTTATGGTAATATTTTAAATGTTGGAGTGGATAGTACGTGGACCATGGATCATGTCTCATGGATTGCATGTACAGTTCATTGGAATGGTTCACGGAATGATAATGCCATGCAGTTCATGTAGGAGGAATGGTTTATAGAACGAAGGATTTTCGCAAGAAGGCATGTTGTTCATGGAAGGATAATTGTTCATGAGAAGGAATTTCATTCACGATAATGAAATTTTCATTCTAAAGGATGTGAAATAAAACGTGGTACATGGACCGCGTATGGTAGAAGAATACTTGGGAGCATGGAATGTGGTGATGAATTAAAAAATATTGGTTTAGGGGATTAAGTTGATATTTTTTCTTATATTAGGATCACTAATCACTTCATTTGGGTGTGATATTGAGATTAAAAATATGAGACAAATTAAAAGAATTCTTGATTTTGTTAGAAGGAAAATAACCCTAAAAATACATTCATTAGAAATCTGAAATAAATATGGTGAAGTCCAGAACAGTTCACAAAAGACTGTTTGTGGAATCCAGTTCTCGGAAGACAGTTTTCAAAGGTGGACTTAGTCTGCAGAGAATAAGTAGTACACAAACAAAGTTTTCAATGGAAGTATGTGGTTATAGTTTGTGGTTGATGTACACAAATAACTCACAATACAAGTCTTATTGTGATACGTGAAAGAATAATTCCAGTTTGTGGAGGATAAGTATACAAATTAAGATTATGTGGAAAAGTATATTATATCTTTTGGGGAAAACATGACTGCAACGAATCATCTATTTATATTTGAGGATGCATGATTTAATGTAAACCCATTTAACCTATCATCATGTTGAAAAAATAATTTTAGATTCTTCCTTACATAGTGAGTAAGTGGGAGTCAACAGATGTGATCTGAGTGATGCATTTCCCTATCCTTGAAACCATGTAAACGCAGTATTCCTATTGTAGAGTGATTGTGCTAAACATTGGTAATCAAAAACTTGTGAAAATTAGTGGTATTTTTTATGACCAAAAACCTATCATCATATGCTCCATAGATTAGAACTTAGTGGCGAACCATGTAACATTGTTCTGTGGTCATTCTGTGTGTGAATGTTATCAACTACTACAACTCACCAATAGTCAGCTTTAATAAGTTCTTACCAATGTGGGAACAATATCCATTACATAAAAAATGGGCACTCTGATTCACCCCTCCCCACCCAAGGTGTTTTGAGTCCCTTCATGTACTATAATGGATCAGGTAATAAAATTATTAAATTTCAATCCTAATGAATACATTTAAATATGGTGTATCACATAGAATAAATAAAACATTTATGCATTTTTAATGTAACATTATTAATCATGGTGTAACGCCCTGACCCCAGTTACCTAGAGTTAGTGCATTATTTTAATACATTGGCATGCATATAATGAATCAAGTCTTGATAGACCGATCAGTTTAGTAGTCTTGGATAATAGATTACATACATGGATGTCACATTACACTTTCTAACATACAAAAAAAAATAATCCTTTGAGAATGTCATTACTTCCTTAGCTTAACCCTATATCTCAAATATAAAACACTTCTTAGGATCATGGTAAAATAAAACATAAGAATGGGGTGAGCTCAGATGCTAAGTAAGGGTAAATAATTTAGAATAAGCTATAAACTTTATGGAAAGATGTGTAATAAAAACAACAGAATTTTTAAACATAATCTTGAACATAATATTGAAAAAATAAATCAAACATCACCATATAAACAAGCACATGTATATTCTACTAGTTGAATAATCATATGCAATAACTAATTTCATAATGGGGGAATTCCAAACACCGGACATCATTACCATATAGTAAAGTCCTTGTTCCAAGACTAAAAATAAAATATTTTCATATATTACATACCTATTAGTAATATATATTTTTACAATTGTCGATGAATGGTGAATGTGGAAATGAATCTCATCGTGTTGTGGGGACGGTATTCTGTGCGTATGCATGAGTGACAATATCATTTCCTTAAAGGTGTGGAATTTAATGGTATATTAATTTTACCAAGACATTATCATGTTATTTTCATTATTTATATACATTTTACTCATTATTATATCCATCCAAATAACATTGTGTTGAATAACAAATTACACAACGACATGGAGACGGTATGCCATACGTTCGCATGCATGGTGACATTATCATTCATATGATGGATATAATAATGAATATAGTTTCACCATATTTAAAATAACATCATAGTATTTAGAAGATGCTGGTGTTATCTTTTGATAATTGAAACAAAAAAAAGAGTAAGTGGAATAATAAGAGAAAATGGAAGAGGGTGGTAAAATCATTACTTCTTCTTCGAGTTCTTCATTTTGATTTGATCAAAAGGGATCCATCAGTTGGATTTCTGATAAAATGAAGTCCTCTAAGAGGAAGGGAGTAAAGTTGAGAGAGAATTTGTGTAGGGGTTGGCTGAGCCAAATGGCATTGGAGATGTGAATTTGAGAGAAGAGGAAGTTCCCTTTTATAAGAGGGGTGAAGGGAACCATAGGAAAAGATTGGAATATTATTTTATAATAAAATATTTTTCAGTTTCTAATGGATCAATAATGAATTATTTAAAATCTAAGGTGGGTATGGGTAGAAAACCACTCAAATAATTGATTTTAGACGTGTTTGGGTCGCTATATTAAAATTATCATTTAGGTTTAACTCTTAGTTAAATAATTTGACATTTACTATGTATCATTGTATTTTTATATTATATGTTTACTAAACTTACTATATAATTCCAAGAAAACCTCAAGTGGTTCATTAATGATACACCTATCATTAAATAATTATTTTTACTGAACCATATATTTTTATCAATAGAATATCAATTAATAATATACTATTCGTTTTAAAAACTCTTGTATGTCAATTTTGACAATATTTGGTATTATGTTTTTGATAAATTTATAACAGAATTATTACTTCTAAAAAATGATCTAACAAACCCTAAAATGTCATATTAACCACTAAATTAGTGTAATTCATAAAAAGTATCAAATTACATTTATTTGGATATTTATAATATCAATTTTTTAATATTTATTTAATTATGTTATTACTGCATCATTATTGTATCATAAATAAATTAAATTATTTAATGTATAAAAATATAAATAAACTACCACTATTTAGGAAATATTTTTATATTTCTGATGAATATTTATAGTTTAGTTTATCTAATGTGTAACCCTATGTTAAATTTTTTTTATTAAACTTTGATTTTAACACTTTTATGTATTCTTTAAATAAAATAATAATAAATGTTCTAATCTAATCCATGTGGACCTAAAGTATCATATTTTATTCCTAAGGTTGTTTTTGGTCGAATTACACATATACAATAGAATAATAACATGTGTTAGAGTAATAATAATATCATCTTTACCCTTAATTACCCTATTTACTTTTAACCGTGGTAAATAAAAGTAAAAAGTTACTATTCACAAAAAAAATTTCATCTTAATCAACCATATTTTACTTAAATATATCAACTGTGTCTCTCATAATTTTGAAATTCAACTCACAAAAGCGGTAAAATTACGTTCTATGTAAATCTTCAAATGCTCCTAGGATGTGGGTAGAAGACGATAAAATGTTAAATAAAATTTTTATATAACTAAAATTATTATAAACTGAATCCAATGAATTAAATTGAAAATATATAGGTATTATGTATAAATTTTGACCTAAAATAAATTTAAATAAAATAAATAAATATTTAACTAAAAAGTAGGGTTTAACCAATAACTTAGTGTTTTCACTTTTCATAAAAATTTGAATGTTTTCAGAAAAATACCAAAATTTTACCCCAGGATAATTTCAATATTCTAAACCCAAAACTGAATCCTATTTTACCAAATTAAAAATATAGAAGTTTCATTTATTAATTTAAAATTTATTCCTATTTTCAAAACCAAAAGGCATATTTTTTAGAAATAAAAACTATCAAAAGATTAAAACTTATTTATGTCCAATTTCAATGTGAAGTTACATACAACAACAATAATTGGATTAAATGGTAAATATATAATCTATTTATACATCCAAACCACTAAAATTTATAATTTAACTCTATAAATTATCTTGAATAAACAAGTTGTTTTCAGTTAGAATATAGTATTTTTCACTATTCACCCAAATATTAATGTTATCATTAAAACACCAAAAAAATTATTGAAACTAAATTATTTTGTACCGATTATAACAAAGAACATTATTTTTTCAAATTAAATATATAATAGTTTCAAATAATATATTTAACCAAGGTTCACCATTAAAAGGCGGTAAAAGTGCATTTTTTTTAAAAATACTTCTTTTATCTCAAAAAAATGAATTAGATCTTACATTATTTCTAAGAAACTCATAATATGGATTCTAAAATTATAAAGATTATATAAAGTTCAAAAATCAGTTAATAATATTCATAACCACTTTTGAACGGTTTTTTTAGTAAGTCATGGTGCGCTTGAACTCGGTGTTGCGTGTAGTGCCAGTTTTTGAATTACTTTCAAGAAATAACATACAATGAAATCTTTGGGTGTTACATTATTCCCTACTTCATTTAATTGCATCCTCGAAATTTGAAATTGTTATTCCAAAATAAAAGGTTGGAAATAGAAAATACCATTGTGGAAAAATAGACATCAGTAATTGGGTCAATAAAATTTAGTCTTAATAAGAAGAAAAAGGGAAATTAAAGGGTCACCACCAAATTATGATCTCTATTAGGAGAACATTGGTGGAATATAGAGACATATAATTGGGGGAAAATGTAAATATTTATAGGGTGTGATTGAGGTCATCAATCGCAAAAAATTATAGAATTGAGGGCCTCAAATCCATCAATCTATGATGATTTAAAATATCATCGGTTCAACAAAAAATAAGGTATTTTGATAACACATTTTTAGTTTTAAGATCCCTTAACTAATGTTTATGAATTAATTTCTTCATAGAATAAGAGAAGAAAAAAAATACCTGAAAAGTGGGGTTTCATTCATTAACTAATTCCTACCACAAATTCATCTTTCACTCAAATTGATAATAGTAAACAAAAAAATAGTTTTATTTATCCTATTCATATAGGTTTCCAAAAAAATGAATTTATAATTCATCTACAAGACCTTTTAAAAAAAACTACGTTATTCAATCGCAGACATCATGTGGACTAGTGGTAGGTGATAAACCCTTTTTCAACCTTTAGATGCAGGTTCATGTCTTGCAGCCTTGTTGGACGTGACAGATTGCCTTCCAACCTTCGGGTTGTCATTTTTATGGAAATCAAAAAATAATATCAAACTATACTTATCCAAAATACTTCTGTCCAAGATCACATTCCAAAATTTATAGGGAAGGTAAACACAATGAGGATACTTTTTTCTACATAACAACATGTGAACACCTTCATCATTTATTCTTTTAAAAAACTGCAACATCCTGAATTTAAAAATAGCATTATTGATAACATTCATCCTCCCTTATTCCATTATATAATACTGAATAGATTTCTTATATAGAATTTTTTTAATATTCCATCAAAAATAAAAAAACTATTAATAAGTTCCATGGAAGTCAAAAATATCTAATATAATTTATCCAAATCAACCATATCTTATTCCAAAATCCCTACCTCATTATCAAGACCATATTCAGGATTACCATTCTTTAAACCATGTATTTTCTTAAAATCATGGATTACTATTATGTCACATTTCTTAGAACAATATAATATCAAACCCTCAATAAAATATTACTGCAGTAAAATCCTTTTTATCTCCATAATCCATATAACAAATATACTATTGATACTACACTCAAATGAAACAATTCTATAATAAAAACACAATAACTCTATTATTTTTACTTCTTCTGAGGTAGTATAATAACATGATTATTATCCGATAGCTTCATTTTTGGTATACTCTGATGACTGGGACATTGTATTGTGTAGTGTCTCCATGCCTTGAAGATGAAGTATTTTAAATTTGAAACCTTTTTCTTACCATTGCAGTAACATTATTTGTTTCCTTTTTCACTACACATATAAAAAACTCTCATTCCCTTCAAGTATTTACCATGGTGATTATTTCCACATTTATCACATATGGGAAAATCCTTCTTTCCCCTCTTCCCTTTATCCATATTTTTCACTTCCATCCTTTTCTTCTCTTTCTTCCCTTCAAATCCATATGACTTAGAGAATTCATTACTTATCTTATTAACACAATATAATATTTCACAATATTTTTAGAATACATGGGATACTATTTCCCTTCTTAATTTTGTCTTAATACCATGAATGATATGATCCTTATTACTCTTTTGATCATACGTATTGATGGAGTTCACTTTCTTTCTACTGGGGTCCATTTCTATACAATGGAATACACTAGCTCAGTTTATGAATTTCAATGATTAATTCCAAACATGTAAAATAACTAATGTAAATTTAACAGTTTATGGATATAATCTATAATCATACAAATATTTTCTTTGAGAAGGTATATACTCATAAATCATTCATAAGGATTTGTATAGAATATGAGAATTTTCCTAAGTATATCCCCCAGGAGTGTTGTAACCAAGATTGCAACAAGGCCCATTTTAATTCACCAGTTCCCGTTTGATTCTATCTCAATGTAGTGTTTTCGGGTTTTATCCCTAGGTACATCGGTTCAAGAGCCACCTCTACCTGCTTGTATCCAAACAAGTATGTATTTTCTTGGAAAACTCACAAAATCCCTACATTACCAAAATTTTAGGATGTTATTATATACTAATCCTCAAATTATATCTTATGGTAATGTTCAATAATAATATTTTATCTAAATCTATTTTCCAAGGTTATTGATAAACATCCTATGATACCAACAGTAACACCCTTATCCCATTACCCAGAGTCGGTGCATTATTTTAATACATAGGCATGATTACATGGAATCAAGTCAAGAAAGACTGATCAATTTAGCCGTCTTGGAAAATAGATTACAAACATGGATGTTACATTACACATTATAACATATAATACCAAAAAATCCTTTGAGAATTTTATTTCCCCCTTTGCTTAACCCTGCATCTTAAATAAAAAACTCTTCTTGGGATCCTAGGAAAATAAAACATAAGAAATGGGAGATCTCAGATGCTTAGTAAGGGAAAATAATTTATCGGAAGCTATTTATTGTTATGGACTGATGTGTACTAAAAACAACATCATTTTTAAACATAATGTTGAACATAATATGGAAAAATAAATCATACATCACCATATAAACAAGCACATTGATATTCTACTAGTCAAATAATCACATGTAATAACTAATTTCATAATGAAGGAATGCCTAATGCCGGAAATCATTACCACATAGTCAAGGCCATGTTTGAAGACTACAAATAAATTTTTTGACATATATTACATACTTATTAGTAATATATATTTTTATAATCGTCGATGAATGGTGAATGTGGAAATGAATCCCATCGCATTGTGGAGACTGTAATCCGTACGTACGAACGAGCAGCACTATCATTTCCTTAATGTTGTATAATTGGATGGTATATTAATTTTACAGAGTAATTATTATGTTATTTTGATTATTTATAAACATATTACTCATCATTATATCCATCCAAATAACATTGTGATGAATAAAAAATTAATCCATGACGTGGAGACGGTAAGCCGTACATACACAAGCATGGTGACATTATCATTCATAAGACACATAAAATAATGAATATATTTGTTCCATATTTATAATAACATCACATTATATACAATATTATGTATTTATTATTTTATAATGGAAACAACAATGAAAGAGTATGTGGAATAATAAGAGAACAAGGAAGAAGGTGGTAAAATTGTTACCTCTTCTTCGGGGTTCTTCCTTTTTATTTGATCAAAAAGGATCCTTCGGTGGGTTTTTAGATAATGTAAATCCTATATGATGAATATAAGACAGTTGGAAGGGTATTTGGGGAGGGGTTGGCTAATCCCAATGGCTTTGGAGGTGTTAATTTGAGAGAAGGGGAAGTTCCATTTTATAAGAGGGGTGAGGGGTACCTTAGTAAAGGATTGAAATATTATTTTATAATAAAATCAATTTTGGTTTCTAATGGCTCCAAAAAGAATTATTTAGAGGAAAAGGTGGGTATGGGTCGAAAAACACTTAAAAACTAAATTCTTACAGGTTTGGGAAACTATATTAACTTTATCATATAGGTTTAACTCTTAGATTAATAGTTTGACATTTACCATGTTTCATTGTATTTATATATTATATGGTTAATAAACATACTATATACTTCCAAGAGAACCAAAATTGGTTCATTAATGATACACGTATCATTATACAAGTATTTTGGCCGTACCATATAATTTTTAGGAAAAGAATATCAATTAATAATATAATATTTTTTTTAAAACCCATTTATGTCAATTTTGACACTATTTGGAATTTTGTTTTTGATAAATTCCTAAAAGAATTATAACATAAAAAAATCATCTAACCAAACCTTACATGTCATATTAACCTAGAAAATTATTTTTATTCATAAAAAGTATCAAATACCAATTATTTGGATATTTATAATATCAAATATTTTAATATTTAATTAATTAGGGAATTATAGCAATATCATTGTGTAATAAATAAATTATATTATTTAATGTCTAAATAATATAAATAAAATATCATTATGTAGGAAATATTTTTATATTTTTAATTAATATTTATAGTTGAATTTATCTTATTTGTAACCCCATATTTAAAATGGCGTAGTTATTAATCATTGATTTTAACTCTTTTAACTCTTCTTTAAATAAAATAATAATAAATGTCCTAATCTAATCCAAATGGACCTAAAGCATAATCTTTTATTCGTAAGGTTTTTTTAGTAGTATTACACTTATACAATAGAATTATGACACATTTTAGGGTAATAATAATTTCATTTCTACCCGTAATTACCATATATACTTTTAACCGTGGTAAAAAAAGTAAAAAGTTACTATTCACAAAAAATTATTTTCATCTTATTGAACAACATTTTACATACTGAAATCAACTATGTCTCTTTAATATTTAAAAATCAACTTACAGATGTGGTAAAATTATGTTTTATATAAATTTGCAAATACTCCTAATATATGGGTAAAAGACGGTAAAAAGTTCAATAAAATTTGTATATATATAAAATTATAATAAACATACTCCAATGAATTACATTGAAGTTATATATTTATTATTTATCTATTTTGACATAAAATAATTTTAAATAAAATAAATAATTAATTAAATAAAAAGTCGGTTTTAATCAACAACTCGGTGTTTTTCACTATTTATAAAAATTTGAATGTTTTCAGAAAAATACCAAAATTTTACCCTAAGATAATTTGTATATTATAAATTAAAAAATGGAGTCCATTTTACTAAATTCAAAACATAAAAGTTACATTTCTTAATTTAATGTTGATTCCTGTTATCAAAACCAAAAAGCATATTTTTAAGAAATAATAACTATCAAAAGATTGACACTTATTTATGTCCAATTTCAAAGTGAAGTTACATGCAATGAAAATCATTGGATTAAATGGTAAAAATTTAATCTATTTATACATCCAAACCATTAAAATGTATAATTTAAATCTATAAATTAATTTGTTTAGAAATGTTGTTTTCAGTTAAAATATAGTATTTTTCACTATTCTATCAAATATGAAAGTTATCAGAAAAACAACAAAAAATTTATTGAAACTAAATTTTTATGTAATTTTTATAAAAAGGAAGTTTATTTTTTCAAATATAATATATAAACATTTCAAATATTAGATTTAACCAGGGTTCACAATTAAAAGGCAGTAAAAGTGCATTTTTTTGAAAAAAACTTCTTTTATCTGAAAAAATGAATTAGTTCTTACATAATTTTAAGAAACTCATAATATGAATTCTAAAATTATAAGGATTATATAAAGTTCAAAATTCTGTTAATACTATTCATAATGGCTTTTGAACGACTAGTTTGGTAAGTCGTGGTGCACTTGAACTCGGTGTTGCGTGTAGCACAAGTTATTGAATTATGTTGAAGAATAACGTACTATGAAAATTTGGGGTGTTAAATTATTCCCTCCTTCGTTAAATTTCATCTTCGAAATTTTATATTGTTCTTCGAAAATAAAAGGTTGGAAATAGGAAATAGATTTGTAGAAAAACCCATATTGGAAATTGGGTTAATATTATTTAATCTTAATAAGAGGAAAAGGGAAATTAAAGGGTCACCACAAAATTATTATCTCGATTAGGAGAAAATTGGTTGAAATTAGAGACACATAATTGGAGGAGAAACATAAATATTTATATGGAGTGATTGAGGTCATCAGTCACAAATAATTGTAGAATTGAGGTCCCCAAAGTCATCAATCTATGATGATTTAAAATATCATCAATTCAAGAAAACATAATGTATTTGGATAACACATTTTGAGTTTTAAGATCCCTAACCTAAAGTATAAGAATAAATTTATACATATAATAAAGAAAAAAAAATATTTTATAAGTAGAGTTCCATTCTTTAACTAATTTCTACCAAAAATTCATCTTTCACTCAAAACGTTAATAGAACTTAAAAAAATATTTTATTTATCATATTCATATAGTTTTCCAAAAAAATGAATTTATAATTCATCTAGTGGGACTTTAAAAAAAATATGTTATTCAATACAGGACATCACATTGGCTAGTGGTAGGTGATAAACCCTTTTTCACCCTTTAGTTGCGGGTTCAAGTCTCGCAGCCTTGCCGGTCGTGACGGGTTGCCGCCCAACCTCTAGGTTGTCCTTTTTATGGAAATACAAAAATAATATCAAACTAGACTTATCCAAATACTTCTATACAAGCTCACAGTCCAAAATTTATAAGGAAGGTAAACACAATGAAGATCCTTTTTTCCACACAATAACATGTGAACAGCTTCATCAGGTATTCTTTTAAAACACTATAACATCCTGAATTACAAGAAAATGTTATTGATTACATTCATGCTCCCTTATTCCTATATATAATACTGGATAGATTCATTTTATCCCAAAATTTTTAATATTTCACCAAGAATTAATAAAATATTAATCAGTTCCAAGGAAGTCAAGAATATCTAACATAATTTATCCAAATCCACCATCTCTTATTTAAAAATCACTACCTCATTATCAGGACCATATTTAGGAATACCTTTCCTTCAACCATGTATTTTCCATAATTCGTATATTACTACTAAGTCACATTTCTTATAGCCATATAATCTCAAACCCTTCATAAAATAGTATTGCAGTATAATCGTTATTTATATCCATAATCCATATAACCAGTATAATGTTGATACTACACTCAAATGAAATAATTATATAATAAAAACATAAGAACTCTTGTCATTCCTCTTCTTCTGAGGTAGAAATACAACTTTATTATTATCCAATAGCTTCATTTTCGTTATACTCTGATGACTGGGACATTGAATAGCATAGTGTCACAACGCCTTGTGGATAAGGAATTTTAAATTTGAAAACTTTTTCATACCCATACAATCACGTTCTTGGTGTCCTTTTTCTCCACACATATAAAAAATTTCCATTCCCTTCAAGAATTTACCAAGGTGATTATTTCCACATTTATCACATATGGGAAAATCCTTCATTCCCCACATCCCTTTATCCATTTTTCTCTCTTCCATCATTTTCTTCTCATTCTTCCCTTCAAATCCATAGGACTCAGAGAATTATTTACATATCTTATTTTCCCATGATAATATTTCTTCATATGTTTAGAATACAAGGGAGACTATTTCCATTCTTAATGTTGTCTTAATTCCTTGAACGATATGATCCTTCTTACTCTTTGGATCATATGTATTGCTGGAGTTCGCAACCTTCTAATGCGTGCCATTTCTATACAATGGAATACAATAGGTAAGTTTATGAATTGCAATGAGTAATTCCAAACTTGTAAAATACCTAAGGTAAATTGAACAGTTTATGGATATAATCCATGATCATAAAAGTATTTTCTTTGAGAAGGTATATACTTGTAAATACATCATAATGATTTGTATATAAAATGAGAATTATCCTAAGCATATCCCCTAGGAGTGTCGTAACCAAGATTGAACCAAGGCCCATTGTCATGCACCCATTCCCGTTCAAGTCTAGCTCAATTTGGTGTTTTCAGGTTTTATCCCTAGGTACATCTGTTCCAGAGCCTCCTCTACCAGCTCGTATCCAGATAGGTATGTATTTTCTTGGAAAACTCACAAAATACATGCATTACCATAATTTTTGGAAGTTATTATATACTAATCCTCAAATTCTATCTTACGGTAATGTGCTATAATCATATTTAATCTAAATCTATTTTGCAAGGTTATTTCTAATCTTCCTCTAATACCAACTGTAACGCCCCGACCCCATCTACACAGAGTCGGTGCAATATTTTAATACATTGCCTTGATTACATGGAATCAATTCCCGATAGACCGATCAGTTTAGAAATCTTGGAAAATATATTACATACATAGATGTTACATTAAAAATTATAACATACAACACCAAAAAATAATAATCTTTTGAGATTTTTATTTCTCCCTTAGTTTAACTCTCCATCTCAAACATAAAACACTTCTTGAGATCCTGGGAAAAAACATAAGAAAGGGGTGAGCTCAGATTCTTAGTAAGGAAAATAATTTAGTGGAAGCTATTAAGTTTTAAGGAAAGATGTGTAATAAAAACAACATCCTTTTTAAACAGAATCTTTAATGTAATATGGAAAAAATAAATCTAACATCACCATATAAAAAAGCACATGGATATTCTACTAGTCGGATAATCACATGTAATAACTAATTTCATAATGAAGGAATACCTAACACCGGAAATCATTACCACATAGTCAAGGCCTTGTGTGAAGACTAATTTTTTTTTCATATATTACATACTTTTTAGTAATATATATTTTTATAATCGTCGATGAATGGTGAATGTCGAAGTGAATATCATCACGTCGTAGAGATGGTAATCCGTACGTACGAAAGAGCGACATTACCTTTTCCATAAAGGTGAGGAATTGGATGGTATATTAATTTTACAGAGATATTACCATGTTATTTTCATTATTTATATACATATTACTCATCATTATATCCATCCAAATAACATTGTTTTGAATAAAAAATTACACCACGACGTGGAGACGGTAAGCCGTACATACACACACATGGTGATATTATCATTCATAATACGGATATAATAATGAATATAGTTTTGCCATAACTATAATAACATCACATTATATACAATATACTAGAGTTATTATTTTAGAATGTAAACAACAAAGAAAGAGTAAGTGGAAGAATAAGAGTACTTAGAAAAAGGTGGTGAAATCATTACCTCTTATTTGGGGTTCTTCCTTTTGATTTGATTAAAAAGGATCCTTCAGTTGGTTTTCAGAAAAAATAAAGTCCTCTAAAATTAAAATTGGACAATTGAGATGGTATTTGGGTAGGGTTTGGCTAAGACAATTGGTTTTGGATGTGTGAATTTGAGAGAAGGGGAAGTTCCCTTTTATATGAGGGGTGAGGGGCACCTTTGGAAAAGATTGATATATTATTTTATAATAAAATAATTTTTGGTTTTTAATGGAATCAAAACAAATTATTTAAAGGATAAGGTGGGTATGAGTCGAAAACCACTCAACCAATAGATTTTAGACAGGTTTTGGTATCTATATTAACTTTATCATTTAGGTTTAACTCTTAGTTAAATAGTTTGACATTTACCATGTCTCTTTGTATTTTTATATTATATGGTTAATAAACATACTATATACTTCCAAGAGAACCCCAAGTTTTTAATTGATCATACACATATCAATATATAAGAATTTTTTCTGAACCTTAGATTTTTAGGAATAATATATCAATTAATAATATAATATTTTTTTAAAAATTATCATTTATTTCAATTTTGACACTATTTGGAATTTTGTTTTTGATAAAGTCCTAACAGAATTATAACATAAAAATAAATTCATCTAACCAACCCTAACATGTCATAATAATCCTGAAAAGTAGTTTAATTCATAAAAAGTCTCAAATTGGAATTATTGGGATATTTATAATATGAATTATTTTGATATTTCATTAAATAGGTAATTACAACATTATCATTGTGTCATAAATAAATTAAATTATTGAATGTCTAAGAAATATAAATAAAATACCATTATGCATGAAATATTATTATATTTTTCATGAATATTTATATTCTAATTTATCTTATGTGTAACCCCATATTAAAAATGGTTTAGTTATTAAACATTGATTTTAACTCTTTTAACTCTTCTTTAAATAAAACAATCATAAATGTCCTAATCTAATCCAAGAGGACCTAAAGGTTAATATTTTAGTCCTAAGGTATTTTTTGGTCGTATTACACTTATTAAATATAATTATGACATGTGTTAGTGTAATAATAATATCTTTTTTACCCTTAATTACCCTATATACTTTTAACCGTTGTAAATAAAAGTAATAAGTTATTATTCACCAATAATTATTTTCATCTTATTGAACCACATTTTAGTTAATAATATCAACTGTTTCTCTCGGATTTTTGATATTCAACTCACAGAAGCGGTAAAATCATGTTTTATATAAATTTACAAATGCTCCTAGGATATGGGTAAAAGAGGGTAAAAAATTCAATAAAATTTTTATTTATCTAAAATTATTATAAATTAATTCCAATGAATTACATTGAAGTTATATAGTTATTATGTATCTATTTTGACCAAAAATAAATTTAAATAAAATAAATAATTATTTAATTTAAAAGCCGGTTTTAACTAATAACTTAGTGTTTTCACTATTCATCAAAAATTGAATGTTTACAGAAAAATACCAAAATTTCATACTAAGTTAATTTTGATAAATTAAACTAAAAAATGAAGTCGATTTTACCAAATTCAAAACATATAAATTTAATTTATTAATTTAAAATTGATTTCCATTGTCAAAACCAAAAGGTATGTTTTTAAGAAATAATAACTATCAAAAGATTGACACTTGTTTATGTTCAATTTCAAAGTAAAATTACGTGTAATGTAAATCATTGGATTACATCATAAAAATATAATCTATTTATACTTCCAAACCATTAAAATTTTTAATCTAAAATTATAAATTATTTTGATTAATAATTTTTTTTATTTAAAATATAGTATTTTTCATGATTCACCAAAATATAAAAGTTATCAGAAAAACACAAAATATTTATTAAAACTAAATTCTTATATCCCAATTCTAGAAAAGAATTTTATTTTTTCAAATTATATATATAAAAGTTTCAAATGTTTTATTAAACCAGGTTTCACCATTAAAAGGTAGTAAAATTGATTTTTTTAAAAATACTTATTTTATCTGAAATAAATGAATTAGTTCTTACAATATGTCTATGAAACTCATAATATGGATTCTAAAATTATAATTATTATATAAAGTTCAAAATTCAGTTAATACTATTCATAACTGCTTTTGAATGTCTAGTTTGGTATATCGTGGTGCGCTTAAACTCAGTGTTGCGTGTAATGCATGTTATTGAATTACATTGAAGAAATAATGTACTATGAAATCTTGGGGTGTTACACATGTTTTATTTAGGGATATCCTTATTTTAAAATTATTGATAATTAATTCTGAATGAAATTATTATTATACAAGGAATATCTACCATTAATATAAATCAAGGTGCAATGTAAGGCGTGTTGGGATGTACCAGAAAATGGTTGAGTCAATCATGATGTGAGTTTTTGAGGATTTATTACCCCTAGGAACATCTTTTCCAAAACCACATCCAGAAGTAGTATCCACATATTGATGTATTTCAAGGAAAATGTACACAATTTCCTCCCTAAAAAACATATCATGTTCTTCTACATATATATTTAAATTATATCATAGGGTTACATTCGGTATCCTATATATTAATTAGACTACTTATAATGGTTTCTTCTAATCATTTTATGATATTATATGTAACATTTCGACTCTAGTAACTGAGTGTCTACCAATACATTATTATATAGAAATAGATTATCAGGGTCAAATCCCAAGGGTATGATCTGTTTTTAGTTTTGGATAACTACAAATATGCATTAGATGCATTTTACTCTGAGAATTGAAAATAAAATAAAATAATTTTAAACAATTGGATTCCATGAAATCCAACGAAAATTAACAAAATAAGGGTAATACCAAATGGGCAGTATGGGTTAATAATAATTGATGATATCATGAGTCAATATGTTATAATAAATATTATTGGTCAAATAAATGAATAGATATATCATTCAATCAGCAACATTAATAAAATTATTATATTAGGAATAATCAAAATGTCGTTGTAAATAAATGAAAACCCAATCCATTTTATCAATATACTGATAATTAAGAACATATATAGGTAAAAAAATGATTAAATATCCTATATAATAACAATAACTAAATTCCCAATGATTTAAATCATTAATTATTTGACATTATGATCTTGGGAATCTCGATACCATTATTATCAAGAGCATTAAAGAGAATGTTTTAAACTATGGGAGAAAATGTGGATAATTTTTAAAAATGATTTATCTCATGAGGCTATTCATCGAATCTTGAGGATATATAAATCATGTCCCCACACATGATTAGGTGTCCAAATAGTTCCTTATATTAAAATTAAATATATTTAGCAGATAAAAATTCAAAATATAATAAAATTTTTATATTGACTAATGGATATGGTTTTATCAATATTACCTTAGTTGATCAAGTAATTTTCAAAGATAATGTGGTTTATAATAATCATGATAGGGTTTATGAAAATATTATATCCATGAAAAATTAAATATGTACACTTAATAAAAATATTTTTTCTAATGATACATTATTCACGAATGTGATTATCTCAATATACTGTTAACTATCACAAAATTGATCGATAAATGAGTGGTGACCATTTGTTCATTAGAAATAATAGTTTTCTCAATAAAATCATTTAAATTGGAAGACTAAAGTGACTTGATTTATAATAATAATATAATATTTCATAATTTATTTTGCTTTGTAAACCTATTTAAAATGTATGAATAAAGCCACATTTCTTAAAATGATTATGTAATTGGGGAAGTTTTTTATCACTATATACCATAAAGACGTTGACTTTTAATTTATGTAGAAAATTTTACTTTCAAAAAAAATTATAAATATTTATTTTAAATAGTTTATAAATTTTATGGATGTTGTTAAATGTCTTTATAAATCATTTTATTTAATAAAATGACTTTTGAATTTTTATTAAAAATTGAATATGGATAAAAATATATATCCAATTTAGAGGGAGATAAAATCATTTTAACTTTTTAGTATTTTATTCCAGGATCCATGTAAAAAATAGAATAACAATTGGAATAAAATAAAAACAATCCTTCAATATATTGAGTATCAGAAAATTATTAGAGGTTATAAGGATAATTTTAATTATTCTAACAAAAGAGAAAATGTTTTCCACAATGAATGTGATATTTTATAATATATTCTTACATATTTGGTAGAATTAAAATTATGACCACCTGAAATAATGAACGAGTATTGAAAAAATTTCCATCATGACTTTATATGAATCCTTTTGAAATATAACAATGAATAAGCACATAAAACATATAAAATTGAATATATGAATATTAGAAAATATATCTCAATGAAATAGAAATTGAAATAAAATCCATTACGTAACAAAATATGTTAGATGATCCTTTATTAAACATATCTATATTTTATTTAAGAATTTTATTAATTTATAATTGAACCATATTAAATATTTAAATATCATATATGATCCTCTTAAATAATTTTACCACCTTCTTGTTAATAATATTTTATTATTTTCATTATTTCGTGTGTTATTTTCTATATTATCTCTTCTTTGTTTTTTCTAAAAATTTCATATTCAGGTAAAAAAGATATAAATATAAAAATTCAATAATTTTAATAATGTAATAAATATCAATTTTTTTCATTAGATACATTATTAAAACTATTCTTCAAATATGAACATGATAAATGAATCTTGTCGCTTCATTGAGAATGTAGGATGTAAGTATGCAGATGAAATGATATCATTCTCTAAATTATTAATAGGGTAATGAATTTAAATATAAATTAATTTTATTAAATACATTTAATCTCATTTATATAACATATATTATGAAATTTTATCCTTTGTAACATTCAATGTAATGTGTTTTGGAAAAATTAATCAAATTTCTTTAGGAGGTGGTAGTCTTCCATAGACACGATAGAAGATATCATATTTTAAATTAAATGGATAATAAAAAGATATATGATATTAAAAAATAATTAAATTTAAATATTTCATATATTATATATATATATAATAATTCTATTATTATATTCTACTGTGAGAATTGTTTAGGAAAAAATAGTTAACAGAGTTCAGTAAGCGGTATTCCAATGTACAGATGATCCACGATTTTATTTTCCCATATGATGAAAAAGAATATAGATATAGGTTATTACATTTAAATAATAAAATTGTAGAATATATTAAATTCTTCTTTTATTATTTTATCCTGATATAATGAATTTTTATTGATGTGTGAGAATAAATAAAATTGCATGTTTGAT
This sequence comes from Viscum album, assembly GCA_963277665.1. Lineage (NCBI taxonomy): Eukaryota > Viridiplantae > Streptophyta > Magnoliopsida > Santalales > Viscaceae > Viscum > Viscum album. The sequence goes on along the minus strand of OY728151.1, from coordinate 972,232,364 downwards.
AACATTACTTCTTCTTCATATAACTTTTTTTGGATTCATGTAAAGTCTTTCCTAAGACGGATTTCTGATAAAATTGTGTAGTATATTATTTTTGGATAAAATTAAAGAAATATTTTGGGTTTTTATTATAAAATCGTAATGGATTTTTTTGTTTTAATAGGGTATGAGATGGGGTGACCATTTATAAGGGCGGGGGGACACACATACTGTTTTTGAATATAATGAATTGCATGATAATATTCACAATAAAATGCTCCAAGATCGAATAATATTGAATTTTTTATTAGATAAGTGTGATATATTTCTATCTAATAAAAATTGGACAAGTTTTTGGTCATTTTTAACCCTAATATTCTTAAAATTACCCCAGGTAAACACATATTCACCATAATTGTGGCAATTAATTAGTATTATTTTAAGTATTTATTATGGTAAAAAATTTAATTTCTATAATTAGATATAATTAATTAATCTAATAAAAATATTAGAATCCATTTTATCAACATCAACTCATAATAGTGGAATATTATAAATTAATACAAACAGCATAGATGCGAAAAAAATCTATCTTCAGAAGGAAAGGTTTTCTAATGTATAAGAAATATTGTTATTCAAATTAAACAGTTAATTGATACAAATTAAAAAAATGATGAAAAAATATTTATCTAATTCTCCCTTAATTTTTTTTATCAAAATACAACTTATCAACTTTTAAAAAAAAATTGGTTTTAATAAATATCATAATATTTCGCTGTTCATCATAATTATTATGTTACCAAAAAATTATTAAAATTTAATTTTTCATAATTTATAATTTGATTAGGTCAAAAATAATATTTTATTTTTATAATAACTTATCAAAAAATAATAATTTGAACATAATTGTGCTTCCCACAATAAAAACATTTTCTTGGAAAAATAATGATTTTTTGAAAACAATTCTTTTTATTTCAATTTATAATTTTTTTAATTATAATAAATAACTAACCAATGGTCATTTGAAAACCATATGTTTCCATAATTTATGTGTTCTTATTTTTTCCCTCTGGTGTGTCAATGTTATAATGGTTACATTTTAATAAAAATTTCATAATTAATATCTCATTTTTTTAAACCCAATGTTACATAATTGAATGTAATCAAATAGATTGATATTACATAAAATAAGAAAAATATACACTTATGTGTCAAGGTAATAAGAAAATTGTTTGGAAGACCTGGAATCCATACCATGTACCATCACCAGTATTCATTAAAAATGGAAAATAACCATTTAAACAATGATATTTTTTGTTTATCCGTTCCTTTTATTACAACTAAATGCATGGAAAATAGGTGGTATCATACCCATTTTTTTGTCTACATCAATAATTAATATTTTATTCTTTTTCATTTCAAGGGTTTTTTGAGTTGATTATTATTATTATAAATCCGTTTTTTATCCTCTACTATTTTTTTTCTGATTTTGTGGTTCCCATATAGGGTTTCTATTTTGATTTCATAGGATAATAGTGAAATTTTTATAAAATGAATCCTATTTATTATTTCATGGATATGTGAATTCCTATGATTATTTCCAAAAATTTTCTGTATTTTTTCACTCATGGATTGATACATGGTGGAATTTTTTAAAAAAAGTATATTGAATGAAATTTCATTTTTTGTCTTCATGTGTTAAATTTCATTCTCTACATATTGTTGATGGTGTGTCAGGGGCCTTCTACAGAAGGTTGGTTTCAGTTCTAGAGATAGGTTATGATTCTATGAGATTGAAGGAATTAAGAATATTTTATATTAAATTTATTTAAGCAATTAAATTATATTTATTAATATTTATTTATTTTATATCATGAGTTGGGTGCTTCAATTATTGCAAAATCACAGTTTCAAGACTAAATCATTGGTGGTTACATCACAAGGAATGCCAATGTTTAATTATTATGTGTTTCCCTTGTATATTTATTTCATAATATATATAATTTCCAATTTATTTTTATGAAAAACAATTTTGTTTTTTGTTTATTTTTGGGACTTGCGTGAATTTTATATTTAAATAAGATGGGTATTTATTTAGGGGAGGATTTTCCATGTATTTTTCATCAAGGAAACACCTTATGTGTTTTACAATATTGTATAAGGTTATATAATGGGGAATTTCATGGGTGTTATCTTCATCTAGGATCATTTAGTGGGTTTTATTAGGGATCTATAGTGTGACCTCCATGTAGGATAGGATGGAAATTATTTCAGATGAATATAAGCTTTAATGATATTCCTTGGGTAATTTTATACTGAATTAGAGGTTATCAGAATTTATTTAGATTAAGAACCCTATATGTTAGATATATATGATGTCACACTAGAGAGGTGATTCATTAGATGGGTGGTTCATCTCTGAAATTACAAGGAAGTTATTTAGGGGAATTCGGATAGTTCATATATTCCTGGGTTGAGGGATTTCATTAATGGGACTATTAAAAAAATCCCTTGGCATTACGTAAGATTTCTATGGTTTCTCTACCTTGGGTTATGAGTTTTATCATAAGTTTTACTTACATTGAAACCTTTTACTTGGTATAACACGGCGGGGTTTCGGGTATGTAAGGGCACCTTGAAACGGAGTTTGAGATCGCATGTGTGAAACTGTTAAGGTTTACATTTTGGGTGTATTGGTGATGTTGATTTAAATTTGAATCATTATGAGTCTTTATTGGACTTTGATAACACTTTAAGGTATTTAACAATATTGGGATCCATTGATATAATATTAGAAGTATGTCCAAGAGGTCCCTTTGGATACCCCAACAAGTGAATTTTTCCTCGAGGGTTAGTTAACTGCTTTTGAGGGCCACTAGGAGTTCTCCAGTATAATTTGTATATCCTAGGGAGTCAAAAATGTATGAGGAGTATCTCATAGGGTTTCCAATACATTCATTATAACTATTCCAATTTTATGTTCATATGAAAGTTGTATACTTGGAGATTGGTTGGGTTTAGGGATCCCCTTAAAGAGAATAACATTGTTCTATGAAACCATGAAATATGGGAGCCTTGAGACATGGTTGAAAGATAGATTATTTGTGGTAACAATTTATTATATAAGATGATGGTTCCACAAAATTATGTTCATATGATTTTTTCCTTTGTATAAGGATGATTGAGGTTGTAAATATTTAGGTTTATATTTTCTACGAATATATTTGTTATATTTCATGTATCACACATTTCACATGAGTTATTATTTGTTTCTCTCCAACAACGGAAACATATTTTAGATAGTTTCAATGGAGAAAATGGGTTATTTGGATTAGATAACCCCATTATTTTAGTGTTATGCACCCTCTTGAAGTTAGTGGTTGTGAATGTTGAGCCTTCTTGAAAACATATTTGGTCCCATGGGATGGTTTTACACTCATCCCAACAAACTCCTAAGGTACTGTACAATGTCTACTTCTCCAATATCATGACGATTTATACTAGACTATTTTGACTAATATTGGTTCTTATATGCCTAATATAGTTCATATTTCTAGTTTAGATCTTGTAATTTGAATAATAGGTACTCACAAGGTATGTGTGTGTAATGTTGGATTCCAATCATGGATCCCAAGATATAGAAAGACACATATGTTTCATATTTTTGATATATTTGAACTTATATACATATCTTGTAACACCCTGATATTATTTGAATTTGAATTTTCAAATTAATTTATCTTTTTTATAATTTTCAATTCACATGACACTATAAATAGTGCAATATATATATATATATATATATTAAAACAATAGGTCAAAAAATTCATTTACATGGCATCGAATTGGCTTGCGCAACTTGTAATACGGTCATGGATTTTTCTACATGCAATACTGACTTGACATGCACAATCCACAACACCAACTTGGCCGATAATGCATGCAACATAAATGATTATTTGAAACATCATTTTATTATCATAATTTTTCAAAAGAGATAATTATAACATATCTATTAAACATAGATATATGAATAGTAATAGATAATTTCTAAATATTATATGTAGTTTCTTTATATAGATTAGACATTATAATAATGAACGATATGATTTTTGTTAAGGAAATTTTTTATTTAAAAAAAGTTTTTTCTTGAGTGAACTGATTTTAATAATAAAATTAATTTTGGGCACATGTTGAACTACAATTAGATATAATAATTTTATTTGAATTTTTAATTTGGAAACTATAATATGATATGTTTTTGGGAAATTTTTGGGAAACATCATTATTCTATGAATAGTGAAAAATTATTTTTTTGTTAAAAACTACATTTTCATTTAAATAATTATTAATTGTAAATTATATTATAAATTTTTTATGTAAAAATTAGATCAATTATTTATATATTAATATAATTTATATTAATAGAATCAATTTCACTTAGAAATTTAATATAAAAACATAATAAACGTTTGAACTTCTTACTACATTAAAAGCCCTATAATTTCATCCCATCTAAATGATTACCATTAATATTAATTTTTCTTTTTCTGTGAATTTTATTTTTATAATGTATCATAATCCATTTTAATCAATATAATATTTATAGTCTAATAATATCATCTTTATTTTTGACCAAAATGAGTAGTAAAATTGTTTAAAATTAATCTCAATGTTCATAGTCAAAATTAGCTTAATTAGGGACTAAACCATAATCTTAGGGTCTCTAATGATCTATACACATATACAAACCCAAATTTCTGGAAATATATAAACAAAAACCTTCAATTATTGATTTATTTATTTTTTGTATGACTTTTTTGGGTAAAAACTTATGTACATCAATCTTGTTTTCAAAGATTATAATTGATTAATTTTACATCCATATTAATGGCCACCACCTCTCACACATCCTCTCTCCTCTAGAAACTCTAACGTTAGAACTAATTCTCCCAATGCACTTCCAATTAATCCTACCTTCCTCCTAGAATCCTTCATATGGATAGAGGGAAATCCAAGGATCCATTTTGGTATAATCCAAAAGGATTTAGCTGATTAATAGATAACATATTCTCTCAAGTGATTTCATTTATTTTCCTTCTCCACCACCTCCACTCTATTTTTTCATTTATTGAATAAAATCACCATTTTCACCCATGTTAGTTGAATTTTTTTCCAATAGTTCAACATAATATTACCCAGAATGCCGCAAGAGGAAACAACTCTAACTATATATTAATAAACTAAAAGTTAAGACAACAAGTGACATAGACCATAGATAATAACTACACACCTCTGAAATCAGATCCATAACCATCACCAAGATAAAATGATTCATTTGCAGTCATTGACTCCCATTCTGAAATTTCATACTGCTTTAAGACTTTGGGATATTTAATTTTGAAGGTTTAGTTGCTTCAATGAATGGAATTCATTATTAATTGACATACATTTAGATCATGTGAAAATTGGCTTCAGAAGATAGGAGTAATCCTTATTTTGTCTTCATCACGAGGAAGCATTCATATCCTTCTGATTCCCAGACAGTATCTTCCTCCCTACCTGTATGATGTCACTAAATGATGGCTTGAACATACCACCCTTATTTTCGTTCTCACTGTAAAAAATGTCCCCCACTTTCCATGCACATGCATCTCTTGATACTGCACAATCTGATTTTTCTAAACCTAGAAAGTCACATCAATCATAAAAAGAAAATTCTGGTGTTCCACCATCTCCTGTCCCGCACACATCCCATTTCATGTTTCTTCATTAAATGAAAACCCTGACTGAAACACAACCTGCTAGATGGTTATCACTCCCTCATGCTCTAGCCCTTGGAACCGATTCCCAGTGGAGGCCGTGACAAACACACCACCGTCCTCACTAGCCTATCCACTATTCCTCACTACAGCAGGCAGCCTGCTCTCCTCCAAGGAAGAACCCTTTAACCATTCTGACAAACCATCATTGTTGCACACTTTCCACTGACCAGCCACATCATCATCCCCCTCAACAAGACCACCCTCTTTCAGGCCATCATCAAGATGGGTTGTTGTCTCCTGCTGCCTTTCCCCTGCAGCCACACACCCATGTGAGGCCATACAATCAGTCTCAGCAGCACTCACGTTAGTATTTCCTTCACCCCGAGACAAAATAGAACTCATGATATCAACCTCAACCCCATCCCCTAGCTTAGATCATGCCTACTCATATTCAACATAGTAGAAACCGAAGGGTTTTTTTGGAATTTCTTCTGGATTTTCCAGAACTGCTGCCAAACTCACATCAGGTGTGTTGCCAATCTCCCCAGACGCATTAGGAGTCCTTGTCCCATCATCATTTTTTCCTAGCCATTTATCCATACCAGGAGACTTATTTTTCTTATCTCCATAATGACACCTATACTCTATGTGCCCCAGTCTACTGTAGGCAGAGCAATAGTCAATCCATGATTCATAGACCACTGCTTTCTTCCATCTAAATTCCGCACCCAATGAGATCCAGACCCAATCAACTGGATCCCTCAAATCATCTACTTCAACACACAATTGAGGATTTATCAAATGACAAAAAGCGGTTTTATGAGCATCAGATCATAGGAAATGACCCACCAGGTTCCCAAGAATAAGAATGACCGATGTATTTTGGAAAGGTTATGTGAGGTGAGGAAAGCATACCCAAATTGGGATGGAGGAAGGATCATGATTCATGCAGAGGTCGAAATTTCACCTGAGAAGAAGATACTTTCTAGAGTGTCAATTCCTAGGGGAATTGGACCATGCCCAAATTAGTTCTTCCTCCAAGGTGAATCAAATCATGAAGTGTCGACTATCCATAAGTCTGACGATTGTGCACTCTTGAATATCACATTTTCTAAAAACAAACTAATCGAACTCATCCTCTGATGGTCATCGAGCGTTAAATAGAGCTACCAAAGTTAGGTCAAGGAGACTATTCGCTTTAGTGAATTCCGATGATGATATCAGGAGATGAGGGTTACCAATATGAAGATCAGGAACGTTCAGGATTAGCGCAATCACTGGGAACTCCGGGAGGTAATTAGGATTAGAGAGTGGGATAAATGGGAATCATGGCTTCAGAGGTTGAAGATTCTGTCCATCCTCCCCCCTCCCACCTCCAGGAAGGGGAGGGGGAAATCCTCATCGAGCATGCTAGGGTTCCATCGCCGCTCATCATTCCATCGCTGCTACCACCTTCAAAATCTTCTCAACCTACTTTTAAACACACCTCCATCTATTGGATAATGATCATATTGTCTATGTGTACGATGATGTACTACAAAACTGAACATTGATTGTTCAATTTTTTCTACCACCTATCATGGAAGAAATTATTATGGAAAATATATTTATATATGTTGTATAATATAATTATTATATATTAAATTTTTTTATTCCATTTATAATACATATATTTTTATATTTCATTTGATGTTGACAAGAGAAATCTATTTGAGGATGTGTGGAATATCACCCCTTCAAATCGATTTGAATCATTCACACACTACATTAATGTATTATAGATTTATTTGGTAAATACTGAGGGTATATATTATAAAATAAATCTAATTTAATAATGATATATTTATCTACATATACATAAATATATTTCTTTTAAATTTCATTCTTTCGAAAAAAATAAAAATATGTAAATAGTGTGCATCCGTAGGTACGACATACTGTCTCCATTAATGGTGTATTTGATTTATAATATTTACTACACTATTTATTATAATAAATATATAATACATTACTAATATTTACATTATTTTTATCATTTTGGAATCATGTTATATGTATCGTGACCAAATATTTAACAAATTAAGAGACATGGGAACAACAAAGAGGATATTATCCAAAGTGAAACTATTACATTATATGATTAAAAAAAGGTTATATATGGTTGTAATTAAACAATATATTGTATTATTGATAACAATATCATTCAGAATTTTTTTTTAATAAATTTATATTTACTACACAGGAGGTTTGATCACGTTTGATGAGAGAGAATACACAAGGTAAATGGATTTTTTCCCTCTTTTTATTTCTGTGTGATACATGCTACGTTTGCCTCACATTACATTTATGTGGTATATGTACATCCCATTATTGTATTAAATAAATATTATAATTAAATTTATGGGTATTCAAATATCAATTACATGATCATTATTTCATGGGGTTTATGTTTCAAAAGTTACTAAATCGATGAAATAGTTTGGCCAAATAAAATTTCTTTGAGACTCATGTTTTGTTATGCACCCAAAATCCCTTTTCAGGTTCATATACATCAATTTTTCATGTTATACTAATAATTTAATTTTTTTCATGATATTTTAATTTCCATATATTATTTTTCCTATATAGAGAGTATCATCCCATGTTACCATGTGATAAGTGTGTTTCGAGACTATCTCTCCACATTACAAATTTGTATCTGTTTATACTACCACTGATTAAATCCTATTATCCATATCTTCAAAAAAATTCCAATATTTTAAAATCCTATGGTTTTCATGATTTATTCATATATTGGTACCATTTATTCTTCACTTTGTTATACAATACTATTAATAATGTGTTTTAAAGATAGCACGACATTACCCTCTCTTCGGTCGAAAATATAGGGTCCTATAAAACCATGTTTTCTAAAATAATTTACCATGAATATTCTAATAATCACATATGATCATTTAAAGAAAATTTTATCTATTTATTCGTTCCCAATTATTTGAAAATAATTCCCTTGTCACTTTACGAATGAGGCATTTTTATATCCATTTAATCATGAAAAATGAATATTTTTTCACCTTGTATAACATGTTCAAAATTTAGGAACCATTAATACTTTGAAGATTTATATTAATGTTTAAAGGGTAATATTTAATAATTTTTTTAAAATATTTTTTCATAGAAATTTTTTTCATATTTTTATCATGCATATTTTATATGTTTTTAATGATTTTTTTTCAATATGTTTTCATGCTTATTTTATATGTTTTCATAAAAATTTGTTTCCAAAATGTTTTCAATATTATATTATATGTTTTCACAGAAATGTTCTTTTAAATTGTATTCAATATTATTTATGTGTTTTCAAATTATATAGACGGAAATTTTTTTCATAAAATTTTCATGATTTCATTATAAGTTTTCAAAGTGTTTTCAAAGAAAATGGATTTTAAAATTCATCAAATATTATTTTTTAAGTTTTCAAGGAAAAAGGTTTTCAAAATGATTTCAAGTATTATTTATAAGTTATCAAATCTTTTTGTATGAAAATGATTTTAAAATTGTTTTAAGTATTAATGATATTTTTCAAAGCTAAAATGATATTTTTCGGAATATATGTTTATGAAAGATAATGAAAAATTATTTTCCATATAATATGATATATGTTAATGTCACTAATTACCTTCTAGAAACTTTTATAAAGGTTCCATTCAAATTATTTATATTATTGGATTATGTTAAATGTCATTGTAATTAGGAATCCCATTTAACTGTCAGGGGTTATATGTTTATGAAACTCATTTCTCATTCAAGAGTTAAATGTTTAGGAAATCCATTTCACTTTAATGGGATATATGTCTATGATACTTGTTTCTATTTAATAGGTTATATGTTTATAAAATATGGTTTCTTTTTATGGATTATATGTTTTTTTAATCTGTTACCCTTTCATGGGTTATGCATTTGAATATATGGTTATGAAACTAGAATATTTACCACTGGTTATGATATGATTAAATTTTTATTATACAATTTTTATTTGATGTGTTACAAAATTATTGATTGTGTTTTTTGGAAAATGTATATATGATTTCGTTAAGAGATTCATGGGACCTATATATCCCACAATTGAATTGGGTAAAGGTTTATATCTCATGAGAAAGAAATTTATTGATTTTAAATGAACTCTATTCAGTATTACTGGTCTGGAATGAGAAATGAACCCAGTTCAGTATTGTAGGTCTAGTGTGGTAATTGAAATCAGTTTTGTAATATAAGGATGGAATGATGGGTTGTCTCAGTTTAGTAATGCATGATTGGAATGTGGTGTTCACCTAGTTCAGTAAAGGTATGTCTCCACTACGTTGTTCTCTAAAGAAATGCATTGACTATTATGGAAGTCGGTATATATTCTTATGTTTCTACCAAAATGATATGTTTTATTCCTAGGTTATTCTTTCATGGAATATGGTCTTTATTTCCTTAAGATTTATGCCATATAAAATCTCAATATATATACAATGATTCTTCTATATGATCATTTATATGAAGGGTATGATCTTATATTTTTTCATGATCCTGTAATAATACACTTATTATCATGAATATTCTTACATATCACCCTTTTTACCTTAGTCATGTGTTTGAGCTCTCCTCTAATTTATGTTTCCTTACCCCAGGTTATGAATAATGTTTTAGGAAGAAGGAATAAATATGGGGATATTAATGGGAGATATTGATGATCTTTGACCAGGGTAGAATATTTTTATCCATGTTTCCAATGACTCAAATTTTTTTTCCTCGAGCACGAATTTTTTTAAGGTAATAATGATTCATAAAAATTGATTTAATAACCATGTCTGTTAATCCTTGATCATTATAGTTGGTATCATAGTAATGTGTTTTTCATCCTTTGGAACATAGAATGAGAAAAAATTAGTGACATACCTATATATTTTTATAATTTTATATCTTGGGTAGTGTTTAAGGATAAGTATAATGATTAGTTACTGTTTAGGACAATTTCATAGAATTCTTGTAATGGAAAGTGTGATTAGTTTCCTAGAAATGCATCATTTTCTGGATAATACAAGTGTAAGTGTCTCTGTAATAGATGTTCCTAGGGTTAACAACACAAATAAGATGTTCTGGGCATAACTCGGGGTAACATGGTACAGTAAAACGGTCCATGTTGCACACCTTGTTTGAAAGTCACATGGGATATTCTTTTGGAATTCCCAAATTATTCACAAATCATAATGAAGGATTTAAATATATTTTGTCTATGAATAACCTACTATGAACCTATTGTTTCATATTTTATTGAATGGGTCATGATATAGAAAACCTATTACTAATTCTTTTCATGAATATGTGGCTTTCATCTGCAATAAGTAATGATCAAATTATGCTTCTTGTTTTAGTAAATTATGGGAAACATAAAGAAATAGATTGACATTTAATGTTATGGATTATTTCATATGATCAATAAGGTGGTTTGATCAATTGATTTTGATATGTTATGATAATTCTTAATCAGTTACCACATTACATTATTTATAACATATATATTCACCATATTTCAGTATAACCAAGGAAGATAAACATGGATTACGCTAAGAGTTTGTGTAATGGAGACCAAATGGGTTATAAAAGTCAATTTATTCAATATCAGCAATGTGGAAAGAATCAACTAAATTAATTTCTTGAGGAATTAGAATATATATTGACTATAGTAAATAATGACACAATGCAAGTGAGTACAAGGGAAAAATGAAGAGTTCTGTTAATAAAATAGATGGCAATAATAGATTCCCTATGACACAATAAAAGGTTATGTATTTGATGTTTGTAGTAAATGGTCATTATGATACTCATTGTGGCAATATGAAATCCTCTGAAGGGAACCAACATTGTGGTGGGAGTAATGGGTATATTGCTAATAATGGCGTCGTTTAAGAGATAATGTGAAATAAAAGACATATTGTATAATAGGATGATTTATCCTTATTAATGAAATAAGGATGAAGAGGTTTAATAAAATATTTATTTATTTGTATTCAATAATTATGTTATCAAAAAAGGTGAAAAATATATGGATTTTACAATTCATGTTTTTCACTTTGCACTCAAAAGAACATGTTGAATGGTTCCAATTGAATTGAAAAGTTTTATGATGGCTATGTGATTTCCATTTAAGACATGTGATTTATGGAAACATAACCCTTAAAATGTTCCATAAATAATGAAAATATTTTTGGTTAATGATATATGGGATATTAATAATTATATTGAAATGTACTTTTTATCTTGGTACAAATTATGGAAATTTAGACAAGTAGCACATGTATCATGGATAAAGTGTAAATATAATTATATTTATAGAATAAATCTAGAAACAGATGTATTTATAAAGCAATAAAATTTTCTTTATTTTTTTATGTTCATTTAGTTTGTTACTATGTTCCATGATAATTTACCATGGGGGTATCCACATGATTGGAATATGATAACCAAGATCTTCATTATGATATGTGGGGGTCATTATTAAACTGAATTTTTGACTCTATTTCTAATGATTTGGATGTCCATATTTGATAATAGTTATAAGGATAACCATTTATATAAAGATTAAGTTAAAATTTAGATGTTGTTTTTAAGAATAAATAATTATATTACCACAAGAGGTTTTTTTCATATTGGATATCCTATTATAAGAACTCATTGTTGATGATTACTAGTGATATATGGGGTGGCATATCAGGGATCTCATGATCTATTACGACTTTTAGAATGAAAGTATCACCTTCCTTTATGGAGAAAAGTGTGAAGTGGATTGTGGAACAAAAAAGTGTGAGGTTTTCCTCAAAACATATTGGTCTATGATTTGATGAATATTCATTAGCTTTAGTAGAAAGGAACTTCAAACCAAAAAATTTTTATCCTATTAACTCCATTTTTGGTGAATTATTTGGTCCCTTAGATCATCGTAAATTTGTGGATTTCTAATTGTTAAAATTATTGTGAAATTATTTTCTATCATTATCTAGAAAAACATGATAGTTATATTTTTCATCAATTTCAGGTTCTCACTTGCCTTCCGATTTTCTCTTATGTGGAAATCAAGTTACATGATACTTTGGGTAGCCGTTATTGTTACAAATTTACCTTTTTTATGGATGTTTTAGTATAAATAAAAATGATGTGTATTTTTTTGAATGTAACATTCAAGTATTAAAACATTTGTAACCCAATTGAATCTTATAGGATAGATTCATTTTAAGGGGGTATAATGTAACATCCTAGGATTTTGTGAATTATTTTTTCCAAATTAATTTATCTTTATGATATTTTTCATTTAAAGTGACATTATAATAGTTCTTTATATATATATATATAAACTAATTCAAAAATCCCATTTACATGACAAAAACTTGGATTGCGCCACAATTAATACTAACTTTCCTTCTCAAACATGAAATACCATCTTCACGTGCACTACTCACAACACATACTTATCGTACGTTGCATGCAACACAGATGATTCTACGAAACCAGATTTAATTATAATAAATATTTAAATGATATAAGTATAAAAAATAAGTTAAACATAGTTATATGAATAGTAAATAAAAAATTTCCAATATTATTTATAATTGTTTTATATAGATAATATACATTTTAAGTGAAACATATTATATTTGGTAATGTCATTTTATGTTTAAAAATACTCATTTGATGAATGAACCAATTGTAATAACAAAGTTAAACCTTTAAAAATTTATAAGTTTAATTTTATATTATAAACATAAATTTTCAATTCATTATGTATAAATTAGATTAGGTGGAATTTTTTGGATTATTCTTAGAAATTTCATTTTTTTGATGAATAGTGAAAAAAATGATCTTTTTAGTTAAAAAATGCCATTTTGTTAATAAAACTGTTAATGATTAATAGTATTGTAATTTTTTTAAGGTAAATGTAGATCCATTATAAAAATACTAAATCATTTTATGTCATTATAAAAAAGTTCACAATGGAATTGAATATAAAAACACAATAAATTTTGGGCTACTTTCTAAATTAAAAATGCGTTCTTTCGTCTCGTCTACAAGATTAAAAATAATTATTATTATTTTATTATTTTAATTGACTATCTAAAAACTGAAAGAAAACATTTTAAACAGTATAATATTTATATTATAATTATATTATGTTAATTTTGGAAAAACAATTATCAGTAAAAGTTGTTAAAATTAATCAAAACAATTAATGTCAGATTAATCTCAATTAGATTCTAAAAATTATTCATTGGATCCAAAATGACATATCAACTTTTCGAAAAACCAATTTATTTAAATATTTCAACCATAATAATTTCATAATTTATATAGGTTTGTGTGGACTGATTTTTTTTAGAGAATAATGTTTTTATAGCTAACATGTTTTACAAAATTCCAAGTGAGTCTTTTTTACTTACCTATAATTGGCCGCCAACTCTCAAACATTCTAGCACTTATAATACCATTTAGGATAGGAAATATTATGACCAAAAAATCCAATAAATCCTCATTTTCTCTTATAGGACTTCCCATGGGATTATGGAAATCCAAGGAAACCTTTTCGAACAAACCAAAAAAATTTACCCAATTAACTGGAACATATTCTCTCAATTCAATTTTTATACTAGGATGTTGTTATGATAATATTTCAACTTACACTTTCACACACCTCCAACTAATAGATAATGAACATATTGTTTAGGTGTATGGTAAAATTCAGCCTCACAAAATGACGACTATTCAACTTTACATACTGACTTGCATGGTGGATATTATGATGGAAATAATAATTATACATGTTATACATAATAATTGTTCAATATTTAATATTATTTATTCTTTTTACAAAAACTATCTTTTTTACATCCCATTTTGTGTTAATACGATAATTTCGTTTTAGGAAATGGGGACTACTGCCCCCTCAACACGACATGATTTTTTCACACACTACATGGATTGTATTAAGGATTGGTTAAGTGAATATATAAGATATATATTAAATAATAAATTAATTTTAATAAATATATATATATATATATATAATATACATTCATTCTCTCAACACAACAATCAAACAAAAATTGAATTTGTGCATATGTACGTGCAACCGTCTCCACGAACATCAAAATCTATTTGATAAATATATATTATATATATTATTATAATAAAAATATACTGCATATAAATTATATTAATACCGTGTTTTACATTCTATAATCATGAAAAATGTATAAGTGCAAGCAATATAACAAATTAACACCCATGCGACGAACAAAGTGAATATTATATGAAGTGAAACATTAATATAGGATGATTATCATGCTAAAAATATATGGTCACAATTAAAACATATATGGTATTATATATAAAAATATAGTTTTTTATATCTTTATATATATTTTTTATTTTTTATTCAATGGGTTTGAACATGTATAATGAAAGTCAAGACACGAGGTGTGGGGATTTTATCTCACTTTTTATTTCTATGAGATAAATGTTATATCTGTCAATCATTTTTTTGTTGTGTATCAACTGTCCATTTTTTATTCTATGTAACTTATAATTAAATTTATGTGTATTCAAATATCTATTTTAGGATAATTATTTCATTGGTTTTAAGTATCAAAAATTACCTTATCTGTGAAATGGTTTTGTCTCAAATTACTTTTTTTTGATAGACTTGTTTTATTATGCACCAAAATTATATATTGATGTGTATAAAAATTCATTTTTTAAGTTATATCATGAATTTAAATATTTTCATGGTATTTTTTATGTCATTTACATTTATTACATGGTGTTCTTTATCCCAATTTTCCATGCTATAATAGTTTATTGAGACAATCTCATCACTTTTAATGATTGTCTGTGTTTATTCTTTCTTTGGTTAAATATTATGATCAGTATCCCATGAAAATTCATAAAATATTTAATCCTATTGTTAATAATTTTTTATTCATATATTGGAACCATATATTCAATTTTTTTAAATAAGATAGTTATGAAAGTGTTTTTAAGAAATCACGACATTACCCTCTATTCAGTCAGAAATCTGTGTTCCATTAAAACCATGTTTTCTAAAATGGTTTTCCATGAATATTATACTAATATCCTATGATAATTAAATGATAATTTTTCATTTTTATCTTTTTCTAATGTTTTTAATAGAATATTATTTTCACTTCAGGAATGTGGAATTTTTCAATCCTTTTATCATAAAAAAGGAATGTTTTTCCCTCATATTATATGTATGGATTTATCCACCATCAATCCTATAAATATTTTTTTCACTTTTGTAAATGTTAATTTTTAATAAATAATTTTAAAAGATATATATTAAAATAAATGGTTTTCTAAATAAATGTAAGAATTATTTTATTTTTTATTAGGATTTTTTTTTCAAAATGTATTCAATCATATTTTATATGTTTAAAGGAAATTATTTTTCCAAGTTTTTTCAGAATTATATTTTTTGTTTTCAAGGAAAATTTATTTCAACATGTTTTCAATTTTTATTTTTCTATTTCCAATATATATTAAAAGAAGTGGTTATCAAAAAATTTTAAATATTTCATAATAATATTTCAAAGTGTATTTAATGAAAATGTTTTTTAAAATATTTTAATATTTTTTGTATAAATTTAAAAAGAAAATTTTTTTCAAATTGAATGCTTGTCTCCTTTATATATGTCATTTTCTATGAAAATTATTTTAAAAAATATATGTATAAAAAAAATTCAAAGAAGAAATTTTTTTCCTCTTGAAATGTTATTGAATGATATTTCAAAATTATTTTCCATCTACAATGACATCATTTGGTATTACTAATTCCATTCTAGAAAATGTTCTAAAGGATCAATTATTATTCTTTCTATGGATGTATTATTCTCAATTTCATTGTCTTTATGAAACCATTTTCTCTTTCATGGTTTATATGTTTATGAAACTCATTTCATTTTCACGGGTTATATGTTTAGAAAATTAGTCTCCCTTTAATGAGGTTTATGTTTATGAAACTCATTTCTCTTTAACAGGTTATATTTTTAGGAAATACTTTACTATTTCATGATTTTTATATTTATGATACCTCTTTCTCTTTTATGGGTTATTTATTTGATGAAATTATTATGAAAATTTTATCTTTTACATAGGATATAATATGATTCCATGTTTATGATACCAATTTCATATCATCAGTTATGATATGGTTGATTATGATTTTTTGGAACATGTATGTATGATTTCATTTTGCGATGGGTGAGACCTATATCTATCTCCTATGAATTAGTTAAATATTTATATATCATGAGAATAAAATATATGGAATAAAAAATGAACAGAGTTCACTATTATAGGGTTGGAATGGAAAATGAAATTAGTTATGTATTACAGGGATAAAATAGAAAATGAACTTGGTCCATTAATATAGGGCTAGAACAAGGGGTAAACTCAATTCTATAATATAGGGTGAGAATGGCGTGTGATCCCAATTTTGTAAATTAATTTTTCCACTAATTAGGTGTTGAAAATAATGCCTTAACTATAATGGGAATCATTATATATGTTTTTGTCTATCAATATTCCATGTTTTATTTTAATGTTATACTTTCATTGATTTTGTTTTTTGTTTCTCAATATTCAAGAATTATTAACAACCAATCAGTAGGACATGATTCATGTATTTGGTATTTGATATATACGATATGCTATTCTATTTTAATGATAATGTTCTCATACACTTATGCTCATGATTGTTCTTACATATCTCCATAGATTAACCTTAAAGAGCATTTTAGCTCACACCTTTTTTATGATTACATTCCCCTGTTTACGAATAAATTTTTTAGGTATAGGAACTAAATGTTTAGATATCTATGGGAGATTTTGAAGACCATTCACCATGATAGAAGGTTTTGTTTCCATGGTTTAGAATACACTAAACTATTATATTCCATTGTCGGTTATTATTTTAATGTACTGAATATTCATGAAAAATGCTATAATATCCATGTACGTTAATCCATAGTCACTATATATCTAGAGTATGTTATTGTTGTTTTTTTGGGTGAGGATGTCATGTGTTATAAATCTAATAGGATGATATATAGTAGGGGTAGATTTACCATGGGTGACAATCGAGTTGATGAGGATGGAAATTTTAATTTTTATAGTTCCATTATTTTATGAAAATATTTACTTTATTAAATTAGTATTTTTATTCCCTCGAGATGGGAATACCATGTGTTAATTCATAGGTTATAGAAATATATTATAATATCACTATTTTATTTTCCTAGTGATTTTATTTCATATACCCTTTATGTACAACTTGATTTGTGAACATACCTTAATGTCTAATTTATTGTTAGACAAAAAAAAATTTTGTTCTTATTTATGAGGTCTAGTGTTGTATAATTCAGAAGGAATTATCATGGGGTTTTTGGTGATTGGGTTGGACCAAATCTATTATTGGATACCTCATATGATTTCTAGCTATGATTTGGTAGAATATAGTTTTTATTATTCTTTCTTTCTTTACTAAATGTGAACATGATCATCCAATTGTTAGAAATGATGTTCTCTTTTATACAATGATTGTGAGAATATATGAATAAATACTATTTTCCAATTTTTATAGTAAAATTTAATTTTTTTAATTTTAGTTTTTACACTATTTATTATTTTATAGTAATATTTTTGTTATCTTCAATTTTATTTTAAACTATATGATTTTACAGTCACCCAAATGTATCATTTAAAACCTCACTTCTAGTCGATAACATATTGAATATGATGATGTAACGATGAGGTGTCATCACTTCTAGAATATGTTGATTTTGTAGTTAGACCCTGGATAGCTCATCAAAAAATGGAATCTATGTAATTTCTTCCCTTATTTTAGGTGTCTATAGTCATTCAATTTAGGGTTGTGTCCAAAAACATGATGGCCATCACAATAATGTATACTGAGAACATTTTTTTAATTATTCTCAAGATAACTAGAGTTTTATAAGTTCTATTCACAATTTTCATCTTTTAATATTTATGATTTTATCTTGGGTGCTACACTCATGTGTGTGAATTTTTCACTTTATTGGTTTTTGGATATTGGACAGTTTCGAAGAGGTTATTGTGCCCCAATTTTTCAAGGTATGTAATGTTAACATTATATAAGACAATATGGGTTTGATTTTGGTAAAAATTGATGTTCATTTGTTTATCGTGTCCACAATTACCTATATGGTGTACTCAGATATAGCTTATTTGGGGAATTTAACTCAACCAAACTGCATGTATTTATTCTGTTGACAATATTTCATTCAAATATTTAAATATGGATTCTGTTAATAATGGAAATAAAGTCAATTTGTTTTAAAGGATATGACACTCCAAGGGGTCTTGTGGTTTTTTTAATTATGATTTTTTACTCTATTAGGGAAAGGTTGCATGAGAGTTTTTTTAGATCATGCTTGAGTCAGCCTAGTTGTGAAGATGATCTCATGGAGTGTTCATGGTTTTGACAGTCCTTGAGAGGGTTGGTCGTGCGAAATACCTATTCATCATCATTTATGGTTGTTCTTTATATGGAATGATGGGTGTGTGGTTTTATTCTCATAGGATTAATGATACTCAAGAGGTAGGTTTTTAATTCCCTATATAGATGAAGTGTGATGTTGTGTATTTATTATGAGGATTACTAAAGGTGAAATGCATGTTGGAACAAAATTGTATTAGGATCATGGTTACTGGATTTAGAAATGTATTTCTCAGATATGTTATGTCTGTAACATGTGGGAAATGGTTTTTCTGTTTGGTATCTTGAGTGGAATTTTCATGGTGGATCTGGTGACATCAAAACTCATTGAGTTGGGTAGGGGAAGCTTTATGTTAGAGAAACCAACATTACAATAGAAGGAATTATTATACCTGATCTAGTAATGGTCCATGTTTTTTATTTTTTGTATATACTCTGGTGTGAGAAGGTTATACATTCATAATTATCCTTTTGGTGGTTGATATAGAATGGGTAGTAAAACATTGTCTTCAGTTTCATGGTGATGAGGTGAGAGTATTTTGGATGAGAGAATACTATTATCCATGTTTTTCCCATTATATCTTCAGATTTATAGTGAGTGGTCATATTTGGATAGATTTATTTCCTTTTTAAAATAGATTATACAAATTATTATGTGGTTTTGGTGGTGTATGGATTTCAAATGGGGATTTTAGTGGTGTTGGTGAAAAACATGAGTTGAGAATTGATGGTGGTGCATTAGTAGCTAAGGTTAAGAATTTGGGGTGGAGTTATCCAAATGGGGGTTGGATTTTATTGGTGTAATGATTTTTGAAAAAATGATTCAGAAAAAACGCATTGGAACATCATTCAAGATGATGTCAATGAGTTTCATGTAATGAAATGAATATTTTTTGATAACAAAAATTTTATCTTGACTTTCTAGATATAGTTATGTAGTGAATGCATGGTGTAGTTTATTGTGTGGTAGATAATTTTTATTAGTGATGTGGTGACTGAGGTAGGTTTCAATTATCAATTTTTAATCCAACAAGTATTTATTTCTGGAAATAATCAATTATATTGGGGATTTTGTAAAGATTTTCATCATTATGATTTATTATATTCAATGTAAATTTGATCTTTGTGCACTCTAAGTGGTTATTTATTGAATGAAGATTAATATTACATGATTCGGAAACACTTTTTCGATATATTAACAAATATTTTGTGTCAATAATATATCTCTGATGCAGGGGTGAATCTTGGGAGATTCAGGAGTGATGTAGAGGTTTCAGAATATTTTTGGTCAAGTACATGGGTTCGAATATGAAGATCAGTGAAAACCATTAATCCCTTTGTGGAATATCATTTTTTATTTTTTATTGTTATTTCAGGGAGGGTTATCCTGACCCATTCAATGTTAATTTCAAACAATGTGTACTACGTAGAAAACTGTACGATTTGTTGAAATACGGATAAAAATCCATTTCTTAGGGTTGGAACATTGATAGAAAACCAGTTAATCAAACCATGTTAGGATGGATTTGACTAAATTGTTATTTACGCATTGTTTTTACACCATCTTTTAAACCAACTGGAAAAATTTTACAGATACACAAATTCTTATTACATGTTGTAAATTCCCATTTTTTCACCGTAGAATTTTTTCTACATACCCCTTCATTCCCCTTGTGAACATGGTCTAGAATAGGTGTCTAACTCAATTTAAACATCACCCCAAACATTTTTTGGAGATTTCCATTTGTGAAATTTTGTTTTTTGAGTTTTAATTATTCCATTTCTCACAATATAATAATTATTATTTTATTCACATAGATTATTGTGATTCCCATCGAGGTTTTTTGGCATAGATTCCCCTAGATATTTATAAAATTTACTTATAATAAATGGGAATATATGTTTCTTTTAATGATGAAATTATAATATGGTGTCAATATACCATTTCTTTTATTATCCATGTAATTTTGATTAATGTTTTTTTCCCACAATTAGAAAATAAATTGCATAAAATTTCATTTTTTTGGATTCATGGGTCTTGTATTATTCTATGATTGGTGTTAGTGGTGCATCATGAGAAATCAGTAAATTATTGTTTGCGGTTCTAGAGAGACGATATTCCTTATTCAGTTTGGAAAATTTTTTACAAATTATAATTAAAATATTTAATTCAAATTAATTTAATTATTAATTATATTTCTTTTTATAGTGTGATTTAGGTGCTCTATTATTAAAAGATAGTGGTTTAATGAAGTAATCATCTCTATTTATATCTTGTGGTAGTAATTGGGTACAATTTTATATATATTCCCTTCTTTATTAAATTAATTATAATTTTAATTTTTCCCTTGGATTTTAATAATCCCTTAGGGTTGTTAGGTTTTTTGGTTAGGTTTTTAGTATGGGAATCCTAAAATATGGTTCATTTTTTTCATAACCATTTTAATTATCTTGTGTATCAATAATAGACATTTACTATTTTGTGAAACTGTAGGAAGGTAGGTTTAATAGTTGTTTTAGGCTTCCATCATTTTCAATAATTTTCCATTAGGACTGTGTATAGAAATCTTGTGTTCATCCATAAGACTATGTGAGGGTTAGGCTTACTACTTCATAGATTCCATGGTGATATTTATTGGGTAAGACATGGTTGGGTAGTATATTCATCACATGTATTTAGTTTTCGACAACTATAGTTGATAGGTACATGATGAGACAATAGGGGGTTGTTGAATTATCTTATTGAATTTGAATTTGAATGATAATGTGGTTTCTTTTTGGACATTTTGGTGGAATCCCTCATATTAGGATGAAATATTTTTTGTATATTCATGTTGGTATGTCCATTATAAGTTATTAAAATTGTGTGTCTTGGGTTTTTGAGAATTTTCTTAATGCTAATTTCATTAAAATCCATAAGGTTATGATGGAATCAGTGGGATATGAGCACTTTAGGTTGGTGTCAAGTAGACTTTTAAAAGTATTTTAGGGGATTTCAAAATTTCTATTTTGGGTGGGTTGTTGATGATACATGGCTATTGTATTTGAAGGAGTCTTTTCGGGATTGGATGAAACATTGGGTTTTCTAGGATGTTTTGAATAAAGTTTTATGTTTTTGGAAGTGGGCCCTTAAGGAAAATTTGGTTGTCCTTATGATAATGTTGTTGATCGAGTATTAGATTGATTCTTTTTAGGGATGGTTAGAGTTTTCCTTTATAAATTATTGGTCCATAATAGATAGATAACATTGAAGAGACTCTAAATTGGTTTCATACTTTTGATAAATATATATGAAGGTTTAAAGAACATAGATAGAGGACATGGATGAAGTAGGGATCCGCTTGTGGGGATTCTGATTGTGAAGTGCCACTGTGGACCATTGGATCCCAAAGACAAAGTTGAATAAGAGATGATCGGTTTAAAATGTATTATAGATTCGATGATGTGTTTGATATTTGATCGGCATATCCATTTTTACATTGTAAGAGTATTTTTGATCCAATTGGTTCATTAGTTTCATTTTTGAGAGGTGACCATTGTGATATTTCATGGATTGGGCATTTTTCCTTAATTCTGAATTTTCATATCCTGTATTGGAAATCAATTGTAGTTAGACAACACATCTGGAGATCATGGTTTATCAATATTAGTACTCTCTATTAGATATTCAAAAAATAAAAATAGTATATGGTGATTGGAAAGAGAATGCTCTTAGATGGATATAGGGACATGTGTGATGTTTTTTACAGGATATTAGATCCGAAATAAAATGTACCATGTTGGGATCACATATAGATCGATGAACACTATTAAACTATCAAGTAATTGAATAGATTTTATATGTTTATTGGATTTCATGTCACTGGTTAAAATCATGTCATTATTGTCCCTTGTGAATATTATTTATTTCAGGGACATTTTTTATTAAAATGGCTAGTCATAGGGTCTTGTAATAATATATATATATATATATATATATATATATTAAATTTATATTTCATGGAAATCATGTTTATATCATGAATAATCTCTTGATGTTTTCCAGATGGGTGACCAAGGTGTCATATGTACTATGGTTTGAGAAAGATAAGGGATAAACATATCCCATGTGTCAATATAAATCATTCAGTTTTTTATTTTAATATAGAGATTTTATTTTATACTATGGTTTACATTATACTAGTCGTTATATTTATTTTAATAGTTATGGAATATCATGTGTTCATTATGTTTTCATGATGATATATTATATATTCACCATTTGGGGTGTCCAACTAATATTTTTTATCTCCCATGTACATGAAAATCATTATGCATAAAGACACAGATACCTATATTGTGGTTGGATAATAGGTTACCCAATTGTTATGGTTGAGGCCCATTACATTATGCTCTTGTGGGACCAGTCATGAAAAGATTTATGATTGCGATGTACTAGATCGATATTCTGATACCTAGTGTGATGACTATCCAAGATTTGGAAATTGTGACTTTATATTATTTTTCAATTATTTATTTCATGTATAGTTCATTTTCCCATTTGGAGATAGTTTTTATTGTACATTTTATTTATTATTATTTTATATGGATATTTTCCATAATTAATTTTACAATATAATCCCATTTATATTTTGATTAAATTTTTTACGTTGATTATTATTTTGTGGTCATGTTTGGGTATGTTCCACTATTATTAAACTTTGATAAAGTGTATACTGTCGATAAATTATCATTTAGTATCTCCCTAGTAGTTAGTGGAATATAAAATACAATGATGTATACATTAGGATTTACGGTTAGTTATATCAGAGGACTGGTCATGTTTTCCCATGTATGTTATTTACAAGTAGAACCCTCACTCGCGTAGTAAAAAATTATGTGGAGTTAATACATGATGAATAATAAATAAAAACATTTTTGGGTAAAAGAATAGATAATCACATTATCTATAATGATACCACATAATTAAAAAAAATACATTTGAGTTGATATATAATGAAAGATAATTTTGTGTAAGGGTAATAATCAAATAATCAAAAAATAAAATATAAAACCTCCATTAAATCCTTAAAATACCATTATAGAAGAATATATTAATTAAAATACAATTAAAAAGGAGTTAAAAGTAGTGGTCCCTGCATTTTACAATTTTAGACACACAATCATTCTCTCTAATGTGGTGTTCCCAAACCAATCATATTGAGAAAACATATTTTCAAATAAACAAGGATAACATAACTATCATGATTTATTATGTTATTTTGATTCATGAGTTTAATTATTATATTATAATAAATATGAAAAAATATATTTTATTCTATTAAATAAAGACAATGAAATAGAATGAAAGAAACATTAGAAAGAAATAACTACAAATACCATAAATCTAACATCTATATAACTCTGTTTTAGGGTTGTTAACTAGTAGCCATAGATTAGGATGGGAAGTTACTATTTTCATTACACATCAATATTGAAATTTATCAATAGAGACTGTAAAATATAGATAGAAACCATTCATGGTTCAAACATTGTCTCAATATATGAATTAGAAATTTTTGTTTTTGGAGCGTACTTTAACTTATAATTGAATGTTTAAATTTTGTTATATAAATCATTTTTCTTAAAATAAATTACAACATATGAATATAAAATATGGCCATTTTCTTTTCTAGTTCTTTATTTATTTTACATAGTTCAGGTATTTTCATGACACTGGTGTAACTAATAAAACATCCAATGTGTTCAACTTATATTAAACTATTTTAAAATATTAAATAAATATAGAAGATAAGACAAATATTTTTGAAGTATGAAATTTATAATAAATTTACAAGAAATGAAGTGAAATTGGTAACCATGGAAAATTGAAAGGATAATGGCACTAGAAATATTTATCATTATAAATCATCTTGTGAATTATATATTTTTTATTCTACAAATTTTGGATTCATTTCACTACAATGAACAAGTCCTTCTTGAATCAATTATAATATATGGAATGCTTATGGAAATAAATGATGGCCACAACAGGATTCCCTTGTTAGGAAGTATATAAAAAATTAAGGCAAATAAGATGTTATATCAACCTCACAACACCCTCAATGGTCACACTTTATAATACTGTCTAACCCACATATAAGAAATCAAAAGATATAGAGAATTTTAGTTGTCCATAATAAGGTCATACATTCCACACATAAGGAATACACATTATGTACGAGCATCTAAATAACCCTTATATGTAATGATTTAACATAATATGTCACAATTAAACGACTGGGAATTTGAATGATGGAAATATTCTTATGGAATAAATTTTTAGGCCCTAAAAAATGTTTTACAATTACATTGTAACCCTTAAGAAACATATGTGAAAAAATATATGATTATGTCATGTGATGTGACGAAATCTCACATGTAATTTAATCTTGCTTCCGTGAAATCAAATACCTCATTTGTTGAAAAATATTAATGTATAACAAAAGTGTGCTTCATTGATAAAATTAATTTTCTAAAAAATTATAAATATTTATCCAAAAGCCTAAATTTGTGTTGTGATTGTTTAACCCCCCTTATCCATTTCCCTATAAAATTTTCTATCCACCATCTAAAATCTCTACCATAAACATCATTATTTCAATATAATAACCTCCATTAATTCATGGTTATATCCTATAAAAACTAAAAAATTATCATAATCTTATATGAATAATCAATCTATCTCATAAAGCTTCTCACAAACTATAGAATGTGAGGAATCGTGTGTCAGATGAATATCCACAAAATTAATTTATTTTACGACACTCATAACCATTATCTCATATCCACTAAACTCTAAATCCATATCAAATATTTTCACATGAAATACACATCTTTATATCCTTTATAATGAATTCATTAGAATGGTGTGAGCTAAAATTCATATCAAGGTAAATATATCAGCTACCAAAAATAAATAGATAATATAAATGAGATAAATTAATAATAATTGAGAAATAACATATACACAGATCATGGAAATATATGTGATCATCATAAACAATTATTGTGAAAAAAGGTAAATTTAATAAAACTAATTTCAATTATGTATTATAAATACATGTCATAGAAACATATAAGATTAATATAAGAAGAAATAAAATAATACCATAATAATTTTCAATATATTTATAACATGGAATACCATAAACATTTGGAATTCCATGAATATAATGCATAGTTAAGAGATGTGGAAGAAATATAATAATATGAAAACATTATTATGAAATCAATGTATGTATAACCATAATGTTATTTAAAAAATACAAATATGTAAACACATAAGATAAATAACAAATCCATGTATTTCCACTTATTATATTTTGAACAAAACCTAATATGTTTATGCTTTGTTATCATATGATACGTAAAACCATAACCTATGAATTGAATATTGATATAAGACCCCACAAATTATCATCTGTATGAATGAGTGCCACATAAAATTGTGCCATTCATATTATCATAATGAACCCATGGAAAAAAATGGGTTTCATAAATTTTATAAAGGATATCTCATAAAAGGTATTTTTAAAAGAATGAAAATATATTTAAAATATGTAATTACCCAAAAAAAATTAAAAAATATCAAATAATGGAGCTTTATGAAACATTACGAAATTGATATTCATTTTTACATATCATTTAGAAAAGATGTGGTTTCTGAGTTTCTTTTAAAATACAACTTTTAAGAATAAATATAATATTTATTATTCCATTTAATCACATTATATTCCAATAATGTTATGTTCAAAATAAATTTGAGGTATGTAAAATTAAATTTATGTATAAATTGTACACATAAGATCATGAAAATTAAAAGCATTTTAAATATTTCAAAATAGACATTCTAAATACATAAACTATTATATAGAAATATAAATGCTTCTGAAATGAATAAATATTAATTTAAGAATAATTGGTGATAAAACTAATTTTTCTTTCCAATCAACAAAGAAGATCACTGGGGGAAAATAGAAAAAATATTCTTTAAGGAAAAATATCATTATTCGAGATGAGATTTACTCTTAATAAAATTACACTATAATGAAATATAGATTCGTCAAGGATGAATAAATTAATGTAAATTATTATTTCCCTATAATGATGGTATAAGTATATTATAACTTCATAATTTGGAATAATAAATAAATCATAAATAATTATTGCCAAATTTAAGTGATTTTGACCCAAGGAAAATACATGAGTGATGAAAAACAACTACCTTAATTGTTTCATAGTCAAATACACTCTAACTTACTGTACAGAAATTATAAATACCTTAATATTCCATTTTAAATCATTATTATCATAAATTAACATTTATATACATAATTTATGATTATTTATATTGAAAATAATTGATATTTATTGCTAATTTTTCTATTGGATTCCAGCAATATTAGTTGGTTAATTTGGGGACATAACATATTTTTAATTGAAACTATGGTAATATTTTATATGTAGACAACATCTATTACTTGGACTATAGGCCATGTTCTCCTTAAATCCCATTATATATAACTAAAATCTCATAATATTATCCTTATGGCCCATCAGTGAATAATACATCTATAGTTCTTTTGCGGCTACAATACCCACTATAGTGCCACCATTGCAACAAGACACAAAACAGTTACCTCTATTTCTAAAATTTCATCATTCAATAGTTTCACCACTTCTAAAGTTCCCTTAAAATAATTCTATGTTACCGACACCCAATGGAGTTTAAACTCCAATTTTTTATATAGTATTTCTGGGTTCTAACCACTAATCCAAACCCTATCTACTTAGTTAGTTCACATATGATTTAAGATATCATATTTAGTTCAAATTATTTGAAACAAATATTATTATTAAAATATCATATAATATATTGGAATTATATAACACAAATTCATCTCTAAAAACTGACAATGTTTTATTATGGTCATATTTATGTTTCGTGAAAGTTGTATCGATGTCGGCTAATTTATAAAATCATAGAGACTGAGGATTAAATTTTAAAAATATATCAGATACATATTGTTATGTTGAAAAACAATGTATAGACAGAATAAATTATATTCATATATATATATATATATTCATTATTCATAAAATTATATTAATTCTAAAAATATTATTTAATTTTTTATAATAAAAACTGATATAATAATATTAATATCATTTATTATAAGGTCTTATTTTTAAGTTCAAATTAATAAATTTCTTATTTTTTATTTATTTATCCACAAATTTATAGATATATTTATCTCAAAGAATACATAGGATATATATTTTAGAATTTTATGAACCTGTGATTTTTCAACGAATGGTGAAGAATACTAATATTTATAGAAACATATATTTTCATTGAGAGAATTAATGATATAAAATACTATTTTTGTCATGACCCGTCCTCAGGACCCTTGGTGTGACTACCCTAGGCCCACCTTCCAAAGGCCAGGGGCGGGCGACTAGAACCAAAGGCGTAAATCCTAATATAAGGGAAGGAATTTCCTTTATGTAAGATAACAAACACCACAAAGTAAGCAAGAAGAAGTAAACACTAAGTAAACTAAGTGCAAAGGTCAGTGATGGAAGTAAATGGGCCAGAATACAAACCCAACTGAAAGTAATGTACAACTGAAAAGAGAGTACAACGGCAGAAAAGTAAAGCCGCAACACCGAGCCGTCCTCTAGGAATCCCACCTGAAAGGTGGGTATAGATAGTCTCCTCTGTTCCTCGGCTCCAGTCGTCCACTCCTTGTATGTCTCGTCCAGTGATCCACCTCCATGTACTGTGAAGCTCCACGAGCTCCTACCTCGATCAGCGATGTCTGTCGTTTGCATCCAACACAACGTAGTGTGGGCATAGCCTGTGCAGGGGTGAGTATATTCTACTCAGTAGGGACCCCGAGACCCCCTGAAGGTCTCCCAGAATCCACGGAGGATAATCGACAAAGGAAAGATACAATGACGAAGTAACAACCAAATCTACTTAGATATATGCCCATACATATACCTATGTCATCAATTCCAGATCAGCTCCAACATCCGAGCCCAAGTTCAATCTAATAAACAAAGGATGGCACAATTAAATCCACACAGGAAGAACAACCCAATACACATAGGATATCAAAACAATCATATCAAAGATAATGATTGAAGGTCAAGACTCAGCTCATACAGCTATACTTCTTCGTAAGATGATAGAGATGATCAGATGTAGCCACTAATTAAACTAAGCTGTCGGACCCACAAAGGATACAAGACCAGCTATGTTGTCAGACCCACAAAGGATACAAGACCAGTTACTCTGCCGGACCCACGGAGGATACAAGTACAGAGTCAAATACTATCGGATCCACGTAGGATACAAGAACAGTAGTCAAGTACTACTGGACCCACATAGGATACAATAATAGTAGTCATCGTCATCGAACCCACGGAGGATTCCAGTATGGTTGTCATCACTGCCAAACCCACAGAGGATCATAGTATAGTGGTCATCACTACCGAACCCACGGAGGATTTTAGTACAGTCGTTGTCATCGTCGCAGTCGTAGATAGCTCTAGGGTTACCGCACACAGCATGCTCGATTCCAGGAGGGTCCGCTCCACGAGCCAATGGGGTCGATACATAAAATGACACGAAGTCCAAATTTTATGTATCCCAAAGTTTCGTCTCACCAATAGGAAGTCAACACGACAGACAGCACGTCAATCGGACGCCCGGTCTGAGAGTTATTGGCTTTTTTGTCCCAGGGGGCCGGTTGGTTTTTAAGTCAAAACCAAATCGACCGTACACCATATGTGTCCAAACATCGAGCAGAGTAAGCCAAAAGGTCTGTCTCACTAAGAAGAAACCATCAAAGTTGATGGCTAGTCAATCGGATGTCCGGAGCTCAAGGTATAAGCGTTTCTGCTCTTAGTGCTCGGTTGTTTTTGGGGTCTAACCAACTCGACCATTGACAAAGTTCTCTGAAATCATGATTATAATATACCGAAACAACTGTTTCGATCCATGGATCGCATCGCAACTAACGGTGCCTCAATCGGAGGTCTGTAGACTAAGATATGGGCCTTTGAACGAAGCTGTCCGATTTTAGTGGGTTTTGGGCCCAGACCGACCCGGCCCGATACCCCATGGGTCAGCCCGAACTGGGTAGACCCAACCCGGGTCCAGGTCCTTCCCATTAAGGCGTGGCCTGGCCCGACTGGCATGGCCTGGCACAACGCGGGTAGCCTGGACCGGCATGGGCACGACACGCGTGGCCAGCAGCTCCGCCGTTTCGGCCGAGCGGAAAACAGGGGGGGTGTTGCCCCCCTATTCTCAAATTGGTGACCCCCCACGTGGAGAGGGGGCCCGTCGGTCTACCACCGGGGGTTACGAACCTCGGCCTCCTCCAAATGTCCGGCCCGGTTGGCGGGCTAGTGCCGCCGCCGCGGGACCTCGCGGTCCCGCCCTTCCGAAGCACCGACGGTCGGCGATTCAGGCCACCGTCCCTACACCGCCGCAGCCTTAGGCCACAACCCTTGTCCTACCGGCGCAGTGCGACAGCGCCGCGCCCCTCCACTGTGGCCCCGCTCTGGCCGCATCCTCTTTCTCCCTCAACGGCGCTGCGCGACGGCGCCACTCTCTTTCACCGTAGTGATATTCCTCATTCCCGTGCGGTGCCATTGCACCGCGCCGCCTTTGTTCCAAACCACAACAGTGAACATCAACAAATGGTGAGAAGGATCGGCCATGTTCGTGCGGTCTGAACTCCTCCCGTTAATTTCATAATAGGCGGCTATGAAAATTAACAATGAATGCCAAAATAATCCACGAACCTAAAACAATCCCCTACCTTGAAGAAGTCATCGAACAAATATTGTCACGGGAAACAGAGTCATGTTGTAAAGCTTTGTATGTGTTTTATAGAGATCATCCGAGGTGGAGCAGCATCTCAAACCGGCTGCGGAGAGGAGAAGAAATTCATGACGACCACTCCTTGTGGTGATGACGTTCTTCATCGAGGTCTTGACATTCTTCGCGTTCTTCAAGACTTAGTGTAAACTCTTCCATAATCTCCAAACAACAAAACCACCCTAAAATAAAATAAGTTCATCCTTATTTTATTTACTCATGACAAGAATTCAAGAATTCAAAATTCAAACTCTAATAAATAAATTGATTAACTTTAATCAATCTAATTAATGTGATAGTGGACATGCCATTAAAGTGGGGGAGTGGGTGAGTTAAAAAATTAAATTGCAAGAGGTAGGATTAATGGTATTGAAGGGGGTGGTGATCATGTGGGCCCCACCTCACTAATATCCTACCAAGTGGAGTTAGGATGTAGTGGGTCCCTCTCCGACTTCCATTCATAGGTAATAACTATTAGAATAGAAATAAAAATTGTAGTACAAATTTTTATTTCACTCTTTAGTTAACCCATTTATTTAACCACATCACCCGAGAAAACACAACTCCTGAAATGGTGTTCCTAAGCAATTACCGGCACTACGGTTTCATCGGTGCCCTCAGATTTCGATTCAGAGCACCGGTTCAAAAGTTAGGAAAACCAACTCGTTCGTTCACTTAACGTACCGGATCTAAACTTCGGAAAATGATTCTGGGCACATTGGGCCTCGGAATCAGGTGCCATCAGAAACTACGTACTCATGAAATCCCAAATAAATTAAGAATAAATTTTCTCTCAAATTTACAGGTCTATAAATTACTACCACCTCAGGGATTTATGTTCCCGTAAAGATACATCACAAACAAGGGGAACAGATGAGGGTACTGAGCACGCATATGAGCCTCTCGCTCCCAAGTGCTCTCTTGGAGGTTCCCGTGCTGCCATATGAAGCGCACTAGAGGAATCGACCGCCCATGTAGGACCCGCTCTTGGCGATCCTACATCTCTATTGGGTCCTCTGCTAAAGTCTCCCCGTCATCAATGTCTAGCTCCACATTGTCAATGATTTGTGTTGGGTCGTGCACATATCTCCTCAGCTGAGATACGTGAAAGATGTCATGCACCCAGTGCAAATTAGGAGGTAGATCCAGGTGATAAGACACCTCACCTATCCTGCTGAGAACCTGGAATGGTCTGATGAATCGCGGAGATAACTTGCCACCCCGGCCAAATCTCTGTAATCCACATCGAGGTGAGACCCGCAAGAAAACGTGGTCACCATCTTCGAACTCAAGTGGTCTCCTCTTCCAATCAGAATAATAATTATGTCAGCTCTGGGATATCCTCAACCACTCCTGGATGACCTGGACATTCTATGTCATGGCCTGGACCATCTCTGGTCCCACTTGTTCTGACATCGTAGGGTCTGTCCAGCATAGAGGTGATCTGCAAGGTCGGGCGTACAATGCCTCATATTGTGTCATCCCGATGCTGGAGTGGTAGCTTTTGTTGTACGCAAACTCCACCAAGGGTAGATGATCCTCCCAACTAAGACCAAAGTCAAGGACACATGCATGAAGCATGTCCTCGAGAGTCTGAATGGTCCTCTCCGTCTAACCATCCGTCTGAGGTGAAAGGCGGTGCTCAGACGTAGTTGTGTCCAGAATGCCTCCCGAAACCCCTTCCAAAGCCGGGATATAAAGAGAGCCTCTTGATCATATAATATAGATGATAGCACACCATGAAGTCGTACGATATCCTGAACATAGAGGCGTCCCAATCTATCCACTGAGACCTGCTCTCTAATGGGTAAGAAGTGGGCCGACTAGGTGAGTCGGTCGATAATCACCCAAATGGAGTCGTGAACTCTCGATATACGTGGAAGTCCAGTCATGAAATCCATAGATATCTCATCCCACTCCCACTCTGAGACCTCCAAGGGCTGTACCAAGCCTGCTGGTATTTGGTGCTCTGCTTTCACCTACTAGCAGGTGAGGCATCGAGAAACGAACTCTTCTACAGCCTTCTTCGTACCCGGCCACCAGTACTATCATCTGAGCTCCTGGTACATATTCCCTACTCCTAGATGTACCGCTAAAGGGGGAGTGTGAAACTCTATCATCACCTCCTCCTGTAAAGAAGATGGCACAGTGGTACGTCCTCCGAAAAAAAGGTCGTGCTCTCCTCCTATAGAGAAACCACCAGGTTCCTTTCCTGTGGAAATCTGTGCACACCGCGTCTCACAGTCAACATCCCCACGTTGTGCCTCTCTAACCCACTATAGTAGAGGAGGAGTGAGTGTGAGTGACGGTAGAAAGGCTGCTCCATCTCTATCTATAAAGGATATCTGCAAAGAGGCTAGCTGCTCTGTCGCCTACCCAAGTAGCTGAATGCCCATCCTCCTGCTAAGAGCATCGACTACTATGTTCCGCTTTCCAGGAGTATATACTATCTCAAAGTCATAGTCCTGGAGGAACTCGATCCATCACCGCTATCTCAAGTTCAGGTCCTTCTGTGGGAAGAATTACCTGAGAATCTGGTGGTCAGAATAGACTGTAAAGCGGTCACCCGTCGGATAGTGCTGCTACATCTTCAAGGCAAAGACCACTGATGCTAACTCCAGGTCATGGGTAAAATAGTTCAGCTCATACTGCCTCAAATTTCGTGATCCATAGGCGATCACTACCCAATCCTACATCAGGACACACCTGAGATCTGTCCCTGATTCATCGCAGTAGACTACATACCCTACTCCCTCCTCCGGTAGTCTCAGGATGTGTGCGCTGGTCAATCTCTGTCTCAGCTCTTGGAAGCTCTTCTAACATCTATCTGACCGCACGAAGGGTTTCCCCTTCTTTTTCAAAGCTGAATGTGGTGCCACAACTTTGGATAAGTCTGGCACAAATCTCTGATAGTACCCAGCCAAACCGAGGAAACTTCGCACCTCTGTCACGCTCCAGGGTGGATCCCAAGCTAGCACTGCCTTGATCTTCACTGGATCAACTACAAATCCCACCTCAGAGATGAAGTGTCCCAGGAAGTGGACCTCATGTATCCTGAACTTACACTTCGAGATCTTACCATAAATTTGGTGCTCTCATGGTGTGTCCAGTACAACCCGCATGTGGTAGGCGTGCTCCTCCCCAGTGGCCGAGTATATCAATATGTCGTCGATGAAGACTACGACAAATCGATCGAGGTAAGGATGAATGATCCCCATCATAAGACTCATGAACACTACTGGAGCATTGGAAACGCCTAAAGGCATAATCAAGAACTCATAGTGGCCATACCGACATCTGAAAGCTGTCTTCTGCACATCCTCTTCTCGAACTCTGAGCTGATAATAGCATGACCTGAGGTCTATCTTCGAGAACCACCGTCCTCCCTTGAGCTGGTCGAAGAGGTCGTCAATCCTTGGTAGTGGATACTTGTTCCTCATGGTCACCAGGTTCAGGCGACGATCGTTGACACATATTCACAAGATTTCCTCCGCCTTCTTGGCGAACAAAATCGGGGATGCCCAGGGTGAAACACTAGGTTGGATGAAACCCTTCCCTACAAGTCCTCCAGCTGTACCCGTAGCTCTCCAAGCTCAACAGGATCCATCCGATATGCTAGAGTGGATATTGGTATTGTCCTGGGGTAAATGTCAATATAATAGTCTACCTCTCTGTGAGGAGTTATTCCTGGAACGTCTTCAAGAAAAACGCCTACATACTGATCCACAACTACATGAAAACTAGGACTCCACACA
Source organism: Viscum album (assembly GCA_963277665.1). Classification (NCBI taxonomy): domain Eukaryota; kingdom Viridiplantae; phylum Streptophyta; class Magnoliopsida; order Santalales; family Viscaceae; genus Viscum; species Viscum album. The sequence continues at coordinate 972,197,342 of OY728151.1, read as the reverse complement.
TCAACTACCTCTAGGATTAGGCTAGCCAACTGATTAGTGATCTTCTGTCCTCTCCTAGGTGAGAGTCCACCCTGCGCTGTAAATGCTCCCTTCTCGCCAGTGAAGGTGAACCTTCTCCCATTGGTGCGGAAACACCGCACCATGCGCCTCATATAGTCGATCTGATCATGGAGTGTAGATAACCAATCCATTCCCAAGATGATGTCGTAAGGAATAGACGCTGCAACAAGAAGATCCCAGTCTAAGCTCTCTCCTCCTAGAGTAAGGTCACAGTGCTGGCACCCATGCGTAATCGTCATGTCTGTTCCTGTAAGAGTCTCTAGCCGTAAGGATCGAGCCAAAAGCTCCATCAGAATCTCCAAGCTCCGAACAAGGGTATCAGAAATGAAAGAATGACTCGCCCCTGTGTTTATTAGAACCGCAGCTAGGGTGGAGGAGACATATATAATACCTCGAATAATCTCTGGTGCGCTGTGGTCGTAGGCCTCTTCTTCCTGATGTTGAGCCTGCCTCTGTCCGCCAGCTCCCCGTGGTTGGGGTGGACCTCCTATTGGTGGTGGTGGTAAAGCCTAAACGCGTCGTCCACCACTTGCTGCTCGGCCAGATCCTCTGCCTCGTCTGCCTCCTCCCCGCAGACCTCCATGGTCGACCCTCTTCCTCTACCTGGGTGGTTCCTCAACCATCTGCAGCTCCTCTGCACGGCGGGTCGGGAAGTCACAATCCATGTGGACCTGCCCGCCACATGCGTAGCACTTTCTGCTCCTCGTAAGACTAGATCTGTGTCGTGTTCCCCGCACCTCTGAGATACTGTCCTGATGTCTTCTACCTGATGGTCTGGTCTTCCTTGACACCTGTGACATCCGTCGACTTCCAGCTGCAGAAGACTCTGCTACGTGCCGCCCTGCGGTAGGTCTCGCTGCTAGTGTAGGCTCAGCGAAAAATCTCTCTAAAGAATGGCTCGCTCCAGTACTCCTGACTGTATCATTATGATGAGGTAGATCATCAAAGACCTAATCTCATGCCTCAATCCCTACTCGAAGGTCCGGGCCCGGAGGAATGGGTCATGTACCATGTCCGTGGAATAGCGCGAGAGATCGGTAAATCTCGGTGAGTACTGGGCTACCATCATGCTGCCCTGCCACAGCTATAGTAGCTCCGGAATGCGCACCGCACGGAGGTTAGCTGGGAAAAACTCCGAGAGGAAGAGGCTCTCATTTTCCATCCAAAGAATAGATGCCTCGTCGTGCACCCGAAGCATCAGGCTCCACCATCTACCTGCTACTGCAAGAAGGAGACTCGATGCAAGGATCACCATGTGGTAAGCTGGTGTCCCTACTAACCTGAAAACTCATTCAACAGCCTCCAGCTAATCCTTGGCTGCCTGAGGGTCAGTCTCCCCATGGATCTTGGGTGGTCTCTGATGCTGAAACTCATGCAGTTCACTTAGGAGACGTGCACTCTCAGCGGCTGAGGCTGGTGGCATCGGTGGCTCTGCGAGTAGAGGTATCGTAGGTGCCTCCGCTGTAAAAAGGGCCCTACACCAAGGCCCCATCGCTCGGTGGGATTTAATCTCGTACAATACTCTGAACCCTAGCTGGCTGCCTTCATGGGGCTATACAGAAATGAAACAGGTGCGCCACGGTCAATATAGTATACCTGATGAGCTAACACAAAATAATCACAAAGAAATATTTTGAAACACACATTCTATCAATGTTTTCATGCACTGAGTCGGAAATCAGAAGTCTGGGTCCTGGTGTATGGATACATCGGCCGCCGCACCAACACTGGACTCCCTAGACTGATAACACACTCAATACGCTTAACAATATTGTTTCATATAGAAGAAAGATCATAGTCCTGAGTTCTGAAGTAGAACCGAATCGCCTCTGATACCAATTTTTCACGACCAGTCCTCGAGACCCATTCTGTGACTACCCCAAGCCCGCCTTCCATAGGCCAAGGGTTGGCGACTAGAACCAAAGTCATAAATACTGATATAAGGGAAGAAATTTCCTTTATGTAAGATAAAAACACCACAAAGTAAGCAAGAAGAAGTAAACATTAAGTAAACTAAGTACAAAGGTGATTTCTGAAAGTAAATGGGCCAAAATACAAACCCAACATAAGTACAACGGAAAAGAGAGTACAACAGCAGAAAAGTAAAGCAGCAACACCAAGCCGTCCTTTGGGAATCCCACATTAAGGGTGTGTATAGATAGTCTCCCCTGCTCCTCTGCTCTAGTCGTCCGCTCCGTGTACGTCTTGTCCAGTTATCCACCTACAGGTACCGTCCAGCTCCACGAGCTCCTACCTCGATCAGCACTATCTGACATCTGTATCCAACATAATATAGTGCGGGCATAGCCTGTGTAGGGGTGATTATACGCTACTTAACAGGGACCCCGACACCCCCTGAAGGTCTCCCAGAATCCACGAAAGATAATCCACAATGGAAAGATACAATCACGAAGTAACAACCAACTCTACTTAGGTATATTCCCATACATATACCTAAGTAATCAATTCCAGATTGGCTCCAACATATGAGCACAAGTTCGATCTAATCCACATAGGATAGCACAATTCAATCCACATAGGAATCCCAACCCAATCCACACAGGATAGAAAAAAAATCATATCGAAGATAATGATTGAATGTCAAAACTCAGCTCACACAGGTATAATTCTTCATAAGATGATAGAGATGATCATATGTATCCACTGATTCATCTAAGCTGTCAGGCCCACAAAGGATGCAAGACCAGATAAGTTGTCGGACCCACAAAGGATACAATACTGGCTACTTTTCCTGACCCACGTAGGATACAAGTACAATGTAAAATACTGTCGGACCCACGTAGGATACAAGAACAGTAGTCAAGTACTGACGGACCCACATAAGATACAAGAACAGTAGTCATCACCGTCGAACCCATGGAGGATTCCAGTATGGTCTTCGTCACTACCGAACCCACAGAGGATCCTAGTATAGTTGTCGTCACTGCCGAAACCATTAAGGATTTTAGTACAGTCGTCGTCATCGTTGTAGTCATAGCCATCTCTTGGATTCTCGCCCACACCATGCTCGATTCTTGGAGGGTTTTCTCCATGATCCAAGGGGGCCGATCCATGAATTGACACAAATTCCAGAGTTTCTATATCCCAAAGTGTTGTCTTTCCAATAGGAACTCAACCCGACATACGGGGCGTCAATCAGACGCCCGGTCTGAGAGTTATTGGCCTTTTTGTCCCAGGGGCCTGGTTGGTTTTTAAGTGAAAACCAACCCGGCCGTACACCAACTACATCCAAACCTCGAGCGGAGTAAGCCAAAAAGGTTCGTCTCAGTAGGAGGAAACCAAAGAAGTCGACTGCGCGTCAATCGGACGTCCGGAGCTGAAGTTATAATTGTTTCCATTCGGAGGGCCCCGTTGGTTTCGTGTTCGAACCATCCCGGTCGTATTCAAATTTCTCTGAAACCATGAGTATAATATACTTAAACGACCTTCTTGATCCAAGGATCCCATCGCAACTGATGGTGTGTTAATCGGAGATCCCTAGCCCATGTTATGGGCCTTTGAACGAAGCTGTCTGATTTTCGGGAGTTTTGGGCCCGGACCAACCTGGCCCAAGACCCCCTGGGTGGGCCCGAACCGGGTCGAACCGACCTGAGTCCGGGTCTGGCTCATTAGGGAATGACCCAGCCCAGTGCGGATGGCCTGACCTGGTGTGGGTACGGCCCGCGGGGCAGGCAGCTTGGCCATTTCGGCCGAGTGGAAAACGGGGGCGCTGCCCCCCTTGTCTCGAAAAGGCGGCCCCCACGTGAAGTGGTTGGCCTGCCTGTCTGTCGTCGGGGGTTACGTCCACCGACCTCCTCCGAACTGTCGGCCCGGTTCGCTGGCCAGTTCCTCCTTCGTGGGACCCCATGGTCCCGCCCTTCCGAAGAGCTGACAGCCCGTGATTCTGGCCGCCCTCCATGCACCGCCGCAGCCTTAGGCCACGGCCCTTGTCTGACCGGGGCGGAGCATCGGCGTCGCGCCCCTACGCCGGGGCCCACCCCTGTTGTAGCCCTTCAAGATGATCCGGCGTGGCGCGACGGCGCCTCGCCCCTCCGCCGCGGCCTTGCTTCGGCCATGGCCTCTTTCACCCTCAACGGCGCGGTGCGATGGCGCCGCGCTCCTTCGCCGCAGTGATATTCCTCATCCCCACACTATGTCGTTGCACCGCGCTGCCTTCTTTCCAAACCACAAAAATGAACATCAAAAAATGGGGAGGAGGATTTTTCGTGTTCGTGCAGACCGATCGGCTCCTGTTAATTTGATAACATGCGGCTAAGAAAATTAACAATGAACGCCAAAATAAGCCACGAACATAAAACAATCCCCTACCTCGAAGAAGTTGTCGGACGAAGATTGTTGCAGGAAATGGCTTCACGAGGTAAAGCTCCGTATGTGTTTGACGTTCGTCATCTGAGGTGGAGCGGCATCTCACACCGGCTATGGAGTGGCGAATAAAGGCACGACGATCACTCCTTGCGGTGACAGCGTTCTTCGCCGGGGTCTTGACATTCTTCGCATTCTTCAAGACTTAGCGTAAACTCTTCCAAAATATGCACCCAACAAAACCACCCAAAAATAAAATAAGGTCATCTTTATTTTATTAACTCGTGAAAATAATTCAAGAATTAAAAATTCAAACTCTCATTAAATAAATTGAATAGATTTAATCAATCTAATTAATGTGAGCGTTGACATGCCATTAAAGTGGGGGAGTGAGTGAGTTACAAAATTAAATTTCAAGAGGGAGGATAAATGGAATTGAAGGGGGTGGTGCTCGTATGGGCCCCACATCACTAATATACTACCATGTGGATTTAGGATGTAGTGGGTCCCTCTCCAACTTCCATGCAGAGGTTATAACTACATAGAATAGAAAAGAAATAGCACAAATTTTTATTTCACTCTTTAGTTAACCCATTTATTTAACAACATCACCTGAGAAAATGCAACATCAAAAAAGTTATTCCTAAGAAATTACGGGCACTGAGGTTTCATCGGTGCCCTTAAGTTTTGATTCTGAGCACTGGTTCAAAAGTAAGAAAATCCCGCTCGTTCGTTCACTGAATGTACCCGAGAAAAACTTCAGAAAATGATTCCGGGCACACCGGGCCTCAGAATTAGGTGTCGTCAGTAACTGTGTACTTGTAAAATCCCAATGAAATTAAGAAAATTTTTCCCTTGAATTTTACAGGTCTTTAAAATTTTAATTTATATTTATAATTTAATAAGTTCTATTTAATTAATCAAGATACAACTATGGTCATAAAATTAATATTATACATGAATTTATTGCAAAATCATTTTTATAATAAGAAATATATTTTTTCTAAAAATAGTATATTTAATTTCTCTTTTCCCTCTTAATAATAAAATTAATTCTACCGAAGTAGTGAATTGTATTTTTAATGATGATTTCTATATTTTTAATAAGTTATTCCTAATTTTTATATTTTTCTCCTTTTTCCATTATAAATAAAAACCATAGTAATAATTTTTACCACAATAAAGGATAAATTGGGTTATTAAGGAAAATAATAAGTTTACATGGACTAAAAATGACTATAAAAATTAAATTATTTTAATTGAAGGAGTATATCAAATCCAAAATCATTTTACTTTTTAAATTTGCGATATTTATTTCCATTTGGCCACAATTTTGACCTTTAAATTATTCTATATAATGAATATTTTAATTTAAAATACAATTTTTCCATATAAAAAATAGAGGATATTATATATTTAAAATATTACAATTAATTATACATAAATAGTTTCATCAATTTAATTTTTTTACAAATTTTATGGATGAAAAAATTAGTAGAAATGATTATGAAATAGTGAAATAGTTCATGTATAAGATATAAAAAAGAAAAAAAATTATTTTAATTACTCTGAAAATTATATTATTTTACTCAATTATAATGTCCCATGGTTTTAAGATAATTATAACCTATTATTTATTCTTTAAATGTTTATATTTTAAATTCAATTTTTTTATGTTTTAAATGTCAAATTAAATGACAATATCAATAATTAAATTAATGATATTTTAAAATGAATAATATTTTCTTAATGGTTTTTAAACTATAAAAAAAATTCTTCAACCATGTGTATGAGATATTTTTTTGATATAAATTGTGGTCTAATTATGTGTTTTTATAATAACTTTGTATTCCCATACTTTTTAGACCAATATTGTTTTAAATTAATCATCTATTTGGATAATGGGGGTTGAAATAAAAATATAGGAGTTATAACATCACCTAAACATGTAAAAAATTTATTTGAGGAGTATATTTCATCTCATTCCGACCCTAGATTCGAAATAAATTATTTTAGACCCTTATATATGTGAAACATAATTCATATTAACTAAATAATTTATATAGTTGCAAGAGTTCATCCCCCCTCACTTCTACAATGACACCTCATATCAACATTTTCACATGCATAAAAAACCATTTAAATTTAACGATCCATACCCCAATCTATTCCATACATCCCACCCAACTTACTATATTCACTTCTTTAACCATTAAACTATATGAGCAATGATTTTGGTGTAATCATTAAATGGTTATCCGAGGAAGGGTTATAGTTAATAAACAAGTGTTTTTCATTATTTCTTCTTTAATCATTATTAAATATTCCACAACCATGTTATTTTAATTAAAAAACATAATAAATTTAAATAGATGATTTTTTATTCTAATAACCTATTTCCATCTCTTATTCCATCAAATGGGGAAAACCGTCCATTGTGTAAACAAGAAACTACCACCACACGAACCAATGTAATTTTTTCCATTACCTATCTTATGGACGGTTTTATTGATGGATTTCTTTTTCTATATTTCATATTCCAAAACTATTTATAATTCTATAAATATAATAAAATATGCATTTTTCACTTTCCATTCACTTGAAAATGAATATTTTGGCCCTAGTGATGTGTGAACTATTTCCTCCAGAAGCAGATGTGATTTGTTTTTATCACCACATCACATGGATGTTATAAATAAGTGTATTTAAATAAATAATTACAGATTTATGATATTTTTATATTTCAAGTCATATAAAATTTTATCTATGTTTTCTCTATAATGATCAATGAAAAATTGAATTGTTACTTATATGTATGCTCACCCAGTTGTGTCTATGATAGTGTCATAGTTAATTTATCATAACTATAATTAATAATTTATTTTACAAGTATAATTATTTAATAGAAATTCAAAATATTGCAGGATTATTATTAAGTATATGATTTAATAATTATCACTTTTACTATTGTCGACAAAAAACAAATTCTTTAACATATGAGTCAAACACCATAAAAAATGAAATGTAAAGAAGTTATTTTTGTAATTTAATATAAAAAATTTCAAATAAAGTAAAATAAATAAATAAGATGAAAAAATATTCTTTTGATTGAAAATAATGAACATATATTATTTATTTTGGATTATAAAGAGAATATGTGATGAGTATGAATCATTTAAAGTGTAAGGATAACATATTACCTAGTTTTAATTGTCCTAATCATTTATTTTAAAAATCATTATCTTCCTTGTGCATATTTTAGCATCCTATGTTTTTGGACAAAGTGAAATTTAAAATAGAATTAGTATTTTTTTCATTTGGGGGATATGAAATTCTTTGAACTGATTCATTGAATAAAAATTCAATAAATTAAAAACATAAATGCACATATTTAGAATTGTTTAGGGACTAATTGATTCCTCCAGGATTCCCTAATGTTTTGGAAAGCAGGTATAGGTGTATAGTATTCATGAAAACATGTATCCCACTTAGTGGAACAATGTGGCATTTTCAGGGAATATGATGGTGTTGAATAGTTTCTTCTAACATTGTTCACTAGGCCTCATGACCATGCATTTGATATTGGATTTTTAAAATATGTAAAATTCATGTTTTGGGTTGGGTTTCTAAATCTGTGCACATGATCTATGTGATCACTCTTCATTGTTATTGGAACAACCATGGTTAGCACATGATATGTCCAGAATGTGAAGAAAACACATATGTCTCATTTAATGGGATTGGATCCCCATTATCCTCTCATTCATCTATTATTCAACAATATTCTCTACTTTTAGAAATGTAGAACTCCTTACAATACCCTTCTCAAGGTCACCCCCCTCCAAATGTAGGGCATGGTGATCTTTCATTCATTCGAACTCCACATTGAGCAATGGTTGGTTCATTAGCTAGCTCCAGTGGTTATATGACTGATATTTCATCTATTCATATTTTCTGTTTCAAATATAAATTCTATCTTTGGGAGTGGTAAATATCCCAATTATCATGTTTTATTACATTTTATAAATTTATCTCAAATCATCTTGGGTCAAGGCTCGATAATTGATGAGTGAAATATATTGAGCCTAAAGGAAGGGTTTGTAGATTTTCCATCAAATTTTCATAGATTTTTAAAATACTCTATTTGTTTTCACAATGTATTCTACATGCGATTACCATGTTAATATTAAATTCTCTATGCATATTTAATAACCTAAATCAAGATAGTCAGACTTCCTTAATTAAAAACATGAAGGGATTTTCATCTCTACCTGAACCCCTATAAGGCTATGTTACCAATGTTGTATAACGTATTCCCCATCTAGAAACATAATTCCCAACAATAAATGATTTTTCATATTATAAAATTATATTTCACATCAAATTTTTTAAACACCTTGGATGGTTCTTTTTTAATTATTCGTTGAGAGATGTTTATATTTATCAAAATTAATAATATCTTGGTCATTGTACATTAACTTGTATTATATTTAAACAAGATTAGTATAATTTATAATTAATGTGTAGATAATAAATTAGAATGTATGAAGTAGATAAATATTAAGGGCCCACATATAGTATACTTTTCTTATGTATTGAATTTTAGAGTACATTGTCCTTATTATTATTTAACTGAAAGGGTAAATGGTTGATTTCTTTTTAGGGTATACATGACTGGTGATGTGGAATGTTTCTGAACATGAACATTTTATTAGTTAAATTTTCATGAATAAATGAGTCAATAATACCTTTAGTGATACTAGGTTGCAATGTTACAATATTTTGTGGACATGGTCAGAGGCTATTGAGATTGTATCATTCTTTAAATGATACTTGGGTTTCAAATTTATAGGACACCAAATATTGGATCATATTTTATTTTATTTATATTTTAACAAGGGTGCTACATGAATTGTTTATAGGATTTCATGGACAGGATCCTTGGGTAGATTTTTTATTTAACCAGAAGTGAACCATGTTCCAAATGGGAGTAACATCAGATGGACTTGGTGGGTGATATGGGTATACTAAGCCACAAGTGATACATGGTTACCAATGTGACATACATTGGATGGTCTTAAAGGGTCATTCAATACCCCATGAAGGGAATGACATATGGAATTTCTTTTATATAACACTATGGACGGACTCATATGGTGATTGGTGTTTATGAAGTAGATAAATAGTAAGGGCCCACATATAGTATACTTTTATTTTGTATTTAATTTTAGAGTACACGGTACTTATTATTATTTAACTGAAAGGGTAAATGGTGGATTTCTTTTTAGGGTATACATGACTGGTGATGTGGAATGTTTCTGAACATGAACATTTTATTAGTTAAATTTTCATGAATAAATGAATCATCAATACCTTTATGGATACTTGGGTGAAATGTTACAATATATTGTGGACATTCTCAGAGGCTATTGAGATTTTATCATTACTTAAATGATACTTGGGTTTTAATTTTATAGTACAGCAATGATTGGATCATATTTTATTTTATTTATATTTTAACAAGGGTGCTTCATGAATTGTTTATAAGATTTCGTGGACAGGCTCCTTGGGTAGATTTTTTATTTAACCAGAAGTGAACCATGTTCCAAATGGGAGTAACATCGGATGGACATAGTGGGTGATATGGGTATACTAAGCCACAAGTGATACATGGTTACCAATGTGACATACATTGGATGGTCTTAAAGGGTCATTCAATACCCCATGCAGGGAATGACCCATGAAATTTCTTTTATATAACACTATGGACGGACTCATATGGTGATTGGTGTTTATTATTCTGTAAGGGTGATACTAGGGTTCCTATTTACATGTCACCTTGGATAGGCTCTGGAATCCAACTATATTAAATTAAAAGGTATTTTTTTATTGGGAACCATGTTTTAATTTTTTTTAGAGTAGTGTAATTCTTGCATATTAAATTTAATGATTCTTATATCATTACTAAAAATATGATTCGGTTCGACCTATAATTACCCTTCATATTTATAAAGGACCAGATAGTATTCCATGCATGGGTGAAAAAATAATAATAATATATTTTTATAAATAGTTTCATATGATATCTACATAGGTGACATGTTTAGATATATTCTTTATTTGTTTCAAGTTGTTATATTGTTCCTGGATCCCTTGAAGAACCTGATCTCAACATATTTAAATTTTTCAATACATAATTTTTATACTTTTCATATACTAGAAATTTTTTATATTTTATATTCACAAATGGATTTAGGAATGATACACTGTTTGTGGTATCCTACTGAATATATTTCACACCCTTCATGGGATACCATTTCAATGGGGAACCAGAAAATACATCATCATTTTCAGTATCATGTTCCTTGGATTGTGATTTCATGTTTTCACCGTAGAGTTTAGGAGAAAATAAATGAACTATAATATATGATCCCCATAGAATTATCCATAGGGAATTTGTAAAAAATCATCATTTGAACTATTTTTAATTTTCACATCTACTGTATGTTTATAGATTAGATGATGTATCCTCATCATGACATGACTACATGGTGATATATCTTCCACTAGCCATTTTAGCAGTTATCATTATCTTCTAAAACCGTTCTTCTAAACTAATACCATTATTTGTTTATTTATTAATTGTAATACCATGGAAAAAATAATATCATGAGAGTATATTCTCCAAAAATACCCTCATTAAACGATCACTTTTTGTCATTTACAACTTTCAAATTGGAAGGCATGCTCAAGCCATGTGAAAAACCAGCTCGGGGTACTATTTCAATAGTTCCCAGTTCGAGATATTAAAAATATTCTTATAATTATTTTTTGATTATATTCATATAGATATAAAATATTTAAAATTTTCATTTTAAATTTCATTTTATGTTATTTATATGGATAATCAAAAGATCAATTTTACATTTGTTATACGGAATGTTATGACAGAAGGAAAAATTAATATTCTATATTAACTTAAATGGTGATAAAATAAGTCTTACAATTGTAAATATTACATGATTTTGTATTCATTTATTAAATTATATCTTTTATTTAAATAAAAAACCTCTTCCCCATTATCCTATAATTTTATGTACTTCAAAATTAGTTCTAACGAAAAGTGGATATATCAATTTCCAAAAATGAATTATTATTAGTGATAAAAATGTTATTATGATGCAATATTTTGTGTGATATAAATATTTTAGGTTTCGTGGGATTAAATTATGATGAATGGTGTTTAAATTACAAAATAATGATGTTGGTACAAATATCATCATTAAAATCATTTGATAATATTTTTTTGATAGTGGAATGTGAGGGTTATTCCAAGTGTAACCAAGAATGTTCTACCATGTTTTACGGAGACGGTTATTCAATTTTTATCATTGAAGGTTACACCATATATAATAGTGAAATTAAAATGGTTCCTCCCGTTACCTATATAATTATTTATTCTTTCATTGGATTATATGCGAATCATATTATATTTCAAGGTAATTTTAGTATTTTTTGTTTCAAGATTATTATTTTGTACTTTTTAGCAAAGAAATGTATTAATTTTTTATCATGTGTTTATTAATTTTTCATTATTTGAAATATTACATTTTCAGATTTAGTTTTCTATTAATATAATTTATGAAATATTTTTTGTGAATTTTTGTGAAAATAATTTGATTTATTGGGTATGAATTTTTAATGAACCAAATTTTTTTTAGAAAGAAAAATTTTAATAAGTAACCATTGAAAAAAAACATTATTTTTTTAATTTATGTCCCGCTCTGATATTTTTGAGCTCATCAATTTTTTTTAATTTTATCTCAAGTTTATGGATGAATAGGTATAATGAAATTTCAAACAATTTTTTTTGAATATGTCTCATGAAAATCAATAGTGTTATACATTATGAGTTTTCTAATGTGGGAGAAATGTATGTTAAGTTGAATTTTCCACACTACGATATATATATTTATATAAATATATGTAAGGACAAGAATGTAATTCTATAAAAATATAAACCAAAATGATCATTTGGAATATAGGAAAATGGATTCTTTTTAAAAGATACTAAATTTTCTATTATATAAGCTCATTTCATTATAGTTGGTATCAAGTTAATGGTTGAGATAGATTTAGATGTCAATATAAATAAAGTAAATACCGATATTAAATTTTAATTTATTATTACAATGTTATTGAATTTGAATATAATCATGATTCATAATATAATAATTATCTATTCAAAATTTTTTACCAAAGAGAAAATATGGAAACTAATTTGTGAAGTAATCTAGGGGAAAACATCATTCATAATTAGTATCCTAAAATGGTTGGAATTAGAACTGAGTTGTTTTTCACTCTGATGGCTCAAATGATGAAGGATATAAATGTGAATGGTTTCCACACTAGTTTTAATCCATATAAAAAAATGTTTTTATGTTTACAATGGAGATTTTTATTGGGATACTCCCTCCTACATTTAGTGGGGCATTTGAACCAGTCGTAGGAATGGTGTGGAATAAATACATAGAAAAGAAATTATATATCCTAGATTGTTTAGATAATATAAATATAAATCTATTTATTTATTTTTCTGTAGTTATGTCCATAAAATGGTGGTTAATGGATAATAATAATAATGAGATTGATGAAATACAGAGATTTGAATGTGGTTAATTTATTATTATTTTCTACGGGAAATATTTTCTTCTGGAGAATTAAACTTTTACTGAAATACTATACATATTTTGAATATATATTTAAGAAGATTTAGTGGCCATATAAATATAAAACATTAGTGTTTTTTAGGTACACACCAAATTTTATCAGGTACGTTGATTGTAAATTTAATCTATCTTAAATAGGATTAAGGCAAGATATCGAAGGGAGTATGCTTCATGTGTATTTAAAAATAAAAAAATATTTTTCTATTTTTTGAGATGGTGTAAATAGATATTAAATATGATTATGTACCCCTTGAAAATGAATATAATAGGTTTTATAGATGAATAACAATGGGTCGACATCCTTAAAATAAATATGGTTGTTAGACAATCATGATCATGTCTTTTGATAAGTATTGAAAAAATAATCTTACTGAATGAATTATAATATTTGGAAAGTTTTTAAAATGTATAATAATTGTAAATGAGTCTCATGTATTCTAGTATGATGATAATAAATATAAAATAATCCTATGCTAAGTTGTTTTAATTGAAATGAGTTGGGATTATTATACCACTGTGCATCATAATTCAGTTACACTGGGTGTAAATCATGAAATTGTAATCCAAAAGGTGTGGAAAACTAATTTGGTCCACTATAATAAATTTTGGGACATAAAATGATTTGGTTAAATATTTAATATTTTTTCATTCAATGTATTTAAATTCCATATTTTTTCGACATCGTCACATACAGTCATTTCAATGAAATTTTAATGTGGAATGTTTGTATAACTTCACGAAAAAAGATAGCAATTATTGTGATAAAACGGAGTGAATAAATTAATGGAACCAATATTTATATTATTATTTTAATTGTATTATAAGTATGGCCATTATTACTAATCTTGTTATACTACCCTGAGAAGAAATTGTATGAATTTCATAATTTTTATAAATTTAGTTTATCATGAAAAGATAGTATAAATATAAAATAAATTTTTCAAAATGATTTAATTACATTATAAAGTATTATGAATATAGGAATTTTATTTGTATTGAAATCCAATGTTACACGGCTCATACTTTTGTAAATAATTATATTTTTAAAATTAGTGACCTAATAGTAGTAAATGAATCAATTTATGTATTTTATCAAGATTTAACATGTTTTATTACTAAATGAGAAGTATAGATTAATATAGAATAAGTGTTTGGTGATATGAAAAGTTAAAAAATTAAATATCGAATGGATCAGGTATAAAATATGGAATTGAATATCCATTTAATTGAGTTTCATGAAAAAAATTTCTTTCATCCAAATAAATGACCATACTGTCCCCCAACATTGTTTCTTAAAGATAAATACATTTTCATGAGTCTTTTATTTGGTTATAGAACTTATAATAATATTACTATTAATAATAAGTATTTGTTTACTCATAATGATGACTTTTTAGACAAGTTCCTTGATAATCATTTTTTATGAAGTTTGACATATGGTATGATTACGATAAATTGAAGGGGGATGGGGATTAAAATTAAAAAAAATTGTTTCATATTATATATGGGAATTAGGAGTTTTTGTTTTTTACCATTGTTTTAAAAAATTACATAACAATATTTATGGATTTATAAATAGTTGTCTCCATGAATATCTATATAAAATTGATTCTATTTTTATTTAGGATATCATGATAGATTAATTTTTTTTTATGTTCATGAATTTCATTTTAGTGTTTTTTTCCAATCTATAATGAACAAAAATAGATTTTTTTTTGAAATTTTAATTTTTGGTTACAGTATATTTCTCTAATTGGGATTTTAATTAGTAAATATGGGAAAACAATTGATTACTCTAAAACCAATGTTTTTATTGAATCAATGATACCTACAAATTTTTTTGAGAGTCATAATTTTATTGGTTTATAAGGTTACTACATGTGGATAGAAAAAAATTATCTGTTATTGATCCGAATAACTATGATTACTCAAAAATGAGTTACATTAATATGTTCAAAAAAATTCATGGGAATTTAAAATAACTGAACAGGAGATTGGTGAATAACCTTGCTTCTGATTTTATCTCAATAAATGGTGAATTTTAATTTACATTGATACTTACATAAATGGAATTGATTATTACATGATGAATAATGACCATTTAGTTAGTTATGCTTCAAATTAACTAAAACCACTTGATAAAAGTCATCATTTATATGACCTTGAATTTATTGAAATCACGTTTTCTTAAAAAAAATAAGATAAATAATTTTTATGGAGATGAGTGCTAAATTAAAATTGCGGATAAATTTTTTAACTATGTATTCACATAGAAATTGTTTAACAGGATACGTAGGGTATTTATTTAATTAGTAAATTCTTATTCATACAAGTTTTATTACCATCGATTTAAAATTGAAAAATTACTTCGTGACATGTGAAAAAATATCTCTATTTTAACCATGTTATGTTTGGATCATGGTCCTTCAATTATTGAAACTATTACTCTTGGCCAATAAATGTTTTCATTATGAACATCATTTATTTTATATCCAGTTTTAGTAATATAACCTATATCATTAATAATTATGAAAGAATATATAGTGGGTCATAGTATATGGGAAATGAAATAATCTATTATTAGTTTTATGTGTCAAGAGATTTATTTTGATGAGGTGGTGTCATTGTATTTGGAAATTTTTTATGACTTTTGATTTCATAATGAATAGAGGGTTGTCGAGTGAAGAGCATAGTTCCCCAATTTTTTCACCGAGGTAACCCACGTATTTATAGAGACCAGTGATATAATTACTAGTGGGATTTAATGAAAAGATATATTAATGATTTTATGATGAAATTATTGAAATTTCTACAGGTTGATGAAGAATTATTATAACAAAAATATAACCTTCAAACATTTTCGATACCTTAGTAGAATAGGAATGAAATTTCCCTGGATTTTGTGGTAATATTTTCAAATATATCTCAAGGAAATAATGAAGTTTTTGTGATTATTTATCAGTTACCTAAATCATTTAATTTCCCAAAAAATTTACAATATTATTTATTATATCATCTATAAATAAAACATCTCAAATAGATATTCATATAACAATGATTTCATACCATTATTGTATCTGACCATAACCCTATGATTGCATAAATTTTTTGGAAGGGATATAATAATTTTTTGGGTAAAAAATAAAATATTATTAAATAATCATATCATCAATATGATTGAAACAACTTGTTAATCATTCATACATTTGAATACAATCTTATTTATTATTTAATGTATTGACCTTGATGTTAGTGTCCACATATTTTGTTGGTCGTGTTTTTTAAGGAAAAAGATTCCATTCTAGTACAGTGATAGAAAAATTTAATGAATTATATAGGTTTTTCCTCAGACTCAAGTTTATATGGAATAAATAGGAATAATAATGATATTGAGACAATAATGGGTTGTTGGAGAAGGTATTGAAATTTTTAAATCATTTTAGGATTTAACATAGTAGGGGAAAATGATTATGGATAAATGAAAGAAAAATAATTCTATCATTGTTGGTAAAATTTGTAACACCCAGATATTTTATGAATAATATTCTTTTTAATGCCTTGTGTTGTACACTACACCAAAATTAGCTTGTGATATATGCAACCCCATATTTTCTTGTAGTATATGCAACACTATTCCTGGATCGTGTTACATACAATTTTACGTTCGTTTTGTAGAAACTATTCTACGCAACATTATGTATAGATTTTTTTCAATGTATAAATGAAATATGTTTTGATTATACGCAACAAAAAACAGATAATTCACTACACGCAGCCCTGACCTGTCTTACATTACACACAATAAAGACCTTCCTCGATAGCGTGTGTAGTACACAATACCGAGTTTCACTAAACGAGATAATATTATAATATTATTATGAACTAGCCGTTTTAAATAGTAATACCCTCTTTTTAAAATTTTATAAATGTGATCTTTCAAAATAGACATCATTTTTGGATTTGGAATATCGAAATTAGCTTATGGTAAAATTTTGGTACTTTTCAGACAACTTTCATATTCTGATGAATAGTGAAAATTACTAAATTTTAATTCAAAACAACGTTTTTAATCAAAATAATAAATAGTGATAAATAATTAATTTGATTGGTTTTAAATTATATTTACAATATATTTTTACCATTTAATACAATTTTGGTCATTGTATATAATTTCACATTTAAACCCGACATAAACAAGTGTCAATATTTTGATAGTTAGTATCTCTTAAAACACACTATTTGTTTTGACGGCGATAATTAATTTTTAAATTAATTATTGAAACATATATGTTTTTAATTTTGTAAAATAGACATCATTTTTGAATTCATAATATCAAATATAGTTTAGGCCTAATTTTTGATATTTTTCTGGAAACATTCATTTTTTGATGAATAGTGAAACCACTATGTGGTAGTTTAAAAAAACTGATGTTTTCATAAAACATAATTTTACCGCTTCTGTGAGTGGAATTTTGAAAATCTGAGAGATGCGGTTAATATCAAGGACTAAAATGTGGTTCAATGAGATGAAAATATTTTTTGGTGAATAGTATCTTTTTACATTTATTTACTACGGTTAAAAGGAAATAGGATAATTAAGGGTAAAAATGAAATTATTATTAGCCTAACACATGTCATAATTCTATTGGATAAGAGTAATTTGACCAAAAAACCATAGGAATAAAATATGACCATTTAGGCCCACTTGGATTAGATTAAGACATTTAATATTAATTTATTTAAAGAAGGGTTAAAATAGTTAAAATCAAAGTTTAATAAGTAAATCATTTTTCATATAGGGTTATACATATGATAAATTAGACTATAATTATTCATTATAAAGATAAAACTATTTCCTACATAATGGTATCTTATTTATAATTTTTATACATTAAATAATTTAATTTATTCATTACACAAATATGATGCAGTAATTATCTTATTAATGAAATATTGACATAATTGATGATATCAATACCCAAATAAATGTAATTTGAGACTTTTTATGAATTCCACTAATTTTTTAGTTTAATATGACATGTTATTATTTCTTTAGTTAACTTTTTTCGGACTAATCATTCTTCTATGATTTTCACAAAAATCAATTACCTAATATTGTAAAGATTGACATAAAATAGTTTTTAAAACAAATATTATATTATTAATTGTTATTTTTTTCCTAAAAATCAATGGTTCGGCCAACAGACTTATATAAGGATATATATATTAATAATAATCAACTTGGGGTTAGTTTGGCTTGTTATATTATGTTTATTATCCGTATAATATAAGAAAACAAGAAGACATAGTAAATGTTAAATTATCTAACTTAAAGTTAAATCTAAATGATAAGGTTAAAATAGAAATATAAACTTGTCAAAATTCTACTGGATTAGATTATTTCGACCCATCCCCACCTTAGCTTCGAAATAACTCAATTTGGATCTATTAAAAACCGAATATGACTTTATAATAAAATAATATTTTTAATTATTCCAAAGGTGCCTCTCTCCTCCCTTATAAAAGGGAACATTCTCCCTCTCTTCACACACCAATTTGAGCCTTTATGCTCTTCCAAACCCTACCCATTTCCCTTCTCAACTTCCCTTGAAACATCCTAGAGGTCCTGGTTTTCTTCAAAGTCCAAATTTAGTACCCTAATAGGAGGATTCCAAGAGGAGTGTCAAAGAAGAGGTAATATCCGTTACCGATTCTTTCAATTTTCGTTATTCTTCAACTTATTCTTCTTTAGTTGTTTCATTATTAAGTAATAACATCAGTATCACTCATATACTAATATGTTATTATAATTATGTAACAACCCTATTTCACCTTCTATCCATCCTATGGAAAACAAAATCACTGCGCGTGCGTACGTACGGAATACCGTCTCCCAGCCGTGGTATAATCTGTTTTTCCAACAACACCTAACATGGATGGGTATAATGGTGTAAAGAATAACGATATATGGTTATTATAAAATCATATTGATTCTGATATATTATACCATCCACCACAATTCAATAATTTTTGTAACGATATCATCGCTCGTGCGTACGTACGGACTACCGTCTCCACGACGCGATGAGATTCATTCTCCATGTAAACCATACATGAATGATCATAAAGTTTATATAATGAAAAATAATGAAATATATGAAATAATAATGCTATTGGATTTATGTATATATATATGTATGTCATCTATTTAGTTTCATTCAATTCAATGAGGAAATGAAAACAGCATTCTTGCGTACGTACGTCCTACCGTCCCCATGAACGGTGTGTTTCATTCCTTTTATCGATATATAATATATATGTATATGGTGAATATATATTATATATAAATCATGTTTTACATTTGGTAATTATTTAAATCACTATATAAGTAATAATATCAAGAACGAAAAGTCGAAACACATACGATAAATGAAATGATTTTACCCAAAACCCTACTTTAACATGGAATTTACAAATGAACGGGTAATATAAAGTCGTAAGAGAAACATGTATGATATCATAACAATGAATATGATTATGTAATAAGTAAATGAAATTATTTAAATAATTATACCGGAGGTTTGGATCCTTACGAAGCATATCGGACCTAAGGTAAGGGATAACTTTTTAAATCTCGTTCTTCTCTATGATTGTTTATTCGTAAGTATTGACTACGGTTATTATTATAATCCATGTCCATGTTTCCTAAAAATGGTTTCATGTATGTTTAATGACTTTTTTACCCATTTTTTTACTTTTACTACATGGTATGTATGGAATATTTCTTTTACGAGGTACTTTTTGACTTTTCCTGAAAAAGTACGAGAAGAATGTTTTTTTTAACTTATAAGGAACGAACGCATTTTTACGGTTTTATAAAGCCTTATTTTAATGAAGCTTCCTCCAAAATATTTCATGACTTTTTTCAACAAAATAATTTTCATTAAAAATTGCATGGAATTTTGTGAAACGAAAATGATTTTGAAGAATAAAGGATATTTTATTCAAGAATTCATTTCAAGTGTTTTATCAAAACCATTTTCCATCTAAGATGACATTACTTCATATGTGTATGTTTCATGTATAATGTATCTATGAATTACATGGTTTCACTTTTCTTATTATGAAATGATATCCATTTCTTTTATATGGATTATGTGATGATGGGATGATGTTTATGAAACCCATTTTATTTATTGGGTTATGTATGTTTATTTTGTGGCACATGTAAGAATGATTTCATTATGAGATGGGTGAGACCTATATCTCCATGCAATGCATTGCGTAATGATTTATATCTCCTGAGATAGACATGTATGGAATGGTAAGTTAACCCGGTTTAGTGTTACAGGACTGAAACGAGGAGTGAACTCGATTAAGAAAGGGAATTTGTCCACTAAGATGGTCTTGGCAGCAATGCCTTGGCTACTATGTAAATCATGACATGTGCTGAATGGATGCCACAATTACATGTTTTACTCCCATGCTATTTTATGATGCTTAATGTTTCCTTATGATATATGCCCTAGGTCCTTCCATGTTTTATGTCATTGAACAAGATTTTGAGGTTTAATCATTATGTTCATGTTTATAAGCTCAAATGTATATGATTTGTTTTATTTTATCCATGCTTACACTTACTGAGAATTTGAGCTCACCCTTTATATGTTTTCTTTTCCCCGGGATATGAAGAAAGGTTTTAGGTAAGAAAACAAAAGGGGAAGATCAATATGGGAGATGTTGAAGATCTTTCAACAAGATTAGATGTTTATATTCCATGTTTCCAAAGACACTAAACTATTACCATCCTTGTGTTTCCGTTTTTTGGTTATGTATTAATTATTCTGCAAAAGTAATGCAATGTCTATGTACGTCAAGCTTTGGGTCTCTACAGTTGGTATCAGAGGAAAGGTTTAGTCAACCTTTCGAAACTATGATGCGATAACTTTAGAGAAATCTCTAGAGATACTTCTTAGGTATTTCTAGGGATGTCCCAAAGGTTAAGTATATATATAGGTTATAGTGCTAGAATTGTGCTAACGATCTTAGAATTAAACCTAAGATGTTAGATATTGAAGGTACTCCCCCTTTATTATGTTGTTTTCCTAGCATGATTTTTGCCTCTCACACTATTCTTTTTGGGTGTTAGATGATGGCTGGAACCCGAATGAACCATGTTGAACAATCCAATGCACAATGCAATGATTGTCTTCTTAAACAAACAAATGTTATGGGAGATGGAGTGAAAAATCATATTTCTATACTTACACAAGCTATGAATCATTTTGGACTTCCAAATGAGCAGATAAGGGAACAATATTCTATTGAGTCCTTCATGAGGTAACGTCCACTTTCTTTCAGTGGGTCTTCTGATCCACTTGTTGCTGAAAAATGGATCAGTGCCACTGAAAATATATTTTCAGTTCTTCAATGTTCTGAACATGATAAAGTCATCTTAGCAGTATATCATTAGGAAGGTGAAGCTTATCAATGGTAGAATCTTATCAAGAATACGAGGCCAAGAGATGAAATTGATTCCATGGAATGGGACGAGTTCAAGAACTTATTTTTCATAATTACTTACCTCGTATTCTTCAAACAAAGATGGAGAAGGAGTTTCTTGAGCATAAGAATAAGGATGATGAATCTGTTGGTATATACGAAGCAAATTTTACAAGACTTGAAAGGTATGCATATGGCTTTATCATCCAACCTGAAAGTAAAGTTGATCAATTTTTTAGTGTCTTAAAACTAATTCTTTGAAGGGCATTATCTATAAGATACTTTAGTAGATATAAAGAAATTGTTCGATGTGCTATCAAGGTAGAACTAGAAGTTGGTGTAACATATCCATCTCATGGTTTTGACAAGAAACAAAAGACGGAGTTCAAAGAGAAATCTCAGAACAATGGTGAAAAGAAAATGAATGATTCTTTTTGCTCAATGTGTGGAAAGAAGCATGGTGGAGATTGCCTAAAAGGTACTAGAAAATGTTTTAAGTGTGGAAAAGAAGGTCATCGAGCAGCTGAGTTTCGAAGTAATGGAAAAAGGGTTGCTAATGATGTTAATAATGAAAATACAACAGAGAGCGCACCACCAACAATTCAATGCTTCATGTGTAAGGAAATGGGGCACTATGCTAATAAATTCCCTAATCCACGGGTTAATGATGATCAACGTGAGAAACCTCTTAAGGAAAAGGATACAGGGAAGTCTCATGTGATCACTATTTGTGATGTTGAGTATGAAAATGAAGTTATGTAATGATTAAGTGTTTATCTAATGGGATTCCAAAATAATGTCTTATATAGTATCTTGTAATATTGGAATATTTATGTGATGGTCTATTGTGGTTTTCAATAATTTTATGGTACTGGTAACCATGGAAAGTGATTGAGATATCTTTGGAAAGAAGATGATATGTTCATAATAAAGGGACAAGGAGAAAATGAAATGTTTGACAGTATTCATGAGCTCATGACTGATATAAGGAAATTGTTATATCGTTGTTTGAGTATATAGAATTTTGGGGTTTTGGTATGTGGAAAGAGTTAACTTTTGACAGCACTCATGTTTTCACTAAGATACAATGGGTATTCATTTTTCAAGAGAATACATGATTAAGGCCTTCGAACATTTGGAATGTGACCAGCAAGACATATCTTATGATATATGGGGATCAACGATGGTATTAACATGTTTGTTATATGAAATCTCTGGTAATTGTTTTCCCTATAATATGACAATGGACTGAAATATTATGGATAAGCCTAAAGATTGGAATGGATTTTGTTGGACATAAGTTATTATTGTTTAAGGATAGAACCTTTTTCGATAATATTGATGGGATGTTATAGTAATTTAGTTTTAGAAAAGGACAACCAGCAGGACGAGTGACAACTCGTCGCGTCGGACAAGGCTATGGGAATCGAACCCACAACCGAAGTGCGAATGGACATTATCACCTACCAATGGCCTACAAGAAGTCCCTGTTTAGTAGAAACTATTTTTATTATATTAAGCAGTATGATATATAAAGTATAAGTCTATTTAGGAACCATATATGATTAATCTCACTATATATGGACATATGTATTTTTGATATCTTTTATAACCTTTTGTTTGAGACAGATGGAATGACCCATCATTCTATCGCATGATCTGCTAACACGTCATGAATGACAAATTCAACTTCATTTCTTTAAGACTTGAAGTGGAAATTGTCCAAATAACGACCAATGGTGAGACTATACCAAAATCACGATAGTATTTCTTCTAATTCCAATTTCATCATCATTAGGGAAATGATCTTGAAAACCAAAAATGTTGTCCTAGTGCCCTTATATCCGATGAATTAGATGGTACCTTAGATCATCACAAATATATGGCTTTTTGATTGATGTCTTTTTCATAGCCATGTTCTCTACCACTCTCCATCAGAACACGATGGTCAGATTTCTCCTCCATATCCATATTTTCACCTATGTTCTCCTATGTGGAAACCCAGTGATGAGTTATTTGGGTATCTGTTATGTTTTTAACATTCCTTTTTTTAATGAAGTTTTAGTATTCCTTTTTATGATGTGGGTTTCTATGAAAGATACTCTCGTGTAATAAACCATTTATAACCCCGACGGATTTCGAGGGTGAAATTCATTTTAAGGGGGGTAGAATGTAACACCTAGAGATTTTATGAAAAATATTCTTTTTAATGTATTGTGTTGTATGCTACACCAAAATTATCTTGTGATATACGCAACACCGTATTTGCTTGCAGTATACGCAACAATATTCTTGGCTCGCGTTACACACAATTTCAAGTTCGTTGTGTAGAAACTATTCTACGCAAAATTATGTATAGATTTTGTTTATTGTATAAATGAAAATAGTTTTGATTATATGAAAAACCAAACAGATCTTTCACTAAACGCATCCCTAACTTGTCTTTCATTACACACAATAAATACCTTCCTCGATAGCGTGTGTAGTATACAATACTGAGTTTCACTAAATGAGATATTATTATAATATTATTATGAACTAGCTGTTATGAATAGTAATATCCACTTTTTGAAATTTTATAAATTTTATCTTTCAAAATGGACATCATTTTTGGATTCAGAATATCAAAATTAGATTAGGGTAAAATTTTGGTACTTTTTGGAAAACTTTCATATTCTGATGAATAGTGAAAATTACTAAATTTTAATTAAAAACAACATTTTTAATCGAAATAATTAATAGTGATAACTAATTAATTTGAGTGGTTTTAAAGTATATTTAGAATATATTTTTACCATTTAATACAATGTTGGTCATTGGATGTAATTTCACATTTAAACCAGACTAAACAAGTGTATATCATTTGATTGTTATTATCTATTAAAAACACGCTATTTGTTTTGACGACGGGAAATAATTTTTAAATTAACTAATGCAAATGATATATTTTGAATTTGGTAAAATAGACATCATTTTTGAATTCATAATATAAAATATAGCTTAGGACTAATTTTTGGTATTTTTCTGGAAACTTTCATTTTTTTGATTAATAATTAAACCACTAAGTGGTAGTTAGAAAAATAGAATTTTTCATAAATCTTAATTTTACCGCTTCTATGAGTGGAATTTCGAAAATCTGAGAGACACGGTTAATATCAAGGACAAAAATTTGTTTCAATGAGATGAAAATATTGTTTTGGTGAATACTATCTTTTTACTTTTAGTTACTACGGTTTAAAGTAAATAGGATAATTAATGGTAAAAATGATATTATTATTACCCTTAAACATGTACTAATTCAATTGAATAAGATTAATTCGACCAAAAACAACCTTAGGAATAAAATATGACCATTTAGGCCCACTTGTATTAGATTTGGACATTTAATATTAATTTAATTAAAGAAGGGTTAAAATAGTTAAAATCAATGTTTAATAAATAAATAATTTTTAATATAGGGTTATACATACGATAAATTTGACTATAAAAATTCATTAGAAAGATAAAAATATTACCTACATAATGATATTTTATTTGTAAATTTTATAGATTATATAATTTAATTTATTTATGACACAAATATGATGTAGTAATTATCTTATTAATGAAATATTGACATAATTGATTTTATAAATACCCAAATAAATGTAATTTG
The DNA here is from genome assembly GCA_963277665.1 of Viscum album. Taxonomy (NCBI): domain Eukaryota; kingdom Viridiplantae; phylum Streptophyta; class Magnoliopsida; order Santalales; family Viscaceae; genus Viscum; species Viscum album. Next base: position 972,172,073 of record OY728151.1, on the reverse strand, counting down.
AGACATTTATGAATTCCACTAATTTTATAGGTTAATATGACATGATAGTATTGATTTAGTTAACTTTTTTCGAAATAATCATTCTGTTATGATTTTCAAAAAAAATCAATTACCAAATAGTGTCAAAATTTACATTAAATAGTTTTTAAAACAAATATTATATTATTAAATGTTATTTTATTCCTCAAAATAAAAGGATCTCCCAAATGACTTTTATAAGGTTATATATATTAATAATAAGAAACTTGGGGTTCATTTGGCTTTTTATAGTAAGTTTATTAGCCTTATAGTGTAAGAAAACAAAAAGACACGGTAAAAGTTAAATTATCTAACTTGAAGTTAAATCTAAATGATAAGGTTAAAATTGAAACCTAAACTTGTCTAAATTCTATTAGATTATAGGATTTCTACGCATACCCACCTTAGATTCTAAATAACTCAATTTGGAGCTATTAAAAATCGAATATGACTTTATAATAAAATAATATTTTTAGTTAATCCAATGGTGCCCCTCTCCTCCCTTATAAAAGGGCACCTCCTCCCTCTCATCCTCACACCAATTTGAGCCTTTATGTTCGTCCAAACCCTACCCATTTCCCTTATAAACTTCCCTAACAACATCCTATAGGTCCTTGTCTTATTCAATGACCTATTTAAGTACCCTAAGTGGACGATTCAAAGAGGCGTGTCAAAGAAGAGGTAATATCTGTTAATGATTCATTCAATTTTGTTTCTTCATCAACTTTTTCTTCTTTAGTTGCTTAATTATGAAGTAATAACATCAGTATCTCTCATATACAGATATGTTATTATAACTATGAAACAACCCTATTTCACCTTCTATCCATCCTACGGAAAACAAAATCACCGCGCGTGCGTACGTACGAAATACCGTCTCCACGCCGTGGTGTAATCTGTTTTTCCACCAAAACATTACATGGATGGGTATAATGGTGTAAAGAATAACTATATATGGTTATTATAACATCATACTGATTCTGATATATTATACCATCCACTCCAATTCTATAATTATGGGAATGATATCATCGCTCGTGCGTACGTACGGACTACCGTCTCCACAACGCGATGAGATTCATTATCCATGTTAACCATACATGAATGATCATAATGTTTATATAATGAATAATAATGAAATATATGAAATAATAATGCTACTGGATTTGTGTATATATATATGTATTTCATCTATTTAGTTTCATTCAATTCAATAAGGAAACGAAAACAGCGTTCATGTGTACGTACGACCTACCGTCTCCATGAACGGTGTGTTTCATTCATTTTATCGATATATAATATATATGTATATGATGAATATATATTATATATAAATAATGTTCTACATTTTTTAATTATGTAAATCGGTATATATGTAATAAAATCAAGAACGACAAGTCAAAACACATACGATAAATGAAATTATTTTACCCAAAACGCTACTTTAACATTGAATTTACAAAATAACGGGTAATATAAATTCATAAGAGAGACATATATGATATCATAACAATGAATATGATTATGTAATAAGTCAATGACATTATTTAAATCATTATACAGGAGGTTCGGATCCATACGAAGCATATCAGACCTAAGGTAAGGGATAACTTTTCCAATCTCATTCTTCTTCGAGATTGTTTATTCGTAAGTATTTACTTGGGTTATTATTCTCATCCATGTACATGTTTCCTAAAAATGGTTTCATGTATGTTTATTGTCCTTTTTACCAATTTTTTACTTTTACTACATGGTATGTATGGAATCTTTCTTTTACGAGGAACTTTTTGAATTTTCTGACTAAATGTATGAGAAGAATGTTTTTTAACTTATACGGAACGAATGCATTTTTAAAGTTTTATAAAGCCTTTTTTCATGAAGCTTCCTCCAAAAGATTTCATGACTATTTTCAACAAAATAATTTTCATTTAAAATTGCATGGAATTTTCTGCAATGAAAATGATTTTGAAGATTAAAGGATATTTTCCTCAAGAATTCATTTCAAGTGTTTTATCATTACCATTTTCAATCTAAGATGACATTACTTCATATGTGTATGTTTCATGTATAACGTCTCTATGAATTACATGGTTTCACTTTTCTTATTATGAAATTATATCCATTTATTTTATATGGATTAAATGATGATGGGACGATGTTTATGAAACCCATTTTATTTATTGGGTTATGTATTTTTATTTTGTTGCACAAGTAATAATAATTTCATTATGAGATGGGTGGGACCTATATCTCCCTCCAATGCATTGGGTAAAGATTTATATCTCATGAGATAGACATGGCTGGAATGGTAAGTTAATTTGTTTCAGTGTTACAGGACTGAAACGAGGAGTGAACTTGATTCAGAAAGGGACTTTTTCCACTAAGATGGTCTTGGAAGCAATACCTTGGCTACTATGGAAATCATGACATGTGCTAAATGGTTGCCAAAATTACATGTTTTACTCCCATTCTATTTTATCATGATTAATGTTTCTTTATGATCTATGCCTTACGTACTTCCATTTTTATGTCATTGCTCAAGCTTTTGATGTTTAAACATTATGTTCATGTTTTAAGCTCAAATGTATATGATTTGTTTTATTTTATCCATGCTTACCCTTACTAAGCATTTGAGCTCACCCTTTATATGTTTTCTTTTCCCCAGGATATAAAGAATGGTTTTAGGTAAGAAAACAAAATGAGAAGATCTATTTGGGAGATGTTGAAGATCATTCAATAGGATTAGACGATTATATTCCGAGTTTCCAAAGACACTAAACTATTACCATCCTTGTGTGTCTGTTTTTGGTTATGTATTACTTATTCCTCAAAAGTAATGTAATGTCTATGTACATCAAGCTCTGTGTCTCTATAGTTGGTATTAGAGAAAAGGTTTAGTCAACCTTTGGAAACTAGGATGTGATATCTTTAGTGAGATCCCTAGAGATATTTCTTAGGTATGTCAAGGGATGTCCCTAAGGTTAAGTATACGTATAGGTTATAGTCCTAGAATTGCGCTAAAGATCTTATAATTAAACCTCAGATGTTATATATTGAAGGTACTCCCACTTTATTATGTTGTTTTCCTAACATGATTTTTTCCTCTCACACTATTATTTTTAGGTTTTAGATGATGGATGGAACCCAAAGTAACCATGTTGAACAATGCAATAGACAATGCAATGATTGTCCTTCTGAACAAACAAATGTTATGGGAGATGGAGTGAAAAATCTTATTGTTATACTTACAAAAGCTATGAATCATTCTGGACTTCCAAATGAGTATAGAAGGGAACAATATTCTATTGAGTCCTTCATGAGGCAACATCCACCTTCTTTTAGTGGTTCTTCTGATCCACTTGTTGCTGAACAATGGATTAGTGCCACTGAAAATATATTTTTAGTTCTTCAATGTTCTGAACATGATAAAGACATCATAGCAGTATATCGTTTGGAAGGTGAAGCTGATCAATGGTGGAATCTTATCAAGAATACAAGGCCAAGAGATGAAATTGAGTCCATGGAATGTGGCGAGTTCAAGAACTTATTTTTCAATTAGTACTTCCCTCGTATTCTTTGAACAAAGATGGATAAGGGGTTTCTTGAGCTTAAGTAGAAGGATGATGAATCTGTTGGTATATACGAAGAGAATTTTACAAGACTTTCAAGGTATGCATATGTCTTTATCATCCAACCTGAAAGTATAGTTGATCGATTTTTCAGTGGCTTAAAACCAAGTCTTTGAAGGGCATTAGCTATAAGAGACATCAGTAGCTATGAAGAAATTGTTCATTGTGCTATCAAGGTAGAACTGGATGTTAGTGTAACATATCCATCTCATGGTTTGGAAAAGAAACGAAAGATGGAGTTCAAAGAGAAATCTCAGAACAATGGTGAAAAGAAGATGAATGTTTCTTTATGCTCAAAGTATGGAGAAAAGCATGGTGGAGATAGCCTAAAAGGTACTAGAAAATGATTTAAGTGTGGAAAATAATGTCATCGAGCATCTAAGTGTCTAAGTAATGGGAAAAGGGTTTCAAATGATGTGAATAAAGAAAATACTACAGAGAGCGCACCAATAACACTTCAATGCTTCATGTGCAAGGAAATGGGGAATTATGCTAATAAATGCCCTAATCCACGGGTTAATGACGATCAACGTGAGAAACCTCTTAAGGAAAATGATAAAGGTACGTCTCATGTGATCACTATTTGTGATGTTCAGTATGAAAATGAAGTTGTGTAATGATTATGTGTTTATGTAATGGGATTCCAAAATAATGTTTTATATAGTATCGTGGAATATTGGAATATTTATGTATTGGTCTATTGTGGTTTTCAATAATTTTATGGTACTGGTAACCATGGAATGTGATTGAGATATCTGTGGAAAGAAGATGATATGTGCATAATAAAGGTACAAGGAGAAAATGAAATGTTTGACAGTATTCATGAGCTCATGACTGATATAAGGAAATAGTTATATCATGGTTTGAGTATATAGAATTTTGGGGATTTGGTATGTGGAAAGAGTGAACTTTTGACAGAACACATGTTTTCACTAAGATTCAATGGGTATTCATTTTTCAAGAGAATACATGATTAAGGCCTTCGAACATTTGGAATGTGACCAGAAAGAAATATCTTATGATATATGGGGATCAACGATGGTATTAACATGTTTGTTATATGAAATCTCTGGTAATCATTTCCTTATAATATGAGAATGGACTGCAATATTATGGATAGCCTAAAGATTGGAATGGATTATGTTGGAAATAAGTTAGTATTGTTTAAGGATAGAACCTTTTTCGATATTATTGATGGGATGTTATAGTAATGTAGTTTTAGAAAAGGACAACCTACAGGACGAGTGACAACCCGTCACATCGGACAAGGCTATGGGAATCGAACCCACAACCGAAGTGCAACTGGCCTTTATAGCCTACCACTGGCCTACAGGAAGTCCCTGTTTAGTAGAAACTATTTTTATTATATTAATCATTATGATATATAAAGTATAAGTCTAATTTAGGAACTATATATGATTAATCTCACTATAGATGGACTTATGTATTTTTTATAACTTTTATAACCTTTTGTTTGAGAGAGATGGAATGACCCATCATTCTATCGCATGATCTGCTAACACTTCACAAATGACAAATTAAACTTCATTTCTTTAGGAGATGATGTAAAAATTTTCCAAATAATGACAAACGGTGAGACTACACCAAAATCACGAAAGTATTTCTTCTAATTCCAATTTCATAAACATTAGGGAAATGATCTTGAAAACCAATAATGTTGTCCTAGTGCCCTTATATTCGATGAATCAGATGGTACCTTAGATCATCACAACTCTATGGCTTTGTGATTTATGTCTTTTTCATAGCCAGGTTCTCTACCACTCTCCATCAGAAAATGATGGTCAGATTTCTCCTCCATATCCATATTTTCACCTATGTTCTCCAATGTTGAAACCCAGTGATGAGTTATTTGGGTATCTGTTATGTTTCTAACATTCATTTTTTAAATGATGTTTTAGTATTCCTTTTTACGATGTGTGTTTCTTTGAAAGAAACTCTCGTGTAATAAACCATTTATAACCCCGACTAATTTTGAGGGAGAAATTCATATTAAGGGGGGGTAGAATGTAACACCTCGAGATTTTATGAAAAATATTATTTTTAATGTATTGTGTTGTATGCTACACCAAAATTATCTTGTGATATACACAACACTGTATTTTCTTTCAGTATACGCAACACTATTCTTGGCTCACGTTACACACAATTTCAAGTTCGTTGTGTAGAAACTATTCTACGCAACATTATGTATAGATTTTGTTTAATGTATAAATGAAATTAGTTTTGATTATACGCAAAACCAAACAGAGATTTCAGTACACGCATCCCTGACTTGTCTTTCATTACACACAATAAAGACCTTCCTCGATAGCGTGTGTAGTACGCAATACCGAGTTTCACAAAAGGAGATATTATTATAATATTATTATTAACTAGCCGTTATCAATAGTAATACCCACTTTTTGAAATTTTATAAATTTTATCTTTCAAAATGGACATCATTTTTGGATTCGGAATATCTAAATTACCTTAGGGTAAAATTTTGGTACTTTTCGGACAAATTTCATATTCTGATGAATAGTGAAAATTACTAAATTTTAATTAAAAACAACTTTTTTAATAGAAACAATTAATAGTGATAAATAATCAATTTTAGGGGTTTTAAATTATATTTATAATATATTTTTACCATTTAATACAATGTTGGTCATTATATGTAATTTCACATTTAAACCAGACATAAACAAGTTTCAATCTTTTGATAGTTATTATCTCTTAAAAACACGCTATTTGTTTTGATGACGGGAATTAATTTTTAAATTAAGTAATGAAACTGATATGTTTTGAATTTGGTAAAATAGAAATCATTTTTGAATTCATAATATCAAATATAGCTTAGGCCAAATTTTTGGTATTTTTCTGGAAACTTTCATTTTTTTTGATGAATACTGAAACCACTAAGTGGTAGTTAAAAATACTGAATTTTTCATAAATCATAATTTTACCGTTTCTGTGAGTGGAATTTTTAAAATCTGAGAGACACGGTTAATATCAAGGACTAAAATGTGCTTCAATGAGATGAAAATATTTTTTGGTGAATAGTAACTTTTTTACTTTTATTTACTATGGTTAAAAGTAAATAGGATAATTAATGGTAAAAATGATATTATTATTACCCTAACAAATTTACAAATTCTATTGGATAAGATTAATTCGACCAAAAAAAACCTTAGGAACAAAATATGACCATTTAGGCCGACTTGTATTTGATTAGAACATTTAATATTAATTTATTTAAAAAAGGGTTAAAATAGTTAAAATCAATGTTTAATAAGTAAATCATATTTAATGTAGGGTTATACATTAGATAAATTAGACTAAAAATATTCATTAGAAAGAAAAAAAGATTTCCTACATAATGGTATTTTATTTATAATTTTTAGATATTAAATAATTTAATTTATTTATGACACAAAGATGATGCAGTAATTATCTTATTAAAGAAATATTGACATAATTGATGTTAAAAATACCCAAATAAATGTAATTTGAGACTTTTTATGAATTAAACTAATTTTATAGGTTAATATGACATGTTATTATTGATTTAGTTAACTTTTTTCGAAATAATCATTCTGTTATTAGTTTCGAAAAAATCAATTACCAAATAGTGTCAAAATTGACATAAAATAGTTTTTAAAACAAATATTATATTATTAATTGTTATTTTATTCTTAAAAATATATTTTTCATACCAATGACTTTGATATGGTTATATATATTAATAATAAACAACTTTGGGTTCATTTGTCTTGTTATAGTAAGTTTATTAACCTTATAGTGTAAGTAAACAAGAAGACACGGTAAAAGATAAATTATCTAACTTAAAGTTAAATCTAAATGATAAGTTTAAAATAGAAACCTAAACTTATCTAAATTATATTAGATTAGAGGATTTAGACCCATCCCTACATTATCTTAGAAATAACTCAATTTTGATCTATTAAAAACCGAATATGACATTATAATAAAACGATATTTTTAGTTATTCCAAAGGTGCCCCTCTCCTCCCTTATAAAGGGACACCTCGTCCCTCTCTTCCTCACGCCAATTTTAGCCATTAAGCTCGGAAAAACCCTACCCATTTACCTTCTAATAATCCCTAGAAACATCCTAGAGGTCATGGTCTTATTCAAATACCAAATTTAGTACCCTAAGAGGAGGATTCAAAGATGCGTGTCAAAGAAGAGGTAATATCCATTACTGATTCTTTCAATTTTTTTTCTTCTTCATCTTCTTCTTCTTTAGTTTTTTAATTATGAAGTAATAACATCAGTATCACTCATATACTGATATGTTATTATAAATATGAAACAACCCTATTTGACCTTCTATCCATCCTACGGAAAACAAAATCACCGCATGTGCGTACATACAGAATACCGTCTCCACGCTATGGTGTAATCTATTTCTCCACCAACACCTTACATGGATGGGTATAATGGTGTAAAGAATAACTATATATGGTTATTATAACATCATACGGATTCTTATATATTATACCATCCACTCCAATTCTATAATTATGGGAACGATATCATCGCTCGTGCGTACGTACGGACTACCGTCTCCACGACACGATGAGATTCATTATCCATGTTAACCATACATGAATGATCATAAAGTTTATATAATGAATAATAATGAAATATATGAAATAATAATGCTAATGGATTTATATATATATATATGTATGTCATCTATTTAGTTTCATTCAATTAAATAAGGAAACGAAAACAACGTTCATGCGTACGTACGACCTACCGTCTCCATGAACGGTGTGTTTCATTCCTTTTATCGATATATAATATATATGTATATGATGAATATATATTATATATAAATCATGTTTTACATTTTGGAATTATGTAAATCAGTATATAAGTAATAATATCAAGAAAGACAAGTCGAAACACATACGATAAATGAAATGATTTTACCCAAAACGCTACTTTAACATGGAATTTACAAAAGAACGGGTAATATAAAGTCGTTATAGAAACATATATGATATCATAACAATGAATATGATTATGTAATAAGTCAATTACATTATTTAAATCATTATACAGGAGGTTTGGATCCATACGAAGCATATCAGACCTAAGGTAAGGGATAACTTTTCCAATCTCGTTCTTCTCTGAGATTGTTTATTCATAAGTATTTACTGGGGTTATTTTTCTCATCAATGTCCATGTTTCCTAAAAATGGTTTCGTGTATTTTTAATATCCTTTTTACCCATTTTTTTACTTTTAATACATTGTATGTATGGAATCATTCTTTTACGAGGTACTTTTTGACTTTTCCGGCAAAAGTACGAGAAGAATGTTTTTTAACTTATACGGAACGAATGCATTTTTACGGTTTTATAAAGCCTTATTTTCATGAAGCTTCCTCCAAAATATTTCATGACTATTTTCAAAAATATAATTTTCATTTAAAATTGCATGAAATTTTCTAAAACAAAAATGATTTTGAAGAATAAAGGATATTTTCCTCAAGAATTCATTTCAAGTGTTCTATCAAAACCATTTTCTATCTAAGATGACCTTACTTCATATGTGTATGTTTCATGCATAATGTCTCTATGATTTACATGGTTTCAGTTTTCTTATTATGAAATGACATCCTTTTTTATATGGATTATGTTATGATTGGATGATGTTTATGAAACCCATTTTATTTATTGGGTTATGTATGTTTATTTTGTGGAACAAGTAAGAATGATTTCATTATTAGATGGGTGGGACCTATATCTCCCTCCAATTCATTGGGTAAAGATTTATATCTCATTTGATAGACATGGCATGAATGGTATGTTACTCTGGTTCAGTGTTACAGGACTGAAATGAGGAGTGAACTCGATTCAGAAAGGGTCTTTGTCTACTAAGATGGTCTTGGAAGCAATGCCTTGGCTACTATGGAAATCATAAAATGTGTTGAATGTTTTCCACAATTACATGTTTTACTCCCATGCTATTTTATCGTGCTTAATTTTTCTTTATGATCTATGCCTTACGTACTTCCATGTTTTATGTCATTGCTCAAGCTTTTGATGTTTAAACCTTATGTTCATGTTTTTAAGCACAAATGTATACGATTTATTTTATTTTATCCATTATTATCCTTACTGAGCATTTGAGCTCACCCTTTATATGTATTCTTTTCCCCAAGATATAAAGAAATGTTTTAGGTAAGAAAACAAAAGGAGAAGATCGATATGGGAGATATTGAAGATCATTCAACAGGATTATATGTTTATATTCCGAGTTTCCAAAGACACGAAACTATTACGATCCTTGTGTGTCTGTTTTTGGTTTTTTATTATGTATTCCGAAAAAGTAATGTAATGTCCATGTACGTCAGGATTTGGGTCTCTACAATATTGTTTTTCTTGTTTTATTTCATTAAAAAATTTATCTTAATATAGTTGAATTCGAAAAATGATTCCATAATATAATGTAAGTTATTAAATCAGTGAGAAATTTTCACCAATTTTCTACTGTATGGACATCCCACTATGCTTATCCCTGGTTGACAACATTTTATTTGTCTCAATGTGATGAAAATAAATTCATGATTAATCTAATTTAATGATACATGACATGGATTAGTTTTAAAAGACCCTTTTAAAATAATTTAAATATAATTCAAAATCATGAATATAGATTTCAATAATTTATAAAAAGGTTAATTCAATATGTTATGATTTGGTGTAGGAGTACTGCCTCACAAACATATGTAGTTGATTTTCCATAAACACAACATGTGGTTTATTATAATGATGTATTTTATAGATTTAAATATATATATATATATATTTACAATCGTGAAAATTTTATCATTATTAATACATATTATATAATCAACATTCTTAATTTTTCAATCACTTGAAAATGAAATTTTCATTTAGGAAAACGTGTAGACTCCTGCCTCCCTAAAGTGATATGTTTCATTTTTCATAACCAAAACATATATATGATATATATTATAGTATTTTAATAAATAATTAGGCATTTTTGATATTTTTATCATTCTACAAAGATTATGTAATAAGTTATTTTTTTCAATAATAATCATTAAAAAATAGAAATTTTACTCATTCGTGTGTATGGACTGCCTTTTCCAATATTATAATGTAGTTAATTTTTAATAAACATAATGCATAGTAGATATTAATAATATATTTTTTTATAAAATAAATAATAATGTAATTATTATTATTTATTTGATTATGGAATGGTTACCTTTTGGACCATTATACACCCACTGATGTCATTGTTGAAAAATGAGTCGAATACCATCAAAACATATAATGTAAATGTGGCGAAGTAAGTGATTTCAAATATAATTGTATTTAATAAAAATATTAATAATTACGATGAAAAGATTTATTATAAAATTAAACAATTAAAATATATTTTTTATTCAGGTTTATAATGAACTTCTTGATTATTCGAAAAGAAGATATGCTACTCTTTAACGTAAAACTGAGTTTTACCTAATATAATAAATTATTTTAAATAAAAACTAAATTAAATTTTCATAATCTTCAAATTATTTTAGGATTGTATTCATATGGAAAAAATAGTTCTAAATTTAATTTCATACTATTTTTAACATTCTTTCAGTGTTTTGCTGAAATATTATTTATTGATTTTTTATAAGGATGGTTTTGAGAAAATGATTAATGTAATTTTCTATTTGAACATATAAGATGATAAGGAAATTTCCTCTAGCTATAAAAATTATTTTATTCGGTTATTCCTCTTAAAAAAATATCATATTAATAAAATTAAATCCATTTTCCCATTATTCTAAGAATTTTAGTTTTAATGGTTTTGTCTTAAAGGAAATTTATATATGAATATATATATAATCTTTCATATGGTTGAAAGGTATGTTATTATGATGCATGATTTTCTTTTCATTATTATTTAAATGGGTCATGAAAATTTCTATTATTATAGGTTATTATATTATAATATATGTATGGATGGGTCTTTTTTAAGGATTCAACCTTAAACATCACATAAACTATTGTCTTTAAATATAAATAACACCATTCTAATCCCAACGAGGATTAATGTGTATATTTATATAGATTTATGTTTTAAATAATATATAAAAAACATTTAGATCCCCATGTGTGAGATATGTTACACTGTCTATACCTTTTTATGTATGTAATGTGATTGGGTAATGTTAACATGAGATTGAATGTTTTTTTGGGAGGTTTAAGTGATTTTATTAGGGTTCATGGTTTGAGCATGGTTAGTGGAAGTCATGAAAATTCTATAGGTAACCATGAAAATTGAGGGAGTGATCTCGTTGTTAACACATGGTTAAGGCACATAGTTCTGCAAATCATGTCGTCACCCTATGTAAAATGATCAATTTAGGATATTGGGAATTTCAATGGTTGGTGCATGGTTTTTCTCACTGCGCAAACCAATAGTGTGAGGTAACTTGTGGGGTAGTATCATGTGCATTGTTAGTGCATGACTTTTCTTAATCATGAGTCCAACCTTTGACAGTTTAAAATTTAAAACATTAATAAATGGTGTTATGTCAGGATTAACCTAAAACACCACATTTTCTCAACCAATCAATGTTCACTGGGGATTTGTTCTCTTACAAAGTGAGAGAACCTATCCCACTTATTTTGGATGAATTTAAAAGACTTTTCATTGAGTTTTAAAGGTAATTCTCCCTTAGTAAGTCTCCATATATAGTAATTTCACTGTTTTCCTTTGATCTACATCTCTCTCAATCTCTTAGTTTCATAGATAAAACTTTGTTACTAGTAGATCTAGGGTTTTTCTATTCCATGAAGGGTGGTATTAAGCCTTATTGATGTAATGGAAAGGGATCTAATTTTATTTTGTAGATATTTACCTAGATTTCATGAGCATTGTGTCATTGGATATTTTTTATAAACCCTAAAGGTTTGGGGTTTCATTCTAAACTTATCTTTTTAGAGCATGAAGGTTTAATTTTAAATTAATTTGTTTTCTTGATATTGGTTCCAAAATTTATTTTCATTGATTTTTAAAAATTTAAATATAAATGGTTGTTTGATATTGGTAGAAATGTGATTGTGTTGTGTAATATGAAATCTATTTTTTTTTAAATTATATTCATGGGTTTAATTTCTAAAAATGGTTTTCAATAAATATTATTATTACTAATATGATTTTTTATGCAATTTGTTTTTGTAAATGATTGGTTTTATTGAAATAGTTTTGGGATGTTCATTTAATTGTAGGTTGAAGAAAAGAATTATTTGGTCATATCGAGTGTTAGGTGGCACTGATTGGGATATGATGGTTGATTATATTGTGACAAATGTTGTTTGGAATGGTTTTTGGTTTAATTATTGGCATGAGATGATTGGGAAGTTTACTGGTCATGATTTACTACCATAAAATCATTGGAAAGTGGTATGAAGCGCCACTATAAAAATGATGTGGGGTATGGAAAGGAATTTCAACCTTCAATGGTAACACTGAGCTCATGTGTGTTGATTTTTTGGGTATAGTATAAATTTTTGTGTGACCATACAAGATGAATTGGTTCATGAAAATAAAAAATGGGAAAAAGGGGTTATTACTTGTTTGGTTACATTCCTTGTAAATGCATTGATTAGGGTAAAAATGTTTTGGTACAGTGGTGTTTCTATTTTTGGAAATTCTGTTATTGTTTTAATGGCATTATATAAATTATTGTATATAAATTATCAAATGTGTACTATCTTAGTGGAATAAGAAGGGTAGTCATTTTTTGAAATCCTACTAAGTGCTTTTACTCACTTCCTACATTGGAACTTTGGTGATTTTGATGTTTTTGTATATCAAGACAAATATATTGGTATTGAATCACAATTTTTTTATGGTGAATTTTGATTCTTGAGCTAAAGTGGAGTAAATTCTTGGATCTCGCTGTGGATATTAGGAGTTATGTCATATTTTAATTGAGTTTTTTGTAATAATATTCTTCATGGTACATTGATTGGTTATTTTTATAGTTTTTTATTATTTATATTGGTATTTGGTTCTATTGTAATACTTTGTTTACATGAATCATGTAATGGTCTTCAGTAATGGAACATTTGGTTGGGTTTTTCTACTCTAAAGGTAATTTGATCGCACAACATTTTCAAGAATCCCTAGGAATATACTTCAAGACTTTGGTGCCTTCGATATTTATATTAATTCCATGAAGAACTTCTTCCATAACTCATTCCAATGATGATGGATGAGGTGTTACTTGTGGTGTCAGTGTATATGGTCATTGACATACAAGGGAGGGAAGCATTTTTTTGTAGCATGGTATCCGTCATGTGATTAAATGGGTTGGAATTCACTATTGGATTATTCTTTGAGTTTTGATTATATAAATGATTATGATTTTTGGATATTTAAATGAATAGTATAAAAATACATATCTTACATTTTAATTCTATAAATCATGTTACCATGGGGTTGGGTACAAATTTGTTTTGAGATAATTATAGGTTTGTGATCTCATTATCATGGGTTTATCTAATGAGAAGCACATGTAATGAGTTCTAGAAATGAATAACCACTAGGTTTTCTTATCTCATTTGGATTAATGACTTATGAATCTCTGTTGATTTTCTTTGAATAAATTTGGAATTCTTTTCTAAAATGTGGGATTTTAGAAAAAAATAGATGTGGTATTTTGAAAATGAGTTGATTTTAATAACATGGTGTATTTTTAAAAAATGATTGAACATTAAAAATTATGAATTTTGGAAATCATGGTAGTAATAGTGAAATGTCTTAGAATTTGTTATTGTAATCCTTCAGCTTCTACAGAGTGAGTCTTATGGCGGTTGTTGGAATGATTGAAATAACACTGGGCAGGTGATGTAGAGACCAACAGATGGATTCTGCTGAGAATATGGTTGAACTTGTGGCCTAGTTGAACGAATAGATACTTCAGATCATACTACATGATATTATGGTTGTGGGAAGTTGGAAAAAACATTAGAGATGAACTAAGGCATGTGCACCATTTAGTTCCATTTCTAAATAAGAATCCACCCATTTATGAGGTGATTCATTATAGGAAAGGGTAATATCATGGATTAATTTTATGAATCAAATCTTAAATTTTATAGGCACACCCCGGACATGAATATAAATATAGTGACATACATTCGGTAAGATACTGCACATCAGTGGTGAGAGTTGGAAGTTAAGGCTAAGGAAAACAAAATTATGACATGAGAGGATTATAAGAAATTTTAAACCTTAATTTCTACCCACATATGTTTAGAATTTTGAGAATAATGAATTTTTTTCTTAAAGAAATAGATCCTGTCAGTGATAGAATATTTGTCTAAATTCATGAATTTTGTATGGCTTTCACCCATGGTTGCAGCTAGTGCATATATGAAGGAACACATCTTTGAATCTGGATTGAGATAAGAAATTCATTCCATTGATGTGATGATCTATATAAATGATTATAAGAATATGGTAAATAATACTAAAATGGATGAAATAGACATATTAAGGGAAACGGATGGGGGAAACATATTGATAACCCGGAGAAATGGTGGGAACTCTAACATAGGGAGATAGAGAAATAAGTAACCAAATTTCTAATGTGGGAGAATGATGTAGAATCTGATAATGGGATAGGTGATGTTTCCTCTTCAAAATCATTGATATCAAGGAAGTTTCTGGCATGGTTTTTCAATCCCCAAGAAGAATGATTTCAATGAACTACCTAATGTACAAAAATAGTTAAACCATCTGGGGATTATTTAGAACTATTCTGGTAGTAATCCTTTGTTAGGTGTTCCCCACAATCCTTAAGGGTTACATGAATTATAATCATTGATGATATTAGGGCATAATCAGACCCCTCATCTGTAGAATATATTTATCCATAGTTATTCCTAGAATACAATGACTCTGCACCAAGGAACATTTTATCATGGGAATAAAGAGAATATTGTTGAAAGTATCAGGTGTATGGATCTAGGTAGGTTATGGTTGTTGATCAATCAGGATCATCCATGGTGAATAGTACAACTATTTTCAATTCTATAAATATGGATGCATTTTTATGGGTGCATCTCATTTTATAATTTTTATGTCATGTTGTCCGTTTTTTGGGTTTAATGGTGGAAATGATTCCTTCTCTGTTGGAACTCCAAAGTCTTCTGGGTCAATGATAGTTTCGAGCCATTCGATGTGGATAATGTTTTATAGCTATGGATGGGGTTGAGTTTACTTGAGACATCACAGTGATTGAGATGGATTTCTGGGATGTAATGATGGGTATGGGTTGGTTGATGGTTTTAATTTCCACATCGATTGTTATGCATGAATGGTTAGTTTCATAAGTGATTATAGAATCAAGAATCTATTTCAATGACAGAATAATGTAATTGTTGGTGAAATTGGCTGGTTGTATATTTCATTTGGGGTGATCTCATATCAATTAGTGGATTTGTATTTAGAAATTATGGAAGAGGTCGGAAGAAGTAGTTTTCTTACATTTTTCGATCAATTTGATGATGTGTTTCCCAATGATTTCTTTGGATTCCCCCCGTAAGGTAGTGGAGATTATTATTAATATCCATATGAGGACTAGTTCTATCCCACATCCATTTAACCATATGCAACAAGTTGAAATGAGGGAATTGAAAATGTAATTTGAGGAGCTATAAAAAAAGTGTTCATCCATCCGAGAACATCTTTATGGGAAGAACTGGTTTTGTGTGTTAAAAATTATGATGGAACCCTTGTCAATAAGTAGAGTATTGTATGATTTAATATGTTACAATTAATAATTGATATCCACTCCCATGTATTGATGACATAATTTATCAATTGAGGGGAGCTCACTGGTTCTCCAAAATTTTCTTTCAATTAGGAAATCATTAGTTCGAGGTAAGGAAGTAGGATATTTTGATAACAACTTTCAATTGTAGCTATAGCCATTATGAAAATGTGGTGATCCCCTCTGGCCTAATGAATTCACCATTGGTATTTATAATATTTATAAATCAGGTAAATCAATGGTTTTTGGATTCTGTTGGTGGTGTTTGTCCATGATATATTAGTATATTATTGGACACTATAAGAGCATGATAAAAATCTTTCAATGGTGTTGGAAATCTTCAGATACCATCAATTGTATTAAATATTATCAAAGATTCTTTTTTTATTCAAGGGGTACATTTCAATTTGGATTCCATTTCTATGAATTATTTTTCATTTGATTTAGTGATGATTGAGGTTTTTTTCTATTGGAAACCATCAAAGAATGTCTTTTAGATATGGATCTTCCTTAGCCTAGTTGGAAATTATCATCGCTTTGTTCATGAATTCTAAAGAATACATCAATTTTTGACCACTTTGTTAAGAACGAATGATCCCTTTTAATGGAATGAGAATTGTTAGAAATCATTTGGATAGATGAGGGTTTCTTATACATCTCCACCAATCATAATTTTTCAGAACTAGGGTGACGGTAAATGGTGTATTAAAATGCATAAGGACACGGTTTGAGGTGTTTTCTCTTGAATGGGGGCCATGTGATTTTGTATGTATTATAGTAGTTAAGGTTTCTTGAAAAGAACTACCCAATAAATGATTTATAGTTAGCAGATATGGTGAATTCTTTGATATTATGGAATCATTATCACCTGGGTGAGAAATTAATTGTTTTTACAAATCAGACAGAGTTATAAATATTTTATCACAATGATATCTGATTTTGACACAAAGTATATGTGTGGAGTATCTCTAGATGATTGGATTTTACATGCTCTACACACCTGTGGAAGGGAATTTAGTGGTAGATTCATTAACTTGGAAGTTATATTCATGGCTGGAAAATCATGTTTCAGATTAGTGGTAGTTGTTGTTGGTCTTAGACTACATGTTTTGTTATGTGAATACAAAGGTGATATAGTATATATCATTCAGGTTTCAGTGGTTTATGATTTTTTTTTAAATAACTAAAGTGGTTTTGGGATATGATTGATAGAGTGTGTCTATGAGGTGGAAACATAATTGTAGGGAGACTATCGGGGCCTGGGAAATAGATGATAATTCAGTTTTGTGTTTTCAGAATCAGCAGGTTATATCGGGTCTATAGCGACCTGACCCTTTTACATATTAAATTTTATTATGTTAAGCATATTTAATCATCAGAGTACAAGAAAAGGATCATTAAGTCTAGTGTCTTGAAAGACTAGATACATATAACATAAAACATGGGGCTACAAAAACAGTTTTTTATTTAATCTCCATAATTATCTCCTAACTTCCTTTGACCCCTTACGTCTGTATAGGGTACCCTGGGGAACACATGAACAAAGGGATGAGCTAAAAATGCCCAGTAAGGGAATGAACATAAGGATACATCTCAAGCACATGAGTTAAGAGGCATGACATTATTATATCCAAAGCATGAAAATTATGAAATAATTTAATATAAGCATGGGATCATATAAGCATGGAATAATATAAATGTGGTAGAATCATAAATCATATCTTTAGTACGGGTCAAGGCTAACCACCAATCCTGTTTACAATTTTAGTACGGGTCAAGGCTAACCGCCAATCCCGTTTCAAATCACATCTCATGATACTTATCACTACCCAATGCATTGGAGCGCTATCTGGGCACGCCCATCTCATCATTTTCATGAATATCCTTGCCGCATAAATGTTCTTACCACAAATACAATCATGCATATTCAACCATACACAAACATAATGGTACCCATGAAAAGAATTGGGTACCTCAATCATGACTTCAATCATAAACAATGGGAGTATCATGAAATTGTCCATATAATGAAAGAATTAGATATACATGGACGTTAACAGGGCAAAATATTCATATAACATGGTAAGTTGTGTCAAACATAAGTGACAATATATTAGAAATGTATTTTAGAAACATTAGCATTAAAACATTTTTGTGCGGTTTTAAGGAAAACACTCTGGTACTTTTCAAATAGAAAAGAGAAAATTATTTTATATAAAACCAGAATTGAACCAAGAAGGTTATCTTAATAAAAATGCTGAATTTTTAAAATAAAATGGTTTCTTAAAAGAGATGATAGAGTGAACTTGAAATTTGGGTAAAAATTAGCGAAGTCCCCTTAAAACAGGTTTGCTTATCGAAAAGTTCTAAGGAGGGAATCTTTTAAAAACATGTATATTCCCAAAAGAAAGTGATGAAAGGGTATTGATTTTAGAATCATTTACAAATATCTAGAATTTATAACATTCACATAAATAGATATTATATCACCATTTTTAAAGAAAGATAAGGCAACCTGAAAAAACGAAGAAGGTTTGGGTAGAATTCATTACGATTTTACCGGCATGGTCTCGGGTGTACCAAAGAGGAATTAATGAGAGAGAGAAGGGGTTTTTAATCACTTATAAAACATTAGGGAAGTATGGGGATGGTGTATAACCATTCCCCATCACATGGTATTTCACAAAAGAACCTAGAAAATAGAACAGTCATGATTAAGAGTGAAAAGGGGCGGATCCCTTACCTCAAATCTGGTGGTGTTCTCCACTTGTTATTAATGATCTGAATAAAAAAATTTGATTATTAATTCATAAGTCCGGAACCACTTCTATATGTAATTTATTTATTATAACCCTTTTTAGTTCATTCAAATCCTTTTTGATTAGTTATAAGGTTCAATTTCATTCTTCGGGCTCGTTTGTTTACTTGGCTTTAAAAGATCAGTTCACTAATATTCAAGTTTGGTTTATATGAAAGAAGAAAGTGGTTGTCTAGAATTAAAGTTAAATTCTTTAGTAAATATCTAGTAGATTATATGGTTTAAATTTTAATTAGGTTACTTAAAGTGATATTGAATTATTACATTTATTACCATAGTGATAACTGTTTTTGTTATTCGGTTGGTTTGATTACAATGAAAGTATTTTTTCATTATAAATTAATTCCATTAGTTCCAAAATATTATAGAGACAAAAACAGGATATATTACATATATAATAATCTGGTTCATCCATAACACAATTTGTTTCATGACCATAATTAATGATAATAATATAAATTGATAATTCATTGTCCTTGAATATGTTAAATTACCACACCTCAAACGGTGCATTTATTTTTATTCAAATAAAAGGCTGGGGAAAAGAAAGAGAAGATAGTGAAATATACCACTAGAATGAAGAAAATTCAGTACATGTTTGCTACTGGATTTATCATACTATTATTGTGAAGGGAGGTGAGGAATGAAATTAAAAAAAAAAGAACTTAAAAGAAAACAAGATGTTTGGGGAGAGGAATTTACCTATTGAGACTTCCTCCTATGAGAACCTCTTAAGGGGAAAGGATTCGATATTTTGAGGAGGCTGAGAGCTTTTGGACGTGGTGGTTGACCTTGGGGATAGATTTTGGCAGAATTTAGAGGAGGATTGGATCTTTTGAGGAGTGGAGTGAAGAGGGAGTGAAGGGGGTTTTTATAGTGGAGGAGAGGAGGGATTTCATGATATTATAATCCTTAATTTATTATTTCTTCACAAGGAAAAGAATAGTAATTATTCCATGACCAAGAATAGTAAATGGGTCATGTGAATTCGCACCACGGGTGGTGACATCTGCCATGATGCTAGGAATAGTTTATTTAGCTTATAGTGTATATATACGGCAAATTACCGTATTTTACTATTCCTCAAAATTCATGTATTTCAGAAAAATCTCAAAAATTCACCCTAACCATTTTTCAATGTTTAGAATCCAAAAATGAAGTACATTTTTCAGAAATAATTTTCTAATTTTGATTATTTTAATATTTAATTAAAATCATAATTTATTATCAAAAACTAGATTTAAAACATGCGTTAACTCATTCTAAAACATTGGTATATTGTGCGTCCATCATGAATATTATTTTTATACTATAAAAGGTGAGGTTACTATTCATTAGATTATATCACTATTTGTAAGGGTATGTTACTATTCATTAGGGTAGGTTACTATTCACCAAAAAATTTATGTTTTTCTTTTCAGACTCCAAAAATCCTCTTGAACACAACCGTGAATGTCAGATTTTAAAAATTCCAAACACAAAAGTGACAAACTTATGTTTTAAGGTCACTTATCACTTAGTAGTTCATTATTATGTGATTTTATGGCATATTTATAAGAAAGTAATTTTCGTTAAAAACATTGGCTCGTTTAATTCTTCCCCCCTTATGAAATATTTCCCTCGAAATTTCATTTTACTTTCTAGGACAAAAACAGATGTGGGTACTTTTCCTTCATTGCTTCCTCCAACTCCTATGTTGCTTCCTCAAACTTTTGGTTCCTCCACAACACTTAGACAATATGGGTTTTCTTGTTTGGTAGAACCTTATCTCTCAGATCCAAAATCATTACCGGCTACTCCTCATAGGAGAGATCATCTTCCAACTGCACAACCTATGAGTTTAGTACATGTGATGGATAAAGTATGTACATTATCAAGAGTGATACGTGGAAAACATCATGAAATTGAGAAATATTCAGTGGAATTTAAAGCCAATAGGTCACAGCTCCTATGCAGTCAAGGATCTCAATGGGGCCAATATACCATGGGCTTAGCTTCCCTTTCTTCCTGAATCAGATGACTCTCTTCCTCAAAGATATTGGAGGGAAGACTTTATCTCCAACTTCGAACTCCAAGTCCCTTCGACGGTTGTCAGCTGAACTCTTTTGCTAACTATGAGAAGCATTGATGTGTTTTTGGATGACTTGAACCTTCTCTATCATCTATTGAACAAGATCAGGTACAAGTAGCTTTCTGTCTTCAACTTCATCCCAACATGTGGGAGTTCTACATGGCTTTCCATACAGAGCTTCATATGGATCCATCTGAATACTTGAGTGGAATCTATTGTTGTTTGAGAACTCAACCAATGTGAGATGCTGATCCCAACCACCATTGAATTATAGAGAGCAGGCTCTAAGCATATCTTCAAGCATCTGAATTGTACATTCAGACCGGCCATCAGTTTGGGGGTGATAGGCCGTGCTGAAATTTAATTCAGCACTCAACGAATGTTGATGGATTCTCCGTAATTTAGATGTGAACCTTGGATCATGTTCAGAGACAATTGAGAGTGGAACACCTTGCAGTCTCACCACTTCCTTCACTTATAACTTTGAAAGTTCTTCATGTGAGAGATATTCTTGAATATCGTTGAAATGGGATGTCTTGGTGTGTCGGTCAACCACAACCCATATAGCATTATTTTCCTTCAACGTCTTTGGGAGACCCATGAAAAAGTCCATAGTAACATTTTCCCATTTCAACATGGGTATAAGAAATGGTTGCATAATACATTTGGAATTTTTCCTCTTAATATTAACTTGCGTACATACCAAGAACCTTGATATATATTCTACAATATCTTTCTTCATATTATCCCACCAGAAGTGTTCTCAGAGAACACGGTACATTTTGGTACTCCTGGGATGGATAGAGAAGGTTGAGCTCTGTGAAATATTAAATTTCTCCTTCTATATATCTGGATCAGATGGCACACATAATCTTGTCCCAATTCTTACAACTCCATCCTCGTCAATTCTGAAATCAGAGGATTTCCCATTTTTAACAGCTTCCACCCTTTTATGAATTTCCACATCCTTTCTTTGAGCAACCTTTATTTTCTCTAAAGGGATGGTTGAGAAATAATTTGATAATGGAATGATGATGTTCCTACCTTAATGATTCCCATGTCTATCCTTGCAAATCTAAGAAGATCAGATCCTTTTCAATTATCATCATTGATAAAGATGCGTTATCCTATCTTCTTAGAGCATCTGCCACCTTGTTTTCCTTACCAGGATGGTAGTGGATTGAGGAGTCATAATTCATGATGAACTCTATCCATCTTTGCTAGCGCATATTAAGCTCTTTCTATGTGAATATATATTTTAGACCCTTGTGGTCAGTATATATCTCACATTTTCCCCCATAGAGATAATGCCGCCTTATTCTCAACGCAAAGATCACAACTGCCAACTCCAAATCATGCGTGGGATAGTTTTTCTCATGGATTATTAGCTTCCTTGAGTATAGGCTATCAATTTAAAATTTTGTATTATCACAAATCGAAAGACATTCTTAGACGCATCACTATACACCACAAAGTGTTATCCACTTGAAGGGAGTGTGAGTACTGGTGTAGTGATAAACCTCTTTTTGAACTCCTTGAAACAGTCTTCACATTCTATTGTCCAGACGAACATTACTCCCTTCTAGTTCAGCTTGGTCATTGGTTTTGACAATCATGAAAATTTCTTCACGAATTGTCGGTAATACCCAGGAAGTCCTAAAAAATATTCGGATCACCATTACAGAAGTTTTCCTTGGCCACTCCTCAATTTCCTTCATCTTGGAAGGGTCAACAGATATCACTTTCTTGGTGATAACATGCCCCAAGAATGATACTTCCTCCATCCAAAACACACATTTACTATACTTTTCATACAACTTCTCCATTTTCAATGTCTTTATCATAGTTTCCAAATTCTCCTCATGTTACTCCTTACTCGTTGAGTATATTAGAATATCATCAATAAAGACCACCACAAAATTGTCGAGGTAATATATAAAGACACTATTCATTAAATCAATAAAAATTTCTAAAGCATTAGTGAGTCCAAAGGGAATCACTATGAACTCATAGTGTCCATACCTCGTTCGAAAGGCAGTCTTTGGAATATCTCCTTACCTCACTTTTAGATGGTGATATCCAAACTGATGGTCTACCTTAGAGAAATAAATGGCCCCACGAAGCTGATCGAACAAGTCATCTATCCATGGAAGGGGATACTTGTTCTTTATAGTGATTTTATTGATCTCAAGATAATTAATGCAGAGGCTCATTGATTCGTCCTTCTTCTTGATGAATAGGACAAGAGAACCCCATGGTGAAGCACTCGGGCTTATAAAACCCTTCTACAAATTCTCCTATTACAGCTTCTTTAGCTCTTCTAGATCTACAGTGGCCATTCTGTAAGGTGTCTTTGATATTGGCAGAGATCCATGGATAAGTTCAATTGAAAACTTAACCTCTTGGTCAGGGAGAAGACCATGAAACTCTTCGGGGAATACATCAGTGTAATCCCTCATGATGGGCATGTCGTCAAGCCTGATTCTCTCCTTTGTATCAATAATTTGATCTTAGTATGCATACTCATAAGGATGCAATATCCAAACATGAGATGATGATTCTAAAGGATATTCATCTTCCTCTTTCACATGAAAAGAATCAGAGGATTCATTGGGATTTGAAGAGTGATCTCCCTTTCCTTATAGTTGATATTGGTTTTGTATAAAGACAACTGATCCATGCCTAATATAGAGTCAAACTCCACCAATGGAAGTATGAAAAGATTTTCTGGGAGGTTCAGTCCACAAAATTTAACCAGGGAGGAGTTATAAACCATGGACGCAATGATTTCCCCATTCCATGTTCTCATGGATAACTTTTCCTCAAAATTTTGAGGTGGTGTTTGATTTTTTATACTTAACTTGCAAGATGTGAAAGAATGTATAGAACCAGAATCAAAGAGTATGTTCACTACTCATGAATGAATAACAAGCGTACCTGTCACCACATAATTTTCCAGCTCCACCTCAGTAGTAGTGATAGCTTAATCCCTTCCTTGTGGCCATGGAGGTTGTTGCTGATTGCCTCCAACAACCCTTGGCTTAGGGAAATTGTTCGCATAATGACCAAGCTCCTTGCAGTTATAACACTGCACTGTAGGCTGGGTGTTGATCAGAACCTTTCGTTCCTCTTCAACATTAAAGGGACTTTTCATATCCCTTCGGAAGTTCTTGGCCAGATGACCAAACTTTCTACATTTGAAGAAATTCTGGGTTCCCTTGAGACAGTCACCACGATTATTCTTCCAACAATTCGTGCAAAGGGTAAAGTGGGGCTTTGTTATATCATGGGATTTGTTTGATGAACCAACCATGTTGATCTCCTTTTTCCGCTTCTTGTCACTAGGACCATGATACCACTGAGAGTCTCCAATCTCCATTTCTACCTTGAGGGCACAACAGACAATCTCTTCATAGTTGTCGATGTCTCAAATCACCATCACATTTTGTAGACTCGGCTTTAGTCCGCTAAAGAAGTGATCCACCTTGCCTTTGGTGTTTATGACAAAGCAAGAGGTGTACCTTTCAATCCTTGTAAAGTTATCTCCATACACCCCGATGGACTCATATTCCTTCTGCTTGAGTGCAAGGAACTATCTTTCCATTGTGAGACGGAGGGTTCGAGGAAAATATTTGTTGAAAGACATCCTCTTGAATTCCTCCCATTCTATGGAATCAATTTCCTCTAGGGACATCATATTCTTGATCAGTGTCCACCACTGATCATCTTTCCCTTCAAAATGATATACTACCAATACATCTTTTTCTTCATCCAAGCAATAGATGATAGTGAAAATCATTTCAATGGAGTTAATACCTTGTTCTTCAAGGAGGGGATCAGAAGACCCGCTAAACATGGGACTCCTTTACTGCATGAAGGATTCTACAGAAACATGCTTGTTACATGGAGGAGGGGGATGTTCCACATCATTCAAGTTATTATTCATAACTCGATCCAGCTAAGAAAGTACTTCTATGAAGTTCTGAGCACTCGCTTCCGTCACACCAGGAATGTCATTAGGGAAATCATCACATTCCCTATCACATTGGTGGTTCGAACATGTTCTTCTATTTCTCGCCATTAACTAAGAAAAATATTGTATAATTATAGGTCTTGAATACTTATCTATTGAGAATAAAAAAGGAAACTTTGAACATTAAAGGATAAACTTATAAAGAAGAAGTACATCCTATCTTGTTATTCCTTAGGTTTATATCTAGGTTTTCCTCAACCTAATTCTTAAAATATATTCTTATGGTATTTTTTCATAATAATTTTTTGTACTAAGTTTGTGAATCGACCAAAGAATATCCCCTGGGAGTGTTGTAACTAGAAGTTCCGCAAGGCCAGTTATTGTGCACCAGTTCCCGTTTGAGTCTAGCTCAGAGCGATGTTTTCGGGTTTTACCGCAAGATACAATTGTTCCAGAGCCACCTCTACCTACTCATATCGAGATTGGGAACTATTTTCTTGATAAAAAACTTACTCTATACTCACCAAAATTTAGGACTGTTTCCTTGTACTTAGTCTCATCCTTAAGGTTGTCAATAAGGTTCTCTTTTCCTAATCTCTAAAAATAACTAGACCATCCTCTAATACAAACTATAACGACCGGATTTTTTAAATATTGCATTTCATTATTTTAAGCATAATTAATCATCAGAGTACAAGACAAGGATCGTTAAGTATAGTGTCTTTGAAGACTAGGTACATATAAAATAAAACATGGGGAAAAACACTTCTTTTTTAATCTCCATAATGAGCTCCTAACATTCATTATGCCCTTACTTTTTCATAGGGTACCCTAGGGAACATATGAACAAAGGGATAAGCTAAAAATTCCCAGTAAGGGAATGAACATAAGGATACATCTCAGGAACATTAATTAAGAGGCATGACATAATGATATCCAAATCATGAAACTTATTAAATAATTTAATATAAGCATGGGATCATATAATAATGGAATCATATAAATTAGGCAGAATCATAAATCATATCTTTAGTACAGGTCAAGGATAACCGCCAATCCTATTTCCCATTTTATTACGGGTCAAGGCTAACTGCCAATTCCGTTTCACATCAAATCTCTTGAGACTTATCCTTACCCAATGCATTGGAGTGCTATCTGGGTGCACCCATCTCAACATATTCATGAATATCCTTACCACGTAAATATTCTTTCCACATATACAATCATGTATATTCAACCGTACACAAACATAATGGTACCCATGAAAAGAATTGAGTACCTCAATCTTGACATCAATCATAACTGATAGGCGTATCCTGAAAGTGTCCATATAAGGAAATAATTAGAAATACATGGACGTTCACTGGGTAAAATAGGCATATAAAACGGTAAGTGGTTTTAAACATAAGTGAAAACTTATTAGAAATGTATTTTAGAAACATAAGCATTAAAACATTTTTGTGCGGTTTTAAGGAAAACACTCTAGAGATTTTAAAATAAAAAAGAGGAAATTATTTTATATAAAACCATAATTGAACCAAGAAGGTTTTCATAATATAAATATTGATTTTTTAAAGAAAATGGTGTCTTAAAACATAGGATAGAGTGAAGATAATATTTGGGTAAAAATTAGTGAAGTCCCCTTCAAACAGTCTTGCTTATCGGAAAGTTCTAAGGAGGGAATCATTCAAAAACATGTATATCCACGAAAGAAATTAATAAAAGGGTCTTGATATTAGAATCTTTTACCACTATCCATGAATTCATAATATTCACATAAAAAGATTTGATAACAACATTTTTAAATAAAAATAATGAAACCCAAAAAAATGAAGAAGGTTTGGGTAGAATTCGTTACAATATTACCGGCATGGTGTTCAGTGTACCTAAGAGGACTTGATGAGAGAGATAAGGGGTTTCTCATCACTTATAAAACATTAAGGCAGTATAGGGATGGTGTATAAACATACCCCATCACTAGTTATTACACAAAAAAACATAGCATAGAGAACAATCTTGATTAAGAGTGAAAAGGGGAGGATCCCTTACCTCAATTCAAGTGGTGTTCTCCACTTGTTATTAATGATCTGAATAAATAAAATTATGATTATTAATAACTAATTCTAGAACCTCTTATATATGTTATTTATTTATTATAACCCTTTTTAATTCATTCATGTAAGAACCCAATTCTTATTCTTGAGGTACGAGTTTCTTCATTTCTCCTTTCCATAAGTGTTTTTGAGAAAATAAGGAAAATGGGGGAAAATAAAAAAATTTGGAACTACACGCCATGTACTTTTCCATATTCCATGTACATCGGACGTGTGGGATGAGTACACAGGGTGTGTAGCCATGTTGGCGCCGAAGGGTGTAAAAACTGACTACACGCCGTGTAGTAGGTACTTACACGCCGTGTGGTCAGTTGGCAGGGAAATAGTAAGGTGGTGGAAGCACCCACCGGATGGGCGATAGTACACACCGTGTAGTCAAGAATACACGAGGTGTACTCATGTCGAATGACGAACATTTTGGCGGTGCCGCTAGAGGAATAGTTAAATGAGGGAAGTACACGCCGTGTAGTTTTTTTTCGGTTAAAATGGGTAGTATCCAACCCTGTTCACAGGATTGGCTTATAACCATACGGGAACTCGGGGAAGGAGGTCAGACCTTTGAGGATCAATTGATTGACCATCGGGGATCCTATTTCGCTTCCGTCAATCTCGTTGGAACCACACGGGTAAGAGATTCCTTCTCCTTGTGTGTTTATTTCCAATTATTCCACTAAGGGATGTTATTTGAGGCTGAATGAGAATTATTTTAATCATATATACGACGTTCTTGGATGTTTCAGAAGGTTTCATTCCGGTATATCGATCACGGGTGATCGACGTAGGTGGCTTGGTGTTTAATTTCCAACTGATGTGCGTTTTTTTATCATCGTGATACGCGCCCATGAATGTGGTGTCGTATAGATAAGGCCTTATTGTATTAAATACCTAGAATTGTTTAGGTAATTTAAATGTGATAATAAACTTTTATTTGGGATCACTGCTTGGATCCAGGACCACCCCGGGGGTGCATTCCTCTATTTAGCCGTTTGGCCAGGATACCAGAGGGTATGCCTTTATAATAATGATTATATAATTTCCTTGAGAGGAATTGAATTTTTATTGCATGTATATTTCTTCTTTACATATTGGGCATGGCCCGATTGCTTGTTTAGCCGGAGGGCAGTGTTGTGATTAGCCTGTGGGAAATGTACTACATAGCCTGTGGACAACTTCTTCGGTTCCTGTGGGCAGTTGAAAATGTGCCTATGGGTGACACCTCGTATGCCTGTGGGAAAAATTCGATATATATATGGGAAGATTCCTGTGTTCGGATTCTCATTACCCGAGGGTATGGGTTTACGCGTCTGAGGACACATGCTGTTTTACTTAGAATATTCACTGCGGTGATATCTTAAATTGAATGTGTAAAATAATAATAAAATGGAAATATAAATGGTAAATTTAGTTACTTATGAGTACTTCTTAGTTTATTGCATTTTACTACTGCACATTATTGTTGAATATTTTCACACCGTTGGGAATGAGCCTTTTGTAGGTGCCTACTGGGGTTTATTTCTCACACCCTTTTTGGGTCATGTATTCGGCCCAAACAGATTACGTTTCTATAGGTGTGGATAAGGGAAAGGGCCCCTATACAGGTACTTGATTGTTGATGGGAAGTAGGGGAGAATGAGACCGATCTAGGGCTCACGATGTCGCTGGCTGTTCTATTTTGTTCTTCTATCCTTGTACATTAGTTGCATTGTATTGTAGTGTAACATGTTTTGGATATTTTATAGAATAGTGACATGCTGCATATTCATATGAATATGGCTGTTGGTTTCATTGTTATTATCAGTTATCTATTCATGTTATATATATTTTTTACCTCTTTTACTTGTTATATGCTATTTATCTATTATGTTGCGCTGCACATTGTCAAATGAGGGAATAGTTTCCCCACAATCATACCGAGGCCCTTGCTGCTAGTCGGAAACCTATGGAGTTTGGGGAAATGAACTTGAGGTCACATGGTGAACCGGGTTCGGGGCAGCCGTTGATTGGCACCCGGAACTGTGACGCTACAAAGTGGTATCAGAGGGGTTCTTTTCATTGACTAACTATTTAGAGCCTTAGTCAGGGATAGGATGAGAATGGTAGTTGGTAATAATTTTTTCCCGGGCATAGCAAACCCATGTACAGGTAAAAGCCAATTTACCTCGTGTTGCAATTTTTCTAATTTTGCGATTTTATAGTTGAATTGATTTTCACTGAAGGGTGACACACTTGTATTGTGTTGTTTATATTTTATTCATCTGTTCAATCTAGTTGAAACCTAATGAGATGAGGGTATTCCATCTCATGCATCATTTAGGCACATTCTAGAAATCACATGCCATGTATTGTTTCCATGCCATGTAGGCACATTACAAATGGAATGTTGTTGTGATAGTTCTTGTGCTAGAAAAGCATGATGTTGTGATAGATGCTTTGATAAATACCTGCTATGTGATAGTGTATTATTATGTGAGCCTCTTTATATAATGGATGCCAACCATTGATTTTTTGGGAGTATGGGCCCTCATTTACTGGAATTTGGTGGATCATTGACTGTTTATCCAGTTATAACACATATAAGATACAAATTTTTGATTCGCGGGGAGTATGGGCCCTCACAGATCTGAATTTGGAACTTAGGTGTAATTTTTCAGTATTTTCCGGGTTCCGAAGATGTTTTGGAGGCATACTGTCTGGAAACCCAGTATACACGACCTGTAGTACCTTAAACATGCCGTGTATGTTCTTCTGTTCGGGAAGACAAAAAATATTTTGAGTACACGTCGTGTACCCTAAGTACGCGCCGTGTAGGATCTCCTGCGTCATAGACCGTGTGGTAGAGGAAACAGGGAAGGGAAATGCTTGGGGCGAACATGACGTGTATCGGATGTACAGTCCATGTATTGTTGACCCGGATTCCGCCTGTGTAACTAACAAACATGGATGGAGGAGACCTTAAGAAATACATGCCATGTCCACAGTAGAACATGCCATGTAGTATGATCTAGGATTCGGCCATGTAACTAACAACATGAGTTAGTGTAATCCTTTCGTGTACACGCCATTTGTATATTGAACATGACATGTAGTTGTAGCCGTGTATCCGGCTTTGTAACTAACAACACGGGTCGATGAAGCTTGTATGTACACGATGTGTACCCGTGGGACATGACGTGTAGTCTTGACCAGTGACAGACCGTGTGGACCCGACTGTGTGGCAGGGAAACGGGGTAGTGAACACGCTGTGTGTGGGTGTAAACATGCCGTGTAGTATCAAGAAGAGTAGTCAGCTGTTCAGTTGGAAAACTACACCATACACACTGTGTAGATTATATACATGTTGTTTAGTTTTGTTTCATGGGAGTCGTGTGGCTTGGCCATGTAAGAGGACCCGGGTAGGGGAAGAGAAGTTAGGTACACACCGTGTTGTCAGTATACACACTATGTAGTCTTGTTGTGTAATCTTAAATGACTTCTTCCTCTTGTTTCCCTATGCGTTCCTTCATTTTTCGACTATGATAATCTTGATCTAAGGTGTGTGTTTGACCTTGTAGTGTCACGCCATCAATACGCCCACGCGTTGATCGCCAGGAGAGCGACAATGAGTATACTCTAGAGATGGTGGGCCATGGGCTACCAATGGATCCTACAGCAGAGCCAGATGCGGCGCCAGCCATAATACCGGACATAGGTGCGGAGGTACAGTTCCGTGAAGTCATTATTTAGTTCATGTAGAACTTTCAGGGAGCACCTCCGGCTGCTACATCTATGGCCGAGCTGACTCGTATCTTCTAGCAGCAGCATCCGCCTACGTTTTAACGAGATGGAAGACCACAGGCTATAGATTCTTGGATGGGGTTGATGCAGACTACTTTCAAACACATTGAGACACCTCCAGGGTGGAGGGTCAAGCTCGCGACTTATATGCTGCGTGATTCCACCAAGAGATGGTGGGATGTTACCACCCGGTCAGAGCATCACAGAGACATGGAGTGGGAAGATTTTCAGACAGCCTTATATGAATTCTTTTTCCCAGAGATGCTGAGGGAAGATCATGCTCGAGAGTTCATGAATCTGCAACATGGTGCTATGACGGTGATGAACTATTCTTCTCATTTCACCAAGCTTCAGTGTTTTTCACCCATTCTGTTCAGCGATGAGATGCTAAGAGCCAGATGATTTGAGGATGGTCTTCGATATGACATTCAAGCACTGGTGAATGATTTCAGGTTTACTTTAGTACATTCTATTGTGAACTAGGCACTGATTACAGAGAGGAACCTGTGGGAAGCTAGTGGTGCGGGCCAGGGCGGTTTAGCACCAGTTTCGGGGACTATTTCTACTGGTTAGTGGAAGAGACATATGGACTTCTCTCAGGGTTGCAGTACCAGCCAGAAGAATGTTTTAGGTGTCCAGGTCATGTGCTACCAGTGTGGTAAGGAGGGGCACAAGCGACCTCAGTGTCCACATGACCTAGTGGAATATCGGGCTTGCGACAGGATGGGTCATCTGCAACACTTTTGCAGGGCGTTTTTACTAGTGGCTAGTAAGAGGGGTTCTTTGAAGACTCTATGTTCGGGGGAAGGACCAACAGCTTCTTACCAGTCAGGGAACTAGAATACATCAGGGTGTGTAGATAGGGATGGTGGACATAGTCGTGGTACCAAGACATCAGGATATCAGATGCAGCTGGGCAGGACAGCTCAGGGTAGCCAGGCTGTGTCGCAGGGCCATGGCACTAGGCTGGCATATGCAATGCAACAGACCCAACAGGAGCAGGATCTCGGACCTTCTATTGTCAGAGGTACTATTCTAGTAGTTTATGTTTTATTTTAAGTATATTTTGATACTGGTGATACACATATCTTCATATATGTGCCCGTTGTGGAGAGCCTTTGGCTCTGTGTTTCTTCTTCTTCTTCTGTTATGACACTAGACACTCCGTTGGGAACTAGAACGACTAGTTTGTGTTAGTGCAAGGACTTCCCCCTTGAAGATGGTGGGTGTCACTTCCTTTGGGACCTCTATGTCTTAGAGATGATGAGCTATGATGTCATTCTCGGGATGGACTGGTTAGTTCCCTTTCGAGACATTGTGGATTGCTATCGTCATAGGGTGAGTTTCACGTCACCAGAGGGCAGAGAGTTTCTTTACAAGGGCGAGTGTGCTGTTTAGGCAAGTCGAGCTGGACGAGATCATAATGGGTGAGGTGGTATCACATCCCAGATTGCGAGCTTATATCTGGACGACCATAGAACTTGTAAGAAGTATTTCCTTTTAGGGGTTGATCGTTTCAGGGATGTATTCCCAGACAACTTTTCATATCTTCCACTGGAGCGTGAGGTGGATTCATTGATTGAGCTTGTTCCTGGAGCAGCACTGGTGTCCATTTCTCTTGATAGGATGGCTACTCTAGAGTTACAGGAGCTCAAGAGACAGTTAGAGGAGTTACAGGCAAATGGTTTCATCTAACCCAGTACTTCTCCTTGGAGATCACTGGTCCTATTTGCGAAGAAGGTGGATTATACCCTCAGACTCTGTGTGGATTATCAGAAGTAGAACTAGTTGATGGTTAAGAACTGATATCCCTTTCCAAGGATTGATGATCTTTTTGATCAATTTTGTAGAGAACGAGTGTTCTCAATGATTGACTTGAGATCAGGATATCATTAGCTACGTGTTAGACCATCTGATATACCTCTCACAGCTTTTAGGAACATGTATGGTCTATAAGAATATACAGCTCTTCCGTTCGGACTCACGAACACACCGACAGTTTTATGGCTCTAATGAATCATGTGTTCTATCCTTATCTGGATTCTTTTGTGGTATTATTCATGGACGATATCTTTTTGTACTCTCACACTCGACACGACGATGCCACCCATCTTGAGATCGTATTGATTACACTGAGAGAGCATCAACTATATGCTAAACTCTCAAAGTGCCACTTTTGGATGGACCAGATACACTTCTTGGGTCATATCATCTCTGAGGTATGAGTTGTAGAAGACCCAAAGAAGGTGAGAGAAATAGTTTCATGGGAGTATCCTAAGAATGTGTTTGAAATACAGAGTTTGTTGGGGCTTGCTGGTTACTAAAGACGCTTCATACAGGACTTCCCCCGCATAGAAGCACCGTTGACGGGTTTGACTAAGAAGGGTGTGAATTTTGTTTGGTCAAAATCTTGCGAGACAGCCTTCCCGGAGCTGAAGGGAAAGTTGACATCATCATCGATCCTAATACTCCCAGAGTAGGGGAAGAGCTATACAGTTTACTATGCTGCATCAGGTATTGGGCTAGGAGCTATGTTGATATAGGGTGATCGATTAGTTGGGTATGGGACTTGGAATTTGAGGCCACATGAGAGGAATTACCCAACACATGATATTGAGTTGGATGCAGTTGTTCATGTGTTGCGTTGTTGGAGACATTATCTCTTGGGAGAACATTTTGTGGTTTTCACGGGCCACAAAAGTCTCAAGTTTATCATTACCCAGCATGACTTGAACCTGAGACAGTGAAGGTGGGTTTAATACCTTTAGTCCTTCGATTTTGAGCTTGACTATACACCTGGTAAAGGTAATGAAGTAGATGATGCACTGATCCGGAAGACTCAGAAATAGGCAGTGAAGGAGGCTAGTGGTGAATGGGAGCTTATGGATTTTTTCTCTGAGATGAATTTGGAGGTCCACGACAGATAGGGGCAGACCTGTCATTAATCATTAGCTGTGAATTCTATCCTCTTGGATAGAGTGAGGTTGAGACAGCTATCTGATTCAGAAGGCCTAGTTCTATGGGAGTCGGTGACCAGTGAGGACCCTTCTACTAGTTGGATGATAGGTGATGATGAAGTATTGTGTTTCCAAGGACGAGTGTGGGTTCCAGGGGATATACAGGAGGAGCTAATGTAGGAGTTTCTTGCTTCAGCTTGGGCAGTTCATCTCGGGGTTACCAAGATATACCGAGACATGAGACCTCAGTACTGGTGGCCTGGATTGAAGAGATAAATAGCTAGTTTTGTTACAAGGTGTTCCACCTGTGAACAGGTGAATGCAGAGCATCAGAGGCCAGCCATGATTTTATAGAATTTACCCATTCCGGCATGGAAATGGGATGATGTCGCAATGGAATTCGTGACTTGATTGTTGAGGTCACCTTGAGGCAATGATGTTGTGTGGGTTTTTGTGGACAGACTCACAAAGTCAGCCTACTTTTTGACGATCAAGGAGACCTTCAGAGTTGACGATCACTAGAGTTTGTATATCTGAGAGGTCGTACGTCTTCATGTGGTCCCCTGTTATATCATTTCAATTAGGGAAACCCATTTTACATCTCATTTCTGGAAGAGTTTTCAGAGGGCACTAGGTACATAGGTGCTTCTGAGCACAGCTTAGCACCCTCAGACCGATGGTCAGTCAGAGCGTACGATACAGGTGCATGAGGACATGCTGTGTGCATGCATCATAGACTTTGGGTGATCTTGGGAGAAAAATATACCCCTACTAGATTTTTCCTATAATAATAGTTTTTGGGCATCTATTGAGATGACACCTTACGAGGCTTTATATAGTAGGCTATTCCGATCACACTTGTGCTGGTTAGAGGCAGGTGAGGCAGCTTTACTAGGACCACGTATCGTGCAAGAGACTTCTGAGCAGGTCTAGTTGATTCAGAAGCAAATGGCTACCGCACAGTCTCATCATAAATCTTATGATGATCTCCGCAGATGACCCTTGGAGTTCATGGTTGGGGATCAGGTTTTCTTGTGTGTTTCACCGAGGTTGGGACACATGCAGATCAAGAGAGAGGGTAAACTTTCCCTAACGTATGTAGGACCAATTGATATTCTTGGAGAGGGTCGGTCCGGTTGCCTATCAGTTTCAGTTACCACATAGGTACCAGGCCATGCACGAAGTATTCCATGTATCTCAGTTGCGTCACAATCATTCAGACTCGTCTCACGTCTTTCAGCCCAAGGAGGCTGAGCTCGAGGTAGATGTGTCCATCAAGGAGAATCTGATTCATATCATTGATAGGAGCATGAAGGTTCTACAAGGCCAGTCAGTTCCTCTCTTACGGGTTCTATGGCAGTAGGGTCGAGTGCAGGACAAACCATGGGAGCGGGAGACCGACGTACGTGCTCAGTGGGTGGAGTTATTCACGGCTATATCTTCACCACCCTTGGAAGGGCAATTCGTGGACGAATTTCGTTAAGGGGGGAAGATTTTAAGAACATAGTTCTTATTCTTGAGGTAGGGGTTTCTTCCTTTCTCCATTCCTTAAGTGTTTTTGAGAAAATAAGGAAAATGGGGGAAATCCTAAATTTTGGGACTACACGCCCTGTACTTTTCCAAACGCCATGTACATTGGCCATGTGGAATGAGTACACAGGGTGTGTAGCCATGTTGGTGACGAAGGGTGTAAAAACAGACTACACGCCGTGTAGTAGGTATTTACACGTTGTGTGGTCAGTCGGTAGAGAAATAGTAAGGCAGTGGAAGTAGCTTCCAGCTGGGCGATAGTACATGCCGTGTAGTCAAGAATACACACTGTGTACTCATGTCGACTGATGAATAGTTTGGTGGTGCCTCTAGAGGAACAATTAAATGATGGATGTACACACCGTATAGCCAAAATTACACGCCGTGTAGTTTGATTTTTTCACATAAAATGGACAGTAGACAACCCTGTTCATAAGATTGTCTTAGAACCGGACGGGAACTCGGGAGAGGAGGCTGGACCTTAAAGGATCAACCGATTGAGCGTCAGGAATCCGATTCTGCTTCCGTCAATCTTGTTGGAACCACACGGGTAAGAGATTCCATCTCCTTGTGTGTTTCTTGACAATTATTTATCTTAGGGTTGTTATTTGAGGTTGAATGAGAATTATTTTACCTCATATCTATGATGTTCTTGGATGTTTTAGAAGGTGTCGTTCGGGTATATCGATCACGGATGATCAAGGTAGGTGGCTTGGTGTTTATTTTCAAACTGATGTGTGTTTTGTGTATTATTGTGATACGCACCCACGAATTGGGTTTCGTATGGCTGATTCCTTGTTGAATTAAATACCTAGAATTGTATAGGTAATTTAAATGTGATAATAAATAGTTTTTTGGGATCGCTACTTGGATCCAGGACCACCCCTAGGGTGAGTTCCTCTGTTTAGCAATTTGACTAGGATATCCAAAGGTAGGACATTATAATAATGATTATAGAATTAAATTAAGTGGAATTCCATTTGAATTGCATGTATATTTCTTGTTTACATATTGGGCATGGCCCGATTACTTATTGAGCCTGAGGACACTGTTGTGATTAGGCAGTGGGCAATGTACTAGACTCTGGGAAACTTATTCAATGCCTGTGGGTAGATGACTTTGTGCCTATGGGAGACACCACGTATGCCTGTGGGAAATATTCGATATGCCTGTGGGAAGATTTCTGTGTTTGGATTCTCTTTACTTCAGGGTAAGGGTTTACGCGTCTAAGGACACTGGCTGTTTTATGTAGAATATTCACTATGGTGATATCTTAAATTGAATGTTTAAAATAATAATAAAATGTAAATATAACTGGTAAATTTTTTTACTTCCAATTACTACTTATTTTATTGCATTTTATTGCTGCACACTATTGTTGCATCTTTTCACACAGTTGGGAACGAGCCTTTGGTGGGTGCCTACTGAGATTTATTTCTCACACCCTGTTAGGGTCATGTCTTTGGCCCGAACAGATTAAATTTCTATAGGTGTGGATAAGGGAAAGGGTCCATATACAGGTACTTGATTGTTGCTGGGAAGTAGGGGAGCATGGGACCGAGCTAGGGCTTGCGATGCCTCTAGCTGTTCTATTTTTTTCTGTCCTTTTACTTCAGTTGCATTGTATTGCAGTGTAACATGTTTGGGTTGTTTTATAGAATAGTTACATGATGCATATACATATAAATATGACTTCTAGTTTCCTTATTATTATCTTTTATCCATTCATGTTATATATATTGTTTACTACTTCCGCTTTTTGTATGCTATTTATGTATTCCGTTGTGCTGCACTTTGACAAATGAGGGCGTAGTTTCTCTACTATCAAACCTGGGCCCTCACTGCTAGTCGGGAGCCTCTGGCGTTTGTGGAAATGCACTTGAGGTCACGTGGTGAACTAGGTTCAAGTTACCCGTTGAGTGGCATCCGGAACTGGGACGTTACAGTTCAAATCCATTATAAATAGTTATAAGGTTCAATTTCATTGTTTGGGCTTGTTTGTTTACATGGCTTTAAAAGATCGGTTCACTTATATTCAAGTTTGGATTATATTCAAGATGAAAGTGGTTTTCCAGAATTGATTATACATTATTTAGTTCATATCCATTAGATTACATGGTTTTAATTTTAATTAGGTTACTTAGAGTGATATTGAATTATTACATTTATAACCTTAGTGATAATTATTCTTCCTATTCGGTTGGTTTGATTACAAAGAAAGTGTTTTTTCATTATAAATTACTTCCATTTGTACCAAAAGAATAAAGAACCAAAAATAGGATATATTACATATATAATAATCTGGTTCAATCATAACACAAATGGTATCATGACCAGAATTAAAGATAACAATAGAAATTGATAAACTGTTGTCCTTGAATGTGATAAATTAGCACATCTCAAATGGTGCTTTCATTTCATTCAAATAAAAGGGTGGGGAAAGGATAGAATATATTGAAATATAACACTAGCATGAATACATTCCATTACAAGTATTCTACTGGATTTATCATACTATTATGGTAATGGAAGGTGAGGAAAGAAATTAAAATGAAAAGAACTTAAAAGAAAAGAAGAAATATGGGAAGAGGACTTTCTCTCTTGAGACTTCCTCCTTTGAGAACCTCTTAAGGGGAGAGTTTTTGGTATTTTCAGGAGGATGAGAGATTTTAGACGTGGGGGAGGACCTTGGAGAGTGATTTAGGAAAAATTTAGAGAAGTCTTGGATCTTGAGAGGAGTAGAGAGAAGAGGGTGTGAAGGGGGGTTTTATAGTGGAGGAGAGGAGGGATTTCATGATATTATAATCCTTAATTTCTTATTTCTTCACAAGACAAAGAATATTAAGTATTCAATGACCAATAATAGTAAATGAGTCATGTGAATTTGAACCATGAGTTGTGACATCAGCCATGATG
This sequence comes from Viscum album, assembly GCA_963277665.1. Lineage (NCBI taxonomy): Eukaryota > Viridiplantae > Streptophyta > Magnoliopsida > Santalales > Viscaceae > Viscum > Viscum album. The sequence goes on along the minus strand of OY728151.1, from coordinate 972,133,429 downwards.
CTAGGAATAGTTTATTTAGCTTATAATGTTTATATACGGTAAATTACCGTATTTTACTATTCATAAAAAATTAAACTATTTCAAAAAAATCACAAAAATTCACCCAAACCATTTTTCGACATGTAGAGTCCAAAAATTAAGTCCAATTTTCAAAAATAATTTTCTAAATATAAATATTTTAATATTTAATTAAAATCATAATTTATTATCAAAAACTAGATTTAAAACATGCATTAACTCATTCTAAAACATAGGTATATTGTACTTCCAAATTGAATATTATTTTTATACAATCATAGGTGTGGTTACTATTCATTAGGGTATATCACTATTCATAAGGGTATGTTACTATTCAATAGGGTAGGTTACTATTCACAAAAATTAAGTATTTCTTATCAAACTCCAAAAAAACCTCTTGAACAAAACCATGTATGTGAGATTTTAAAAATTACAAACATAGAAGTGAAATACTAATTTTTTAAGGTCACTTATCACTTAGTAGTTCATTATTATGTGATTTTATGGAATATTTATATGAAGTGAAATTTACTTAAAACATTGGGTCGTTACAGGTTCCTTTTCAGGAGAAACAACTTAGTGAATACCATCATTCAAGATGAGATGTCCTTTATAGAATATAGAAGACGTATATGGTGTTGAATGCTAAATATTGCTAGGCATGTGTGAAAAATAAAGTGGATGATTTTGTATCAAGATTCCTGACTTCTCAGCAATTCAAGTTAGAGAATAAATGACCAGTAGGTATGTCACAGTTCTTACCAATCCCTCCATGCTAATTAGAGTAGATAGATATTATTTTTCTACATAAATCCCATTAACCATTATGAGACACAATTCCATATGGGTGATATTGGATCATCTCACAAAGAGAGACCATTTCATACATATTTTTGTATCTTATACAGTGGAGGATCTATCAAACATCAATACCTCTGAGGTGTTTAAGAAGAATGTTATACTAGTTTCGATTATATTAGATAGATATACAAGATCCACATCTTGTTTCTAGAAACCCTTTTAACAATCCCTTGGAATTGAGTAGAATATTAGTATGGAATATCATATATAGATGGGTGGTCAATATAAGAGGACCAGGAAAACATTCAAAGACTTGTTTATGGTTTGTGTGGTAGATTTTGGTGGCCCATGGGAGGTTCACTTGATGTTAATGGAATTCTCATATAATTACACATATTATGCCTCCATAAATTTGGATCTGTTTGAGGCATTATAAGGGCATTCAGGTCATTCTTTACCTTTTTGGGTGAAATATTTTTAGAATTTGATAGTTTTGATGAGCCTTGTCCCAAAAAATAGAAAATATTATATTGAACTAGATGAGAATGGAGATGGATCAGATTCATCCAAAATCGAATTTAGACCATCATCGATGGATATTATCATTCGAGATGGGTGATCATGTGTTCTTGGAAGTATCATTGTGTTTGGGACATCATTTTTTTATGTAGGTTATGTTATCTTGAAGATATATTAATATTTTAATATACATTAGCGGTTTGGGGTTGTGGTTAAACATTTTTTTTACCCCATGATTTAGTGTGGAGCATAATGTGTTTCATCTATCTCATTTGTGTATGTGTCCAGACATATTCTGTATTTGAAAGTGAATTCCTTTTAAGGAAAAATCATTATTATACTACTTGTTATGTGGAAATATGGTAAAATCTAGGAAGTGACTTGGGATCATGAGAATAGAATGGTTGAGAAATAGACAATGATCTTTCTAGAAAGCAATGATATTCTACCTTTTGAGGATGGAATGGATAATTGTGGGGATAATTTAGAACACCAAGTATAATCTATGTAACCTTCTTATGCTTTTTAATAATTTAATGTGGTATGGTAATTCTTGGGAGGGTTAGAATGGTTTTTGTGAATGTTTCATAGATTTCCATCAGGTTCCTGGTTTGTGGACTATTAGTGGAATATGTGAAACTTATCTAGGTAACTGTTAATGTTCAGGTAGTGGGATAAGTGTTGGTACACTATTAAGGAGCATGGTTGTAAAAATTGTATGTCCACCCCAGGTAAAACATGAATCATGGGATAATGGATATTTTCATGGTTAGTGCATGATTTCTCACGCTATATGTAACAATTGTGTGAGGTTCCACTGTGTGGATGTAGCAGGCATACAGCTAGATAATAGTTTTTACAAAGCTTATAAAAAACATAATTGGCTGAAATAATGATATTATATATTTTTTTAAAAAAAAGTTTTATGTCAATATTTAACCCCAAACACCACATTTTTTCTCCCAAATGAATCTCACCTAGGATTTTATCTCCCCTATGGTTACAGAACCTTTCCCACACATTTTGAATGAATTTCAAAGGGTAATCTAGGTTCTTTAATGGTGAATCTCTGTTGTTGTTTCTCCTTTCATGGGAGTTTCTTGGTTTAACATAGATATACTACTCTCTCTCCCCTGGTTTTTTGATCTATATCCATCGCAGGTATTTCCTAGGTTGTTGATTCCAATAATGGTGATATTTGGACTTGTTAAGGATATGTAATGGGATCGAAGGCCTTTTTTTTGGAATTTTCAACTAGGTTTGGTGAGGATTATGTTTTTGTTCATTTTTTCCAAAACCCATGATGTAGGTGGATTCAATCAATACTGATCAAATAAGATCGTGATTTATTAATTTGAAATTACTTATTTTTCTTGAAATTTATTGTGAAATTTATGTGTGAAGCTTATGTGATGCCTATTTAGTGATGGACTATAGAATTTGGATGTAATTTGATATTGTTGTGTAATTAAGTTTTATGTTTTATTTTAAAGGTATGATATTATTATTATTTTCTTGTATTGATTTAAGAAAATGGGTTATGAAAATGGTTTCCAATAATTTTGTTTATTAAATGTATGTTGGATTGAAGGAATTTTCAATAAATTGATGATATTATATTATTTGTTTTTTTGAATTTTGTTAGATATTTATTTTGTCTTAAAAGTATTTTTTGGTATTTGATAGTATTGGGTGGCAAGGATTTTTCATATGATGGTTGATATGATTATTGTAAATTTTGTGTGTCGACGTTATTGGTCTAATGGTGGAAACGAGTTGTATGGTATAGATATTGGGTGTGATGTAATACCATCAAATTAATAGAATGTGGAATGAAGGACCACTATAAAAATGGTTTGAGATATCGATATGAAGATCCACCATAAATTAAAACAAATATCTCATGTTTTCGGAAGCTGTGTTTATGGTTGAAATTTATGTGCGGACACGAGATATGAATTGGGTTAGGCCAATGTGAAATGGGAAATATTCCTAATTAATTTTTTGAATTCATTCATTATAAATGAGTTGGGTTAGGTAAAAAAACTTTGGTTTAAGTTTTATAAGGATTTTTTGAAATTGTTGCATTGTTATAAATGTTATATATAAATATATATTATTTAAATGTGATATCTTGTTCGATTCTAGTGGTGTGAGAAGGAAACTAATTTGAAGAAATTATACTGTGTGTTTTATCTAACTACTTAAATAAGAACATTGGTTCTTTTTCTAATGATGTATATAAATACATAGGTAAATATAAGGCCTCTTATTTAATTAGTGGTGCCTCATGATGCATGGGATGTAGTGGAGTTTCTTCATAGATCTTGGTGTGGAGCTGTGGAGTTATGTCATGGTTTCTTTGAGTTTTTTCTTAGTGTTCGACATGGTACATTGATAGGTTGTTTGTATTATTTAGTAAATTTTTCATTTTTATGAGCTTATATTATAATACATTGTTGACATTCATCTTGTAATGTAATTTTTTAATAGAATTTATGGTTCATTGTTTTTAATTCCCTGAAAAAAAATCCTAGAAATGTTTAATGAATCCCTCGACCTTTATTTCTAAGCTGTGTAGCCATGGGGATGTCACTTAAGTCCAATGAGCACTTCTACCTAAATGAAAAAAATGAGGGAAAAGTTGTTACAATACCTATATGTACAAAAAATAATTGGACACACCATAATCAATATCCACTTTTTCCATAATATAAAATTGTTCAATAAACATGATTTTATTTCATGAAAATTCTTCCCAACATTCATCATGGCATCTTTTTTCCAATTACACATTCATAAAACCTATAAAGAACTATTTAAAATGGTGAGTGAGGAAAATAATGTAAGTGGTATAAAAACTGGACACAATTATTAACAAAATTTTAAAAACCATCAAAAAAAATTTACAAAAAAAAAATTTTTTGTTCAAATATATAATTTTTTTTCCTTTTAACATATCATTATCATACTGTTTGGAATCAAACCATTTCCATGAAAACTCATTTAATTGCATTGAAATGTTTTTTATGTTACTTACACATTACATATGTTATATATAACTCTTATAAATGTTCTTATAATTAGTCTTACAAACAAAATAAAATAATTGACAACTTACACCTCCAGAGTTCCCTGTAAATTAGAGCACTATTTGGGTGCACTTATCATATAAGCTATAATGGGACCACCCATTTATATCTTGGTGAACTAAACATATATTATAAAAACTGATCACCCATTATATATAATGGGGAAAAAACCTCAGAGAATAATTTACAAGGACTATATCTTGCACAAAACACTTGATAAATCTTTTAGTCTTGTGTGGAATAAAAAATTCCGATATCAAAATAAATTATTCTTATAATGATCACTTTTATATTTATCAAAATTAACACATAATAAAATAGCCATATTCTTTGAAAAAGAATATGAAAATATGTAATGAATAATAATATAATGTAATATTCAATATTGAATAAAAATATCTCTTGCTATATTAGTATACAAAATATATTCCTTTTGAATTTTTTCAAATGAGTTGAAAGAGGAACTATTAGAATTTTTTTTAAATTAATGTCCCCTAACATCATTTTGACTTATGAAATAATATTTTTATAATCATGAATAATAAAAATTTATTATTTTATACATGTTTATGAAAAAAATTCATCTTAATTTTTTTTATTATATTTAATACCATATTATATACAATTACTCAATTAATTATTTTCAGTTATGATATTATAATGATATCTAGTAAATATGTCCAAAATGATATAGGTATGAGGAAAATGGTAAAATATTTCACTAATAAAGAATATAAATAATAATACCCATGTTATAATGATAAAATTTATTCATAAATTTTACTTTTAAATATATTCATTAAAAATGGTTATGAAAAATTAATTGCATTACAGTATTGGAGATTGTAGGTCTTACGTATACATTAGTAATGTACTTATTTACAATGATCATTAGAGAAAGAAGGTAATAAATATTTTTTCTTAAAATTATAATAATAATATAATATCTATCTAAATAATTATTTCACTATACATTTATAAATATCATCAATGTTTTATGGTAATTAAAAAATGAATCACATCGCTTTATAGAGGGGGTAGTCCACACGATTGCATGAAGGAATTTATCATTTTTCTATAAATTATATGGTAAGAACATAATATATATATTAACTAGTAGGAATGACATATATATCAATAATTTCAGATTTAAATATCAATTCCATAATTATTACCCATCTCGAGAGATGGTGATTGAAAATTAATTACCTTGATTAGTGATGTAGTAGTTCATCGTACACATGAGCAATAAATCCATTCCCAATAGAATGGAAAGGAAAATTTACATATTTTTTTAAACATACATAATAAAATATAATTATATTTAAGATTAAATATATTTTTATTTAGGAAAGGTTACTGATGGATTTTGGTTTTTGAAGAAGAATCAAAATGGAAATGTTTGATTAAAAATGATACCCCTTCTTTAGAATATCTTCTTTGATGAACATATTATGACCACTAAGGTTGGTTTTATGGAAAAAATATCCATACTATGCTGGGAGATATTAGAGGAATATAGTTTGACATGGATTCATCGAGCCAAAATGGTTTTAATTTGTGAATAATTTTGACTAATGGGTTATCTATTTTAAGAGAAGGGAGGGGTACTAATGTAATTTAACCAAATATTAAATTAAAATAAATAAAATTTCAAATTTAAATGGATCCAAAATAATTTTCTCCATATATAAGATAAATATGGGTCGATATACCTTCATAAAATAAATATTATTCATGTTTTTACTATATGTTGATGTTTGTCTTTTAGTTTTAAGCCTTATTTAACCTCGTTCACTCTTACCATGGCAACATAGATTAATACTCTTTCAGGATCAATATTGTTACTCTATAATTAAATTATAACTATATATGGACCATGTATAACATTTAAATCTTAATAATAACATAATTTTAATATTTATTATTTGTATTAAAATTATTTATTGTAATAAAATATTATTTACCTTAAAATATATATAATGTTACTTATTTGAACGATTCATTACTATAACATTAATAATATTAATAAAAAATATAAAATTTGAAGAAAATATTATATCACAAATATGACATTTTCATCTATAAAATTCATCAACAACAATATTTATCTCGAAATATTCTTATTTTATTATTTGTAATAAAAATTGTTTAATTTTTTTTAATTAATTGAATAATTATACCATCATATTTATCTAATAATTAAATGTAAATATTTCATCACTAAAAATGATTAATCAATTAACATTATTATACAAATTCACTGTATTTCTAAATACTTCTTATCAATGAGCATATAACTTATATAACTCGAAATTAAAAATAATAAATTATTTAAAAATAGGGTGAACCATATTTTACATTTCTTTAAATAACTAAATATAATGCTGATAATATAAACCATGTTTTCAGAAACGATTGAAAATTAATCCATTTTAATATTATGGTTGACATATACTCATCCAGTTAGATTTTGTGATGTTTTTTTGACCATTTTAGCGATGTTATTTTCCTCCTTACTTGCCTGATTTACTCTTTACCAATGTAACAAAACTTATAAGCATAATATAAATATTTAATAAAGGAAAAGAGACATATTTTCAAAAAAATTAGACAAATTTTCAAAATTTTCAATAAATTTTTCCAAAATTAAAAACAAAAAAATTGGGAAATATACTTTTAAATTAATTATGCAAAACATAAAATCCAGGTTTCCAAAAAATGACATTTTCAAATATAAAATGTTTATATACTAAAATAAATTATAAAAATATATCTAAAAAATTATGTTTAATTAATTTTAATAAATATTATATGTTTTAAATATAAATTTTTTTCCAATTAAATTATATTAAATTTCATATATACAAATTGAAAATAATGTTTTAAATACAAAATAGAATTTATTCATTGAATAAAAAGTAGTTATAGTAAATTATAAAAAAATTAATCATTTCTATAATATTAACAAAAAAAATTATTTTTATAAATTAAACATTCGTTTTATAAAGTAATATTTTATTTATAACAACAAGATAAATTATTTTAATTAAAAAATTTCACTTTATATTTATTTAATTTATTTAATTAAATTATAATAAATATATAAATATAGTTCATGTTTAATATTAAATATGAATATATTTTATTTTTTTAGTAAATAATTTGTTAAATTTATGATATACTTACAGTAAATTTTGTGAGATTTATATTTGTTTGTAGATCATGATGGTTAGTCCAAGTATAACTATCATTGGTATTCCTAGTGAAAGTGTAGTGGTTATTCGATAAATAACCACCATGTTTATTCCATTTGTAACTATGATGGTTACTATAATTGTATGAGGGATATGAAAAATAATCCTAGAGTTACATAGATTATTATTTATTCTCCCTATTGTATTTCTAGAAATATTATGATTTCAGAAGGTAATCTAAGGTGATTAGATTCAAAAAATATTTTCTACTTATTATGGGAGAAAATTTTAAAATAATGAAAACGTGTTCATAAATTTTTGATGTTTTTAAAAAACCATTTGTGTTCAATGTTTTTCAATGATTTCTTGTGAAATTTCATATGTAATGATTATGGAAGAGAAGATAATTTCACTAGTAAGAATATATTTATTTTGAATAAAAACATTATCTTCTTGAAATTAACTATTTTTTATGTATCCAAAGACTACCAGTTTAATTTAGTTATTTTTATGTTACCTTATTATATTATTGTACAGAAAAAATATTTTAAAATTACCTTTATATTACTTTATGGATGAGTGAGGGAAATGATGGGGTCAAAATGAAAATTGTGAACAAGTTTCATAATAAACATGTTATATCATAGTTTTGTTGTTAAGGAGATGTAAACACTGAGAAGAATTTTCAAAATTATGAAGTAATAACTTATTAAGAAAATGTTGAGGACCTAATTATATAAGGATCCTAACATAAATGTTCTTCAATAATGAATGAAAATTAATTATTTTATAAAGATACTATAATATGAATTTTAAGTCAGGTTCATATCATAACATTAGATAAAATATAAATCAAACATAATATAAAAAATAAATTATATTAAAAAATTTCTTTAATTTATCCTAGTAATCCATGATTGTGTTTTATAACACAATTCATGTACGATATTAAACCGACATAGACAAGAATACATCATAATTAATTTTTGTATATGGTTATGGGAGTGGGTTTTTTGAGTAATATCACTATTAATGAAGAGTAATTATAATATTTAGTTTTTTATATTGGTTATGTAAATTTGAATATTATTTAATAAAAATAAGTAATCTATACGAGAAAGGAGATATATTACTTCAGGTAGGTGGTATCCCTCATGAAGCATGATTATCAATTTTATTTCCAAAATAATGATGGGAAATTATTATTTATTAAATTTTTATCTCAATAATACAAAATTATAGTATATTATTATCATTAATTATTTAATCTTTTCATTATGAACACTTATCATAGGTGGAGATGATGAATATATTATATTTTTTCATGGAGGCGTTATGGTAAAAAAATGCACAATCAGTGTTATATTTTTCTAAGTGTTTATAATTGAATTTATAATAGTCATTCGATTATTATTATCAAAATTAAGTACACTAATTATTATTAAATAAATATGTTTATACGGTTAATATAGTTTTATAAGAGACATACAAAGAAGAAAATGTTAAACATTATGTTATACTCACATTGGGATCTTGGAATTCACTTGAATCCCTTCATTGAATTGACAAGAATATGATATATTATTGTGATATGGGTTTTAATATGTTATATGGAATTATATGAGAATAAAAATTTCAATTAACTCTTGTAGATTTTATATGGAATTTGTAGAACATAAAATTTAGAGGTGACGCCTTATTTTAAGTGTTGAATATGGTACTCTGAAAAAATGATCATTAAATTTTAATGATATCATTACACTATTATAATTTAAATGCCAAAAATATCATAATAATATAATTTTGGGAGATATTAGGTTGAAGAAGACTTATCCATAATTTTTACTCATTTTTAATGCATCTTTATGCCATTTTATCTTATATTTTTTACTTTAACACTTTTTGGTATTCACTTGGGTGAATAGTTTACATCCAAGTTAATTATATGTCACTAAAAAATGAAAATAACCCATCCTACCATATTTTCACATAATGAGCCTCAATAATATAACTATTTAATGTAATTACAATTAAAATTAAGAAACAATTAACATTTAAATTAAATCATTTGACATTTAAAAAACATTTTTTTTGTTGAAAAAAATATTATTTACCACTATTTTTTCTTAATCGTATTTAGAATTGATTAAAAAATTAATGTTTTTTAATATTATGAAACAATTTCTTCAACATAATACAAGATTATTTATTTTAAATTAATAAATTTAATTCACTATATATAAATAATTCAATATTAGTGAAACTCTACTCCCAAAATCACATATTCACAATTATCCCAATAATTAACTTTACTCTTAATAAATTATTAGTGTACATAAGAAAAACTTATTCATAAACTAATTTAAAACTATTAATTCCAAACATGGATTCCAATTTTTTGTACTCAATTTCTTAATGTAATGAAAATTTAATTTTCATATTAGTGCACATAATGCCTAAAATCCAGTTTTATAAATATTATATCTTGATGAATTAAATAACATCTCATTTGTTTTATATATTTATATTGTTTTTATTAAGTGGTAAATTCTATATATACCCACAAATTTAATTTCTACATAATAATTATTATACTTAATAATTGTATTATGGTAAAAAAATATTTTGTTTTAGTTCTATATTTCTTGCAAGAGAAGCCTCTCGTATGATATTTAATTATGGAAAAGTATTTACAATTCTATTCAATATTATTCTACAACTAATAATTTCTTCTCCCTCGAAATTTCCTTACACATATGAATAATGTGAGGGTAATTTTTTATCATAACATCATTGAGTTCACATGTATCTTCTATAATAATATTATTCCACCTTGAAAAATTTACCAACTAAGTATTCTTGATTCCCTATACATTATCACATCGATACAACATTTCATATTGTTAATCCTCATATGGTAGAACATTCTATAATTAAAATTGTTAACTATTTTGTAAAAGGAAATGTCCAATCTTGTACTAACTCAAATTAAATATATAGAATACACTGTAATCATTATAGAGGTCTAGAGGAAGTGCGAAATGATATGTTAGTTCCTCCGCCCGATTAAAAATTTCGAACGGGCCAGTGTTCCAAGAGACCACTTCGCATTTCTTCCCATATCTCAAACCCCAGTTCCATATAGATATCTAGACTAACACCATTTTAGAAACCTCAAACCCTAATCCTCATCAAATATTATCAATGTGACACTTTATTATATGTTTGTGATTTTTTAGGATTCTAAATGGCTTCACTGGTATCTATAATTTTCTTGATAAACATTGAACTTATCCTCTATGTCATTACAATATGATCAAAGGGTTTTGTATTCTGGTAACACTTCTTATAGAAATCACTATATAGTACATTTTCAATGATATAATTGAATCAATTGTTACTATATTAAAATAATAGTTTGATATGTGGATAAAAAATACTATTAATATGAAAAAAGAATATCTTATTATATTATACAATGTATTTGCTGTCTCATTTGATTAGAAATTCATTTGTGGGTCATTAACAATAATGAAAATAACTCTAACATCAATTACTTTTGAATAATCCTCCGAAACCAAAAGTATTCCATATATCGTGATCAGATACTATATAGTATGGTACTCTATATAGAATTTAGAGTTACCTTATGTATATCATAGTGAGTTTCACAAAGGAGAAATATTATTTGATGGAAAAATGCAGTTACATAAAAAGGTTATAGGATAAAAAATGGAATTATATTATTTAGATATATTGGGGATTATTATGATGAAATACATGGTGATATTTTTTTATTTACATAATGTAATGTGTTATGGTTGAAAGAAACCCCTAGACATTTTCTATCTAAATTCAATTTTTTGGTAAAAAATAATTAGATCTCAAATTTTAGGACCTCCAACTTCATGTTATCACACCAAATGTTTTTCACTAGATCTCTAGACATATTCATGATTCATAAATTCATATTCAATGACGAGTTATGAAAATAAATCATTCTTCAGTTTTTGATATAATAAGATAGATATATGGGATCCAACTTTTTAACATCATCTTTATCAATGTTGATCTCTGTTATACCAAATTTTATTTTTATTGATCAGATGTTTTTTCACATTATTGATCCTCATGTGAAATGGTAGTTGATATGATATATGAAAATGATAGTTTTTCTATAATTTCGCGAGAATCCCAATATTAATCCATTGAAAAGACATGAGTATTGAGTCTTTTTCAATCCCCATCATAGATAAGATATAAAGATATTTCTTAATTATATCAAAATCCAAAAAATTTAACTACATTGTGTGGCAGTGTATTAGGGATTGAAAAAAAATTATCCACACCAATAATATATTTTGATTAAAATTTATCTCCTTATATTGTAATTTTTTTAAAAACTTCTTTGGTCAGTGCATATATCACCATCATCACCATAGAGATAATGTTGCAAAATTTCTAACACTGAGATCACCATAGGAAACTCTAAATCATGTATTGGGTATTTTTTCCCATGAGTTATTGATTATTATGGGGAAAATAATTACCTCATCATTTATAATGAGAATACATAATAATCCTTTATTTTAAGTACTTTTATTTATTAAATCCCATCTTAATTATAGTTTGATTTATGTATTGGTACAATTAACAACTTATTCTCTTGTTAAATGAATGTTTAATCACATTCAACTATAAAAAGGATGTTTAACCCATTCTGTGTAATATTATTTATGGAATTGATATCCATGCGAAAAAATCAATAATTTTCAATAGTATCCATCCAACGTGATAAAACTATGGATATCAGTTACTGTGGATAGTATGGTCCATTACTATATAACTTATATCTTTTTAAATGATACATTCTTTAATAATAATGCACACATTATAAATATTACTTTCTTTTTATCCACTATTGTTTTTTTCAACACAATCCAATAAAATATATGTGTGTATTTCCATTATCATTTAACATTTGTCAAATCATCTAAAATAACTACAAAATATGATTAATGTATTCTCAAAAGTCACTATTCATTATACCAAAAATATATTGAGAGAAATCATATAACAAGTTTTTGTTAAAAAAATTCATATTTTCCACACCTTATGTAGAATAATATCATCAAATTATCTAACCATTTGTGAAATAGGTGGGGATATCATGATTTAAGGTTAATCATTGGGAATTATTTATCTAATCAATGTAGATTTATCTGATAGTTAACATGGGGTCAAGGATACTTATTCATGATCAAGATTTAATTAAACTAATTTTATCAAATGATAAGGATTATTTATCCATCAAGTTTCAAAAAATGTGGACCAGTTCACACCATGAAGAAGAAATAGTTAATAAAAATACATTATACATTTACTCTTAATGAATCTTATTTAATTACTCTAATATAATATTTTCAATTCATTATAAAAAATTTACGATAGGCAGGGATCTATGTATGATTTCACTTGAATACAGACAATGATTCTTTTGAAAAATTCCACAAATTTCATCCAAAAAATAAATATATTCATATACAATAGTGACATATTTAATGTTTACCCTACAATAATTTGAGAGACAATCCCTCATTACTAGTTATCATGATCTGTCTAACAAAATTTTATTATAATTGTAGTCTATGATTTTTATATCATCGAAAGGTATTAATATCATGTTTTTGTATATGAAATGATATCTCGATTTCCATCGAATTTATATGTTATATCTGTATGGATATCTAAAAAAATCCAAAATCATGCAAAATTCAACAGAGGATAGACAAAATATATTTTTAGAAAATAAATTCCAATAAAATTTAATCAGAGTAGTGTTTTATATATTTGATGCTATCATGAATTCATAGATTTATTTCACCAATTGATCATTAGTAGAGGTTTATAGTGGTGACTAAACATTTAATATCAATCATGTGTATTTCACAAGAAGGTAGATTAGAAAAATCAAATAAACTATATGAAGACTTGGAGTATAGAATGGGTATTGTTTTATTCACTTTATTATTGTTCTCACATTAGAAATAATTATAACATATGATATTATTTTATTCATTGTATTATATGTTTCTTATGGTATATTCTATTCTATATATTTATTGTCAGTTTAGTTATTTTAATAATTCTCAAAAATCATGTCACCTGATTAATTTATGTTCCTGTGGGGAATAAGTTAATCTATTATTATTCTCAATTTCGCTAATAAGATTCTATGAAATTCATTGATAGTTTTTTTTCAATATTATTTCCCTACCACATATAAAAACATTCATGATCTCATGAGGCTATTACCTATAAATTTAATCTATCATTTGTACATGGAGATTGAATTTATTTTCCCCTGGTGGAATATCATTATATCATATATAATACATGATTGAGTTAATAATTTCTAATTTTTGTATTTATTTAAAATATTTAAATACCACTAATTCATTAATTTATTTTTAATTACATCATTTTTGGATTTATGGTATGTTTTTTGTTAAAATTGGAAAGTATCATATTTTTGGGAATTTAACTAATATTATGTGTTTTGGTAATTGGAACATATATTTTATAATATAATATCAATTTATGTGATTCATTTTTTGTATGAAACATGGATTTTTGGTCTACAACTCTTTACTTTGGGACATGATATAATTCTTCCATCATGGGATCCTTAAATTTCAATTAAATTAGAGAAATATTCTGGAAGACCATGTGGACCGCACATCAGTTAATCAAACAAAAATTGGTCATGATACATCCAATTAAGGTGATTCCAATTTTAATGGTCAACCAAGACATTTATGTGTATCTCTATTGAATATCATGGAGATTGTGATTCATTATGTTAGATATTTTATGGGAAACCATGAATGAATATTTTTGAAATCTCGCTGAGAAAACATCATCTTCAATAAATATCACATATCATTATCTATACGAGTCCAATTAATTTTGAATTTGGAGGAACGAAAGGATATTTAATTAGGATAATTCTATAATATGTGAACTTTGGATGATTCGAAAATGAGTGGTTTAAAATTAGAGAAATCATTTGAAGGACATAATCTGGTGGATTATTTTTCTCCTTTTCTCTTTATTTATTTTATTTTTCATAATTTTTTAAGGCATTCTCCTTCCCCATAAATCTCTTCAACATTTTCCATGGTGGGGTAAATGTTTGAGTGATTGGGGAAGGGTAGGTTTTCTATTTTGTAATGCTTGAGTTCATGCACTTTTTTGAATAAAAATTCTATCCCTTGTCTGCAATGTTGTTTTTGATTTCATGTAGAGGGTATTATTTTCAAGTGTAATGATATACTATTTTTGATTATGTTATTGATATTTTCTTTTTTCAATGATCATTATCTCACACCACTAGGTTTTGGTTTATATATGATGGAATAGTCCAAGGCATAGTGGTGAAGTACTCGGGGATCGCCAGTACCTTTGAAAGCAGTGGTGAATGTTTTTGATTTCATGGGATAAACAAGACCATATTGGGTATTTCCTAAGAAAATTGATGATATATTATATAACTCTCCTACACATGGAAGGATAGTAGACCAAACTGAGATATTCATAAGGAATTCTCTCACTATCACCATTCTACCAACAGAGTGAGAGGAATCAATAGTTAAATCTCAATTTAAACAATATATCAGAAGAAGATAGAATAAAATAAAACAAGGTTAGAAATGTCGTTAGAAAACTGACCCCGACCAAATCACCCTTTATCTTTCATTGATTTCAATATTTTAATCTGTTAATTTGTTCCATTCCATTTGTAATTTTCATCCCAATAAAAATTAAATCTCAAAAACCACCAAATATTCTATCTATTTAAAAGTGATGACTTTTTTGTGTGCACTCCTCTCAGGAGACAACCTAGGTTACCAACATTAATATATTTTAACATAGGTTATATTTTTTTTTGTCACACCTCACGACGGGAACATGTCAAAACTTGGCGACGTTACTTGAGAGGTTGTGTGAACAACCTATTGGGAAATATTTGACAATTTTTAAATTTAAAAAAATTATTTTTCATGATGTTCTCAAATAATATTTTGTTTAATTAATAGAAAAATTATCCACAGGTGAACGTCCCAATTATTGACTCGCCATGGCCTACAGTGGATAGTGTTTCTCTCTTTGCTAGACAGATTAGGGAAGCTCGAATCCAAATCATCAAGGATGAAGAATTCAAGGATATAATTCAATACATTAAAAAAACATTGATTACTAGGTATTGGAGGGATTGGGTATAGAATGAATTGAACTCCAAGAGTATTTTCCATAATTTTGTCAAGAAATGGTTGGGGTGCAACAGGAAGAAGAAATTCAAATAACAGATCAATATAAAGGAATTTAGGATAAAATACCAGACCTGGGGATAAAAATGGAATGTTTTATTTAATATGTTCACAAATCCCAAGAGAAACCCAACCTGAAACCTGGATCATTAGGAGAAGTGGATTTCCCACTCATCCATGATGTTGAATTACATAGGGATACCTTGATAGAATTAAATGAAGATCAATTTGGCCCTTCTCTACCATTTCTACTAAAGATTAATGAATAATATTTTCCTATTGATGATCATATAGAAGATCATCATGATCTATAAGACTTATGGAATGAGTGTGTGGAAATACTTAATCCCAGAGTTTCTCATAATGTACAAGATCCAGCATCATATAAGGAATACACCCTAAATATGGTTGAATTTTAAGAGAATATTGAGAAACCAGATGACCTACCTTAATAAAGAGAAACTATACTCCATGAGTAACTTCCCACTAATTTAGCAATTGAAGCTGAGAAATCTCAAGGAGATTATTTTTTCAGGATCTCATTTTATTCTAATTTTATTAAAACTGAATTGAGTATCACCTCCTGTTGCATGAAATTTTTAGATTTGAAAAACTCTTTTATTTCTATTGTGGATGAGGAATAAAAAGAAGATTCACCTTAGAAGGAACATATAGATCACACCAAACATGTTGATAATTTATTGGAGGGAGTTATAGAAGAGATACAAGTGGTTTTTCTTGAGGAAAATGTATACAAGATGCTTAAATTAGAATTTATGAATTTTTTATTTAGCCTTCATAGTTTATTTTTTTTTAAATTGAATTAACCTCTTAAATTACATTTTATTTTTACAATTATGAATCATACCTTCAGAATCCACTGGAAAATAAAGATGATATTTTGCAAGTAAAAACATAGAAATATGGGGTCTCATTTTTTGTCCTACCCCCACTAAGAAAGGTGCATCTTATTATCATAGGGGGGATTTTTTGTACTATACCAATGGTATCCTCAGAACAATAATGATTATCAATATGTAAAAAAGAAATTTTTTGGTTCGTCACAAATAGACTCAACCCAACATCATATTGCAGATAACCAACTAAAACTTCCCATCTAGAAGCAGTCAAAACCCAGGGCCCACTTGGAAGGTTTAACAAAGATCTATCCTTATTTTATCTTCTTATTTGTATTTTGTTTTCATTCAATAAATTTCTTATTTTTTGTTCTTTTTCTTACAGGTTTTCAGTGTGCAACACTTTTGAGCTTAATTCAACATTTCACTACCAATAATTATGGTCGTACCTCTCCTTTAAATTTACTTGATTGTTGTGATTAATATTAAATTCTACTGACATGTTACATCCATTTGAATGAATTGATGAAACTTCATCATTTATGTCTGGGGGATGGAACCTTTGTAGTTAGGGATTTACATTTTTTTTTTAAAATAAAATAACTGTGTGTTTTAAAATTTTATTCTTGTTTTTTCCTATTTTTGGTGTGTTTTTGAAATTTTGGAGCTGAAATGATTATCATTTCAATTTTTGAAGCCCATGTAATTGGTTGAACCAATTTACTAAATGAAAGTGGGCATAAATGAATGAAGAAAATTATTTTTTATCAATTTCAATTATTTTGAATTCTTATGAAAAGTACTCTTATTTCTGATTTTCATGCCACATTTCACTGTCTATATATTTGAAATCACATTCCTGTGAGGCATATATAACATTTTTTTCATATTATTTTCATTCAAATCACATCTTCAGATAACCAATCCATGATTATTAAAACCATAATTCGATTTATTCATTTAAAAACATAAGGTTTTGGTGTATATGGGTTTTAAATTATTGAGGAATTTATTTGGTTTGAAATCCCCCATTTCAAGATAATCCCTTTCATTTGCCCCCACCTTATATATTTAATCCTTGTATCCATTAGAATCCATGAAAAACCTGTTAGGCTCTCTACATTAAATAAAATTTTTCCTATCCAACCTACTCTTGATGTAAAATTGAATGATCTAGTTTATCTAAAGTGTGGGGGAAGCTGTATTGTGGTATACTGCCTCATTTGGAGATAATTAGGTTGTAGTATTAAATGATGAAGAACTGATGTTTGTAATTGGGATTTCATTTTTTTAAAAGTTATCCCTTCTGTGGATCCTTAATGATAAAAGAATTTGGGTCTTTCTAGAGCATCTGATGTAAAAACAATATTGTGCCTATCTGGAGCTTTCACGAAAAATCATGTTTGAGAAGATTGAAATTTTTGCATCACAAATGCTGATATGTATGAATATTAATAGAGTTTTCATGAAGATGGATATTAATTTGAACTATGTGGAGTGAGGAGGATACCATACTTGAGTGAAAATTTGAACTGTGAAATATTTCCTCAAAAATATCCAAGCCATCCTCATTCAGCCTCAAAATTTTTATCATCATAATTTTACCAAATGGAATCCACACATTAACCATAAAATGTGATTATGATAAAAAACATCTTGACTCAAACCGTTTGGATAATTATGAATTTATCAAACCTATGGTGACCCTTGCATAGGTTGGGTGGGAAAAACCATGTAAAAATTGAAATTTGTGAGATGAGGGAAAATTTATTTGAGGTTGGTGTCCTATGTGCATGTGATAAGGTATGAATTATAAATATAATAAATTATATAAATGGATAACATTAAATAACCTTTTTTATGAGGTGTGATATCATTCCATTTCATGGTGTGTATTTGGTGGATCTTATGGCTATGTGTTTAAAATTTTCATTTATCTGATTTTAATGCTTACATGTACAAGATTCCAAGTGATAATTGTGGGGGAATTGATATAGCTATTTTCAATGCATTTCATATATGTATTTAAACAATTTTAATACCCCAAATTCCTCAATTCAAGTATAATTACATCAATTTTTGGATTTATTGTATGTTTTGTGTCAGAATTTGAAAGTTTCTTAATTTTTGAAATTTAATAGATTTTTTGTAGTTTTCTAATTCGACCATATCATTAAAATATTAACCACAATTTCTATAATTATTTATTTAAGGTAACCTAGGTTTTTTATATATAGTGTTTTCTTCTTCTATATGATATAATTCTGCCATCTAGAGACCCTAAAAATTACATTAAGTTGGAGAAAGATTATGGATAACAATGTGGATGCCAGATTTGATTATCAATCATAAATAAGTCATAATATATCCAATTATTTTTATTCAAATTGTAATTTTCAAAAAATTATGGTATGCATATCTATGTTGAATATCATGGAGAATTAGATTCATTAAGCCAGAAATTGGATGCGAAACATTGAATATTGATTTTTGGAAATCTAAACTAGAAAGAGTCATCCTCAATAAATATTACATATATTTCTCTATTACAATTCAATTAATTTGAGATATTGTGGAATGAAAGGAAATTTTATTTGGAGAATTTTATTAGAATGTACCTTTGTGTGATTCGAGAACAAGTGTTTTCAAACAGAAGAAAACTTTCTGAGGATAGAATCTGACTGATTGTTTTTCTTTTTCTCTCTTTTTTTCTTTTATTTTTCAATGTATGGTAATGCCTTTTCCTTCCACATCAATATCCATTACCTTTACCATGGTGGGGTAAACATTTTAGTTATTGGTTAAGGGTATGTTTTTTATTTTGTAATGCCTTAGTTCATGTACCTTATTGAATAAAAATTCTATCTCTTTTATACAATGTTGTTTTTAATTTCTTATAGTGGTTTTTATTATCAAGTGAGATCGTATTTGATTTTTGAATTTGTTATTGATTTCATAATTTCTAAATTATCATTATCTACCTTCATTATTTTTTGGGTTATATATGATATAATAGACCAATGCTTAGTGGTGATGTACTCAGAAATCGTTAGTAGTTGTGAAAATAGTGGTGAATGTTTTTTATTTCTTCGGATATAAAATACATGATCGGGTTTTTCCCATGTTAATTGTTTACATTTAAAATAACTCTATTACACAGTGTAGGAGTGTAAAATAATCTAATATCTTCGTATGGAATTCTCCCATTATCACCATTCGACCAAAGAAGTGAGATGAAACAGTCATGGAATCTCACTTAAAACAACATAGGAGTAGAGGTTAGAATAACATAATAGAAAGATAGAAATGCAATTAGAATACCTACACTGATTTAATCTCCCTTCTCATATCATAGTTTTCAATATTTTGTTCCGTTAATTGGTTTCATTCCAATTTTAATTTTCATTCCAAAACCAATTAAATCTTAGAAACTACCCATTTTTTCTTCAAAATAAAAGTGTCAATTATTTTGATTGCACTCCTCTCTAGAGATAAACTAGTTTACCCACTTTACTGCATTGTAAATTAGTTTATATTTATTTTTTTCATACCCTATGACAGGAAATTTCCAATACCCCATTGTTCTTTTACCACCAAAATAAATATTTTCACCAATTTCTATGACAAACTTTATCAAAGCCCAAAAAAATCCTCATTAATTCCAAAGTATCACATTTATAATTCATCTCGACGATGTAATTCTAATGATCCAAATAAATAGAAAATTTCATTTTTAGATTGCATGATATAACTTGAGTCATGCTGCGTGTTCCTCATGATGTTTTATTATAATGATCCCACATACTCATCCACCTTATGTTTCATGTCTATGAATTCCAACTCCATATTCATGTGAAGTGTTTGACGAATGTTCATAATTATGAATACTTTCTATGACTCCTCACATTTTATGAAGTCTATTTCCGACATAATTTTTGTCTTTTTAATGAGTTTACACTATTGATTAGCCACTCCAACCAAATAATAGATCAAAATGATAATCATGTTACTCAATAAAAACTAGTGATAGTAAAATATATTTTCCATTGTAATAATACATTATTAAACAAATATCATCTTAGAAGATCCATTAAAACTAGGAGGATGGTGCCACATGAAAAACATGATATCAAGCTTCTCCTTCCCCAATGTGATTAGGATGTTATTATTTTTAAAATTATTTTTCATCGATTATGATAGTTCAATGAGTAATTAAATTATGATTTTATACTAACGTCAATACCATTATTGTATTTATTTGTTAAATATCCCCAATACCTTCACACTATTTAATAACATTGTTCCTCTCTGTTATAATACTTATAAAAAATAAAATTATTTATATTGAATATGTAAATAAATATATTAAAGGAAAATAAGAGCTTTTGAGAAAAATAATTATAAATTATATTAATATAATTGATTATGATGCTCAAAAAATTTCCCTTTCTATCACTAGAAACAATATATTTGGATCTTTAATATAGACAATTTAAAATAAATCAGATTTTTTCATAACAAAACTATGAAATTACTAAACCACATCCCATGGGAGGGAATAATAGTTCTAATGTTAGACCTACTTTTCAAGAACTAGGTGATAATTTAGTTAATAAAAACTACCCCATATTTATTGTATCAATGACTTATTAAATATATCCAAGATTCAGTATCCACTTTTAGTATCAAAACATGTATGTTGTTGTGAAAAAATTCATATTGATTCTAATTTATCATAACATTATGATTGTAACAAATACATATATACATCCAAAGGGTTCTCAAAAATATTATCTTATATAATAACGAGTATATCTAAATCCTATTTTTATTCTGAATGAAACATAAATGTAAATATGCATATTTATATCATTCTATTACATGAAAAATCATTACATATGACAAATTAGTACACAAACTAGAGAACCATATGTTTAGTGTTTTTGAATATGAGCTTTAAAAAAAAATTATTTTATAATATTCATTAAAAAATTTTATTACCTGTAAACTATAATCCCCTTTATTAATATTTCATATGTCATACCCATCTTCAAATTTCAAGGAATGATCACAAAAGAACTGGGGTGGAAAAAATTATAACAAAGTGAATCATATTAGCTAGTAATAATAGTTAGAGAGTAAAAACTCCATCACTGTGACTTATAGTTGGGGAATTACCTTTTTACATTGATATTGGTAGAATATTATAATCCTAAAAGACCGATCAATTTATTAGTTTTGAGAAACAAATTTTATACATTATCCTTATATTACATTTCAAAATTTAACTACAACATAGATAATCATTTGAACTCCATGATCATTCTAGATTAACCCTTCATATCAAAAATAATATATATCTTCAAATATTGTGGGAAAATGACAGATAATAATGGGGGATATCAAATTATCAATATGTGTAAATAATATGGGGAATGTTATCATAAATAGGAAAAATCATTTATTAAAATTTATATAACAATTGTACATGATTTTTAAGAATAATGCTGAGCATAATATGGAAAGAATATATCAAATAAATCCATATAAATGTTAACATGGATATTCTAGTAGATGAATAACCCCTTGAAATATAAATAAAAAATCTCATAATGATGAAATGCATAATTTCGTATATCTTAACATACTGTCGAGGCCTTGGCTAGAAAATCTGAAAATAAATGGTTATGGCCTCATTAAAAACCATATCTGAAAATAAATTGGCAAGGCATCATCCAAGTCCATTTATGGTTTTTATCATTATACCTACAGATGAATATATGGGAAATAGTGGGTCTCACCCAGTATTTTCTATGTCAAATGCATTCCTTATTTGAAACTGGTGAAAAGTAACCAACATAAACATTCATATTAAAACTATTTTACCAAATGTTAAAACATTATACATAAAACCTAAATAGAATAAAAATAGAACATCCACTATCAAAAAACCTTCAATACAATATGATATAATCTATCATTATAAATAAATCACATTTAATCATAATATCAAACAAATGATGTTGACATATATGAAAATAATCTCATAAAATAATTATAAATATCTTAATAGAAATAAAATTTTATATAGAATTTGTTTTAAAAAGGGATAGGTAATTTTAAAACAAAAAAAGTCAGAGAAAAAGATATTGTAATATTATATAGGTTTATTCAAAACCATAAGGCACTATGATGACGTTAAAATATACTCATGTATTATAATTCAAAAAACATTCTTGTCTTATTTTTTCAAACAAAGTCATAAAATACCTCATAAAGAAATAGATAGAGATATTCTCTTCAAACAATTTTAAATAAATTATAACATGGGTAAAAATGGATTTAATCAATTTTAGAAGATTAATAAGATTATTTTTCAATAAATTTTTAAGAAACTTGGACATATATGAAAATATTACCTAGTAGATAGTTACGTATAAACATCCACGGATAATAATGAGATTGTTAAATAAACCCATAACATGTACTTTTATTTAGTTGAGGATGCATTAACCTCATGTATAATTTTCAAATCATGTTATTAAATTATACCAGAACTATATATATTATTTATGATATCATATATTATCCCCTTATATGGTTTTGTTAACAATATTGTTGTACTACAAATGTTTCTCATGTTAACTGCTTCTTTTCTCTATACATTTTTATCGCATAAGTTCTTTTTATTTTTAATTGGATAAATTTTATTCATCATCAAGATGATATAAAGTTCATAAATTTTATATTTACTCATAATATCAATTTTATATTCATTATTGAATGGTTAATGTGGATAATGAATCTAATCATTTCATGAAAATGGTAGGTCATTTGTACGCATGACTGATAGTATAATTCCCTTAATGATTATGTGTGAAAGAATTGGATGGTATATTAATTATAAATAATCATTATCATTTCATGTTTATTATTTATATACAATATATTCATCATTTTACCCCTATGTATAATGTGGTGATTAAAAAACAATTATTCTATAGTATAGAGGCGTTAATCCATACGTACACATGCATTGAGTAATTGTTCTTCAGAGGATAGATAAATAATTGAATATGGTTTTCCTATTATCATAATAACATCTCAGATTATAGAGTATACATAATTTTATACATTAATAAGGAAAAAATATAGTAAAACTGGTATAAGAATAAAAGAACGTGAATGAATTGGAAAAAATCATTATCTCTTCTTAAGTGTACTTCCTATTATTTACACTTTGGTCAACCAATTTAAAAGGTTGGACCGTCGAAACTAAGTCTACTGTGAACAAACCTTTAAACCCCTAAAAATAAAAAAAAATCCTAAAACCCTAAAAACATCATAACTTTTAATATGGGAGTCATTTTTATGCTCACAAATCATTCAAATTGAAGCATGTGAGATGTGGTAATACAAAATGAGATACTAATCATGTGATTTTAAAGGGAGTAAAATATATTAAAGTGTAAAAAATTCATATATTGAACTCAAACATCAAATGAACATAACGTTTGATATGAGTGTCTGTTTATGCACAACCAAATATCAAATCGAAGCATGTGATGATGTAAATTAAATAAATGGTCTTATAATGAGGTTGAATATCATTTACCAATATTACAAACGAAAATAAATGATCAAAACTCTTCCACAACTGACTTTTTTTTGTCAAACCCAGTTTCCTAAAATACAAATGGCTATTACATCAGATTCAGGTGTCTATTCGTCCTATGCCACATATCATATCAATGATCATTTTATGAGACTAGATTGGACTAGTTTGGAAGTTGAAATGGACTCATAGATAATAGGTAATTATCTTCTCCGATGGTTTGGTGGTTTAGGGACTTTAAATTTTCTTATAATTTTTTTTGTGTTTTAAGGGATTTAGAGTTAATATTAATTATAATATATATATATATATGTAATTTAAAATATATATACAAATATATATAAAAAAATATATATAATTATAAATAATCATATGGATACAAAAACATAATGTAATAAATATAATTATATATATTTCAAAAAATGAAAAAACTAACCCATAAAAGGGAGTGGAAAAGAAGATATTATATAAGATATATGGCTTATGATCAAAAATATATGGAGGCAGGGGCATGCACTGGGGGTGGTATTATCTAATGAACGGGTAATGGTGTTCGAGAAGCACTAATAAAGGGGGGATGTGGAAAAAAATTATAACTTTTATCAGGGGGGCCATTATCTACGTTTTGTTTTAATGGTGTTAAAGGTAGCCTTTAACAGAACTGATAATGTCCCCCTTAATCAAATATTTTTTTAATCAATGTGAAATGGGTCCATTATCAGTGCTTTTTACGAGAACTGTTAATGTTGTCTCTTTAACGTATCTTACATTGAAATGTTTATATAGTAGTGATAAATCCCATTTACTAGCATCGTTAAAGATCTGATTTGTAGTATTGAAATGTCATCTCATTATTCGTATATAAAATATATATCTCCACAAGATAATGTAGATGATATGAAAAGCGTATTAAAAAACTTATGTTCTGCCTCTGAACATTATGTCTAGAACACTCAAGAAACTTTATCAGTATAGAGGAAATCATCAATCTTTGTTGAATGGTATAAAAAATAAGAGAGGTCAAACATGTCAGCATTACATTCGCAGATCTATTAAAAACACTATTAATTACATATTTATTAATTAAATTGGTTATATTCACAAAAAATCCATAAAATACCATTCACAAGAATAATTTCATTTCCTCATATTAAAAATAATAAAAACATATATTACGGTGTAAATAAAATTTATATTTTATATAAAAAGGGACATTTATTTCTTATATTAGTGTTAATGGGTTGGCCCAATTAGTTTAAATAGTAATGTGGAACATATACCTTAAATTTGGAATTGAAAACATAAATACTTTATATAGAAAAAAATCACACCTATTCCTATTATAACTCTTTATTCCATAATATCAAGGATAAATTACCATTTTCTAAATGAATCACAACTGAAATAAAAAGCAGTTTACCAAAATAAGTACAGGGATATACCTAAAAAATAATTCTGATCTTACAGCCTCCCCACCATATAACATATCATCAACATGATTTTCCAAGAATCACTATATTATAATGGAAGTCATTATTGGACACTATGCTCCCATATGAGTTTACCTCTCTTAGGACTCCTCCGGAACACACCCATGAATCAAATTAAATATCACTGAAGTTAATCTTATACCCCATAGATACTATTCTCTATTTTATGCTATACTAATTACATGAATTTAAAAAGAAAAAATCATTATACCGTTTTATTTCATCAACATATATCATGTAAGAAGTTTCAAGATGATATATTTGATGTTTTGAAACATGAATTACACAATTTATGATAGTGTTGATCTATGGAAGGGAAAAATGTAATGACAATATATCCAAACATTCCATTATCTAAAACAGATTAATGATCATAGGTTTAATCTTCCATTTTTTTAATATATATAATTTATCTATCATAGATGACACCAATAGGATAATACTAAGACCAACTAGAAAATCCTTAATCCATCTATAATGGTCACTATATGATTTCTACCAAATCATTATGGTCCGCAATTACATATTGCTCAACCGAAACTTCATAAATAATCCACACATAAGCCTAGGTCTAACAAGCACTAAATCATCTGAATCTAATCAGTAAGGTTGAAAGTGAAACAATATTTTATACAATTCCATGAGAGTAGAAATTTATATTGATTAATATAATCTATAGTTGTATGAGAATTCCATGAGTTATATATGATGCTCCCACGAACCATCAAAATAAAGAGAAAATGTTCACAACATATCCTCTAGAATATGAACCTTACTCTAATATAGTACATATTTATGAGGATGATATGTTTTACTCAGAAGATCGTATGATATTATGGTCATTAGATGACCCCAAAATACCAAAACATGAAATTAATATCTTCATAAAAAATGATTATCATTGGAAAACCATGAAATTTAACTACTTTCAACACATATATATATATATTACCCATATAGTCACTGGGGAATTATTCCATGATAGGTATGAAGCTGGTTGAATTCATCATTCAATCCAAAATCTCCAATATTGCATCATTATTATGCGGTGTCTGGGGTTATCCTATCATGAGTTCAGTTGTTAAATCATCCCACAATAATTTTGGAATTTGTAGAGGCTACAATAACCTATAAGGCATTTTGTTCTTGGCCCACACCAGATGACAGGTGTAACATCTCCCCAAAATGAATGTTGTGTCTTTTCTCATCTCCATCCACAAGTATTTTTTTTATACCAATTTATCATTATGATACCTATATCTCATACACATTTAGTTGCATGAACTTATATCATAATCTCCAAGTCAAACCCTATAGTAAATCATAAAAAGAATGAGATAATGAGAATACATTCACTATCATAGGACTATCCTACTGATTCCCCCACTATATAGGGTTTCCATCATAGCTATGTACTATGAATCATATAACTAATCTGATATAATCTAGTCCATGTGCATCGGCATAATAAATGATTATGGTAGAGATAATCATCTCTCAGACACCTAATTATCATGATATATTACTTAAAAGAGTGTTATCTGACACCAATCATCAGAAACATCCCACATTGCTTAAGATCCTTCTGGATCAGGGAATATGCAATGATGTTTCTCTTTCCCAGTGTGTATTCCATCTTGAATTGAAATTTCTACAGATACATGACATAAATCCTATTAAAATTATCTATGTATCACAATGAAAATTTGTACTTGGAGGTCTTGTTGACCATGGA
This sequence comes from Viscum album, assembly GCA_963277665.1. Taxonomy (NCBI): domain Eukaryota; kingdom Viridiplantae; phylum Streptophyta; class Magnoliopsida; order Santalales; family Viscaceae; genus Viscum; species Viscum album. Next base: position 972,105,775 of record OY728151.1, on the reverse strand, counting down.
AACAAAAAACCACTATGATAATAGATATTTTCTCCAACAACATAGGGAATTTATGACCATATATAACTCCAAATCAGGTGTAGGGTAATTCATCTAAGGGGGGATTATCTATTTGGATCCATAATGAAACACTTGATCAAACTTCATCAAACTGATCCACTTCTCTCCCATGATGTGTCTTAGTACATAATAAACTATTTTCATAGAATAGAAATTGTTTGGATTGCTACTATGGTTAGTCTTCTGTTTAGATCTTGAAAATATCCCGAATACATGTTTGACCAATCACAGTTCACACCCTTCCATGCCAGGCCGGATTTTAGTTCTACTAAATGGGTGATTTCTTGAATGAAACATTGATAATAACCTTCTAGACTGTGAAAAAATATATATGAATAATCATTTTTTGGTATATCACAATATATTGTAGCTACAATTATCTAAAGGTCCACTACAACTCCAGCCTCTAAGATACCATGGCCCATGAAGTACACACTATCAAACCCTGAGTTTCATTGGATGTAATTGAGTAAAGTTGGTAATCTCTTACTATTCTCAAGATTATGTGATATATTTTCATGATAATCTACATTTTTTAATTATAATAAGACAACATTGAAAAAACTATAAAAAAACCACTAGGGAAAGGATAAAATATCCAATTCATCAGATCCAGTAATAACGTTATGATGTTTTTAAGACCTAATGACATGACCACAGAGTCATATATAGAAATATCTTCTCCTAAATGTGGGAAAGGGTACATCTAATGGTCTCTCCCACAAATCAGGTTTCCATGATCTATGTTTTATATTAGATAAGATCCTATAACATTTGATCTAATCAATGGTATGATCAATGTGTAGTAGGGGATATCAATTCACAGCCATCATATGGATCAATATTAGACGATAAATACTTAGTTTCAATCTCCCATATTTCTTCTTGGTGTAAATCATTAGACAAATCTATAATGATTTACTTGGTCATATGAATACTATATATTTAATATATAAAAAACCAACAAAAAATTCATGAATTTTAATTGGTGTAATTTTAAAGGGAGTGATGGAAACTGGATTGTCTCCTAAGACAAATGTGATTCTGAACTCAATCTACCACTGAGGGGATAATCCATTTAACTATCAATGAAATGATTCCAAAAAAAAGATTCAAACCAAGATAAAAACTAAACTAATATATTTTCTATCATACATAATTTTTTTCTGATATGTATGATATTTCTTTATACATAGAATTTTTCATGCACTACATGCCTATATATCCAACACACCATTGTGACAATAAATGTAACTCCTCGACCCCAGTTACCCAGAGTCAGTGCATTATTACATAACATTGGCATGATCACAAAAGATCAGGCCTCGAAAGACGGATTAGTTTAGGAGTCTTGGAATCACCAGATACATTCATAAAGGTTACATTACATCATAAAGTGAAATCTACAAGAACATCTTGTCTCCACATTCATATCCCTGCAGGTCATTCATAAAATACTTCTGCACATCCTGGGAAAAATAAGACATAGAAAGGGGTGAGCTCAGATGCCTAGTAAGGATAACAATATAGTTGAAACTTTCATAAATAAGCATAAACCTTTAAGGCAATGTACAAAAAAATAAAATCTTTTTAAACATGATCCTAAGAATAATATGGAAAAGATAAAATTAAATAATACAATTTACTTATTCACATGAATAATCTACTAGTTGAATAATCGCATGCAATATCAATAACCACTTTCAAAATGATCGAATGCATAATTCCAGACTATCATAACCACATAGTCAAGGACTTGTGCCCAGACTAAAAAATAATATTTTTTTCAAGGCCTTGTGCCAAGACACTATTTTGTCTCATGGACCTACCAATGCATCAAGGATCTATAGTGGGCTCCACTCGTCACTTATTAAATCCAATGCATTCCTCATATGAATAGCTTTAAACATAACATAAACATTCATATTAAAACTAGCATAGGGAATGTCTATAATTTCTCCATAAACCATGAATGGTATAAAAATAACACATCCAAAGTCAATAATATCACAAAACCCTCAACACAATATGAATGTTTTGTATCATAACAAATCATCTTCAAATAAGCTTAAAATCCATCAAAGGATGTTGATATAGATGAAAACAAAAACTATTTGAGAGATATATATCTTTTTTTAGTCATTTAAAAGTCACATAATTATAAAATAAAAAATTTTCTTTGAAAATATTATTATAAGATTGTAAGGGATGTTTCAATGATTTTATAATGGCCTAAAATAGCCGCACCCGCCGTATAAGTTAAAAAAGACATTCTTACCTTAATTTTGTCGAAAATGTTAAAAACGACCTTGTTTGGAAAACGACGGAAAGATTCCTTTATAAGCATCTTATACAAAGTCAAAAGGTGTTTAAAAGACTTTAAACCATATTCTATAAAGTAGTAATGATTTTTTCAAATACATTTTTAAGAATCATGGATGTGGATTATAAAGAGGTCCTAACATATAATTACGTATAAACAACCTCAGATAATGAAGAGATTGTGAAATAAACGCTTACCAATTTGGTAACTAACAAAACATACACCCAATTAAAGATGTATGATACAATTAATATATAAATACACCTAAATTTATGTGTATTATATGATGAATACAATCATGGGCAGTACATACACCAGACAAAAGGTAATAGTGGCAATATGGAACGAATCTCACGGGAATAAGGAGTGAGATGGAAACCCCTTACCTAGTACTTTTCCATGGTTGAGGGTAGTTTAACCTCCTATATAATGGAGAAATAATTGTTATTAAATTATACAAGAATAATAAAGGTTAATAAGATATGATATATGATCTTTAAACAATTCATTGTAAATAATATCTTACTATTATCATCATTTCGGGTGTTAACTTACTCATTTTATTTTATATGTTTTGTTACATAAGCCGTGTTTTTTATGGATAGGATGTATCTTATTAATATCCACAATGAAATATAGTCCTTATATATTATTTTTAATCATTAAATAAAATTTAGTATTGAATGGATATTATGGGGAATGAATCTCATCGCGTTCGTGGAGACGGTAATCCGTATGTACGCACGAGCGACAATATTATTCTTTTGATATTAAAATAATATATAATTGGATGGTATATAATATATATACAATAATTATAATGTTATAATTATTATTTAAATTAATTAAACATAATTATTATACCCATCCGAATAATAATGTATTGAATAGAAATTACACCACGAAGTGGAGACGGTAGACCGTACGTACGCACGTATGGTGACATGTCTTTCAAAGGATGGATAGAATACTGAATATGGTAGTAAAATATTTATAACAACATAACAGTACATAAGAGATACTGGATTTATTATTTTAGAATGGAAATAACAAAGAAAGAATAATTTGAAGAATAATGGAACTTGAAATAGGATGGTGAAAACATTACCTTTTCTTCGGGTTCTTCCTTTTGATTTGATCAAAATGGATCCTTGGATTGGATTTATGATCAAAATAATGCCTCTTGGTTTAATTGAGGGGATTTTAGAGTATATTTGGTCAGGGGGTGGCTGAGACAAAAGGTTTTGAAGCTATGAATTTAAGAGAAGGGGGAGTGCCCTTTTATAAGAGGGGTGAGGGGCACCTTGGGAAAAGCTAGAAATTTAATTTTATAATAAATTCATATTCGGTTTCTAGTGGCTCCAAGTAGATTTTTTAAATTTTATGGTGTGTTTGTGTCGAAATAATTTCTACCAATTGATTTTATATAGGTTTGTGTCACTATATTAACCTTATGATTTATATATCTCTCTTATTTAAATAGTTTGACATTTACCATGTCTCATTGTATTTTTATATTATATGGTTACTAAACAAACTATATACCTCCAAGATACACCCAAGTGGTCCATTAATGATAAAAATATCATTATATAAGTCCTTTTTCCGAACCATAGATTTTTAGGAATAGAATATTAATTAATAATATAATATTTGTTTTATAAACTCTTTTATGTCAATTTTGACACTATTTGGTATTTTGATTTTTCTAAATTCATAACAGAATTATTAATTCAAGAAAAATTAATCTAACCAACCATAATATATTATATTAACCTATAAAATAATTGGAATTCATAAAAAGTCTCAAATTACATTTATTTTGATATTTATAATATCAATTATTTTTATATTTCATTAATTATGTAATTACTGCATCACCATTGTTTCATAAATAAATTACATTATTTAATGTCTAAAAATTATAAATAAAATACCATTATGTAGTAAGTATTTTTATATATCTAATTAATATTTATAATCGAATTTATCTTATGCATAACCATATATTAAAAGACATTTAGTAATTAAAAATTGATTTTAACTCTTTTAACTCTTCTTTGAATTAAATAATAATAAATGTCCTAATCTAAACCAAGTGGACCTAAATGATAATATTTTTATTCATAAGGTATTTTTTGTCCTAGATTGACTTGTCCAATAGAATAGGACATGTGTTAGGGTAATATTAATATCATTTTACCCGTAAGCACCCTATTTACTTTTAACTGTTGTAAATAAATGTAAAAAGTTACTATTACCCAAAAATTATTTTAATCATATTTATCAACATTTTACTCCTTGACATTAACCATGTATTTTGGATTTTAGAAATTCCACTCACAGATGTGGTAAAATTATGTTTTATTTGAATTTCCAAATTTGTCTAGGAGATGTGTAAAAGACGGTAAAAAGTTCAAAAAAAATTTTATATATCTAAAATTATTCTAAACTAACTCCAATGAATTAAATTGAGCTTATATATTTTATTTATCTATTTTGAAAATAACTAAATTTAAATAAAATAGATAATTATTTAAATAAAAATTTGGTTTTAAACTATAACTTAGTCTTTTTTCACTATTCATCAAAAATTGAATGTTTTCAGAAAAAATACCAAAAATTCACCCTAAGCTAATTAGAATGTTGTGAATCGAAAAATGAAGTCCATTTTGAAAGATAAAATTTATAAAATTAAAAAAAGTGGGTATTACTATGCATAACAGCTAGTTTGATTGGTTTCAGTGTGTGTTATAACTCGAATTTGCGTACAACACACGCAGATGTATTATTCAAAGAGAAGTGTATTGTGGATGCTTGGGGTGTTACAATAAATTCCACTTCTGGATATATTAAAGTAATTATTATATTAAAATATTCAATATGGATCTAGTATAGAATTAATAAATATATACCAGAAATAAAATTTAAGTCCCTATTTTCATGAAAAAATATCTCCTAAAAGAATTAGTATCCACCAAATTCAAGATAACATTCCATAAAACATTTTATATGACATAAAAAATCCCCAATGGTGTTTTTAAGGCTATAAACCGGTCCAATAACTCCTCGTACACTTAAAAACCATTAATCAATTTTTTTTATTTAAAGGATTATGTTTCCCTTCTATGAAAAAACTCTTTCTTGATTGGATGACATAGGATTCATCTCTTTGAGGGTAGAAGGTCCTATATCTAGAATATTTAGGGTATAGTATGTGGAGTAAAAATGACTCACCCATCTTCATCGGGGTCTAGACTGACTCCCATATGTCATTCCCTCTTTCTAGTACTATCTATCTAGTGATAGGGTGAAATATCCCCTAACCTGACCCAACAATCAATTAAAAGTACGTATTATAGTCTGGTTATTCAGAGTTGAGTACCACCTAGACTCAAGTGCTTCACCTGATCTCCTTCCATTTCCTAGCTAATTGAGTTCCTATAAAACACCTGAAGGTGTACCATATTAGTATAATAATGACACTCTATAAGGGGTAGAGAATCATTTAGATATTATTTATACCTATTCCACAAGGAAAAAAATGAAACAATCCATGATTCTCAGATTACATATCATTACTATAGATTGGATTCCCACTATTTCCTTGATGTAACTATCATAGAGGAGCTAGTCACAATAAGAAAAAAATCTCCTAGATCGTCCAACCAAAACTATGAGATCACTAATCAGATCATATTTCATATTTATTTTAGTGATGATATCCTAATTCAATATTCCTATGTATCATCTCACATGAAAGACAATTACTTGAAATCTGATCTCATATTGAATCCCATCTTGGATACACATCGACCAGGACACCTCTTCTTCAAATATGGATGAATTAAAACAATATAAGTCTATAAATCCTCGAAAAAATACCATAATAGAAATATCCTTCATGTTTCATGTTCATAATCAAATAATCCATCTCATACTAAAAATATCACTTGATAGATGCTTCTGAGAAATATTTCCTCAAATTCCATCCAAGAGAACTTCTATTGTTTCTCAGTTTTCTCCAGAATTTCACACAAATGATTGGCTATACCATGAATCATGTATGAAGAATTAATCACCATCATATAAGTGGGTGTCTCAAGTTTCTTGTACAAGAACTATACATACTCAATCTTGAAATCACTTTCTCGGGGGCCTCCCTCCATAGTAAATGTAAGAGTTTGTTGTATTTTTAACTATCTAATCATCTAGAACATGAAATCTACCGTTTGAAATAAACTGTCTACATGGATCGCATGAGCCATCAGAAGAATTAGTGGATCTAATCATCGATCAAATTATATGGATTTATAATATTTTCCTTCATAGTTACTATAGGATGGTTTGAGAAACCACACTCCTGATGCACTGATTGAATATGTGGTGGATTAATTTTCACCAAAATGTTTTAGATAATAAATTATAATTCTTAAGATAACAAGAACATCATCCATAGGTGATAAAAATTAATAACTAGATATGAAATATTTCTTTGTATATGAAATTACAACATGAATGGAATAACTTTATTCTTTATTTCATTCGCATTTATCAGTTATAATAAGGAATTTCATTTTAGTTAATATGGGTTTATATGTCTCATATTATAAATATATTCTTATATCGAGAAAAATAATTTTGACATACAAGCATATGTTTCTTTCATCATGCAGGTGTACTCATCTAGGCTAGACTATCCCATGAGAAAATAAAATCTCATTAAAATATAACATGAAACCATAATTGAATCAAACTATATGAAATTATAACAAATATATCATAAGAAGAATTATTAAAAACATTCCCACCACCACAAACTCAGGTTTTCCACCTCCCATGGGTTAGAAACTTAGATAGTAGAGCATATTTAAAATCCCCAAAACATATAAGTATCTTTTATACCTTTGTTTAATAGTATACCAATTTAAAGAAAATGTGATCTCTAACACTGATTTGTAACATCCCCTTCCTGGTAATCTCTATTGTAACTGTGTCGGTTTTCAATATAACGTTAGGTGTTCCTAAATATATACTAGCAGTTTCTAACTACACTACTACCAAACACTCCTTATTTAGTACAAGAATGTAACCGTGCTAGAAAAATGTGTTGATAAATTCTATCTTTATTAGTGCACAAAAAATCCCTCATAAAGGGTTACCTTTACCAATGATAAAAAATCACAGAAAAATGACCAAAATAAAATTAAAGCAGTATAAAAATATTTTTTTAGCAATTTCATTAATAATTTTTTTTGTTAAAAATGAATAAATTGAATATATGTATTTATAAATTTTAAAAATAAATAAATAGTATACATGATATATATATATAAATATATTTTTAAAATGAATAAAAATGAAGAATTAAAAAAAAAATTAAATTCAGATAAATATTAATAAAATTATTAATTAAATAAATATTGATAAAATTTAATAAATATAATATTCATATATATATGTATATATTACAATTATTCTATTTATTATATATTATATTTATATATAAAAAATGAATAGATTTTTAAAATTAAAAAAAACATAAAAATGAAGAAATTATAAATTTATTTACAAATTTAATAATGAAATAATTATTTAAAAATTAATAAGTTATATATATATATATTGTTTATAATATTAAATATAAATATATTTAATGTATAAAATGTTAATTAAAAACATATTAATGTATTATTCATTTATAATGTTGTTTTATTTTTCCATTTAACATATATCAATTGACGTCTGTTACATCGATTTCACATACATATATATGTAATTAGTTCATTTTTATATACAGACGGAAAAATATATGTTTACGCATATATATGAACACATACACATAGTATTTATGAAATTGATTGAGATTTTAGTAGATTTTGGAAGTTACAATATAACTTGATATATTATTTTAGTAATCGGGAAACTTTATTTTTTTTTATTTCTAAAACTATTATAGTTACGGTATAGATTTTTTTATATTTTTTTACTGTTGCATTTTTTCATTTTCTATGATTTATTTATAGAAATTAATTTTTTCAATTACATTATTTTCAGTGTATAAGTATATATTGTTTTGGATATTTTTATATGTAATAAATAAAACAAATACATTTTTTCAATTTTTTTAAGTTTACTCATTTTGAATTATTAAATTTCAGTAAATTTAGAAATCCATGTATTTATGATTATATATTGAATAATAATGTTAATAAAATATTTTTAATTAAATATTTATAAATGTATATTTTCTATATATATTTATAATTTTAAAATAGTTTTTATTATAAATAAATAATTATGATTTTTAAAATTAGTATTTATATATTTATAATTTAATATTTATATCTATTGAAATAATTATTAAATTATAATAATATTTTTTAAATAATAATAATTATAAATCCTCTATCAGTACTAAATTTTTAGTACTAATAAAAGGAATATTTATCAACGCTAAAAAAAATTAAAATATATCTTTACCAATGCAAAAATGATAGTGCTGGTAATGTTGTTTTCTACCAGAAGTTACCATTTTAGTGCAAATAAAAGTTTTTTTTATCAGAGTTTTTACAAAAGATATATTCATAGTGTCTTTGATCTATTTTAAAGGACCTTACCAATTAATCAGTCACTTTTGATTCTCATGCTCTCATGGAACTTCTCGGATTTCATGATGACTCCTCTTCATTCCCTTAGACAAATCAAGGAAAATATACAATGTATGTTATTTTATACTTTTCCTCCATCATTGATTAAATTTTTTGGGTTCTATGTTTTTCGATCTTGTGTTGTTCGTAACCATGATGAACCCAACATATCATCTCCCCACCACTAAAACATAACATGTGACCCATGGTGAATCTCATGTTACTTTGATTCCCCAACTGTCTTTGCATCCCCAATAAACAAATATAAAATTGTAGTAAAAATCTAGTAAACAACATTATTGTTCTGAGATAATTCTCACAATGGATAAATATCATCCTTATCTAGTCCATGATATGTTTCCCTTAAATTATAATCTCATGAAATATTATATTAATACTAAAAAATGTCATTATTTTGTTACTTATCATTTTGTATAGCATATTGGATTACATGTTAAAATGAACCCTCATGTGTTGAATGTTTTATCACCTCCTCGAAAAGGATAATATCAAGCATTTTAATGCATATAATGTTCTTTGTTTTTAATTGAGTAAAATTGTTTCTAATATTTCTCTACTTCTGAGATGTATATTTGAGACCTGATTTTGGGAATGCATTAGTTAACATCTTTTATGATGTAAATCAATGGTTATACCGAGTAATTTATTTTCAAATCATTAGATGGTACTGAAAATCAATTTTATGGGTATTGGGATTTGAATTCATAAACACCAAGACTATTGGTAAAGATTTTTTGGACTATGGTGAATTAAAAAAATATCCAAAATTAGAAGGTGTGGAATACTTAAGCAGATAGATGTGATTTCAAATATAGTTATGTTGATATTCATTTATTGAAAACCATTAGAGTGGAGGTATTCCAATTCAACTTCAGTAGTGGATAATTTTTGAGTGATTCCATTTGTGTTGGTTTATGGTATTCTTTAATCCTTATTTCCAATTTGATGTGTAACATTTCTATCGATGTGGTTAATTAGGGAACCTCCAATGGTCCTTTTGAGCTATTCCTCTTAGGCATGGTCATTATATATATATTTTATACAATATATGGATATAAAATCTATGGATGACGCTGTAAAAGGTTATCTTATAGTGATTTTTAAAATAATAGTATATTATACTCTAGTTTATGGCCTTATGGAACAAAAGCTATTGATTCAATATTTATGAGTATCTTATATTTTATCTTGGACTAAGATTATAACAAATTTAAAATTCAATTAACATAAATAATTTTTGTTTTTATGCATATTGAAAAATATTAATCAATGTCAATATTATTTATGAGCATATTAACTCCATATCTCTCTGTGTATCCCTTACCAATATATAAACAATGGAACCCCTGCTATGTAAACTCATTTAAACTTCATACATGACTAATATGAACTTTATCTCCTTCTATTCATGTGAACAGAGCATAAAACACATAATAGCCTTCAGCAACATAAATAATATTTCATAAAAAACGAACGCATGACTCACAAATAAGGTTGTGTATATAATGTTTCATTTTGGTAAGATTTATAAACAATACAATCCAATCCATGTATAAATGTCCAAAATTTCATGCATATTTCCTGAAAATTGATACTGTCTGGAAAAGAGATATAATACATCAATATTTCAGTACAACTATCATTATGTTCCCTTATTTAATCCATCCTAAGATTCATGATTTTTTTTCGATACCATGATTATAGGTTTGACTCACTCATTCAAACTATCCTTCCTCCCATCACTGTGGTTCCAATGTTTCTTAATAACATTCCTCCTACTAATATTGTTTTCATCATTCATATCAATGTTGTTTCCATGGATTTTAATACTGTGGTTCCAAAGTTTCTTAATAACATTCCTCATACTAAGATTGTTTGGTATCTCGATATATTATTTCTTATACGACTCATTCAGTTACTTTGGACAAAACATCAGAAAAAATTTCTAATAATTTGATTTTAGGTTATATTAAATACTTATATAACCCTGTAGTTAATCATAAAAAAATGAAAATAATATAATGATGAGTCATATAATATCTCCATCAATGGTATTCCTCCCATGATGAGTAAAGAACTCCGGACCTTTTTTCGGATTGTTCTTGAGGATACTTTCTCATGGAATCTTGGATATATGGGTGGTTTTTGGGATCTCACATCCACCTCAAAGCAATACCACCACATGTATGGGTCTCATCGATGCCTTAAAAAAAGAATCATTTTTGATGAAGTTGAATATAATAAATGTTTTTTAGTTGAATTAAATGACTACAAGTAGATTTCATGTGTATTTGAATGTTCATTCCTTCATTTTTTACTTTAATATGTCATAATTCATATTTAAAATTTCTATTAATTTATTTTCAATCTTCAATGTCAACTCAACTATTATCTCTAACAATTATATCATTTAGTTACTTGAGACTCATCCCACATCTCTTTAATGTTTCTTGAGTTTCTCTAAGGATTCCTTATAAAAATTAATAATGGGATAAAATTATATTAGATTATTTCAAGAAACATATGATTATATACACAATAAATGGGAGATAAATATCAAACTATAAAATTTATTAATAACTATTTAAGATGTAAGTCAACATGGATCATTGGATCCACAATAATGTGGGGAATGATAGTTTGAAATAGGGGTCAAATCCATCATCAATAGATGTATTAAAATAAAGATCTAATGACACATTAAATAATGGTTTTGAAGGTTAGTACTAATATATTTTTGAATTATTAAATATATCTTCAAGAAATAACAACTTCCAATCAAGATGAATAAAATTGTGGACTATTATGCATGGTGTGTATTTCATTATTGTTTTTCAAGGAAAATTAAAATTTTGACTACTCAACAATAAAATATATTCTACAGATAATGATGTTACCAATACCGAGGAATAATATAATTTTGATGTTCAAAATATGGAATTATTATTGGATCAACAACATGTTGAAAAAAAAAATAACGCTACAGTACATTGCTGAATAAAATTTTCATGGCAAGAGTCCTAGGTATAAAATATGAGGTTGATTGGAATCAAAATAGCCAACTTATTGACCCGAAAAATTAAATTTTTAATGGATGTCTTGGGGTAAAAACAAGGATGAATGTGGTGATTGATAATTATGAATAGATCTACATCCAACTGTTTATGATTGGAATTGTTCGGAATGATATAATAATAATTTTACAATATAATTTATCTGTTTAAAAAAATTATATAATTAATAATTTATTTAATTTTCACTATTCCTTGTAGAAAACATTTATTTTTGAAGATATCTTTAATAAATATGATTTACAGACCACTAGAAAAGAGAATAGCGGCATCCTATCTCTTTATACAATGTTATATCTTAGGGATGTTGTGGGGAATGTAAGACCCCACCCACCACAAAGTTATAACCAATTTATTACGCCTGAAACATGGACTTCTATCATCATTATTCACAATGTGAGAGAATTTCAGGTGCATTTTATTCTATAACATTAGATTTGACATAAATTATTTTTTCTAACGTGATTCAAAATTGTTAATTTATGAAATAGAAAATGTGTGCTGAAAATATTGATAATGCATCAAAGTCAACATACCCCTATCTCTAAGTAATGATATGATACACCTCATTACAGAATAAATTATTATGTATTTTTAATCCACAAGAAAATAATAATTATTTGATATGAAACAAAAAATGATCCTTTTTTATATGCATATTGATGAATCAAAACATGAAACCACTTCCATCACACTTTATGTGATGTAGAAGGAGGGTCATGTAAATAAATATAGTAATTTAGTTGATGAAAAGACAATAAATTATTGGAAGCGTCTGTAAGTTTTAAATAATAGTAATTATTTATTCATTATAAAAATATTTCATAAAAAATTTATTATTTTTCATATTTTTTATATGGTTGATAAAAATAATCAGCAATTCATTTAACAGAAGAAAAAGAACTATTTGTAGCATTGAAGCGATTAGAATCATATGGTGGCATTAGATGGTTAGGTTCTATAGTCTCTGCTCGAAAATATTTCATGAAGATAAAACCGCATTAAGATACATATTATATGATTAGAAAATGTCAGACAGAAATAGACACAATAGAATATATTATTTTTGGGTCTGGTTTGGAAGAACCTTATAAAAGAAATGATCAAAGAGAATTGACAGTGAATCAATGATCTACAGATGATCCAAATGATCCTACTAGGGTTGAGGTTAGTCATTCACCCCCCACAATGTAACTTACCATGGGTAATCAATTTTTTCATTAATCATTCTTTGAAATGTTATTCAAACAACTTTAAATAACATGTTATTACTAAAACAATACTGGGTATAGTTCTATGTGAATTATATCTCTCAACACCCATGTACCACCATGTTGTGATGGGTATATTTTATAGTATCGTGGGAGAACAGCTACATAATAAAGACCTCCCATAATATCAAATATGAGTTGGGATTGAGGTTCCTTATGTGACAACATATAATTTTCATATACCACTTCTTTTTCTAGATATTACAATCCTTGAAGCTGTAATTGGTTATTTTATTATATGGCTATCTAATCTTATAAAGATACATGTGGTATTTATTTAAAAAAATTCATATAAAAAATGATATATAGTTTATGATAAATGGTATGAATGGAGGTATAGTATTACATATTCATAAAGAGGTGGGTAAATCGAAGGCTGAATCAGTACATTCTAGTGAATAAGCCAAGAAAACAAAACAACCTTTTGAGGGTACATTCTCCCCGCATGTTCTAGATATTCTTTTATTATCTTTGAAACACCATGTAGATAACAAATATATAGATAAAAATATGTCTTATATAGAATATGATGAAGAGAAATATAGATATTTTTTTCCAGATGAAATTATTCTCAAGACTCTAAATGATATTCTAAAGCATTAATGGTAGGGTGTTTTATTTGTGAAGACAAACACAAGGTACATTCTCATTATACATCCATCCAAATAGTGATATAATATGTATATTAATGTTAATAACTATTCGTATTTTTTATTGATGATTATTTCATGGCTATATAAAGGAAATATCCTTGGATGCATGATTTGGGTTCATTGATTTCATTATCATTTCTACGTGAGAAATTACATTGAATGAGGATGAAATTATTAAGAAAAATCTTCAATGTCATGACGCGTTTAATAAAAAATAATTAGATAAATGGCTCTTTTAGAGGTCTAAAATTAAAAGGAAAAAGTCTAAAATATGATTAAATAACATATATTTATATTTTTTGTATTTATTAGTTGATTTCTTAGGATACAGAGCATGATGATAGAAGGCAATATGGAAAAATATATTTATTTTTTGGTTCCAATGCATGGATATCCAACCAACCACACATGATGTGTATTGTGAATATGTAATACATATTAATAAAAATGTTATAGAAAAAAATATAATTATATGTTCAGCATGTGCATTCTGAAGAATTTTTTTATGAATGGATGGTCTCTCAATACAGGCAAGATCATGGCATGAATTTTGTGTCTGAAGTGATACAACATATGGATTACTACAAATAGAAACAAATTAAATTATATATATAATGTTTTAACTGTAAAAAAATTAAAAATAATTTACTTATTTTTTTCGATGTTCCTACAGCATTCGAAAAAAATGACCCTGATTGTGGATATTAGGGTTGAAAATGTATGAGAGAAATTTTAAAAAATTAACCAACATCCCCCATAAGGTAATTTTTGAAGGTAATTAAAATTTCATTAAATATATTTTATAACAATTTGTTTGTATATGTTATCGATGTACTATCAAGACTAAATATAACCTAGTTACAAAAATAAGAATGCAATTTTTTAGAGATATGTAGGGTGGGTAAATTTTGTCAGAATTTATGTCGAGAACAAATTTAGGTGATTCAAAACTATATTTCTGATCTACTATGAGTTTTCTTCTTATATTTCTATTTGGTGTGTGAAGAATGACTATCAGAATGTTGATATAATATTTTCTATACCTTTCACAAGGAGAAGTATTATGGAGGAATTAAATTTGTTTAGAATCAATGACCTGAAAAGAATAAATTTTTTGGGAAATTACGAAGGCGGTGTAGGAGGACAAAGTGGAGCAGTGGCATAGTCGGAGGATGAGACTGATGTGGAGGAGGAGGTAGAGAAGAATATTTAGGTGGAGATTGAGGCAGAGGAGGCAAAAAATATTTTCCATGAAAATAATAAATGTTTTGGTTAATGAATTATTACGAGGATCATATCATGAATTTGTTTGAGAATAATTTTTTAAAACATTCCACAACACTTGTCACATAAGATAAGATCCATTGTGTAAGTTCCTCAGGTGACTTATTGAAATAATATTGTTTACAAACATATCTTGATAATATGTAATAATTTTTCATTATTCAATTTCAATGTGTTTGAATAATCCTCATGTCAAACCACCATGTGATTCCTCCTATGTAGCTCCAAGTGTGCTTTTCCAATTTAAAATAATGTTTTAGTAAACAAAATAGTGTACTAAAAATTGAGTAAAAACAAATTTTTGTTTTTGATACATTCGAACAATGATCCACGAGTCATTTGAAACATTTATTAATTAGTTTCACCACAATACAACATCTGGTGTGACCAACATGACTCAAAGTGTGTCTTTTTATTCACATGTGTTAATAATATTAGTGCAAAACCCCAACATAATCAAAACTGAGAAGACTCATTCGAATTGTTTTGGTTCATTATCATGATTACCCATTTTTAATGTGTGAAAAATAGGAATAAACCACATCTCAATCTGATTCACATTGTGACTGGAATGACTCAAGTGTATGTTATTAGTTTAAAATTGAAATATTAATTCCAAAATATTCACTCACTCTAAACTAATAATATGATCTTTTATTGTCTTTATAATGTGGTAAAATGATTCATAATTTATTTAGAATGTGTATTAATCAATATCATAACAACCCCACACAAGATTCCACATTTGTGGCTTAATGTGAGTGTTTTTAGAATAAAATGACACTTTTGTATAAAGACACAAGTGGTGAACTAAAAATATATGGAATGCCTTCTAATTTATTTAATACTTTTTGAAAATTAACCATCTAACATTATATACTTTTATAAATCATCTTCGCCTAATTATGATGCATTGTGTGACATATATGACACAATGTACGTCTTTTTATTCAATATTGACATTAATTTTAATGAAAAAGGACCGAAATACTCCAAAATGATAAAATAAATTCATATTGATTTGGTACATTAGAATAATGATTCATATTTCCTTAGATACATAGAGGAACCATTTTCACCTCAATCTGACGCATAGTATGACTAGTATAACTCTAAGTGTCATGTATCATTTTAAAATTGAATTTTCAATAAAAAAACTGTCACCAACTGAAAACTGAGAAACCACGCATGAAATGTATTGATAATTTGGTATAGAGAATCATAATTAATTTTCAATGTGTATGAATAATTATCATGTCAAACCCAAACATTATGCCATCTTAGTAGATCAAAGTTTGTGTTTTCAGTTTTATTTTAGAAAAAAATCACAAATAGCATTATCAATAGAGAGTAAACACATTCATAATATTTTTATACTATAGTAAAATGATCCATCAGTAATTTTAGGACATGTGGTAAATACCTTCTCCTCAATCCGACACACGGTGTTAATGGTATGACTTCAAGTGCGTCTTTTTATTCAGAATTGATGTTAATTATAGTTTAAAAACCAATGTCATACTCAAAATTGAGAAAACTCATTCGGGTTGTTTTGGTGCTTTAGGAAACATTTTCATAAGTCATATGTGATGTATAAGAATCATCTAGACGTCAATCTAACAGACATTGTGACAAGTATGACTCCAAGTGTCCATTATCAGTTTTAAATTGTCATTTTTATACTAAAAAGTATGACTCACTAAAAACTGAGAAAATAAGATCGTATTATGTTGATAATTTGAAATAGTTATTATTTATATATTTATTATGTTTATGAATCACTCTGATGTCCAATCCACACAAAATACAACCTATATTTTTCAATGTTCATGATTCTAATATAAATTGACATTTTAGTAAAAAAACAGAAGTGGCATAATCAACACAGATGAATCAAATTATGAATGTGTTGAGACATTATGAAAATTATCCATGACTCATTTTAAATATCTATAAATTAGATTCACCTCAATTTGATGCACAGTAAGACTGGAATGACTTCAAGTGTGTCTTTTATTCAATATAGTCATTAATTTTAGTGAAATAAACAACTAACATACTCAAAACTGAGAAAATTCATTTGGATTGATTTGTTACTTTTGTAAAATCACCCTTAAATAATATGTGACATGTAGGAATCAGTCACACCTCAATCTAAAGCATGGTATTAAAAGAATCACTCCCACTGTCTGTTATCCGTTTAAAATTGAAAATTTAAAACAAAAAAGTTTCACTCACTAAAAAATTAGAATATGTGCTCATATTTTCTTGATAATAAGGTAAACAGATTCATAATTAATTTTTTATGTGTATGAATTTGTCATATGGAAAACCCAAATAGGATTCCACCTTTGTGGCACAAAGTGTGTTTTTTGAGTTTTAAATGACATTTTAGTAAAAAAATACAAGTGGCATACTCAAAATATATGAAATTTATTTTTATTGTTTTAATACTTATATAAAATGAACCAAGAATAATTTTTGTCATGTATAAATAAGTTACACCTCAATCTTACACATGGTGTGTCAGGTATGACTCATAATGCGTCTTTTTATCCCAAATTGACATTAATTTAAGTGGAAAAAACCACTGTCATACTAAAAACTATGAAAAAGTATTAAAGTGTTTGGTATATTAGGATAATGATTCATAAGTCATTGGTGACATATAAGAATCACCCACAACTCAATCTAATTCATGGTGTGACCAGTATGATTCCAAGTATCATGTATTAGATTAAAATTGACATTTTTATACAAAATTTTCACTCACGGAAAACTAAGAAAACATGGTAGTGATGTCATGATAATTTGGGAAATTTAATCATAATTTATTTTTGATGTGTATGAATTTTTATAATGTAATACCCATACACAATTACACCTATATGGATCAAAGTGTGTGTTTCCAGTTTGAAATTTCATTGTATTAAAATAATAACATGTGGGTAATCAAAATCATGGAAACACATTCTAATTATTTTGAAAATATCGGTCAAAGATACATGAGTCATTTTCGACTCTGATAAAGTATCTTCACATCAATCTGATGAACAATGTGACCGGTATGGCTACAAGTGTGTCTTTTAATTAAAATTTGACATTAATTTTTGTGAAAAAACTACTTATATAATTAAATTTTTGTAAACAGATTCATATTATTTTTATTACTTTAGATAAACTATAAATTAGTTATTTGAGTTGTATAATAATCATACCCACCTAAATATGGAAGATAATGTGACCAGTATGACCTCATGTTTCCATTATTAGTTTAAAATTTACATTTTAATACAAATAAACTGCCACTCACAAAAAACCATAAAAATGCTCTCATTTTGTCGTGATGATTTAGGACAATGATTCTTAAATCAATTTTATGTGTATGAATTAGACTAATGTCAATCCCTGACATGTTGCAATGTGTATGGCTCAATGTTCATGTCTTCATTTAAAAATAACAATTTATTAAGAAACACTACTAGCATACTCAAAATAGAAGAAGAATGTTTATATTGTTTTGAAAATTTTTAGAAAACAATATTGGAATCATTTAAGATTTGTGGAAATTAGATTCACCTCAATCTGATGCATAGTGTAAATGGTATGACTCTATTTGAATCTTTCTATGCATAATTGTCAATAATTTTAGTTAAAATAAATAACATACTCAAAACAGAGAAAAAACATTTTAATTTATTTTGTCTTTTAGTATAAATATGCATAATTCATTTGTTACCTGTGGGAATCAACCATACCTCAATCTGATGCATCGTGTGACTAGTATGTCTTCAAATGTTTGTTTTCAGTTTTAAATTAACATTTAAATACGAAAATTTGTGACTCAATAAAAACTAATAAATCATGCTTGAATGGTCATGATAATTTATTATAGTTATGATTAAATAATTGGTGACATTTATGAATTAGACTCATGTAAAACCCACACATGATGATACTTGTATGGCTCAATGAGTGTGTTTTTTATTCAAAATGAAATTTTAGTACAAAAAACACAAGTGACATACTCAAAATATATGAAACGCATACTAGTTGTTTTTATACATTAAAAATGATACATGAGTCATTTGGGATGTGTATAAATCATCTTCAGCTCAATCTGATGGGCGATGTGACCGGTATTACCCCAAGTGCAACTTTTTATACCAAATTGACTTTACTATTTGTGAAAAAAAGACTTACAAACTCAAAACTAATAAAACACAATTCAATTGTTTTTGTATTTTATGAAAAATATCCAAAATTCATTGTAAAATATAAGATTCGTCCTCACCTCAATCAGATTCATGGTGTGAATAGTATGACTGCAAGTTTTTTTATTCATTTAAAATTAACATTTTAATACAAGAAAATTAATTACACACTAAAAACTGAGAAAACATACTTGAATTGTCATGAAAAATTTAGACAACAATTCTTAATTAATTTATGACATATATGAAACATCATCCTATAAAACTCCGACATGTTACCACATCTATGGCTCAAAGGGTGTTTTTCTAGTCCAAAATGATATTTCAGTAACAAAACACATGTTTTATACTAAATATAGAGAATACAATTTCTCATTGTTTTATTTATTTATGGAAATATCCCATGAGACAATTGGGATTTGTAGAAATCAGTGACAACTCAATCCAACAAACAGTATGATCGATATGATTAAAAGTACACCTTTTTATTCATAATTGACAATTAGTTTTGTGAAAAAACAACTATCATAGACATAATTGAGATAAGACATTCTCATTGTCTTGGTAATTTATAAAAATTGTCCTTATTTCATTCGAGATGGTTATGAATCATCCACACCTCTAGCCGACACACGATGTGACCTGTATGATCTAATGTTTTGAAAACTAACATTAATTTTTACAAAAATACCGAGATACACAAAACATGGAAAACATATTCGGATTGTTATGTTAATTTATAAAAATGATACTTAAGGCCTTTTTGATGTGTGGTAATCAATCACACATCAATCTGACTCATGGGGTGACTAGAATGAATCCAAATGAGCCTTTTTATTCAACATTTTTATTAGTTTAATTAAAAACTAACAAACTCTATAATTGTGTTTTTTTGAATCTGTGTTAGAAATTTTAGTTCCGTTAAATTTCGTTATTTGTACCTTATTTTGGACATTTCTGTTTTGTTTATGGTGATTCAGTTTGTTGTTACAACACACCACAACTGTTTCTGTATTCATAGTGTGCTATAACATAAAACTATAGTTTTCACCTTTTTTGGTGCTACTAAATGCACTAATAAAGATGTCATTTCTCAGAACATTCTAATTCTATAATAAAGGTATCGTTATGAGCACATAAAAAATAAATGTTAAATATAAACTTTATTTGTTCTTATATAATCACCGATAAAGGAATCCATTATTGGTGCTTTTTAAAATCATTCAAAAATGGGTTTATTTTGTAGTGCTAAATAAAAGCGCTATTAAATGATATCTTTTATCAGTGATTTTAAATTCTTTGTCAAAATTATGATTTATAAGTGCTTTATTTACACTGATAATTATACTCTTTATTAGCACATTTCTAGCATTGATAAATATCATGGACTTTTAACTGTGTTGAGGTTGTTGGTGCTTTTCTGGCACTGATAAAGGCTGATTGTACTGTTTTTAAAGGAATTTTGTGTAGTGCTTTTATAAAGGGTGTTGGAAATATATTTTTGAGACTATTACATCTTGAGAAGAATCACTCTAATAGTTGAAATAATCCCTTAGATGTTTAAAGTGTATAAAAAAATCGTACATGAAACTCAAAATGAAGAAGTAATGTGTTAAAAAATCAAGAAAATAGATAATTAATTAATGTTAGGATTAAATGTATCTAAATTATGTGTTTTATGTATTAAAAATAAATGAAAAAGCTAATGAAATAAAATAATGAAATTGGTCTCAAACCCCCTGTTAGTCTAATCTGCAATCTTCATCCCATCCACGAAGAAACAATCATCATCAGGTCCCCTTAAAATTTTCTATACATTCATCAAGGAACACTATTTAGCTACCAAAAGGTTGTGCATCCAAGGTTTTAGTAGAACTAGGTATTTCGAAAACTCCATGTCTAAACAAATCATGTATAATAAATATAGTGGATTTCGAAGAGTGATAATATTTTACTAATTAAGTAAATTATTACTTCACTTTCAATGAACTCACTGACCCTCAATCTTTAGGTTGATATCTCGGTCAGCAAAACTAACAATGGTTCAATGATGGATATATATATATATATATATCAAATGTTTGATCTCCCTTCATCCAGTTCGATCACATGTACCATGTACCAATTAACTCAATTGGGCTCTATGTGAATTCCCATTCTACAGTTTCTTACATCTCCCAAGGGTGTGTGTCACCATGGGGAAAAAATATAATCTCATACATGGCACTATGAGACATATTATGGTGCATTCACATGCCTATTCCAATATAAAATTTATTAAATTTTAAGTAAACAATCACAATAAAATGAGTATCCTACCTTAGGATGATTTTCTATTTTCACATCTCACATGATACTAGGTCAATAATGAATGCATATTATCATCAATATCACGTATATGAATAATAGTATACTCTTAGTCATGATTTTAATTAAATTTCTTGTTGGTTAAATTTTCAAATTACTAAGTATTCAAACATTATTTCACTATTCGTATGTACTCATTATATAGAATGAAAACCAATGTGAAACTGTGAAATGTTACCCTCTTTATCAATTCAAATTTCTGTAGGACCCCGGCACACTCTGAGAGTGGAGGGGTGAATCAGGGTGACAACTTTTTCTTTTAAACTTAGGATCTTGTTCCCACATTGGTAGGAACTAGTTAAACCTGTATGAAGAATATGTTCTGTAATGAAACATTCACAGGGAAAGAGATGACACAAAAAAAATTTCTTGGTTCACTGATAAGGGCTACGTCCAGGGAGAATACGCTGACAAGTTATCGGTCATACCAAATTCCAATATTCTTCACTATTTGTAGACTACAAATGTTCAGGCATAGTCACTCTGTCCTAGGCTCACTAACTTTACAATTGTTCAGGGATAGCTCACTGCGTCCCTCGGGTCACTCCTGTTGACTCCCCCTGGCTCACTGCCGTTGGTGAAGTCCCTCATAGTTTATAGACGAGAAGGTCTCTTCATCATTGCTCAATGAATGAATCCTCTGCATTATTTGGATGCTCTATTTAAGTCCAACTATCACCCGTGAACTGATCTACAACTTTCGTGTAGCACCAAGACAACCGGCAAGCCTCAACAGCACCTGGCGCACAACTCCAAGGCGGCACGCAACTTTCAACGACGGCGCAAAAGTTATAACTGTCGCGCAATTCCACCTTCAACACTTGCGTGATTCAGTCTTCTTTAAATCCAAACTTACATAACTAAACTTCTTTTCAACTCAATCCGATTTTGAATCCTAATATAAACTTGTCGCGCAACTTCAATTCTGGTGCACAAGTATCACCAAATCACTTTCGCAACTACTGGACAGGCATCAAACAACTGCCGCACTGCTCCACCTTAGGCAACCCAAAAACACTTGTGCGACTTAAACACCTACGTGATGGGAGATCTGAATTTCGTCAATTCCAATGTTCGTGTTGAATGAGGAGGTGTAGTCCTCTATTTATAGGCATTCAGATACCTTGTGGGGTGGTGCACAAGTCTTCCCTCAGCGCGCAAGTCTCGGTGTGAAACCCTTCTATCCTCCAAGACACTTGCGTGACCAACATCCAATCTTGGGTGCCCCTATTTACTTTGACATATTTTCATGATCAAAACATGATGTTCAAAAGGTGCACAACTTTCCAATCCTCTAAGGGACAGACGTGCAAGTCCTTTCACAGCGCGCAAGTCACTTGCACGACCAAACCAATACTTGTGCAACCCTCTTTCCTTTTCCATATTTTCATGTTCCCATTATGGAAAACATTAGGCGTTCAAGTTCCAATACTATTGTCCGCTTGAACTATGTGATCACTTTCCTGGTACACATTCTGAACATCCACTGAGGATTGACAACGAACACAAACCATACTTTAATTCATGCAAACAACATCCATGGTTCTAGCAATATCCCTATTTGGGTTTGTTGGCAATCATAAAATAAAATAAATAGTTCCACATAAAAACAAAAATACGCAATAATCAACTCATCCAACACTCTACATCTATGCGAGCAATGCTCACTGTAGAATATAAGAGATGAGGCTTGAATTGGGATCCTGTGTTTTTGGAATTCTCAAAGACACTCTGTTCGCCGAGTTCATGAGTTCCTTTTCAACCTCTGCCTTTAAATTTATTCCTTTCTCCCCCATTACAATAAACCCAAAGATTGGTACTAGTTCATTTTCTAGCTCAGACCACACCCCCTGGATAATATCTCCCCCAAAAACCTGCATCACAGCCATAAATAGAAAAAAAACAGTTAACAAAACTGGGGAGAGGGGTATTGCGTAACCTCCTTATGCACTGGGAGGTGGCTGAACACCGAGGTTCAACCGATGATTCTCAAACACAGCCGCTGACAGTGGCTTGGTCAGGATATCAGCCACTTTCTCATCCATTCCTACATGATTCATTATAATCATGCCTTGCTCAACATTCTCTTTGATAAAGTGATACTTGATTTCAATATGTTTTGTACGAGAATTCTTAACATGATTCTTCGTAAGATCAATTGCGCTCTTATTATCACAGTAAATCACCATTGGTTGCTTCACCTCATCACCAATATCTGTCAATTTATGCTTCATCCATAGCAATTGAGTGCATGGCTTTGTAGAGGAGATATACTCAGCCTTAGTAGTACTAAGAGAAGTACATTCTTGTTTCTTGCTCAGTCATCCAACACATTTTTTTTTCCAATATAGAATGCACCACCACTGGTGGACTTTCTGTTCACAACATCGCCAGCCCAATCAGGATCAGGAAATGCTGATAATTCACTTTTCTTTTCTGCAGCAAGAATAAGCCACAATTGTGAGTCCCTTGAATATATCTCGTGGTTATTTTTACTGCTTCCATACATACCTCCTTTGGATTACTCTGAAAGCGGGCTTTAAGACATGTGTCAAAGGCAATATCTGGCCGTGTCGCCCTCAGGTACAGTAGGCTCCCAATGATCCTCTTGTAAATGGTGGTATCTACAGAGGTCACATCCTCATTTTTTCCATGTATAATTACAACTGCAATTAGAGTAGAAATTAGTTTGGAATCTCGCATATTAATCTTCATCAGCAGCTCTCTTGCATACTTTTCCTGTGAAATGGAAGTGTAATCCTTCTTTTGAGTCACCTGTATCCCCAAGAAATATGTGAGCTCCCCAATCATAGACATTTCAAAATCTGATTTCATGTGATTATCAAATTCTTCCACCGATTTCTGCTTTCTACCACCAAAAATAATGTCATCAACGTAGACTAGACC
Source organism: Viscum album (assembly GCA_963277665.1). Lineage (NCBI taxonomy): Eukaryota > Viridiplantae > Streptophyta > Magnoliopsida > Santalales > Viscaceae > Viscum > Viscum album. Next base: position 972,080,954 of record OY728151.1, on the reverse strand, counting down.
CATGAATTGATCTCTTGGAGAATTATTCACATACAAATTATGGTCTACTCTGCCTCTTTTGAATTACAGTTTCTTGATATACGAGTCCAGTCGGGAATACCGTGCTCGTGGTGCCTACTTCAAACCATATAGAGCATTCTTCTGTTTGCAGAATTTTGTTTAATCAGAAACAAGAACAAAACCCACTGGTTGTTTAATATAGGCTTCTTCTTCTAGTACACCATTCATGAATGTTGTCTTGACATCCATCTGGTATACTTTATATCCTCTTTGGTGTGCCATGGCAAGGAAAAGTCTGATTGACCCTAATCTAGCCACTAGGGAAAAGGTTTCTTCAACATCAACACCTTCAATCTAAGAGTATCCTCTACATACCAGTAGTGCCTTGTTTTTTATTACACATCCACGCTCATAAAACTTGTTTTTGAAGATCCAATTTGTCCCAATCATATTGTGACATTTGGTTCACTGGACAAGATCCCATGTCTGATTCCTGTTAATATGATCTAATTCTTCATTCATGGATTTCACCCATGATTCATACTTTTCAGCTTCTTAAATTGAGGATGGCTCCACAATATATTGAAATTTATATTTCATGTTATGCCACATTCTTCTTGTTTGAGTGGGGGTACTCTTGTCCCTAATTATATTAGATGGATCAATCTCAACTCTACGATTTCTCCTGTGTGGTTCAGTTGCATTCTTTCGAGCCTCAGTTTCTTCTTCAGATTCTTCTTTTGAGTCAACATCTTGATGTGACTGCTGAGTGTTTTTTACAAATTCCTCTATTTCTATATTTTTATTTTCTCCACATTAAATTTATTCTTCACTTTCTCTCACATTATCATATGACGTCCTTGAAGCATTTGTGGTTTTCACTTCAATTATTTTAACATCACTCCTCTCTACATACCTTCCTAATCTATTGTTGAAACACTTGTAGGATTTTCTATTCATTGAGTATCTGAGGAATATTCCTTCACTTGCATTGTCACCATACTTCCCATGATTTCCTTCTTTTTTTTCTGATGAAGAATTTGCTTCCAAAAACACTAAATTATTTCAAAGAGGGTTTCCTTCCATGCCACAATTCGTATGGTGTCTTCGTCTCAACCGTATAGAGTCATGTTCGATTTTAATATACACTACAACTTGAACAACCTCTTTCTAGTAATGTCATGGAATGTGACTCTCAATTAGCATAGTTTGTGCCATGTTGTTCACCAGTAGATTCCTCCATTCAACAACTCCATTTTATTAAGGAGTTCTCACATCAGCTACCTCATGTTATATCCCATGCTTCTCCAGATAATTTTCAAATTCAATGGATGTGTATTCCCCTCCATTGTTAGATCACAACACTTTGATTGTTCATCCTGTATCATTCTCGGCGATTCACCGATATTTTTTCATGCAGTCATGGACTTGTCGTTTCCTGTGAATTACCATCACACATTACATTCTACTGTAATCATCTAAGATAAAGACAATGTACCTTTCTCCATGAGTTCCAACAACATTTATCAGCCCACATATATTTGTATGAATCAAATCAAGAAGGTGAGATGCCCTTTTCTTCTTCGGCCAATACGAACTGCAGACTAGCTTTCCACGAATGCAAGCATCACATGATTTTTCACGTTCAAGCTTCAGGATAAAAATGTCCATGACAATCCTTCATTTTGATATTTTCTCCAGGTCCTATGGATTGATGTGTCCTAGTATCTGATCCGACAAATTTTTTTCTTCTTCAATATTCATGTAACAAACATTTTCTACACTATCAACCTGATAGAGGTTACCTTCTATTTTGCATCCCTTCATGAGTGAGTTGCCTATCATTCCCTTGATAGTGAATCCATTCTGATTAAAAGTAACTATAAGTCTCGAGTAACAGAGTTGACTCACACTGAGTAGATTATGATGTAGTCCATCTACGTAAAGGACTTCAGTCTTCTTCATCTCTCCATTAGCTAATTCAGTGCTTCCACTGCCCTTGATTTTTAGAGCTACATAATTACCGAATCATTATATCCCATCAACCTTCCTTTTTATATCCGTTAATAGGTCAGCATTTCCTGTCATATGAGATGAACAACCGCTATCCAGAATCCAGGCAATGTTGTTTTTTGTAGCTTTGAGGGACACCTCTTCAATGTTGGATTTCTAAATTTTCTTCCATTCTTTCCATGAGACATTGGATGGAGTATAGAGCACTGATGGCCTTTCAATTATTTCTTCCATGTACCCAGGTTCTTCAAAGTTGAAATCTTATTTGAGAGGAGAAAACCTGTTTGAATGAACAACACTGTCTTGCTGACAAGACATGACTTGTCTCGAACTTAGATATGAGGTGTCCGTGTCCCTTCTCTGCCTGCAATTAACATCCTTATGTCCAAAGATAGAACAACGAAAACAGTACCCATAGAAATTGTATCTTCTATAAGAATTAGGATACTGATTTGGTCTCCTCTATTGAAATCCTATATCTTCTCCATTCAAATAGCTTCGTTCCTCTTCACAATATGACATGGTATGGCCCACATACCCAAAAAACTGACACTTCATGAGAGGAAATGTCTTCTCGTTTGAATTTCTCCTCATACCATCTTCCTTGGGAGATTAATAAGACATCCTGTTATTTCTAAATGATTGAGGATAATTTTATGTTCTCATTTTAGTTTGGATTGCGGGTTCCTTTTTTAGGACTTTAGGAAATGTTTCAACATGTTCAACTTTCATCTTGTCTTTCTTTTGGATATTTTCACTTCCAACAGTTGATGTCTCAGCTTCACAGCCAATTCCACTCTTTCCCATTCTAGTGGGTCTTTGATTACTCAGGATTTTTCCAACCCCATCTGAACCACACATGGATCTCGCTAGTAATTCTGCATATGAGAATCTTCCAAAATGTATTTTCTTCTTTGATTCTTTTGAACATCTTTCAGTCTCAATTTTACTCCTAAGAGTAACAAATTCCTCTCCAAGACCCTCAGTATCCTTAAATTTTTCCTCCAGTCTAGAGGTGAGATCATTGATGAACTTCTCCTGTCTTCAATTCTCTTTCTTCAGATATACTACATCAAAATTTCTTTCAATGTTCTTAGATTGAACATTCACAAATTCTTCCAGTCGTTCCATTTCAGCTTCAAGCTGATCAACATATTCAGTTGATTCCACAAAAATTGATTTCCACTTACTACAACTCTTACATTTCATCTTAAGATTGCAAACATCATCCTTAAGTTGAAAATCAGGATTGACACTAGTTTTTACCTGATTGTCTCCACCATTATCTTCAGATTTTTCAATAGTTTCCATCATGGAAGCATGGTTTGCAGGTTTAAATTCTGGTTCTTCTTCTTTATAGAATTCATTATCATCATCTTTTTCGCCACATACAAAACTCTTCTTCCGAACTTTTTTTGTCGATTTGAAGTCTCCATTCTTGAAAAACCTACTTTGAGGCTTCCCGATATTATCAGCTTTGCTATCATCATCATCGATCTTTCTTAGGCACTGAGAAGCAATGTACCTGAATTTACCACAACGAAAGTATGCAAGAGGTAACATCCCATTGAACTTCCCTTTTCCCTTCTGTAATTTCATTGCAATGAGAGAAAGGATTTATTTTTCTTAGTCATCTTCACCAATACTATCTTTTGAATTTTTATTTTATCCATGGACTTGAATGCCATTTCCATTCTCACACGAGTCACATCATCTTCTGTTTTGACTCTCATTTCATATGCTTCCAATCTTCTCTGAAGATCATCTAGAGAAATTTCGAAAGATATCTTTCCTCAATGGCTAAAACCTTTGCATTGTACAAGGGTAGAAGTATTCTCAGTATTTTATTCAGATTGTCAAAATCATTGATTTCTTTTTCTATGCCCTGAATTTCTCCAATCACTTCAGTAATTCAACTGACGATGGAGTCAGCATTCTCATTAGGATTCATCTTCAAATAATCGATCCTTTTTCACAGTACTTGATGTTTCGCCTCCTTCACTTTGCTATCCCCTTAATAAATGTTTTTGAGTTTATCCCAAAAGTATTTTACTGAGTTGTAATTTATCACTTTTAGATAGATCTGATCAGAAAGGGCTGCGGTGAGTGCATTTTGCGCTTTAGCATCTGCATCAATAATTTTCCTATATGTGTCAGTCATAGCCATGAAAATTGAATCAGTGACTTGTATTTTTTGAACAACAGAAAATAGAACTTCCATTCTAAGAGATCTTAAATGAGATCGCATTCTGTTCTTCTAGATCTGGAAATTACTTCCATCAAAGAGAGGGACTCCTCTAACATTAGTTGTATGGTCCATAACGGTAAGGAAAGACTAATCCCCAGTAGACCATCACCCTCTGATACCACTTATAAGACCCCAGTGCACCCCGAGAGGGGAGGGGTGAATTAGAGTGACAACTTTTTCTTTTAAACTGAGGATCTTGTTCCCACATTGGTAAGAACTAGTTAAACCCCTATGAAGAATATGATCTGTAATGAAACATTCACATGCAAAGAGATGACACAACAAATTTTACTTGGTTCACTGCTAAGGGCTACGTCTAAAGATCATATGCCGAAAAGTTGTCGGGCATACCAAATTACACTATTCTTCACTAGTTGTGGATTAGAATGGTTCGGGCATAGAAACTTTGTCCCAGGCTCACTGCATTTACAATTGTTCAGGGACAGCTCACTGCGTCCCTCGGGTCACTCCTGTTGACTCCCCCTGGCTCACTGTCATTGGTGAAGTCCCACTCAGTTTATAGAAGTGAAGGTCTCTTCATCATTGCTCAATGAATGCATCCTCTGCATTATGTGGATGATCTATTAATGTAAAACTACCATCTGTGAACTGATCTAAAACTTTCGTGCAGCACCAAGACAAACGACAAGCCTCAACAGCACCTGGCGCGCAACTCCAAGGTGATAGAAATCTTTCAAGGACGGCACACAAGTTATAACTGTCGTGCAAGTCCACCTTCAACCCTTGTGCGATTCAGTCTTATTTTAATCCAAACTTGCGCGACTAAACTTCTTTTCAACTCATGATGATTTTGAAACCTAATGGAAACCTGTCACGCAACTTCAATTCTGGCGCGCAAGTATCACTAAATCACTTGCGCGACTACTGGACAGGCAACAAACAACTGTCTGGCTGCTCCACCTTGCGCGACCCACAAACACATGCGCAACTTCAACACCTGCACTACGGGAGATCTAAATTTCATCAAGTCCAAAGTTCATGTTGAATGAGGAGGGGTGGTCATCTATTTATAGGCATTCAGATACCCTGCGCGGCGGCACACAAGTCTTCCCTTGGCACGCAAGTCTCGGTGCACAACCCTTCTATCCTCCGAGACACTTGCGCGACCAACATCAAATCTTGGGAACCCCTATTTACTTTTCCATTTTGTGATGATCAAAACATGATGGTCAAACGAGACGCAACTTTCTAATACTCTAATGGACTGGCGCACAATTCCTTTCATGGCGCGCAAGTCACTTGCACGACCAAACCAATAATTGCGTGACCATCTTTCCTTTGCCATATTTTCATGTTCTCATTCTGAAAAACACAAGGTGTGCATGTTTCTAAGCCTCCAAGGCCTCGACATGAATGTATATTTACCAAAAACAAATTTCTCCATATTTCAAGTTTTTAGGCCCAAAAAGTTGGCAAACACTAGGAAACGGAACAATCATCAATATTGTTGTCTGCTTGAACTGTATGATCACTTTACTGGTACAAGTTCTGAACTTCCATTGAGGATTGAAAACAAACACAAACCATACTACAATTCATGCATAGAACATCCAACGTTCCATCTATTTCTAGGCACATTAATCCAATTAAAAATTCAAATAGTTATTCCAATTCCTAAAATTAATCTAGAAATCAATAAAATTCACAAAAATTCTCAAGGAATTATGGTTAGAGTAACAATGTATCAGTAGTGTCTATATTCATACCCAAATTTATTTGCCACAACTCTAGGGATCAATGCCAATGGATCAATTGAGATTCAGTAGGAGATATATACAATTGTATCTAATCAAAAAATGTATTATAAAATTATTTATGTTGTACACATTGTGGGTTAACATGATCACCCATATTGAATAGACTAGGGAAAATTTAAATATTCACATAGTGATATTTGTTAGACCAGTCACCTAATAATTGATAAGTTATACGAAATTATCAACATCTGATATAGGACAAGCCTCAATCATTTTTCATTAGATGATTTTGTGGGAATTCAATTTACAAAGATTAGACCGGTTTATGATATCATGATGAATTAATCCTCACATGAAACAGTAACTGAGGCATGAAGGAGATGATATACAACCAAGATTAAAGGGACGATCCATTTAATAAAAGCCCAATTAAAATTCTTGACCATGGTTCAATTCTACAACAATTGTTGATCTTTATAAAAAAAAATAGGAAATCCACATTATCATATCATGGGTCGAGGAATATAAAATTTGGGTTTAACATGTTTATAAATAAAATAATTTATTTATATCATAAATCCCACAAATACATTGTACAATTAATATCCCATCATGTTATTTTATTAAATAATAATAATTGATATTAAAAAACAAAAATCAATTACTTCATGTACCAATGTTTTATGGTTTTCCATGATATATTTTTGGATTATATCAATTTCACAAGATTGTCCTGAAGTGTATACCCCTTAATTTGGAACATATATAGTAAATTCATAATTTTGGGAATAAATACATTCTAAAACCATTTAATTATCTATCTTTTAACTTTTGATATTAATTCCATCATATCATGTCTCGATTATCAAAGTGTAAACGAGTCACAAAAAAATTTAAGAGACATTAATGAAAACATAAAGAGGAACATAATTGAAACAAAACAGGATCATGCACCTCCCATCACATATCCCACATACTATTCCAAAATTGAATGAATATATATTGTTTTATTTTGATAGAAATTGAAGTAAAAATCATCCAAAATTTCTAATATTTTTTCCTTACTTCATAGACCCTTGATTTTGATTAGATTTTGTAATTGATCACACTATATTAGATGGTTTTTTGGAGAAATTAATATTCCAAATGTGTTTTTTTGGGGACATGACACCTTGGATTAATTTTAATATTTAATTATAAACTAGTATAATTAATTAGTTGTGTTTATTGGTGTGATAAAGGAACTTGGGAGGTAGTAAGAGAATTAATGTCCAATGAATGGGTTTAATTGAGGGTGAATGAAGACTATCAACTGTGGTAACTAAATTACAAAGGTAATTATCCCATTTAAAATAGATCAATATGATAATTATAAAATATTTTCTATTTTTTGTATGTTTTATTTTATTGGGTAGAAAAATATAGACTGAGAATGCCCTGTTACGAAGAGATAGGATGGTGTTTGACCTATTATAATCATGATAAGTTCTTTTTATCATATAGTTTATATGTGATCACCTAATGACTATGTCGACAAATAGAGAGGATGTCTGTTTTTCTAAAAAACTACTTTTGGTAGGTTTTGGGTTATAATATTCGATGTATGTAGCATAGGATGGGTTACCTATGACTAGTTCATTAGGAATGATTTGATTAGGCCTTGTGAGGTGGGTGATATAGTCATACGAATCACACCAAACGAGGAACACTTTTTGAGGTTGTACTGAGGAATGGAATGAATTTTTAGTGAGACAGGTCCATTAAATCAATCAGCGCATGGAAAAGAGGATATTGTTAGAGTGATATAATAGGAGTTCTATTGAAATATGTTTTAGATAGGACCCATGAGTTAGCTAGGTGTGCTAACCCAGACCTACAATCAGGTCAGCAAAGATTTTAGACGATGATGGATCATGATAATCCCTATTTAGAGGTACTAGGATTTATAAATTTAGACTGACCTCTTGAGGTCTGTTATAGAGGTTCAACCTATGATCAGTGTGGTTACCATTTAATGATAAACATGAGGATGCATCATTGAAAATAGAATATATTTTTTCCAAAAGGCAAAAAAATGATCGATGAGTATATTTCATCTGTTTTGAGAAGAGAGGTTATGTTTGAGTTTATGGAACCATATTTCTTCAAGATGATCACTATGATGGTTTTTTGAATCATTACACTATTTCTGCTGATTTTTATTGTCAAAATACCTAGTGATGGAGAATATTTTATGGCTTATCCCCACCATGAGTGATATTTCATTTGCTGGACATCTATGGTATTCATATATTCCTAGCATTAATGATGTATCTCTTACCTTTTGATGACATTGTCATTGTTCATGAACTATCCTTGAGTAAGGATTCTTTGGTCAAGGTAGTAAACCATATTGAGTGAGAGGGTAGGGTGAAAATGTGTTATGAAAAGTGGATGATGGAACATACGTTATGTGTTGATGTAGATGGTTGAAATTTAGAGGTTGGACCTTAACCATTCATTTCAATTCTTGAGTATTTTTCCTGAATGATGCCTACCCTCAGACTTTGAGTAATTTATATGTTATATGAATGGTATCATACTATGATTATGTGATTTTATCATGATGAAATGGTATGTCAAATAAGGTTTCTTGATAGAAATATTATCACATGATAACATGATGTGTATTGAGTTGTGGTCTTCGAGATAACACATGACATCTTCACACGTGTGAGGAAATATATTATGTTTAAATCCTCACGTACACTTGTATATGATGGAATATACATGTGGAATGTGGTTTCATCCAGTTGTAATATATTTCTCACACCCTTCATAGAAAAAATGATATATAAGAAGATTTTATATCATTGTTTAGATCAGAGAACATAAAATGTAACAAATCATTCTAGTGATACATGAATTGTATGTGGAGGCAATGTTTTCAATTCATAGGGATCGATGTAGGGATAGTTTTTATATTAGTTTAATTATTTTCCATCATATGATATTTTCCTAATGGTAAATAAATTCATTTTTTGAATGACTAATTGATTATTTGATAGTTGTATATGATTTTTATTGTAGTCTTGTGTTTATATTGTTATGTTTTCTCTGAATATGGTTTTGAACTTTTGGTTTCTTTTTATATGATTTTATAACTATTGATACCTCATACTATCCCCAATGTATGTATTTTTTTTTCTACCAGTCAATAGTTTATGGAATTTGGAGAGGCACTCCTAGGATCAAGTAGTGCCTATGGATTTGTGAAGTGTTAAGTGGCCCCCAAATTGTGGTGTTATAAAATTGTATCAGATATTTTAGTTTTTCTCTCTATATTTGGGAAGATAATATACAGGGAGTCAAGAAATACGTCTAATGTTTTTAAGATCCTTAGAATGGGTAGTCAAGAACAAAATTCCATTGAGAATTACTAGATAGTTCCAAAATAAAACTACATACTATATTTATGTATAGTTTCATAGTATAATTCTACTTATCTAGTCCATATATTTAATGAATTCCATGTTAGATTTCATGTTTCATTAGTATGTAAGGCACTCCATTTGATTATGTTATAAAGGCTGGGTTTTGATTGTAGAATATTTTGGATTAATGTCCCATTGGTTGTGGAATGATGTTATCATTTGTAGATGAACATGTTTTTTGGAATTTAAGTCATGTGATGGGTTGTCACTTAGTTATCCTTATCTTGAGTGTGACCCCTAATTCACTTAGAGGTGTCTAATATGTACTGGGATCCCAGAAAGTGTGTTAGGATAATTATTTTGGATTAAATGGAATGTGTTTCATGAGATAATCTTTCTAGTTGTATGATCTAGTTAACCAGAAATGTTCACTAGTGGGGATCATGGGATAACCCATAATAATTTTTTATAGAACATGTGACATGATCCTTATTCAATCACCCCTATTTGTGGATGAAAAATATAATTGATTTGTAGTTTTTGGGAAATATTCACGGTGTGTAAGGGAAGGTGGTAAGTGGTTATGTGTGGTCCCGGATTGTGTTTCTTATCAATTAACAATTTAAGTGAAAGTTTTATTTGATTTTTTTTGTTTTCAAAAAGACCAAGTAATGATATTGTGGAAGTGGTTCACTAATACTCTCACATAAATATATGTTTAGCAGGTTGGAAGAGTCAGTGATGTCCTTCTAGGGGAGGTAGTGATATCAAAAATGGATCAGGGTACCGTTGTATGTTCAATTAGAGTTTGTATATAAAAAACTATCAGGTATTTTAAGGGTAAAATTTTGTGGGGATCCATTTTGTTTGACACTAAAGGACTAGTTTATGTGAATTTATATGGTGGGAATTACTCCATTCAGTGTTGGTGTGTGTGGTCCATGATATGAATGGGTTGTCGAATTTCATGGATGGAATTCATTGTCGGCTTGGAATGGGTGAAGTTTGGAAATTTATTTTGATATTTTGGTAGGATTCTCTTATAAAGGACCATAAATTATTTAAGGTGATTAATGAATCATGTGATAAGCATTTTTGTAATTTGATGATAATAATACTCATACAGTGTGGACTATTTTATCTGTCATGGGTGAATTGACAAAATAGAAATTAGGATCATGGTTTCATGTGATCATTTTGTTCATGTATAATGTTGAAATAAAATTCTAGTGTGTGGGAAGAAAAAATATTACATGTTTAAATTATAAGTAATAGATTATAGGTTATAATACAGTGTTGGAAAAATTCATTATGTTAATACCTTTCTCAAGGTGTATTTTTTTATCCATGTCTAATTCAGATCAATTGATTTCATGATTATGGGGTGTTCAAATTGAACCTATAGAATTTGGTTGGTTATATGTTAATGGGATATATATAGAGTTGGGTTGATCATTTAGTGTGGATTCAAGGATTATTTCACGATTCATTGTAGTGTTAAAGTATCATGATTAATCATGTTGGTGTGGTGGTGGATTGGTGTGGTCAATATATTGATTTTTGATTAATTTGGACAGATGTGGGTTGACTAGTTTTTATGGAATTAGATGTGATGAGGTGAAATCCACGTTGAGAGTGTCATTAGATCAATATAAGAGAAATTTTTATGTAATTCCTAGGGTTTATTGAATGATGGATTGAATATGAATATCACCAGTTATGTATGGTGGTGATAATAACAATAACATTCTAGATAAATATTTCCAATATATCATTGTGTCATAGATGAGATAGGTGTAGTTATAATCATCAAAATGATGGCATTGATGGTGAGAGGTTTTTTGGATTATAGGAATCAAAGTTCTCTATTGATTGGTATTGTTTATTGAAATTGAATTAAGTGTTTTTAGATGGAACATGATTAGTTTATAATGAATAGATCATAGTTTGCAGTAAATGTTAATGGTAGAAATAAAATGGTCACTTCTTTGGTATGAGAGGCTTTATTGTAGGGATTTCTTTTCATAACCTATCCTAGAAGGTCGCATGCCATGATGAACCCAATCCCACCACCAATGGTCCATGGGCTGGTCACTTGAACCGTGTATGACTATCCCACAGATGGGAGGAAGTATCCTATAGTACTTATCTGTATTCACACATCTATTAGCCAAAAATGTTGACATATAAAAACACTAAGTAAACAATGCATGAAAATCACTATATCCAACAACCATAGTACAAAAGTGAATGTATAATAAACTAAAAATGGTTAAAAAAATTCAACCAAGAACAATATATAACCATAAGTCCAACCTGTAATAAAATATGTACATGTGATTTCATCTAAAAATACATAAGAACACACCATTTCTATCTGACCTTGATAGGAACCACATGATCCTGGTCCACCTAGGACTGTTTCAAAGGGACGATCTACTAGACAAGACATGACATGTGCAGGAAAAGCCTGTTCATGGGTGAGTTCAAAAATACTCCTTAGTAGACCCAAAACCAAAAAATGAAATACCATAAAGAAAATACCACAAATAAAGACTAGTCTCCTCCATAGAGGTATATGTAAATATTACATATAATAGAAATATCTAGATATACTCAGTCTAAGACACATGGTCTAGTGGCAAGTCACAATCAATTATCAACATTGGGATTTTTCTTGAAGCATGATAGTTCTTAGAGAACTCACTCATATATCCATGATATCATTGAAGTCTATCACAATGAATTCTAGATCATTTGGGGTTCACCCAAATGAAAATTTACTGGATAAGGAATATTAAGATACATAGATAGGGGGTCCATCCTAGAGAATACCACTAACCCAATATAGATCAAACCACAATATAGACGATAGATCCAATAGAATACCATTATCCCTACCGATGTGCCCCCTAGTTGGAAGACCAATTAACTATTTTCATAGGTTATGTTGATTCTAAAAAAATATACTTGTGGTGATGTAGGATCCTTCTCTACTCTTGTGGAGCAATACCATAACTCTATCAAGGACTCGACCTCTTAAGGGGACTACAATCTTGTAATATGGAGGTAATGACATACTAAACCATCGATGAAAAGTCAAAGGGAATAAAATTAAACAATAATAGACAAATCTAAAAACTAATCACAATTTCTTAAAATTACTATATCAAAATGAGGGTCATAATTCCATAGATGGGTCAACAATTCGACATACCGTTAATAAATTAGACCAGTTTGATGTTTCAAAATAAGGTGGGTCACTGGTAAATGGACCGACTACATGGTCCATCCCCCAACCATGGATGTATACCTATATGGTAAACCTCCCAGACCCCACCCCCCCCTCCCACCCACTGTCAAATGTGGCCCGACTTTAGCCTAGTAAGTCCTAGGTTTGGCCCGGGTCCGACTCGAGTCTGACCTCAGTCTGACCAGATCCGTAGGGGTCTACCCAGCTTTCAGGTCCCTATAGGCTCGACCCACACTACGTCAACCCTTCCCCCTCTTCCTTGGCATGAACCATATCTCTTTATGTATCCCTCTATACGAAGATATTTTCCACCCAGCCTGTGTTCGATGGGTCCCAACTTCGATAGCCCTGCCTCCATATATTCGGTGTCAATGCATCTCCATATCACCCCTGGCTCGACATCCTTATTCCGTTCTAATCCTCATCCCTATCACTACTTCTTCTATACTGTAACGCCCCGACCCCATCTACCTAGATTCGGTGCATTACTTCGTAACATTGGCATGATCACAAAAGATCAAGTCTCGAAATACTGATTAGTTTAGTAGCCTTGGAAACACTAGATACATTCATAAATGTTACATTACATCATAAAGTGAAAAACTTATAACAAAGTCTTCATAGTCCACACTCATATCCTCTTTTGACTATCCCTGGAGGTCATTCCTAAAATACTTCTTCACATCCTGGAAAATATTAAAACATTGAAAGGGGTGAGCTCAGATGCTCAGTAAGGATAACAATATTGCGGAAGCTTTCATGAATAAACATTAACATTAAAGGCAATGTATAACTAAAACAAAAGCCTTTTTAAACTTGAACTTCAGCATAATATGGAAAAAATAAAATTAAATAATGCCATTTACTTACTCACATGGATATTCTACTGGTCCAATAATCACATTCAGTATCAATAACCACTTTCATAATGATAGAATGCATAATGCCAGACTATCATAACAACGTAGCCAAGGCCTCGTGCCAAGACCACAAATAAGATTTTGTCAAGGCCTCGTGCCAAGACACTAGTTTGTCTCATGAGACCTTCCGATGCATCGAGGAGCTATAGCGGGCTCCACCCGTCACTTACTAAGTCCAATGCATTCCTCATACGAACAGGTTTAAACATATCATAAACCATAACATAATCATATCACATAAAACATTCATAAATGAAACACAGCATTTCCACATTTCAATCACAAGATATCAATACAACACATTGATATAATAAAAACATTATCAAAACCATTTTCAATACCAAAATAAAAGAAAGTTAAAACTTTGTATTTATTTTTCATTAAAAAAAAGAGATGGCTTGTAGAAGAAGTCGAAACTCAAATAATGGTCACGGCGGCGGAGAAGTCATTGTCGCCACATATGTACGGAAAGAAAAATATTCCCTTTTTTTGTTTAGTAAAACGCTTCGTATAAAAAAGATTCCTTTTGAATAAACGTAAAAGTCAAAGGGGTTTATACAGCGTATAAAAGAAAGTTGTGTATAAAACCAAATATGCCTCAATGAAAGGAGATTGAGACGAAGTCCTTAAAAGATCATTTTTAAAATAAATTAGATCTATTATGTGTATTCACTATAGGTACACATAAAGAAAGTAAAAACACAAAATATGACATAATAATATCATGACATAATTTGAAAGTCGGAGATTACCCAAAGAATGGAAATTGGGTTAAGAAGTTCCCTTACCTCGTGTCCGACTTGACTCAACCGTTCTTTAACCTCCTTAATAATAAACTAGAGTTAATATATACCTTATTAAGAACCATTTTCAACTTCATTATCCTTGTTATATCACTTATTAAAATTTTATGAACGTTATGTAATTATTTAAGTTAATAACGGTCGTTTTGTCGATCTTTGGTACTTGGGTCAACAATAAACTTCTTATAATTACGAGTTGTTCATGTGGTGAAATATCCATTATATCTAGAATTATATTCATGATGTAGATATCATATATATCATATATATCCAGTATATACATTCATTCATAATATTATGTAACATTTAGAGGTAAGAAATGAAATGCACCGTTCATGGAGACGGTAAGCCGTACGTACGCATGAACGCTACATTCATTTCTATTTCGTATTTAATGGAATGAAATCATAATTATATAAAGTTATATTATAATTCCAGTATAAAATCATATATAATATCATTTACTCCATCCTTTATACATCCCACATATGGTATTAACAATTCAAATCATTTTGAGGGGGCGGTAGTCCGCACTTCCTAAAATGAAAATATCGCGTTTACCCATAATGGAAACAATAAAGGTATGTCATAAATGAAAAATACAGAACCTTAAGTAAAACATAAAAATATTATATATCATTTATAAATATAGTGACATCTTAATGGCCACCTTTGAAGGTTTTATATGAGTGTTGAACAATCATCGTTTCGTGAGGCAGAAATTCGCCATCCACAGAAAATGTATGTTCTTTAACCATTAAATTTAGGTGTGTGTAAGTTTAGCTCGAATAATCATTATAAAAACATCCTAGTATATTGAGGATACTGGTGTTGTTACAAAAGAAAGGAATAAAAAGAGTTTAGGGGTTTGGATAAGCAAAATAAAACAAAATAACATAAGAGACGACATTACATTAAAATTGGGTAACTCTTTTGATTTGAGCCAAAGGCTTCCTTGGGAAGAATTATGCCCAATGTGAGGCTTCTAGGAGTAAGGGAGGGAAGTTGGGATAGTATCTGGGTAGAGTTTGGCTGAGCCAAAAGGCTTTGAAAGGGTGCGTAAGGTGGTAGTGGTGGGGGCCTTTTATAAGTCGAGTGGAGGGTCACTCTTGGAAAGTAATGAAATATTACATTATTATACAATTATTTTCTTATTCTAAAGATCCCAAACTTCTATAATTCGAGTATATGGTGATAAGGGTTAGAAATATACCCATAAAATAGTCTTTGGACAAGTTTATGCCTTGTATTTTACATTATCTTTTCATTTTATTAATATCGTTAATTAATGAGGTCATTGCTGCATCATCATGATGTCATAAATAATTTAATTTATTTAATGTCTAAAAATTATAAAAAAATACTATTATGTAGGAAATCTTTTTTTCTTTCCAATGACTATTTATAGTAAAAAATATGACTTGTATAACCCCATTTAAAATTTTTTTTAGTAAAACATTTCATGTTTGTGTCATTTTTTACTTTAACATTAAATAAAAGGTATTTATGTCATTTTCCAACTAAAGTGGCTCCATGGGGTCCCCAAGTTGACCCATGTATTATCTTGGTCGGAAATGACACATCCAATGTGGTTAGGACATGTGTCAAGCTCATCTCGTATTATTAAAACATTATTTTTACCTTAAACTACACTAAATACCTCTAATCGCGATTAAGAACTTAAAAGTTACTATTCACCAAAAATTATTTTAATCTCATTGAACCACATTTTACATCTTAATGACAACCATGTATGTCATATTTCTTAAAATCAAATCACAGAAGTGGTAATATTTCATTTAAACGAAAAATCAGTTATTTAACTACCACTTAGTGGTTTCACTATTCATCAAAAATTGAAGTTTTTCAGAACAATGCCAAAATTTCACCCTAAGCTATAATTGATATTCCGAATTAAAAAATGATGTCTATTTTAAAAAATTCCAAACATATAAGATGCATTAATTAATTTTATAATTAATTCCCGCCGTCACAACAAATAGCGTGTTTTTAAGAAATAATTTATATCAAAAGATTGGCAATTGTTTATGTCCAATTTCAATGTTAAATTAATTCTAATGACCACCATTGGATAAAATGGTAAAAATATATTCTAATTATACTTTAAAACCACTAAATAGTATAATTTATCACTATAAATTATTTTGATTAAAAATGTTTTTTTTAAGTATATTTCACTATTCATAAAAAATGGAAGTTCTCAGAAAATTACAAAAAATTCAACTTAGGGTAATTTCGATATTACGAATACAAAAATGAAGTCCATTTTGAAATATATAATTTCTATAATTTTAAAAAGTGGTTATTACTATTCATAACGACTACTTTGATTAGTTGTGGTTTGTTAGAACTCGAACTTGCGTATAATACACACTACTGTATTATTCAAAGAGATGTGTACCATGAAAGCTTGGGGTGTTACATTCTCCCCTCCTTCAATAAATTGCGTCCTCGCAATTTGAAAATGATCTTCGAAAATAAAAGGTTGAAAATAGAAAATACCTTTGTGGAAAACCCACATCGGAAATAGGATTAATAAGAATATAACATTAAAAGAAAGAAAGAGAAGTACAAAGGTCATCCGAGATAGCCCATACTAGGATTCTATGAAAATATTGATATGGAGGAGAAACAAACCATCAAGGTCTGATGGGGAGTTGTAGAAAACAGGATTAGGAGAAAGTTAACAATAAGAAAATCACAAACTTGAGTTTGGTTAAACGGTCATTGAATCCCCAGTTGGAAAAGTTAATCGGCAACATTATTTTTAAGTTATATTTTATATTGTTAAAGAATTTATTTAGGAGATTTACTAAGAATGTAAGGGAATATACATACTTGTCATGTAGACTTTCATTCGTTAATAAATTTTTACCAAAAACCCATCTTTCACTCTAAAAGGTAATAGGACTCAAAAATATTCTATTTATCCTAATTGTATAAGGTTCCAAATATTAACACATAGCATTTAGATTAGAAAAACTATTTTGTAATAACCAGGGACTTAACGTAATCTAGTGGTAGGCGATTAATCCCAATCACACTATGGTTGTGGGTTCGATTCCCACAGCTTTGTCCGACGCGATGGGTTGTCACTCGGTCTGCGTGTTGTCCTTTTTATGAATATCCAAAAATAACCTCAACAATAGTATCCAATGTAAAATATAATCCATTCCAACCTTTATAGTTATCCAAAATACTTCTGTCCAACTCACAGTCCAGATTTTATGAGGAAGGTAAACATAATGAAGCTCCTTTTTTTCTGCGTAACAATATGTGAACACCTTCATCATGTATTCTTTTAAAACACTCCAACATACTGAATTACCATAAATCCTTATTGATTACATTCATGATCCCTTATTCCTTATAAAAACTAGATATACTCCTTCTATCAAAAAATGTATACAAATCATTAATCAGTTTCAAGGATGTTAAGAATATCCAACATAATTTATCCAAATCAATCATGTCTTATTCCAAAATCACTATCTCGGTATCAGAACCATATTATGGTTTATCATTCTCTTAACCATATATTTTCCAAAAATTTATCCTACTGTGGAGTCACTTTTCTTGGTTCCACACAATCTCAAGTCCTAGATGAAATAGTACTGCAGTACAATCCTTATATACTCCATAATTATTATAACCAGTACATCATTGATACAACACTCAAATTAAAAAATTCTTTAATAACAACATAAGAACTCTAATAATTCCTCCTCATCTGTGGTAGTATCATAACTTGATTATTATCCAATAACATCATTTGGGGCATACTCTGATGATTTGAACATTGGTTTGCGTAGTGTCCCCACTCCTTGCAGATGAAGCATTGTACATTTGAAACCTTTTTCTTACCCTTGCAGTCACGCACTTGGTGTCCTTTTTCTCCAAACTTATAACAAACTCCCATTCCCTTCAGGCAAATTCCAAGGTGTTTCTTCCCACAGTTATCACATATTGTAAAATTCTTCTTTTCCCTTGTCCCTTTATCCATCATTCTCTCTTCCATCATTTTCTTCTCTTTCATCCCTTCAAATCCATAAGACTCAGAGAATTATCTAATTATCTTATTAACACATGATACTAATTCTTCATATGTTGATAACACATGGGAGAATATTTCCCTTCTAAATGTTGGCTTAATACCATAAAAGATATGATCCTTCTTACTCATTGGATCATACGTATTGATGGAGTTCACATTCCATCTACAGGGTGCCATTTCTATACAATGCCATAAACTAGGTTAGTTTATGAATCGAAATACATAATAACAAACTTGAAAACACTTATAATAAATTGAACTATTTATGGATATAATCCATAATCATAAGAATGTTTTATTTGAGGAAGTATATACTCATAAACCCTACATAATGGTTTGTAATGAAAATGAGAATTATCCTAAGAAAATTCCTCGGGAGTGTCGTAAACAAGAGTGCAACAAGACCAGTTTTCGTGCACCAGTTCCTGTTCGAGTCTAGCTCAAAGCGGTGTTTTTTGGTTTTACACCTAGGTACATCTGTGCCAGAGCCGCCACTACCTGCTCGTATCCAGACTGGGATGTATTGCTCAGAAAAAACACAAAATCTCTATAATACCAAAATTCTAGGAAGTTTTTCTATACTAATCCTCAAAGTATATCTTCGGGCTATGTGCTCTAATCAGATTTTATCTAAATCTAGCTTCCAAGGTTAGTACTAAACTGCCTCTGATACCAACTGTAATTCCCCCACCCCAGCTACCCGGAGTCGGTGCATTACTTCGTAACATTGGCATGATCACAAAAGATCAAGTCTCGAAAGACCAATTAGTTTAGTAGCCTTGGAAACACTAGATACATTCATAAATGTTACATTACATCATAAAGTGAAAAACTAATAATAAAGTCTTCATAGTCCACACTCATATCCTCTTCTGACTATCCCTGTAGGTCATTCCTAAAATACTTCTTCACATCCTGGAAAATATTAAAACATTGAAAGGGGTGAGCTCAGATGCTCAGTAAGGATAACAATTTTGCGTAAGCTTTCATGAATAAACATTAACATTTAAGGCAATGTATTACTAAAAAAAATCCTTTTTAAACTTGAACATCATCATAATATGGAAAAAATAAAATTAAATAATGCCATTTACTTACTCACATGGATATTCTACTGGTCGAATAATCACATGCAATATCAATAACCACTTTCATAATGATATAATGCATAAGGTCAGACTATCATAACCACGTAGCCAAGGCCTCGTGCCATGACCACAAATAAGATTTTGTAAAGGCCTCGAGCCAAGACACTAGTTTGTCTCATGAGACCTGCCGATGCATCGAGGTGCTATAGCGGGCTCCACCCGTCACTTACTAAGTCCAATGCATTCCTCATACGAACAGGTTTAAACATATCATAAACCATAACATAATAATATCACATAAAACATTCTTAAATGAAACACAACATTTCCACATTTCAATCACAAGATATCAATACAACACATTGATATAAACAAAACATTATCAAAACCATTTTCAATACCAAAATAAAAGAAAGTTAAAACATTGTATTTATTTTTCATTAAAAAAATTGATAGCTTGAAGAGGAAGCCAAAACACAAATAATGGTCACGGCGGCAAAGAAGTCATTGTCGCCACATATGTACAGAAAGAAAAACATTCCCTTTTTGTCGTTTAGTAAAACGCTTCGTATAAAAAAGATTCCTTTTGAATAAATGTAAAAGTCAAAGGGGTTTATACACCGTATAAAAGAAAGTTGTGTATAAAACCAAATATGCCTCAATGAAAGGAGATTGAGACAAAGTCCTTAAAAGATCATTTTTAAAATAAAATAGATCTATTGTGTGTATTAACTATAGGTACACATAAAGAAAGTAAAAACACAAAATAGGACATAATAATATCAGGACATAATTTGAAAGTAGGACATTAACCCAAAGAATGGAAATTGGGTTAAGAAGTTCCCTTACCTCGTGTCCGACTTGTCTCAACCATTATTTAACCTCCTGAATAATAAACTAGAGTTAATATCTACCTTATTAAGAACCATTTTCAATTGCATTATCCTTTTTATATCACTAATTACAATGTTATGAACGTTATGTAATTATTTATGTTAACAACGGTCGTTTTGTCGATCTTTCGTACTTGAGTCAACAATAAACTTCATATAATTACAAGTTGTTCATGTGGTGAAATATCAATTATATCAAGAATTATATTCATGATTTAGATATCATATATATCATATATATCTAGTATATACATTCATTCATAATATTATGTAACATTTAGAGGTAAGAAATGAAATGCACCGTTCATGGAGACGGTAAGCCGTACGTACGCATGAACGCTACTTTCATTTCTATTTCGTATTTAATGGAATGAAATCATAATTATATAAAGATATATTATAATTCCAGTATAACATCATATATAATATCATTTACTCCATCCTTTATACATCCCACAAATGGTATTACCGATTCAAATCACATTTAGGGGGCGGTAGTCCGCACTTCCTAAAATGAAAATATCGCGTTTACCCATAATGGAAACAATAAAGGTATGCCATAAATGAAAAATACAGAACCTTAAGTGAAAAATAAACATATTATATATTATTTATAAATATAGTGACATCTTAATGGCCACCTTTGAAGGTGTTTTATGAGTGTTGAACAATCATCGTTTCGTGAGGCAGAAATTCTCCATCCACAGAAACTGTATGTTCTTTAACAATTAGATGTAGGTGTGTGTAAGTGTAGCTCGAATACTCATTATAACAACATCCTAGTATATTGAGGATACTGGTGTTGTTACAAAAGAAATGAATAAAAATATTTTAGGGGTTTGGATAAGAAAAATAAAAAAAAAAATAACATAAGAGAAGACATTACCTTAAAATTGGGTAAATCTTTTGATTTGAGCCAAAGGCTTCCTTGGGAAGAATTCTGCCCAAAGTGAGGCTTCTAGGAGTAAGGTATGGAAGTTGGTAGAGTATTTGTGCAGAGTTGGGCCGAGCCAAAAGGCTTTGAAAGGGTGAGTAAGGTGGTAGTGGTGGGGGCCTTTTATAAGTGGAGAGGAGGGGCACTCTTGGAAAGTAATGAAATATTACTTTATTATACAATGCTTTTCGGATTCTAAAGGTCCCACACTTCTATAATTCGAGGATAAGGTGATAAGGGTTTGATATATACCCATCCAATAGTCTTTGGACAAGTGTAAGCCTTGTATTTTACATTATCTTTTAATTTTATTAATATCGTTAAATAATGAGGTCATCGCTGCATCATCATGATGTCATAAATAATTTTATTTATTTAATGTCTAAAAATTATAAAAAAACTACTATGATGTAGGAAATATTTTTAGCTTTCCAATTACTATTTATAGTCAAAAATATCACTCGTATAACCCCATGTAAAAATTGTTTTAATAAAACATTTCATGTTTGTTTCATTTTTTACTTTAACGTTAAATAAAAGGTATTTATGTCATTTTCCAACTAAAGTGGCTCCATGGGGTCCCCAAGATGACCCATGGATTGTCTTGGTAGGCCATGACATATCCAATGAAGTTAAGACATGTTTCAAGCTCATCTCATATTATTAAAACATTATTTTTACCTTCAACTACACTAATTACCTCTAATCGCGATTAAGAACTTAAAAGTTACTATTCACCAAAAATTATTTTAATCTCATTGAACCAAATTTTACTTCATAATGACAAAAATGTATGTCGGATTTTAGAAAATCAAATCACAGAAGTGGTAATATTTCATTTAAACGAAAAATCAGTTATTTAACTACCACTTAGTGGTTTCACTATTCATCAAAAATTGAAGTTTTTCATAACAATGCCAAAATTTCACCCTAAGATATTATTGATATTCCAAATTCAAAAATGATGTATATTTTACAAAATTCCAAACATATAATTTTCATTAATTAATTTTATAATTAATTCCCGCCGTCACAACAAATAGCGTGTTTTTAAGAAAACAATTTATATCAAAAGATTGGCAACTGTTTATGTCCAATTTCAATGTTAAATTAATTCTAATGACCACCATTGGATAAAATGGTAAAAATATATTCTTATTATACTTTAAAACCACTAAATAGTATAATTTATCACTATAAATTATTTTTATTAAAAAAGTTGTTTTTAAGTATTTTTCACTATTCATAAAAAATTGGAAGTTCTCAGAAAATTACAAAAAATTCAACTTAGGGTAATTTCGATATTACGAATACAAAAATGAAGTCCATTTTGAAATATAAAATTTATATAATTTTCAAAAGTGGTTATTACTATTCATAACGGCTACTTTGATTAGTCGCGGTGTGTTAAAACTCGAACTTGCGTACAATACACACTACTGTATTATTCAAAGAGATGTGTACCATGAAAGATTGGGGTGTTACATATACGCAGATGCCACAATGGCCTCTGATGGTGGCACTGCCGCATGTGGATCTGCAACTACATGTCCCCTCCACTGCCACCGGTCAAGAGTGTAGTGCCGTGGGTCCATTCCACGAACCAGTATGCCTCCTCCAAGGGACTAAAATTAAATAAGATGTATATCTAGGATCCTTGGGTCCCAATATAAACATATAAGACCTTTTTTATCATTTTTCCTTCAATATAGGGATCCAGTAATATTCAGAGCCACTTGAAAATATAATATGTGACTAGATGGATCCAATGGTGACGAACATGAAAAATGATTTGAGGGGGAGGGAAAAGAAAAAAACCTTGAGGAAAAAACCTCATACTTTATTCATTTCAGCCTCAATTCGTTTCATTTATAAGGATTAATATTGGTTAATTAAAATCAAAATACGGACAATCCTACAAATAATATCAATTCCCACAACAACATTTGATATGTGTGCCAATATTTTTTTTATTGGTCTCTGTTAATCACATTAATAATGAATGGGGATGATAAACACAAAAAAATACAATCTACCATGTTTTTTTAGATCATTCATGATGAATGATCATTGTTTCATGTTCATTATTGAGATCGGTGGAATATGAGGCTCTACCAGTTGATCGATCCATCATCCACAACATCATTGTTGTTAATTTGATATAATTCATTAAGGTTCTATAAAATGATCCTCTAGGGAATCATGGGTTATATAACTGACCTTGGACATCTATATTAAGGATTTTTTTAATGAAACAAGTCATTACTTCAAAAAAATAATTAACTTATTTTATTTCATTTACTTCACATGATAGGATGTCACAAATGACCCATGCAAACTAAAGTTAAACTGGGCCTAGGAAAAACTGAAATTAAAAACACCATGGTGGTCTTATAATTCCAATCTAAGTCATCATTTATGTTTTATTATTTTAAAAAAAAAATTATTTAATTGATGTATTTACATATATGTTCTTGGGGAATTTTTCTACAGACCACTAATGCTAACCAACGTTATGTTGCCCCACAGGTAAATCCCCCATTAAGAGCTCAAAAATTCCCTTGGATTCTTGATATGGGAACCCAATTAAGAGTTATTAAATATTTTCAAGAAAACAACACTCTCCTGATTATAATTGTTTAATATTTTTCAACTAATTATTTTGGGTTCATTAGGCCTCATAATAGACTTCCATTTCAACACCTACTCTGGAAATCATCACATATAACATCTGAAATTAATTAATGGAAAATTAGAGACATTACATTCTCCCCACCTTGGACATGTATTTCCCCGAAATCCAAAATATGGTAAACTCAATCAAATGAGGTTAATGAGCATGAATTTGAGCATTCTGCTATCATGTGTTCTATTGGAAATTATTATTCTGCCTCCTAACACATAGTAAAAGAATTTATCAGCACCAAAGTCCCTCCCATCAATAGAAAAAATACATCATGAAATCTTGGATCATATCCTAAAAAACATGAATGGTCCGCTCATTCTGGTCATCCGTCTGTGGTTGAAACAATGTGCTAAAGCATAATTGAGTCCCAAACTCCTCCTGCAGTTCCTTCCAAAACCGGTATATAAAATGAGCATTAAAATTTGAAAATATAATTACTATAACTCCATGCAGTTGAACTATATCATGAATTTAGATGCATCCCAGTAACTATATTGAACTCCACCCTCAAATTACTAGGATGTGGGTTGACTTATTGGGTCATTCAAAGATCAACCATACATAATCGTGTCCCCTAAACTTATGTTTTAAAACCATAACTATTTTCCTCGATATATTATCCCACTTCCATTCTAGCACATGAAGGTGTTTAA
This sequence comes from Viscum album, assembly GCA_963277665.1. NCBI lineage: Eukaryota > Viridiplantae > Streptophyta > Magnoliopsida > Santalales > Viscaceae > Viscum > Viscum album. The sequence goes on along the minus strand of OY728151.1, from coordinate 972,056,257 downwards.
CCATATCAACTTCAACTTGGTTATCAGCTTTCTTTTTCTAAATGGTGAGGCATTGAGAGCTAATATTTGAAACTCCCTTCATTATCCCTAGCCAACAAAACTAACATCGGAGGTCTGAGTACATATTCTCCACACCTGGATGTACATCCAATTTAGATGTGTATAATTCCCTGAAAATCGCCTCCTGTAATGCCAATGGTACAACCGGGCACCCTCTGAAAGTGACGACGTTCTCCCCTCCTTTAGAATATCTCTCATAGGGATGCCCAGTGGACATCTGGTCATGTAATGTCTCATAGTTGGTATCCATAAGATGTTACATTCATTATCATCGTAAGAGTATAGGGGTGAAAACCATAAACTGGAGGTAAGATTCTCTATCACTATTGATAAAGGATACCTACAATGAGCCCAATTATTATGATTCCTTGTTCAACAACTACAAACTAGATCAACTACTGTGAGCATCTGTCGCCATGTTCCCCATCAGAAGAGTATATAAAATCTCAAAGACATTGTCCTTGGGGGACTCTATTCATCTAATATATTTGAGGTTTATATTCTTCCTTGAGAATATATACTACAAAATCATATGATTGGTGTAGAAGATAAACCAATATCCCATATGTTATTGTCTCGACATCTTTAATGTGAAGACTACCTCTGCTAGATCAAGATCATTTGTTGCATAATTCTTCTCATGTGGTCTCAATCTGTGTGAACAATTGGAAATAACCACTTTCCCCTGAATCACGTCACAACCAAGCCTAATCCCTGATGCATCGTCGAACACCACATACTCAATGCCTTACTCTGGCATTTTTAGAGAGGGAGTTCTCATCAACCACTTTATCAACTCTTGAAAACACTGTTGGCACTTCCTTGTTCAAAAAAATGATTCCCCTTTCATGTCAATGTTGTCAGGGGTGCTGCCACTCTAGATATGTTGTGTACAATCCTACGATATTATCATTCTGACCCAAGTAAACAATGTACCTTGGTAGCACTTTTTGGTGTCCCCCATGAAAGCACCACATAAATCATCTCTAGTTAGAATGAAACTCTAGCCTCTGAAATGACATGTCTTAGTGAATGGACATCTCAAATCCGGTCCTGAAAATTTGAGAGCATTATATAATGATGGTGCTCTAGGATTCTATCCAGGACCATCCTCATGTGTCTCGTGTGATACTCCACTGACGTAGAGTAAACATGGATTTCATTAATGAAGACCACCATAAAACGGTCTAAGTAAGGATGGAAGATCCTGTTCTTGAGTCCCTAGAACACTAAAAGAGCATTCATCACACCCAATAGTAACACCAAGTAAAATTAGTGGAAGTATCATCATCTAATGGTTATCTTTGGTATATCATCACCCCTTACTCATTGCGGGTGATAGCTACAACTGAAGATAATATTCGTGAACCAATGCTCACCTTTCAACTGATCAAAGAGGTCATAGATCATCATTAGTGGAAACTTATTATTCAAAATCACTAGGTTCAAGGAAAATTAATACAAAAGTATCATAATGCTACCATATTCTTTCATAGAAAACTATACTCGGGCTACTCATGGTGAAACACTGTGTATCATGAAGCCATTTCTCTTCACATCCTCCAACTACACCCTCATCTCACGAAGAATTATAGGAGACATCCAATATCCATATGGAGATATGATAATCACCTTGTGGTTTCTATCAATGTATATGTTCATATCACTATGGGGAGCTAATCCTAGAACATATTTAGGAAATAATTCTTCATACTCTACCACTGCTATAAGAAACCGATGACCAACATCCTCACTAAACTAAGGGTGAGGCAAGACAACTGATTAGTAATAGGTTCCAAAAACCTATACAATATTTCATTATATGTATCTTGGGTATTATTTTCACATTCATTGGATGAAATGGTTCCATAGCTGTTGACACTCAACAACTAATGGCTAAAACTGTCAATATGAGCTGGAACTATGGATAACCCATCCATAACAAGAATGATGTCATAAGGGTTCAACCCTTCTAATATGAGATAAAAACTAAAACTATCACCTCTAAGAGTTAGGTCACCATAATATCCTTGTTGAAGGTTTGATTCAACAGTTCAATAGGGATCACCTTGTCTCAAACAAGGTTCATGTGTTGTAATGAATGAATTACACCTGCATCTATAAAAATTGAAGCTAAAGTAGAAATGAAACTAATCATACCTCAAATAATTATTTCAACGTTGGGTTCATAGGACTCCATTGCATAAAAATTTCATGCTCCCTATCCACCAGCTCTTCAAGCCTCATGTATACCACTTGTGGGTGTTACTGGTAGCATGTCGAAATGTTTACCACCTCTTACATCACCCTTGAATTCTCTACCATGTTAGAAAACCATCCAATCAACATTCTCATGTCCTTTCCTATCCATCAGTGGTTCCTCAACCATCCCCTTAATCATTGTATGATAGGATGGGAAAACATGTTCCAGATGTCCCAAATCACAACATGAGTAACACTATTGGTTCCACCTCAGACTTGATCCACCATGGGATCACCTCATGTAGTTCCTAAATCACATGGATCCTTCGGTATACTATTAGATACAGTTTTTCAACATCAATGCTCCACCATATCCATTGTTGACTACCACTTGTTGTATCTACCCAACCATGGAAATCTCAACATCCAAGGTTATCTCAAGCATAACATCATAAATAGAAATGCACAGAGGAGTAATGTTGGCTCAGATGTCCCCATTCCCAACTCACTCATAGGTTTGAGCCTTAAAGTAAAGATTGTGTATCATATCCATCGTGTACCTATAGAGGTGGTTGAGACTTGATGAATAATTAGGTACTGAAACTTCATTCTTTCAGAGCTATATAATATGATAGAAATGAATAGCCCTTATCTTATAATGTGATAACTCTAATCTAATATGGTTCTCAATATTTTTCCATGGAAGAGTCACCTCATCCTAAAAACGCATAACTAAATCCCACCATTTCCATATCAATCCATTTAGAATTATCACTACCAGGACCACCATCTGATCTTCCAGTATCTTGACTAGATAGAAAAAAATGTTAGCCTCCTCCAGTTAGTCATCAGCCGCTTGTGTGTTTATATTTCCTCAGAACCTGGGGGGTCTCTACTGTTGGAACTCGTAAAGGGTTCTCAACTAGCACACCTCATCTACTGGTACATTAGGTACTGTGTGAAAATATACCAGTGGTGATATGGCCAGCGCACCACCTCAGGGTTCTATCTATGTTAGTAGTCCATATACAAAAACCATTTCATCCATTGTTTTATTCTCGCGGTCACATGGTGGAATCATAGCAGGCTTTCAATGGGGAGACATTGTGAAATAAAACAAGATGATCTATGGTCGATTGAGTCTATCTAAATATCTAACTCAAGAAGGACATAGAAAACTAAGCCATTCATATATGATGAATGTATCATTTTTCCCCTGTAACTACTATTTTCATGTAATGAGTTTGAAACCCTAAATTGGATTCATGGTGTATGGATACGTCGGCCGCTGCAGCAACATTGGAAACCATGGACTGAAATCCGAACTCAAAAAACTCATCACTATTTTGAAAACCCAATCTCACAATCTCTTGATCCTGATGTATAACTTACACACATTGGTACCACTCTATCAAGAACTGACCCTTAGTGGTCTATGCCATGAAATCCTCAATCCCACCTCCAGCAGTTCATAGGTAGGTTCCTTGAACTATGTTGTGTTATCCCAGAAATGGGATGCATGAGCATAAAGTACATGTACACACACACACACACACACACGTCTCAATGCTACAAACATCAAAATTTATTAACACAAAGTAAAGAATGAATGAAAACCACTATATCCCGTAACTAGCCAACAATAGTAAATTTATAGGAATGTAAATAGGGACAAAATAATCCCACCAAAAGAGTCTTTAACTACAAGCCTAAATTATAAGAAAAGATGTATTAGGACATTAATTTGAAAATCAAATGAAACATGCCTTATTTGTCCTTCCTTTCTAAGAACCACTAGGTCCCAGCCTTCATAGGACCCCTTCAAAGGGTCGATCATCTGCACAAGACACGACACATGTGGGAACACCCGTGAAGTAGTTATTATAAAAGTACTCAATAGGACACCACCAAATCATAATGGAAATATCCCAAATAAAATACCATAAATAAAATACTAGTCATCTTCACATAGGAATATTTTAATTGCATATATAATGATAAAAACATGATATAATGAGTCCAAGACACTAGGTTTAGTGTTAATAAAAAACCAACTTATTGCCACATGATTCTGCTCAAATCACACTTGTTCTAGGAGAAATCACTCCTCGAGCCATGATATCATTAGAGACACTTACAAAGAGGTATAACTCAGTTGGAATCTATGAAAATGATAATGATTTTGTAAAGTAATATTATGATACACAAAGAGGGAATCATGCCCAGAGAATAAAACTAACCCAATTTGGATCAACCCGTAATGTAGGGAATACTTCCTAGAGAGTAACACATACCCTACTAATGCAGACCACTAGATGGAGGCCCAAACCCTACCCTTAGAGGTTATTTAAATTATAAAAAACTCCATTATGGGTGATATAAGATCATACTATAGTCCAATAGAGGGATACCATTAATCTATCAGTGACTCAACCTATAGATTGGACTATAATATAGTAACGTTGATGTAATGCCACATTAAACTTTCAATGGAAAGTACAGTGAAATGATCTATCTATATATCGGTCAAATCAAAAAACTAGACATATTATCTCAAAATGAATTTTTCATCCTCAGGGTCCCAACGTTGTAAAAGTCTCATAAAAGACACCCAAATTTAATGTTAGAGTAGATTAATGTTTCAAAAATGGGGTCACTTGGCCCATGGACCAACCACATGGTCCTCCAAATGACCATGGTGGTAAATTGTCCTAGTCGAAAGCATTGGTCGAACAAGCCCCTAGTTTTCATAGCCACATGGCCACCGGAGCGGTCGGGGCATGGCTTCGGCCCTGCCGCACCCAGGTTCCACACAACCTACTGGGTTCGACCTGGACTGTTGGGTCAGACCCATCCAACCCACCTCACCTAGGCCACTCTGCTTTGTCCCAGCTCATCTCGCATGTCCAAGCTCTCTCCACCTGGACCTACTCTCCTCCGCCTTCTGTTGCCACTGTTGATCTGATGTTTCCTCCACTTCTTATCACCACCACCTCTGTGTCCCCACTTTTCCGATGCTCCTCATTTTTTTCTCTTTGTCTACATTATGTGACTACATGTGCAGCCACAACTGGCTGCACCGCCGCCCATGGATCTACCACAGCATGTCCCCACCACCAATGGTGGTCGATGCGATGTCGATAATTCCTTTTGCAGACCACCACACTTACTAAGACACCGTAAAATAATATCAGTTATAGATCATGTCTCTTCAGTCCCCGATCAATATAGATATTTCCTCTATTTTCAATTTTCATTCATTTTTGGTGTCTGATCTTATTCAGATTGAAAAAGTAAATCAAGCAGGGAAAACAAGGATCCAATGGTGAAGAATGTATAGAAATATTGGTGGAATCATAATGAAAACCCTACAGAAAAAATATTATATTTTTTTGTGCCAGCCTCAATCCATTTATATTAGAAGGATAAAATATGAGTAATTAAAATCAATCTCTTTATAATCCCACAAAAAAAATATCCAATACCAAAAAAAACGTTCATCTTAGGTGACAATATGTTTGTCGATTAGTCCAAGTTCATCATAGAATTAATGAATGGGGTGGAAAACTCATAAAAATATTCCCTACCCTGGTTCAATTTGATCTTGGATGAAGTATGATCATTTCATTTCATTAATTTATGACATTCGTCTAATATGAGGCTGTATTGATTGAAAGGTCCACAATAAAATAACATTGGTGTCGTTCATTCAAGATAATCCTTACAGTTTCTCTTCATTGATCCTCCAGATGTTACAGGTTTATTTATCTAATCCTATTATTATGAAATAACTATGTATTTATCAAAAAAATATGATGGGTAAATAAAATAATTAAATCATTTTATACTCATTACACCCCAAGAATGTTTTTTCACAAACTACATACACTGACTAAATTAAAGATGCACATGGGAAAAAAACACATTATGTACTCAATTTTTTATTAATAATTCAAATTTGATACACCAATAATGATGTTTTAGGATCTAAAAACTGATTTTATTTATTTAATTATTTATATTTATGTCCTTGGTGATATTCTCTATAGATTACCCGCACCAAACAATGTTCGGTCCCACCTATGGAACAGTCACTATTATGAGCTCAATAGTGGCCTGCGATTTCTTATCTGGGAACTATTTTAAATTCAAATCCACTTTTTTTTGAAAAATATAGGCATGTACTATTGAATGTTTAATATTTCTCGATCAATTATATCAGGCACAACGGGCCACAGAATCGCACATCGTCTCAGTGTGTGGCCTCAAAATAAATGATTATAATATCAGAAAACAATAAAATGAAGTTATGAGACATTATAGTCACCTCAACATGTGTCTTTACACCCCTGAAATCCAAACCAAGTTCCACGTAGAAAAATTAGAGTACTAACAAAAAATTTGATCCTCCTATTCTCATGTGATCTCTTGGATATTTCAGTATCACCACTAAATACACAATAATGGAATATATTGTTCATGAAGGATCCTCCCAACTCTTGCAAAATTCCAACATGCAGGATCACATCATTTCCTCTAGAACCTGAATGGTCCTGTCAATCTAGTCATCCATCTGAATAATTTGATTCATGAATCTAAGCATGAACTCATCACTCCCTACAGATATTGAAAAATTTGCGGGGACCAATTGATAGATACCATGATTCCACTCACTAATCCAAATTATGATAATTATCGATTAATAATATGTTGTTCCATGTCTCGTTTTCTTATTTTATAGGATCTATGTAGATGGAGTTTTCCGAACCTCATGATGAAGGAAAACTCAAAATACCTTGTGCTGAAAAAATTAGTGTAATGAATTCTATTCGTAAGTAACTACGTTGGCGGTGTAATCAATTATGGTTTTATAAAGAATTGATCACTAAGTAATGATGATTCATCTATGGAAAATTGAATTATATTTGAGTGTGTAATGACAAAGAATGTTTCTTGACAATGATTAATCTACTAAAGAATTGATGTCCCTAAAAAATGAATAATATTCATTATTAAAATAATTTTTTAGATCCAATGAAAAAACGAGATAGTTGATTTGTTAAATAATCTTGATCATTAATCATGAGGATTATATCACTGGTTATAGGTTAATGTCAGACATGGGTGGGGGTATGATAATGCTGATTTGATTAATGGAAGATAAAAGAAATTGATTTATATCTCAATATAAAATGAAGACCAAGATAAACATGTAGTATAGTAATTAAAATAAATAATTTTAGTTATCTAAAAAGATAGTGGGGAATATTAATCCCCTATCACTATCAATGAAAATCCATAATGGGTTGCACCAACATATAATTATGAAATTAATCACTGAAAAAATGTAGTTGATGATATGATATTGAGTAACACAATCCATTGTGCTATGTTAAGTGGATATAATTTTTATACATGATCCAAAATTTTGATTCAATTATAGCCCTAAAAATAAGAGTTGATCCTATGAATTTAAATGTTGAGTTAATGTTGTGTGTAAATTAGGACATGAATAATGACATATATTAGAAATCTGAATTGAATTAAAGTGATGTCATACATGTTTAATAGCGACCCACGAATAAAATTAGAATACATTACCTAATTTTAGATAAATATTCATAATAATAAAAAATTACATTACCAAGGACGATAATAGTTTGGAATGTTTTGAAACATTATAACAAAATCATCTAACTTGTTCAACTATCTTCAATGTCACCCATAATGATATTCTCAATCAGTACACTTCATTAGAATACACTATTTAACACCATTATTTATAACAAGAGGAAAAAAGGCATAAGAAATGTTGAGCTCAATATATTAGTAGAAGTAAAATTGGATGATACATAAGCACGTCATAAGAATAAAGGTATGAGAAAATGATCAATGAATAGGGAATTCATACCATTCATATCGAATATTTTTAACATGAATCATGGATTAATGATTGGAGGTTTATAATGGATTAATCATAAGTAAATAAAGAGTGTAAGACATGATATAATAACATTATAATATGACATCAAATTTTGGGAGACACATAAGCATATTAAATTATTTCCATATTATACAATCAATAATTCTAAGGCCATATAAATGGAATTTATTCACTCCTAAAAACATATTATTAGTTGGGGATCACTCCCAATACCATATTAGCAGACAATGTCCCAAACTAAATTGAGGACACTCCCATTATTTCAAAGTCTGTATCATTATATATAAATTATTACCTAAATCATTGTAGGGATATATATATCCCACCCATCACATAATGATATCTTTATTATATATGTCCCAAGATAACAAAATAGTCATCATATACTGACCCATAGAAATAGATGGGTTTAAAAAATATCATAACATAACACATAAAAGGAATTTGGTATCATGAATATTCCATTATATCATAACATGTGGAAAATATACAGGCTCTAGAATCACTTTTCTCACAACCCGTCCCTCGGGGCCCATATCGTGACTACCCCAAGCCCACGTTCTATAGGCCAGGGGCTGGCATCTAGCACAAAAGGCGTAATTCCCTAAAAACTAGGAAGGAATTGCCTTTCTAAAACGTAACACACAAAACCAGAGTATAAGTAGAAGAAAACACTAAGTAAATCAGTATAACAAGTGTGCTGAAAGTATAAAGGGGCCAGAAATACAAGCCCAATGGAAAGGTACAGCTACAGCTGAATGAAAGTACAACTAAAAGACAAACAGTTGGAAGGTGACTAGAAGCTCCTGGATCGTCCACCATGGATCCTACCTGAATGGTAGGTACAAATGTCTTCCTCAGTACTCCGCGTCTATCAGTCCTCTCCATGTACCGTCACACTGAGTTTCCACCTCCGGGTACCGTCTAGTACTCGTACACACTACCTCAGTTAGCGTTGTCCGTCATCTGCATCCAACACAATGAGGTGCGGGAATAGCCCGTGTAGGGGTGAGTATAATGATACTCAGTAGGGACCCTCAGATCCTCAATATCTTACAAAATCCAACAAGGATAAAACATAAATAATGATCTCAACAGATAACATTTACTTAGGTAAATGCCCATACATATACCAAAGTTATCAAGTAACCCATCTCAATAATTAGGAAAACACAAAAGTCATTGATTCAGCTCAAACAAGGATTTTCATTAACGAAAACACAACTGCTGGAGAACTCCTCCTATGTTGAGTATAGTAACCTTGTCGCGACTCTGAGCCGCTACTCACTAACCATAGACTTCGAAGGTACTCTTCCTATTGAGTACTCCGGGTCTGCTACCAAACTGGGCGCTCCTCCGCTCTGGGTCTGCTACCAAACCGGGTGCTCCTCCTAATAGTCGTCAGAGGTACTCCACCTATTGAGTACCACGGGTCTGCAGCCAAACCATGCGCTCCGTCTTCCATGGGTCTACCGCCAAACAAGGCTCTCCATCTACTGGGCTAGCCGAATCAATCCGAGTCGAATCAGTAATGCAGTCTTCAGGTCTACAGCAACTAGGTCTCGCCACTCTGCCTGCTCGTCTCCTAGAGGATTTGCTTCATGAGCTACTGGTCGATAATCCAAGTGTCACGAAGTCTCACTTAGAATTATCACAAAGTACCACCTCATCATAGGTGTCTCAACTCAATAGACGGCGCAACAATCGTACGCTCGGTTTGTGAGTTATTATCCTTTTTGTCTTAGGGGGCCCGGTTGGATTCGTGTACGAAAAAACCGACAGTATCACAACTATACCCAGAATTCACATGGGGTATTTTTTAATGGACCAATTCTTAAAATGATTACCAGCGCCACTGACAGTTTTTCAAACGGACATCTGGTGCCAAAGATATGCCCAACGCAAGAAAATGGTCAAAAGTGGGCTGAGGTCCGGTCCGACCTGGTCAGGGTGGACCCAGTCACTCTTGTTGGGTCTAACTCGGCCCGTTGGGGGGTTCATCCCACTTAGTTTGGCCCAGTCCGCTGGGCTCAGCCCAGCGGACTGCGTGGACAATTCGGGCCGAAGTTGCCACATGGGTGATTTGGCCCGAAGGCTAGTGGCAGGCCGTGTGGGTAACGGGAAGACCGAAATTAGACCGGGAAGGGCGTGGGGTGCACCGAGTAGTCGTCCGGGGGGGCCAAGAAGGCGCCGGGAGGGTGGAGGGGAGGCAGCCGGGAGCCGGGGGGTGCCGGGCAGGCGCCAGGAGGGCGCCAGGAAAGTGCAGGGCACGCCGGAAGCACGTGGGTAGGCCGGTCAGGCACCGCTCAACCAGTAGCAGGGTTCGCGGAGGTCACGGGAAGCACGACCTCTATTTTCCATCTTCTTCACTGTTTCCACATTTCCATGCCGATGTTACATCGCCATCGATAGAAGGTTCCAAAACCATAAAGGTTGCGGAGGGGTCCGGCCATGTTCGTGCAACCCGAACCCTCCACGTTAGAAAGATATAAAGAAGCTCAATAATTTGATTTAACGAGAGATGATTATGCATTAATCATCTTAAAAAACACCCCTTCCTCTTTAATTGTTGGGAATTCGTTCGTCACGAGGGAAGATGATGTTGTCGCTATCCGCCCTATGCTTCCACTTCTGAGCTCGTGCGTTGGTCCGTTGATGATGAAGATGAAGGATGAAGGGTCATCAGAGAGGTGCCATGTAAAGACCCTTAAATTTAAAGGAAATATTTTTTCTTAATTTTCTTTGTAATATTAAAAGAACGCAGTTTCTGACGGCACCTGATTCCGGGGCCCGGTGTGCCCGGAATCATTTTCCGAAGTTTTGGTCGGGTACGTTTAGTGAACGGATGAGCGTGTTTTTCTAACATTTGAACCGGTGCCCGGAATCGAATTCTGAGGGAACCGATGAAATAGAAGCGCCGATGTTCGCTTAGAAACGCCTCTTCCGAAGTTGCGTTTTCTCGGGTGTGGTTTTTAAATTTTGGGCTTAAGGTTAAGAAATAAAATAATTTGTTCGCTAAACTTTATTTTATTTCACTTAAGCCACTTGAAGCCACTTGAAGCCACATAAAAGAGGCTTAAACTGAGTTGAACCAGATAGGATGATATCCAGAAATATCCTACCCCCTTGGTAGGATATTTGTGAGGTGGGGCCCACACGATCCCCGCAGTTTCATTCCGCTAAGTAACGCACCCGCGAAAACCCATCATTATAAAAGTCAACTGACGCGTTTTCTTAATTTCTTAACAGACCATTTAATTGGGCGGTTTATTTCGTGAATTAAATGGGTAGTTTCTTTCGTTGAATTAATTCAACGAATTAATTCAATCGTTTCTTAACCAGTTTTCAATTCGTTGGCTTAATAATAAAATAAGGCCAACGCACGACCTCTGGTTATTTACGCGTTGAGAGGATTTGACAGAATCCTTGTACCGTCTTTCTCCTTCGTGAAGAACGCGATGAACGTGAAGAACGCGAAGAATGCCGTCATCCGCGGAAATCAACGACACCCAAATCCGAGGCATTCTTCCCCGCTCCGATCTTCGATCACCAACCGTTTGAGGTGAGTGATTTCGGGTTTCTTCTAAAGTTCTTTTTGGTTTAAAACGAAACACAGATTTAATTATTAATAATTAAAATCGGTTGTTCTTGGTCCATTGAGTTCGCCGACTCAACGCCGGATTCCACGACGATGCGACGCCTTCCCGCGACGACGCGACAATCCCCCTCTTCTGTGACGAACAATTCCGCGAAGAACGTGCGTTCGACGACGTCTACGAGGTAGGGATTTTTATATTTGGAATTACCCCTTTTTATTCCCATAAATGTTTCTTTAAAAAGTTAATGAACCGGATTGCGAACAATTTTAATTTTATTAAAATTTTTGTTTCTTGTGTGGAATAAAAATTCTCCCGTTGTTTATATCTAACGCGGAGGGTGTGGGCCAAACGAACACGGCCCGACAACCCTCCGCCATTCTTCGTTCTTGTGCAGATTTGATGGGCGATGATGGAACGTGCCACAACAGAAGGTTGATGATCGTGCAGTTAAGAACGAGTCCCAGGAGGAGCAACGTCGCGGACGGGAAGAAAAACGGGCTACCAGAGCGACTCTGGCGGCCCGCGAAACCCGGCGGCACCGGCGCCCGGAGGCGGCGGCGCTCGCGGGACGCGGCTGAAGCCGTGTCCGGCGCCAGGGAGACACCCCGCGAGTGTCCCGTGGGTGTCCCGCGGGTGTCACTTGGGGGCGGCGGCACCCCCCGCATCACTCGGGGCGCGACTTCAGCCGCGCCCGTTGGCTGGCCGACACCCCGCGGGTGCCGCAGGGGTGTCACGTGGGGCGGCGGCTCCCCCCGCGTTGGCCACTCATCCGCTCGGCCGAGCCGGGCTGGGCTAGCCGAGCCAGACCGGTCCGACCGAGTCGGACCGGGTCGGACCGGGTTGAACCGGGCCGGACCGGGTTCGGCCGACCCAGGGGGGGTCGGGCCGGGTCGGCCCGGGCCGGGACCCCCCGTCTTCGGACCCTTTTCGTTCAAACGCCCATAACTTGAGCTGCGGGCCTCTAAACGACTCGCCGTCAGCGGAAACACGATCCTTGGATCGAGACGGTCATTTCGGTATATCGCACTCATTGTTTCAGAATACTTTGAGTTCGGCCGGGTTGGTTCGTACACGAAACCAACCGGGCCCTCAGAGCGGAAACACTCATATCTTGAGCCACGGACGTCCGATTGACGTGCCGTCAGCTTTGTTGAATTCCTCCAAGTTAGACGGATCTTTTGGCTCACTCCACCAGAGGTTTGGACGCAGGTGGAGTACGGTCAGGTTGGTTTTTCCTTAAAACCCAACCGGGCCCTTGGGACAAAAAAGCCAACAACTCTCAGACCGGGCGTCCGATTGACGTGCCGTCTGCGACATTGAGTTCCTGTTGACGATACAGAACTTTTGGATACATCAACTTCGGACTTTGTGTCAGTTGATGTATCAGCCTCTCGGCTCGTGGAGCAGACCCTCCCGAATGAGCTTGCTGTGTGCGGAACCCTAGAGCTGGCTGCGACTGCTTCTTCGACAGCGACGACCGTGCAGAGATCCTCAGTGGACTGCGGCGACGACTGTGCAGAGATCCTCCGTGGACTCCGACGACGACCGTGCAGAGATCCTTAGTGGACTACGGCGACAACTGTGCAGAGATACTCAATGGACTACGACGACTACTGCACTCAGCGATCCTACGTGGATCAGTTCTACAGGTCCTATGTGGGCCCGATCCTGTGTTGGCCCAATCCTGTGTGGGTCCGATCCTGTGTGGGTCCGCGCTCAGCGGTTCTTTGTGAGCCAGCGCCTACAGGACCTGTGTGGGCCCGATCCTGTGTGGGTCATTGCGGGGGTTAGTTATCTATCGATCCTTCGTGGGTCCGATGACTTAGATGGATCAGTGATCATCTTTATCATCATCTGAAAAAGTATACCTGTGTGAGCTGAATCTTGTGTTACTCTCCTTTGTGGATTGTGTTGAGCTATCCTGTGTGAGTTTACTGTTTACTCACCTTTGTGGATTGTGTTGAGTTATCCTGCGGGGATTTACTATTTACTCTCCTTTGTAGATTGTGTTGAACTATCCTGTGTGGGTATACATTTGATTTCCTGTGTGGACTGGGTTGTGCTTGGGCTCGGACGTAGAGCCGAACGGGAATTGATGACTTAGGTATATGTATGGGCATATACCTGAGCCATGTCAGATGTTACTTCGTGATTGTATCTTTCCATTTCGGATTATCCTTTGTGGATTTCGGGAGACCTTCAGGGGTCTCGGGGTCCCTACTGAGTAGCTTATACTCAACCCTGCACGGGCTATGCCCGCACTACGTTGTGTTGGTTGCAAACGACGGACATCGCTGATCATGGTGGAGGCGTGCGGAGCAGGACGGTACGTGGAGGTGGACCACTAGGCGGGACGTACTCGGAGCGGTCAGGTGGACCCGAGGAGCAGTGGAGGCTATCTGTACCCACCCTTCCGGTGGGACTTCCAGACGACGGCTCGACGCTGCAGTTTTTCCTTTCAGTTGCGGTTTTTCCTTTCAGTTGTACTTTACAGTTGGGCTTGTATTTCCGGCCCCTTTTCCTTCAGCACAGCTTGTACCATTTTTACTTAGTGTTTACTTTTCTTCTTTATTACTCTATGGTGCTTGTTTTACTTTTCAAAGGCAATGCCTTCCCCTTTTGTTGGGATTTACGCCTTGGTGCTAGTCGCCAGCCCCTCGCCTATGGAAGGCGGGCTTGGGGTAGTCACAGAACGGGCCCCGAGGACGAGTCGTGACAAATTGGTATCAGAGGTGGTCGGTTCTACCGCAGACTCTGATCTTTCTTCTATGTGAAGCAATCGTGTTTAGTGTATTGAGTGTGGTTATTAGTCCAGGGAGTCCAGTGTTGGTACGGCGGCCGACGTATCCGTACACCAGGACCCTGACTTCTGATTTCCAACCTAATGCACGAAAACAGTGATTGCGTGTGTGTTTCAAGTTTTCCTTGTGATTACTTGTGTCAGCTCACCAGGTATACTGTTCTGACCGTGGTGCACTTGTTTCCTTTTCAGGATGGCCCGACGATAGCAGCCAGCTAGGGTTCCGAGAGTAGAGCGCGAAGACATCCCGCCGAGCGATGAGGCCTCGGTATAGGGCCCGTTGACAGCAGAGGCACCAGCGATACCTTTACCCGTCGAGCCCCCGATGCTTCCAGCACTGGCAGCTAATGATGCACGACGCCTCAGAGCTCTACACGAGTTCCAGTGCCAGCGACCACCTAGGTTTCGTGGGGATACGGACCCCCAGGCAGCCGAGGACTGGCTGGAGGCGGTCGTCCGAGTTTTCAGGCTAGTGAGGACACCAGCAGACCTCATGGTGATCCTCGCGGCGAGCCTACTTCACGCAGCAGCAGGGCGATTGTGGAGCTTGATGCTCCAGGTACACGATGAGGCCTCCCTCATCTGGACGGACTTCGAGAGCCTCTTACGCTCAGAGTTCATCCCGGCCACCCTCCGTGCGGTGCGCATTCAGGAGCTTCTTCAGCTGTGGCAGGGCAGCTTGACGGTCGCCCAGTACGCGGCGAGGTTCACCGACCTTTCTCACTAATCGACAGACATGGTACGAGACCCCTTCTTCCGGGCCCGGACCTTCGAGCAGGGTTTGAGACACGAGATCAAGGCATCGCTGATCTCTCTCAGCATCCCGACCCAAGCAGGAGTGCTAGAGCGAGCCCTTCTGATCGAGAGCTTCCTGGTTGAGTCCACAATGAGACCTACCACATGGTGGCAGATAGCGGAGTCTTTGGTAGCAGGTAGCCGACGGATGACTCAGTGTTCCGGGGAGACCAGGCCTTCCAGCAGACGACCACGAGACACTGGCTCAGCAGTGCATGGCAAACAGTGCGGAGCCAGTCTTCCGAGAGGCAGACAGTGCTACGAGTGCGGCGGGCAGGGCCACATGGCTCGTGACTCCCCGAACCGCCGTACCGAGGGGCAGCAGACGGTGGAGGGGCCACCCAGGCAGAGGCAGAGGGTCGACCTTGGCAGTCCGCAGGGAGGAGGCGGACGAGGCAGAGGAGCTGGCCGAGCACCAGATGGTGGGAGACGCTTTGAGGCTCTGCCGCCACCACCACCAGGAGGTCCGCCCCGACCACAGGGAGATGGCAGGCAGAGACAGGCTCAGCTCTAGGTAGCAGAGGCCTACGACCACTGCACGCCAGAGATGATTCGAGGTATGATCTGTGTCTATTCCACCCTTGCTGCAGTTCTTATAGACACAGGAGTGAGTCACTCTTTCATAGCCACTGCTCTTGTTCGGAGCTCGGAGATTCTGACAGAGCCGTTGGCTCGATCCTTATGGCTAGAGACTCCTACGGGAGTAGACTCTACGATTACGCACTGGAACCGGCAGTGTGAAATTACTCTAGGAGGCGAGAGCTTTGGCTGGGATCTTCTTGTAGCAGCATCGAGGCCATACGACGTCATCTTGGACATGGATTGGTTATCTACAGTCCATGCTCAGATTGACTGCTTTAGGCGCAAGGTGCGATGTGTGCGCACCGACGGGAGCAGGTTCACCTTCACCGGCGAGAAGGGAGCCTTAGCAGCACAGGATGGACTCACGCAGAGGAGAGGACAACCCATCACTCATCAGTTGGATAGCCTCATCCTTGGAGCAGTTGACGTGCAGAGTCCTAGATTTCCTACAGTGGTGGATCAGTATGAGGACGTCTTCCCCGACGACGTTCCAAGGTTACCTCCTCGCCGAGAGGTAAACTTTTATATTGATCTGTACCTCGGGACAACCCTGATATCCACTCCAGTGTATCGGATGGCCCCCGCTGAGCTTCGAGAGCTACGGGTACAGTTGGAGGACTTGCAGGGCAAGGGGTTCATCTGACCCAGTGTTTCACCCTGGGCTTCCCCGATTTTGTTCGCCAAAAAGCCGGACGGGAGCTTGCGACTGTGTGTAGATTATCGTCACTTGAACCAGGTGACAATGAGGAACAAGTATCCGCTACTGAGGATTAATGATCACTTCGATCAGCTCAAGGGAGCACGGTGGTTCTCGAAGATAGACCTCAGGTTAGGCTATCATCAGCTCAGATTTCGAGACGAGGATGTGCAGAAGACGGCTTTCAGGTGTCGGTATGGCCACTATGAGTTCTTGGTTATGCCTTTCGACATAACCAATGCTCCAGTAGTGTTCATGAGCCTCATGAACAGGATCTTCCATCCATACCTCGATCGATTTGTCGTGGTCTTCATCGATGAAATTTTGGTGTACTCGAGCACGGAGGAGGAGCACGCCTACCACTTGCGTGTTGTACTAGACACACTCCTAGAGCACCAGCTTTATGGAAGGCTCTCGAAGTGCCACTTCTAATTACGTGAGTTCCACTTCTTGGGGCACGTCATTTCTGAGGTGGGAGTTGTAGTGGATCCCGTGAAGATTGAGGCAGTGCTAGCTTGGGAGCCACCCAGTAGCGTGACAGAGGTGCGGAGTTTCTTGGGTCTAGCCGGATACTATCGAAGATTTGTGCCGGACTTCTCCAGAGTTGCGGCCCCACTCTCAGCATTGATGAAGAAGGGGAAAACCTTCGTGTGGTCAGACAGATGTCAGCAGAGCTTCCAGGAGATGAGGCAGAGGTTGACCAGTGCACCTATCTTGAGGTTTCCTGAGGAGGGAGTTGGATACGTAGTTTACTACGATGCATCAGGGACCGGTCTCGGGTGTGTCCTGATGCAGGAGCGGGCCGTGATTGCCTATGGATCACATTAGCTGAGGCCACATGAGAAGAACTACGCTACCCATGACCTGGAGTTAGCAGCAGTGGTCTTCGCCCTGAAGACATGGCGGCACTATCTGATGGGCGAGCGCTTTACAGTCTTTTCTGACCACCAGAGTCTCAGGAACATCTTCTCTCAGAAGGACCTGAACCTGAGACAACGGCGATGGCTAGAGTTTTTCCAGGACTATGACTTTGAGATAGTCTATACTCTTGGGAAGGGGAAAGTGGTAGACGATGCCCTCAGCAGGAGGACGTACATCCAGCTACTTGAGGAGGCGACGGAGAAGTTAGCCGCTTTGAAGATATCCTTCGTGGATAGAGACGGAGCAGCCTTCCTTCAGTCTCTCGCATTCTCTCCTCCACTTCTATAGCGGGTCAGAGAGGCTCAGCATGGGGACGCTGACTATGAGATGCGGCGTGCACAGATATCCTCGGGACAGGAACCTAATGGTTTCTCCCTTGGATCATAGCACGACGCCCTTTTCAGCGGACGTACCTTGGTACCGGTCGCTTTACGAGGAGAGGTGCTGAGAGACTTTCACACTTATCCTTTAGCGGTACATCCCGGAGTGGCGAAGATGTACCAGGATCTCAGACGACAGCACTGGTGGCCGGTCATGAAGAAGGTTGTGGCAGAGTTCGTTTCACGGTGCCTCACCTGCCAGCAGGTGAAGGCAGAGCATCAGGTACCAGTAGGCTTGGTACTGCCCTTGGAGGTCCTGGAGTGGAAGTGGGACGAGATATCTATGGACTTCGTGACTGGACTTCCATGCACTTCCAGAGGTCACGATTCCATTTGGGTGATTGTTGACCGACTCACCAAGTCGGCACACTTCTTACCCATCCGAGAGCAGGGCTCAGTGGAGAGCATGGGGCGTCTCTACGTTCAGGGGATTGTATGGATTCACGGTGTTCCATAGACTATCGTCTCCGATCGGGACGCTCGTTTTACTTCCCGGCTTTGGAAGGGGTTGCAGGAGGCGTTCGGGACGTGGCTACGTCTGAGCACCGCCTTTCACCCTCAGACGGATGGTCAGACGGAGAGGACCATTCAGACTCTCGAGGACATGCTCCGCGCATGTGTCCTCGACTTTGGTCGTAGCTCGGAGGACCACCTACCCTTGGTGGAGTTCGCGTACAACAACAGCTACCACTCCACCATCGGGATGGCACCCTATGAGGCGTTGTACGGCAGGCCTTGCAGATCTCCTTTGTGCTGGACAGACCCTGGGGAGTCAGCACTTGTGGTACCAGAGATGGTCCGGGCCGTGACAGAAAAGGTCCAGGTCAACCAGGAGCGGATGAGGACAGCTCAGAGCCGGCAGAAGTCATATGATGACAGGAGGTGGAGGCCACTAGAGTTCGAGGATGGCGACCACGTCTTCCTGCGTGTCTCACCTCGACGTGGTTTGCGGAGATTTGGCTGAGGCGGCAAGTTGTCTCCACGCTTCATCGGACCCTTCCAGGTCCTTAGCAGGGTTGGCGAGGTGGCTTATCGCTTGGCTCTGCCACCTCAGTAGCACCGGGTGCATGACGTCTTCCACTTATCTCAGCTGAGGAGATACATGCACGACCCGACACACATCATTGACTATGGGGAGCTAGACGTGGACGATGGTGCGACTTTTGCGGAGGTCCCAGTGGAGATAGGGGATCGACCGGAGCGGGTCCTACGTGGGTGATCGATTCCTCTTGTGCGCATCTGATGGCAGCACGGGAACCTCCAGGAGAGCACATGTGAGTGGGAGGCTCAGATGCGTGCTCAGTACCCACATTTGTTTCCCTAGTTTATGATGTATCTTTACGGGGATGTAAAGCCCTGAGGTGGGAGTAATTTAAAGACCCGTAAATTTCAAGGAATTTTTTTTTCTTAATTTTCATTGGAATTTTACAAGAACGTAGTTTCTGACGGCACCTGATTCCGAGGCCCGGTGTGCCCGGAATCATTTTCCGATGTTTGGCTCGGGTATGTTCAGTGAACGGACGAGCGAGTTTTTCTAACTTTTGAACCGGTGCCCGGAATCGAATTCTGAGGGCAGCGATTAAATCGAAGCGCCAGTTTTCGCATAAAAATTCCTCTTCCAGAGTTGCGTTTGCTCGGGTGTGGTTTTTAAATTTTGGGCTTAAGGTTAAGAAAAAAAATAATTTGTTCGACAAACATTATTTTATTTCACTTAAGCCACTTGGAAGCCACTTGAATCCACATAAAAGCAGCTTAAACTGAGTTGAACCGGATAGGATGATATCCAGAAATATCCTACCCCCTTGGTAGGATATTTGTGAGGTGGGGCCCGCATGAGCCCCGCCGTTTCTTTTCGCTAAGTAACGCACCCCCGAAAACCCATCATTATGAAAGTCAACTGACGCGTTTTCTTAATTTCTTAACATACCATTTAATTGGGCGGTTTATTTCGTGAATTAAATGGGCAGTTTCTTTTGTTGAATTAATTCAATGAATTAATTCAATTATTTCTTAACAAGTTTTCAATTCGTTGGCGTAATAATAAAATATGGCCAACGCACGACCTCTGGTTATTTGCGCATTGAGAGGATTTGACAGAATCGTTGTACCTTCTTTCTCCTTCGCGATGAACACGAAGAACGCGAAGAACGCGAAGAACGCCGTCATCCGTGGACATCGATGATGCCCAAATCCGAGGCGTTCTTCCCCGCTCCGATCTCCGATCACCAACCGTTTGAGGTGAGTGATTTCGGGTTTCATCTAAAGTTCTTTTTGGTTTAAAACGAAACACAGATTTAATTATTAATAATTTAAATCTGTTGTTCTTGGTCCGTTGAGTTCGCCGACTCAACGCCGGATTCCGCGATGACGCGACGCCTTCCCGCGACGACGCGACAATCCCCCTTATCCGTGACGAGCAATTCCGCGAAGAACATGCGTTCGACGACGACTACGAGGTAGGGATTTTTATCTTTTGAATTACCCCCTTTTTATTCCCGTAAATGTTTCTTTAAAAAGATAAAGAACCGAATTGTGAACAATTTTATTTTTAATAAAATTGTTGTTTCCTGTGTGGAATAAAAATTCTCCCGTTGTTTATATCTAAAACGGAGGGTGCGGGCCAAACGAACACGGCCCGACAAACTTCCGTCGTTCTTCGTTCTTGTGCGGATTTGACGGGTGATGATGGAACGTGCTGCAACAGAAGTTTGATGATCCCGTAGTGAAGAACGAGTCCCGGGAGGAGCAACGATGCAGACGGGAAGAAAAACGGGCCATCGGAGCGACTCCGGCGGCCCGTGGAAGCCGGCGGCACCGGCACCCGGCGCGCCGCAGGATGAGACCGCCGCGGCACCGGCCGCGGCGGCGGCGCTCGCGGGACGCGGCTAAAGCCGCGTCCGGTGCCAGGGATACACCCCGCGGGTGTCCCGCGGGTGTCACGCGGGGGCGGCGGCACCCCCCGTGTCACTCGGGGCGCGGCTTCAGGCGCGCCCGGTTGGCTGGCCGACACCCAGCGGGTGCCGCGGGGGTGTCACGCGGGGCAGCGGCTCCCCCCGCGTCGGCCACTCGGCCGCTCGGCCGAGCCGGGCCGGGCTGGCCGAGCCAGACCGGTCCGACCGAGTCGGACCGGGTCGGACCGGGTGGGACCGGGTTCGGCCGACCCAGGGGGGTCGGGCCGGGTCGGCCCGGGCCCGGACCCCCCGTCTTCGGACCCTTTTCGTTCAAACGCTGGTAACTTGAGCTACGGGCCTCTAAATGACTCGCCGTCAGCAGAAACACGATCCTTCAATAGAGACGGTCATTTCGGTATATCGCACTCAAGGTTTCGGAATACTTTGAGTTCGGCCGGGTTGGTTCGTACACGAAACCAACCGGGCCCTCGGCGCGGAAACGCTCATATCTTGAGCCACGGACGTCCGATTGACGTGTCGTCAGCTTTGTTGAATTCCTATAAGTGAGACGGATCTTTTGGCTCACTCCGCTCGAGGTTTGGACGCAGGTGGAGTACGATCGGGTTGGTTTTGCCTTAAAAACCAACCGGGCCCCTAGGACAAAAAAGCCAATAACTCTCAGACCGGGTGTCCGATTGACGTGCCATATGCGACGTTGAGTTCCTGTTGACGATACGGATCTTTGGGATACATCAACTTTGGACTTTGTGTCAGTTGATGTATCAGCCTCTCGTCTCGTGAAGCGGACCCTCCCGAACGAGCTTGCTGTGTGTGGAACCCTAGAGCTGGCTGCGACTGCTTCATCGACAGCGACGACCGTGCAGAGATCCTCAGTGGACTGCGGCGACGACTGTGCAGTGATCCTCCGTGGACTCCGACGACGACCGTGCAGAGATCCTCAGTGGACTGCGGCGACGACTTTGCAGAGATCCTCAGTGGACTGCGACGACTACTGCACTCAGCGATCCTACGTGGATCAGTGCTACAGGTCCTGTGTGGGCCCGGTCCTGTGTGGGCACGATCCTGTGTGGGTCCGATCCTGTGTGGGTCCGCGCTCAGCGGTTCTGTGTGAGCCAGCGCCTACAGGTCCTCTGTGGGCCCGATCTTATGTGGGTCATTGCGGGGGTTAGTTACCTATCGATCCTTCATGGGTCCGACGACTTAGATGGATCAGTGATCATCTTTATCGTCATCAGAATAAGTATACCTGTATGAGCTGAATCTTGTGTTACTCTCCCTTGTGGATTGTGTTGAGATATCCTGTGTGAGTTTACTGTTTACTCTGCTTTGTGGATTGTGTTGAGTTATCCTGCGTGGATTTACTATTTACTCTCCTTTGGGATTGTGTTGAGCTATCCTATGTGGGTATACATTTGCTTTCCTGTGTGGACTGGGTTGTGCTTGGGCTCGGACGTGGAGCCGAACGGGAATTGATGACATAGGTATATGTATGGGCATATACCTGAGCCGTGTTAGATGTTACTTCGTGATTGTATCTTTCCTTTACGGATTATCTTTTGTGGATTTCGTGAGACCTTCGGGGGTCTCAGGGTCCCTACTGAGTAGCTTATACTCATCCCTACACGGGCTATGCCAGCACTACTTTGTGTTGGTTGCAAACGACGGACAGCGCTGATCGTGGTGGAGGCGTGCGGAGCCGAACGGTACCTGGATGTGGACCACTGGGCGGGACGTACTCGGAGCGGTCAGGTGGACCCGAGGAGCAGGGGAGGCTATCTGTACCCACCCTTCAGGTGTGACTTCCATAGGACGGCTCGACGCTGCATTTTTTCCTTTCAGTTGTTGTTTTTCCTTTTAGTTGTACTTTACAGTTGGGCTTCTATTTCTGGCCCCTTTTACCTTCAGCATAGGTTGTACCATTTTTAAATAGTGTTTACCTTTCCGCTTGCTTACTCTGTGGTTCTTGTTTACTTTTCAAAGGCAATGCCTTCCCCTTTTGTTGGGATTTACGCCTTGGTGCTAGTCGCCAGCCCCTGGCCTATGGAAGGCGGGCTTGGGGTAGTCACGGCACGGGCCCCGAGGACGGGTTGTGACATGCCGCATCAGAATGGGGTTCTTGAGGAAGAAGCCGAGGAAGTAGATTCGGAGTCTACGTCTTCGTGTTCTTCGTTGGAGAAGTTGCGTTTCTCCATGTGTTGGGCGTCGCGATAATTTACCAGCGCTTCGTTGCTTGGTGAAGTCGTCCCAAAACCTTCTCTGAAGCTCCCTATATATAGGAGAGGGGGAGAGGTATGTAACCATCATGGAATTTATGACGGTTCAATTATTAGGAGCCTTCTCAAATTCCAACAATGCAGTTACTTAATTAAAAAGGGGGGTCAGGCGAATTAAATTGTTTTGGCACAATTTAAGAGGTGCGTCGCCACAGTAAAAAAAGGAGGATGCTAAGAAGTTTCTCCAACCTAGCATGCATCATAACAAAAGACAAGAATTCATTTTATGTTGACACACAAATTTATTTGACAACAATTAATTTTTATGTTGACACAAGAAAATTAATTGAGAACAATTAATTTCAGGTCGACACATAAAATTAATTGACAGTAATTAATTTCTCGTCGACCCATAAAATTAATTTACTGAAATTAATTTTACGTCATCACATAAAAATAATTCTCAAAAATTAATTACTCATCAACAAATAAAATTAATTGACAGTAATTAATTTTACGTCTTCATATAATATTAATTTTCAGCAATTAATTTCTTGTTGACACATAAAATTAATTGACATCTATTAATTTTACGTCGTCACATAATATTAATTGAAAGAAATTAGTTTTACATTGAGACATAAAATTTGTTGACAACAATTAATTTTATGTCGACACAAAAAAATAATTGATGGGGGGGTTGAGAGGTTTCTTCTCCCTCCCCATTAAAGCGGGGGTGAAGCCACGTTTGGACCCCACGTCATAACCTCTCGTGTGAGGTTATGCTGCTTGGGTGGTACCCACCCTAATGATCCTCCCATGGGAGGTTAGGGTGTGGCGGTCCCACCACCAACTCCCAAGTGGAGATTTTAACCAACTAACCGCACACAGAACACATGACAGCTTAAATATAAAATAGTGTGTTGTTCTTTATTTAATTATTATTTTCTTTAATAAAAATCCAAAAACCAACTTCCAAACTCGTCAGAACGCACCTGCGGTGAAGGTCTCACTACGCAATTACCGATACTGTGAGTGCAACCGTGTCCTCAGATTTCAATTCCAAGAACTGGTTCAAAAGATATAAAATCCCGAACGTATGTTTTTTGAACGTACCCGAAAAAAAGTTTGGAAAATTTTTATCCGTCACCCTGGACTCGCGCCGGTCGAGGTTAAGTGCTGCCTAGGTGAAAAACTCCCCGAAGAACCCAACGGTACTCTCTAATTTTTAATCTGACTCACTGTTGAGAAGTTATGAACTTTACAATAAAATAAATTTCACTTAATTATTTTATTTGCAGGAAAAAACTATCTTTTTCTGCTGGCCTGCACCGGCCAAATTTAGTATCTGCTTAAAAAAATTATGCCCTCCTGAGTTCAGTGGTGGTCTCAGATTTGTAATCCGATCTACTGTCTGTATGTTATAAGAATTTGAAAAATAAAAGTATTTATTCAATTATTTTATTTATGGTTATGCCATTTTTGTGATTTTTAACTGGAGGCCCGTGCGGACTAAACTTATGTTGCACCTAGGGTAAACCCTTCATACTGAGTGTAATGGTGCCCTCGTATTTCTTATCTGAGTAACCATTTAAGAGTTATTCAAAATTTTGAGGAAAACTACTTACCAGTGTTAAATTAAGCTTAACAAAACTTTGATGGATCATTCCGGGCACTCTGGGCCTCGAAATCAGGCACCGTCAAAAACTGTGGACTCGTAAAATTCATAGAATTTATGAGAAAAAATTCCCTGAAATTTCCTGGTATTTACATTACCCCCACCTTAGGGATTTATGTCCCTGTAAAGATACAACACAAACTAGGGAAACAAAAAGGAGGTACTGAGAACGTATATGAGCCTCCCACTCCCATGTTCTCCCATGGAGGTTCATGTGCTTCCAGTGAATGCGCTCCAAGGGAATCGATCGTCCATGCAGGACCCGCTCCTGTGGATCCTCAATCTCCACAGGAACCTCCGTGAAAGTTGCCTTGTCATCAATGTACAGCTCCCCGTGGTCGATGATGTGGGATGGGTCATGCACGCATCTCCTCTGCGGATATACGTGGAAGACGTCGTGCACCTGGTGCAACTAAAGTGGAAGGTCTAGGCGGTAAGCCACCTTGCCTATGTTCTAGAAGAGCTGTAAATATTTCTCCTTTGCTGAAAATGGAAATCTAGTCTCATCCCCTGGATGAACCACGTTTTTTTCCTAATACCGTCAATCCTGACATGAACTGTAAAATCCATGGTATGGATGATGTCATAAAGCCTCGATGCTACTACAAAGAGATCCAACCGTTACTCTCACCTCCAAGGGTCGAGTCACACTACGGGCATCAGGGCCTGGTCACTCGTTCTCCTCCAGTGGGAATCTCGAAAGTGAGGGTCAAGTCAACAATTTAAACTGAAACCTCTTAGTACAAAAAAAGTAAGTAATGAAAACGTCACAAGGACAAGTGTCTTTTATTACTACAGCTCAAAGTACAAATACACAAGGAAATCACAAACAACGACATTTACAAGCTAGAATCATCATGAACAAAGGCCTTTATGCCAGGAACTAGTCTCTCTCCTATCTACCTGCTTATAGAGCTCCATGGTCGTATGCTTCAGCTGACTGAAGCTATGCTCTCCCATTTCCACCAGTTTCCTACGGTCAGGGTGGACCTCCTGGTGGTGGTTCTGGAAACACCTCAAAGCATCTTCCACCACCAAATGCATGGACATCTCCCCTTCCACATCCGCCTTCGCCCTAAGGACCGTCTTGATCGAACCTATGCCTCTAGATGTGTGGTCCTTCATCTATCTGATGATCATTTTCATGGCGGGTCGGACAGTCATGTTCCAAGTGACCAAGCCCGCCATAGAAGTAACATTGCCTGTTCCTGGTATTCATGGTTATATCTCCACCCTGTGTGCCCTGCGCTACCAATCCTGACTCGTGCAGTCGACCACCTGTAGGTTTGGTCCTCTTGTACCTCAATGTATTTTGTCTACTACCAGCTGCAGAAGACTCCGCTGTATGTTGACTAGTGGTGGGTCCCACTACTGGAGGTTTCTCAGCAGGGAAACTCTCCACTAGGAGGGCTCGCTCCAACACCCCTGTCTGTGTCGGGATGCTGTGAGAAACAACTGAGGCACTAATATCTCGCCTAAGCCCCTTATAAAAGGTCAGGGCCCTAAAGAACGGGTCCCATATCATATCTGTAGAGTAGCATGAGAGGTATGTGAACCTCACTGAGTACTGCACCACCGTCATGCTACCCTGCTGAAGATGCAGTCGCTCCTGTATCCGCATCGCTCGAAGGGTGGAAAGTACAAACTCCACCCGGAACAGGCTCTCATAGTATGCCCATAAAAGTGTCACCTCATCGTGCTTCTAGAGCATCAGTCTCCACCATCTGCCTGCTACTTCCTGAAGGAGGCTGGATGCAAGGATCACCATGAATTATGCTGGCATCCCTACTAGCCTGAAGACTCTCACCATAGACTACAACCAATCCTCAGCCTCCTGTGGATCTGTCTCTCCCTGGAACCTGGGTGGCCTCTGGTGCTGGAACTCGTGTAGCACGCTCAAGGGGTGTGAATCGCCTGCTGTTGGGGCTGGTGGCATCGGTGGCCCAACGGCTGGTAGTACCGCTGGTGCCTCCGCTGGTGCCTCCACTGGGAGAGGGCCCAGTACTAAGGACTCATCGGCAGCGGGCTATCAGTATGTAAAACTCTCAGGGCTCTAACTGGTCATCTTCCGGGAGGCATCCTGAAAAAAACAGATGCGACACAGTCAAAGACTATACCTGGTGAGCTGACCTAGTTTGAGCTGATTTAAAATAAACTTTTGATAACACACATGCAATTAGTGTTTCCGTGCGCTGAGTTGGAAATCAGAATTCAAGGTCCATGTGTATGGATACGTCGACCGCCCACACCAACACTAGACTCCACGAACTAAAGACCCCACTTAGTACCATTAACACTATTACTTCACAGAAAAAAAATCATATTCCTAAGTTTTGTGGTAGAAATCGCGTCCTATGATACCAATTTTTCATGACCTGTCCATCGGGGCCCATATTGTGACTACTCCAACCCTGCCTTCCAAAAGCCTGGGGATGGCGTCTAGCACCAAAGGTGTAATTCTCTAAAAACTGGGAAGACATTTATTTTATAAAACATAACACACAGAACTAGAGTACAAGCGGAAGAAAACACTAAGAAAATCAGTATAAAAATTGTGCTGAATGTACAAAGGGGCCAGAAATAAAATTCCAATAGAAATGTACAACTACAATTGAATGAAAGTATAACTAAAATACAAATAGCTAGATGGTGACTAGTAGCTCTTGGATCATCCACCATGGATGCTACCTGAAGGGTAAGGACATATGTCCTCCTCATCACTCTGCGTCTATCGGTATGCTCCATGTACAGTCATGCCGAGTGTCCACCTCCGGGTACCATCCAGTGCCCGTACACTCTGCCTCGATCAGTGCTGTCTGTCATCTGTATCCAACACAACGAGGTGCAGGCATAGCCCGTGCATGGGTGAGTATAATGTTACTCATTAGGGACCCCGAAATCCTCAAGGTATCACCAAATCCAACAAGGATAAACCAAAAAAAACTCAATAGATAACCTTTAATTATGTATATTCCCATTCATATACCTATGTAATCAAGTAACCCATCTCAATAATGAGGAAAACACAAAAGGTCATTGACTCGGCTCAAACGAGGATTCTCATTAACGAAACCACAACTACTAGAGAACTCTTCCTCTGTCGAGTACAATGGCCATATTGTGACTCTGAGACACTACTCACAAACCATAGACTGTTGAGGTACTCCTCCTGTCGAGTACCGCGGGTCTGGTGCCAAACCGGGCGCTCCCCCGCTGTAGGTCTACCGCCAAACCGGGTGCTCCCCATAATATCCATCAGAGGTACCCTTCCTGCTGAGTACCATAGGTTTGCTGCCAAACCAGGTTCCCCATCCTCCATGGGTCTGCTGCCAAACTAGGCACTTCGTCCACTGGGATAGTCAAATCACTCCGAGTGGAATCAGTCAAGAAGTCATCAGGTCTATAGCTACTAGGTCTCTGCACTCTGTCAGCTTATCTCTGCGAGGATCCGCTCCACGAGATATTGGTCGATACTCCAAGTGTCATGAAGTCTCACATATAAGTATCATAAAGGACCGCCTCGTCATAGGGGTCTCAACTCAACAGACGACCCGTCAATCGGACGCCCGGTCTGTGAGTTATTAGCCTTTTTGTCCTGGGGACCCGGTTGGTTTCGTGTACGAACCAACCGACCGTTTTACAAAAATACCTTGAATTACCATGGGGTATTTTTGATGGGACTGATTCAAAAAAAGATTACTAATAGTGGGCTGTGCGGGTCGCAGGCAGGCCGCGCGTGGACCGGGAAGGGCGCGGGGCATGCCGAGCAATCATTCGGGGGCGCCGGGCAAGCACCCGGAGGGCGCAGAGGAGGCGTCCTGGACGACGGGGGCGCTGGGCAGGTGCCAGGATGGCACCGTGCAAGTGTGGGGTGCGCCGGCAGCACACGGGTAGGCCGGTCGGGCTTCACTCAACTGGCGGCAGGTTTCACGGAGGTCGCGGGAAGCACAACCTCTATTTTCCATCTTCACCATCTTCGCCACATTGCATTGTCGTTGTTACGTCGCCATCGATCAAAGGTTCCAAAACCATAAAGGTTGGAGAGGGGTCGGGCCATGTTTGTGCATCCCAAACCCTCCACGTTATCACAATAGCAAGAAGCTAAAGAAGTTGATTTAACAAGAGTTTATTTAGAGTTAAACAACTTAAAACACACCCCTACCACTTTACTTGCCTGGTGTTCGTTCGTCGCGGGGGAAGACGATGTTGTCTCCATTTGCTGTATGCTTCCACTTTCGAGCTCATGCGTCGGTCGATTCATGACGAAGATGAAGGAAGAAGGGTCATCGGAGTGGTCCCGTGTCCGAAGGTGGTTCCGAGGAAGAAGCTGAGGAAGTAGAATCGGCGTCGGCGTCTTTGTGTTCTTCATTGGAGAAGATAAGTTTCTCTATTTGTTGGGCGTCGCGATACTTTACCAACACTTCATTGTTTGGTGAAGACATCCCAAAACCTTCTCCCATGACCCATATATATAGGATAGGGGGAGAGGTATGTAACCATCATGGAATTTATGACGTTTAAATTATTAAGAGCCTTTCAAAATTCCAAAGATGCGGTTACTAAATTAAAAAGGGGGGTCGGGTGATTGAAATTACGTTGGCACAATATAAGAGGTTCGTTGGTAGAGTAAAAAAAGAAGGATTCCATTATGTTTCCCCAAACTAGCCTCCGACAAAACAAAAGACACGAATTAATTTTATTTTGAGACACAAAATTAATTGACAATAATTAATATTTATGTTGACACAGATAATTAATTGAGATCAATTAATTTCACGTCGACACATAAAATTAATTGACAAAAATAAATTTTACGTCGTCACATAAAATTAATTTTCAGTAATTAATTTCTCTTTGACACCTAAAATTAATTGACAGTAAATAATTTTACGTCGTCACATAAAATTAATTGTCACCAATTAATTTATAGTTGACACATAAAATTAATTGACAGTAATTAATTTTACGTCGTCACATAAAATTGATTGACATCAATTAATTTTACGTCAACACATAAAATTAGTTGACAAAAATTAATTTTAATTCGACATAGAAAAATTAATTGATGGGGGGTTGAGAGGTTTCTTCTCCCTCCCCATTAAATGCGGTGTTTAAGCCATGTGTGGACCCCACGTCATAACCTCTTGTGGGAGGTTATGCTGCTCGGGTGGTCCCCACCCCAATTATCCTCCCATGGGAGGATAGGGTGTGGTGGTCCCACCACCAACTCCCAAGTAGATCTTTTAACCAACTAACCGCACACAAACACATGACAGTTTAAAAATAAAATAAAGTGTTGTACTTTATTTTATTATTATTTTCTTTAATAAAAACCCAAAAACCAACTTCCAAATTCGTAAGAACGCAACTGCTGTGAAGGTCTCACAATGAAATTACTAACGCTGTGAGTTCAATGGTTCCCTCAGATTTCAATTCTGAGAACTGGTTCAAAAGATATAAAATCCCCAACGTACGTTTACTGAACGTACCTGAAAAAAAGTTCGTAAAATTTTTATCAGTCACCCTCGACTCGTGCCGGTCTAGATAAGGCTATGCCTAGGTGAAACATGCCCCGAAGAACCCAACGGTACTCTCATATTTTTAATCCGACTCACCATTGAGAAGTTATAAATTTTACAATAAAATAATTTTCACTAAATTATTTTATTTGCGGCCAAAAACTCTCTTTTTCTGCTGGCCCGCACCGGCCAAAGTTACTATATTCTTAAACAAAGCATACCCTCATGAGTTCAACTGTGGTCTCAGATTATTAATCCTAATTATCATTTGTGAGTTATAAGAATTTGAAAAATAAAATAATTTATTTAATTATTTTATTTACGGTTATGCCATTTTTTGTGATTTTTCACTTGAGGCCTGAACCGACTAAACTTCTTTCACGCGTAGGGTAAGCCTGCCATCCTGAGTGTAATGGTACCCTTAGATTTCTGATCCGAGTAACCTTTTAAGTGTTATTACACTTTTTCTGGAAAACTGCTTACACGCGTTAAATTAAGCTTAACAAAACTTCAACGGATCATTCTGGGCACTCCGGGCCTCAGAATCAGGTGCTGTCCGAAACTGCGGACTCATAAACTTCTGAAGAATTTATGAAAATAATTTCCTTGAAATTTCAGAATATTTACAACTTCATAATATAATAACACATGAATGGAAGTTGGATTCATAATCATTTAATCATAATGTAACATGTACATGGTAAATATGAATCATAAGAAAATTATTTTATTAAACATAAACAATTAATAGAATAAATAATAATGGTTACCATGAGTCATATAACCATTAAACAATAATCTATATTAATGGATTTCATCTTTTATGAATACTTATTTTGAAATATAACATAGAGCAATTATTATTGAAAATTCCCTTTTATTTGTAAATCCTTTTTTACACATTAAAATTTTTTAAAGTAATATTATTTGAAAAAAAACATTGAAAACTTATGAAGTTCGAATGAAAAATAATTTAGAACATTTCGTAAGGAAATTATCAATTCCTCTTTGAATTTTTAATATAATAAAACATTTTGATATCATTTTTCTTTGAAAGGGGATTTGAAAATATATAAAAGATTATTTTAATATCAATTATAACACTTTTGAAAAATAAAAAAAGTTCAAACCCCTTTTTAAAATTAAAATTATCTTTCAATGTCACTTAATGTTTTTTGAAATGTTTTGGAAATCAGGTTTTTTGAATAAAAGAATTTCTGATTGGAGAGAGAAATTAGGTCAACTGTTTTTACAAACAATATCTTAATAAACAATTAAAAAATAGTGGGAAAGTCATCCGAATACATAAATATATAATTAAACCCTATAGTATAATAATATCATGAGAAATATTGATATATTAATAATGATATGCGAGTAATTGATCCATAGTCAAAACCAATTCTAAAATTTGATGATATTTTAGTAATAAACCCATGCCATATTGGTAAATTTGATCAAAATCTACAAGTAAGAGTAAAATAAAATCTAGATTAAGTTATCATTAAAATAATTTGATTATTGATATAACATATCAAATATAATTATATAACCCTTTTAAAGGAATAATGGTCAATAAAAAATATTTGTCCGAAATAATTAAATTTGAGACCAAATTACCAAACTAATTTGGTATATTTTTTATAATAAAAGACACATGTAATAGAAATAATCATTTACATTCTAAATTCCAATAAATATATGTATAAAAATCTTGTATGAATTTTTTTTATTATATACACTACATAAAATAATCACGTGGTTAATAAGGCATGAGTCTAATAGAAACAATAGTGAGGGAAGAAATCCATTACTACATGAGTAATTTTGGATCAATGAGACTAATGAATGAAAAACATAAATTTAACCTTTTAATATAAATAAATAAATTAAATTTACGATATAAATTGTAATTTTTTATTATATATACCACACAATAAGAGTTTTTGGTGAATATAACATATATCTCACAATAATGAAAGTTCGATGAGAAAAACATTGCCTTAAAATCATGAAATTTTTCATACACGTTTAAACCTATAGTATAATAAATATAATAATATTCAACATCTACCAAATAATAATATAACAATATATCATAAAATATATGTTTTTATCATGAATTTATATTAATTTTTTATTAATTGATCGATGTTAATGTTTCTTTCGAGTAATATCTGATTTGTTTTTCGTAAATGTTTTTACTTCTAATTTTTATCCTTTTAGTTTTATCATGATATAATAATCTGAAAAATATATAAAGTTATATGAATATAATATAAATTAATTATTTATGTATTTATAATAATCTATAAATCATTTAAAAGGAAAATGAGATACACCATTCATGGAG
Source organism: Viscum album (assembly GCA_963277665.1). Lineage (NCBI taxonomy): Eukaryota > Viridiplantae > Streptophyta > Magnoliopsida > Santalales > Viscaceae > Viscum > Viscum album. Next base: position 972,023,602 of record OY728151.1, on the reverse strand, counting down.
ACGTTAGGTATTACGTAAGAATGAACGATGTTTTCATTATTTATTTAATTGAACAAAATCATGTAAATGTAATATATGTATATATATTATTATTATTAAAAAATTAAATTTATTATATATCACATATATTTATTATACCCAAACTTAATACATTCAACGTAATGTTTTAATAGTTCACATCACTTTGAGGAAGTGGAAATCCATAAGTCAACCAGTGATGATGTCATATTATCAAAAAATTGAAACCATAAAGGTATTTGTTATAAAATAATTAAAGATAAATAAATAATAATAAATTAAATATATATATATATATTATATAAAAACATTATTTATATAAAAATTAACTATAATTAGAGGTGGTAATGGAAGACTGAACAACATTATTTAGTGAAGCGGTAGTCCACCGTACAGACAAATAATGATAGCATATACCTTTTAATAGAAGTATGTTTGAGTGTAGGTAACAACATTAATGTAAAAAATATATTTATATTGATTATCCTGAGTATATTATATAATCAAGGAATATTAATTATAGAGGGTGCAGAATGAAAGAAAACAGAAGTTCTTATTGAACTATGTTAGATTTTCATTAGGTATCTTCTTTTAGTTAGCAACAAAGGGCTAACATGGTGGGATTTATTACTTATGATAGTAATATATGATGAAATGAGGTATTTTTTCAATAATATGGGTATGTTTTTTATGAGACAAAAGCCTTGATATTTGTGAATAAGTTAGGGGTTCCATTTTGGAGTGTAGAAGAAGTGTAATTATTATAAATACAAAATGGTAAACACTATTGAGAAGTATACCTTACATAATGGTCCTCCAATAATGGTCAATTATTTCTAAAATATGATTAATTGTATAAATATTTCTTTTAAATGGATTTTGAACATGTTTATTAGTTATTAACCCCCCCACCCAAAGTTAAAGATTAGCCATTTAGTAAACTTTTTTTTACTTTAATCATTGTAATAAGTATTAATTTTTTTGACTAATAGTTTTGTGAATATTTTATTTGTACGTAAAATAAAATGTAAATTATTGTAATTATAAATATTGAATCCAATTTTATGAATTATTGACTCATAAGGGGTATAATCTAATTGATAATTATCCTATATATGGGGTAAGACAATTGGCTTTTAATGTGAAAATCTCAAATGTTTGAAATATATTTTTTATAATTTCATTGATAAAGAGGTCAAAATGAAATAAAATAAATTAATAAATTAATAACTTATATATATAATACTTAATCCCAATTAAAAATATTATTTGAAAATAAAAATAAGATAGATGAAAATGTATTTTCTATTTAAAATACATTATTGTTCAATATTCATCTAAAAATTAAACCTCCTAGAAAAATATCAAAAATTTAGCTAGAGTAAATTATCAATAGTAAGATTCCAAAAATGAATTACATTATTTAAAATAAATATTTTTGAATTTAAAAAATTATATTTAATATAGGTTCTACATTAAAATGCAGTAAAATTACCCTTAGAAATTATATATATCTTCACAAGTAAAATTAGATTTATTCTTATCTAATTTCTAGAAATATTATAATTTATATAACAATTGGGTCCCGATGACAGCACAACCACCCCGCCTTAACATGGTCGTTGGGTCCTCGCCCACCAGGTACCACTAGTTTCCCTACAGACACATAGTCCCCACCTCGGGGCCCACCCACTTGCCTGAACGGGTTATCATACTAATGATAGTCCTCACATTCCAACATATATCCTATCCAGTGTTCTTTGTCCTCACTCACTCACACCCTATGAAAATTCACAAAAGTTCACTCATCCTAATCACTAATCTAGGGCTAGCACGCTTAACTGTGGTGTTCTAATCAGATAGGTTATTGAAGAAGATGGTGAACCTGGTTGACATGAGTCATGTTATTTAGTCATTTAACCCTTTATCATTTTGGGGTGTCATATCACCCCACCAAGAGAACAATTCCCTCTTTGTTGGATCTACATCTCAACCAAGGCTGTGCACTGCACATAAGTTTTTGTTCCTCATTTGATACCAAATGTAATAACTAGGCCTTAATGATAGAACAAACGCCCTGCCTTAACATGGCCGACGCATCCTGGCCCGCCAGGTACCACCAGTTGCCCCGCAGACACATTGTCCCCACCCTGGGGCCCACCCACATGCTTGAACGTGTCATCTGGATAATTTCAGTAAACACATGACAACACATGTCCTTTCTAAAGTTCTTTGCCCTCACTCACACACACCCTGGGAAACATCCCAGATGGTCACTCGTCCTGATCACTACTCCATGCAAAGTACGTTTAACTATGGAGTTCTAATCAGGTAGGCTCTTGAAAAGGATTTGTCACCTTGTTGACATGAGTCATATCATTTATTCATTTAACCCTTTATCATTCAGGGGGGGTGAAAATATAAAAATTAAAAATTTAATTAATATATTATATAAATTTATTTCAATAAAATAATTTATCTAATGTGGTTCAATTAATTTATAGAGTTAAAATATATTTGATTTCATAATTCAAGTTTTCCAACAAAAGTATTATTATATTTTGAAATATTATTTTTCATTTCTACATAATTAGTCACTTAATAATTAATCTAGTTCATCAAAGGTTAAATAATTTAATTTTTATTTCATTGAAACTAAAAGCATAAAAATAATACTAAATAATCCTTTAAAACAAAAATTATAGAAACTTAACTGTTAACTAATGTATATTATAACTAGGTTTGAACTAAATATAACATCGATGATGAATTGGAAAAATTAGAAAAGTGTAAATAATCATAGAGATCAATAAAGGTCACCAATTACTAGAATGTAGGTGATCCATTGAAAGTTAACTGGCATTGAAAAATATCCAATATAAGAATGAAATGGTCAATGATATTGTCCAAAATAATAATTAAAATACAAAATTTTACTTAAATATTTTTTTATAATGTTTAATAATATTCACATAGAGATAGACATACTTGATTTCATTCCACATCATAGGAATAAACAAACACTTTGATTGTTCCTTGAAAAATTTCTACCACTTCCACGCTCTAGAGAAATAAGATGAATTTTTAATTCATGTAGAACTAACAATTTGTGACATCCATAAATTTAATAATAATTCATTCCATATTTTCTTAGTTAGCCTCACTAAAATAATGTGTTGCATGGGTTATCTAGTCGGAATAGATAATCAAATTATAATATCGTATATGGTATGCTATGACTAATTATGAAATAAATGATAATATATAATGAATGTGACAAAAAAACCGTCCATTTAATTAGTCAAATGTTCGAAGAAACATAACCATGGATATTCTACATGTATAATAATCACATAATCAATAACTAATATCACAATGATGGAATTCATAATGATGGACATTTAAAACATAATGTCCAGGCCTCAACTAAGAAATCCAAAAATAAATGTGTAATGCATTAGAAAAATTCACATCTTGATTGTCTCATGAGTATTACTAATACATAAAGGGAAAATAGTTATACCCACCCATCACATACTACTCCCAATTCACTACTCGTATAAATGGGTTGAACCATAAACAATATAAGCAATCACATTGATAAAATATCATACAAATGTGAATAATTTTACAAAAAACAATAAATGGTATCAAAATAGCACATCCACATCCAAAATAAATTATAAAACATTGAATGAAATATATTAAATGTTATTATAACTGATCAAAGTAATGAAAATACAATATTCTACAAGGGTGTTCTCAAAGATGAAAAAATGCAAAAAACTAGTATAAATTTAATGAGAAAAAATGACATTTTTTACTTTAAAATCTTTTATTTAAAATAAAAAAATTATAAACTAAAACATTTTATTTGAAAATAACTTTATAAACATGTAGTGGAAGCTTCAATATGGAAGGGAATCATAAAAGTGGTAAAATTATCTCTTGTTAAATAAGATAGAAAACATTACTTGCGGGTTATTATCGAAAAATTTATAAAGTATCTCATTTGGAAAAAAAATATTCCTTTCAATAATTTTATAAAAAGTCCAGTATGGGTAAAAATAAATTATTAAATTTTTGGATAATATTAAAAAATAATAATTATTGAAGAAACCTGGACCTGGATGATATAAATTTATTTGATTTCATTAAATGATTCTAGAAAAAAAATATATTTAAACATACCAAAGTGACCCATAAAAATTTAAAACATTTTAAATATGATCACCATTAAGGAATTACATTTATTAAACTTATAATATCATGATAATAATGAGATTTATGAAATAACATCTCAAAGAGGAATTATATACCCCACCCTACAAAAATAAGTGGTTAATAAGGCATATATCTCACAAAAGTAAACGTATGATGAGAACCCCATTACCATCTACATAATTTAGTATAATATTTTTTATACACATTTATAATGGTTTTAATAATGTTATTATCTAATATAAAAAACTTATTGATATTTATGATATCATATATTGTGTTCTTCTATTATTTATCACCTGTTTGTAGATTGTATTCCATTATTAACCTTGTTTTACATGTTAAGTTCTTTATTTTCCTAACCATTTTCATTCATCTAAGTATCATTTAATATGAATAGGATAAATTTCATTAATCTAAATAATGATAAAATGTTAATAGATACTATATTCACTCAATATATACATTTTCATAGTCATTCATGAATAGTTAATGAGGAAAATGAATCGCATCACGTCATTGAGACTATATGTCATATGTAAGCTATAGAGATGGTATCGTTCTCTCTGTGGTGAAATGGTAAAGAATTTGATGGTAAAGTAATTATGAAAAATCAATATAATGTCATATTTTTTATTTTTATCCATTACATATATCATTATAAACGTCTAAATAATATGGTGATAAAAACATATTGCACCACAGCATTGAGATGGTAAGTCGAATGTTCATACGCACAATTCTTTTGTTTTTTTGTAGGATGTGTAACAATAAAAATATGTATGTCCTATTCTCAGAATAAAATAAAAATCATATATTATACTAGATTAGTTGCATTAGTTATGTAATAATACATGAAGAGGAAATTGAAGAAGAAATGGACTAGAATGAGTTAGTAGAACAATTACCTCTTCTTCAATGGATTTTTTTAAATATAATATTATGGGATTTAGAGTTGGTATTTTTGGAATTGAATATCCTTTAGGAAATGTATAATGATTTTGGTAGGACAAATTTTTAGGTTTTAATCATGTAAAATAGCTAAATTCGGTGGGATAAATTGGGTTATTAGGTGTCCTTTTATAATTGATGTGCGGGGCACATTTGGAAATTACCAAAATATTAACATATAATAAGGATATTCAAGAGACCAAGGCTTAAAAATTACATATAAATTAATGGGGGAAGATATTATAGACCACAGATTATCCCAATTGTGATTAGTTGACATTTTATTTTTTTTAAATAATTACAAATATATTAATTCAATAAAATATCATTTTTAAATTTAATACTATTCATTTAATATGATGTTAAATAAATCAAGATAAACAGAGAATTGGAATTTAACACTTTAAAATATATCTAATGTATCATTTAGATTTAATATTTTTTGAAAAAATAATGCATCCAAAATATATACAAATTAATTATTTGAAATCAATTATTTTATTTTTCTATTAATTATAAATATATTATTTTAACGTTGAAGATGATTTTAAGGTTATTATATAACTTATATAAATTAAAAATAAATAAATATTAATAATTTAATTTAATTAATATTCAAATAGGTTTTTAGGTACACTCATATCTTGATATTATCCTTATGTGAACACATAAATGAGATTAAATAATGAGTGAGTGACATTTGGTAACAATCATGGATTTAAATAATATAATAGTTAATTTCATGTAAAAATTACTATTAGAAAACATCAATTAATTATTAATGTCATAATGGTTGAATTATCTCCATCCTATAATTTTTCAACATGTTCTTGTTAAATTATTACCATTATCAATTGGCTTTAACCCTTATTTAGACCCTTAAACACTTAACGCAACAACATGGAATTTTACGAATTAACGTTCAATATAATTACTATAAAATTTTAAAAAGATCATAAATTGGATATTTATGGAATGTTAAAAATTAACAAAATTAATTGGTTGAATATTATATTATAGTAATTTTATATAATTTAATGATATTTTATATATTTTAAAATGTCATTAATGTCAAAATTTAACAGTATTCTTTAGTTTACATTTTAAAAATATTGTAAGTGCATGTTATAATAATAATTTTTAAATATAACTCAAATATTTCAATTTATTCTATAAAATTCATGTATGACACTCAATATCTGAAATTATATTTATTTTAAAATTTTTAATGTCATTTATTTGATATTCTATGAATTAAACAGTTACTACATCATCATTTTTCAATCCATTAATTAATTTCTATAGTTGTTTAAACATAAAAAACATTTATCAAGATTAATATACTATTAGTATATTTAAAATTATTACTTATAATTGAATTTATATACTGTATTTCTATATAAAAAAACTGTATATTACTAATATGTGGCTACAACATCTTTATCTATTCATTAAATAAAATATAATAAATTTCATACACTCAAAAATTTGTGTTAAAAATAGTTTTAATATAAGTCGATGGATTTTTTTGGCCTAAAACAAATCATCGAGTTATGTTATGAAAATGGTTAAGATAATTTTATTATATTTATATTATTATTGTATCATTTAATTACTCGATTAGCCAATAAATATAGTAAATACAAAATTACTAAAGATACTATTAATAATATCAAATATTTAAGTTGATCCTATTATACTATAAATATAATAATGATTACAACTGTGTATGTTATTTATCACAAATTCAATTCCCTTGTGCCGAAGAATTGTGTTTAATGCTAATCTTGCAGAAGTAGTGAGAATACAGGTGAAAAAAAATTCAAAAATCAATATGATATTCTTACAGTTTCAATATAAAAATGATTCCAATGACCTAATTTTGGATTAATATATGTATAATTGTTCTATTTTTTACTTCAAAAATATGTTGAATAAATAAAATTAAATTAAATGAAAATTTTGTTTTACTATAATGAAATGTTTGTTATTATTCATCTATAAATGAAACTTCTCAGAAAAATATCAAATATTCAGCATAATAAAGTTTTTACATTCCGAATTCCTGAATTAATATTATATATGAAAAATATATTTTATATAATTTATGAAATTTATTTTTAAAATAGATGGCCTATTAAATAGCGATAAAACCCAATCTTTCATATAATTGAAGATATCGAGGACATTAAATTCTGAAAGAGGTAACCCATATCATTTTGGGGGTTTTACATTCTCTATAATTTTAATGAATTTAAATATCTAAATTTTAAATTCAACATCTAAAATAAATTCTTTAATCTTGTAAATTTAATTGTTTTGAATCCCATGTTATGAATAGAGTTAAAAAATATCATATTAATAAGAAAGAATGAGAAGAATAATGGTTACATGGAATAACAAATAACACGGTATCTAAGAATGGTAAAATGATTGTATTTAATATATTCCTACATGGAGGAAAGTGTAATTATTTATTAGAAGTGATTGAGTCCATCAATGATGAATATTGGTATGATAAATTGAAATTTGGGGGCCTAAAATCCACATGTCCATGATGATTTAAAATACCATTTTTTTGAAAAGAATAATATTGTTTTTTATATCCTTTCTCTAGTGTTTATCATTCCTTTTATATTTACATATAAACCTAGAAAATAATCATACTTATTACTTTTCAGGTCATGAGAATAATCTCATCTGTTGGTTGTGCTTCGATTTATTGAACTTCTTTTCATTCATATGGAGATGGATATTCAAGATTAATCCATATGTATGAAGAAAATTTAATAAACCATATGGTATATAACTATTTCATTCTTCCATTATTTCCTTATAAAAGCATTAATATATTAGCACACAATATCCAATAAATCATCGATTGGCCTCAAAAAAAATTATAATGTTCAACTTAATCCATTAAAACCTTAATAATTCTCCAAAATTCATTTCTACAATAATATTATATGCAATGTCACTGCACTTCCAATGTAAACTTATAATCTGATGTTCCCCACGCAATAAAATGAGGATATTTTTTTCATATTAAAACTATATGAATAAAATTATCAAATTAAAAACCAAAAAAAATCATACTTCAAAATCATTAATAAATAAGTACTATGGTACAATCCTTATATATATCATGATTCTTATAACCCAATATTTATTAATGAGATTATTCTTGAGTAAAAATACATAAGAACAGTATTCATTTTACCTCATTCTTAAACCATTAGGTATTCTTCATCATTTTATTCCTTAATACACACTTCTTATCAATTTTCCATTGTAGTCTCATTATCATCATTATAAAAACCATTACTTGTGTAAAAATGATGATTCTACCATGACCAAAACTCAATACACAAAGTGAGATACACTTATCATAGTAATATAATATTTAAGAATCATTCATAATAAATATAAATAATGACATATTCTTCTCAATATATGTTTTTATAGGTATATAATTGGTTAGTCATGGTATTTAAAAAACAATAGAATTCTACAATATACATATAATTGTCCTCAATTTTAGTCATTGTGTTATATTATTTAATCCATAATTTAATAATTTATGTCCTATATTTTATACTAAAATTACTCAAATAGAAACATTAATTCCCCAACACTAGTATCCTGGAGCAGGTAAATTACTTAATTAAATTTCCCTAATATACATGTGATCACATCTAAAAAGACTAGATAGTTTAGTATTCTTGGAAAACAAAATATATAAATAAAAATCACATAATAATATAAAACAAAAAATAAACACAATGAATTTTCTATGAGAATACCATTAATCTTATTAGTGTAACTGTGTATATCAAAATAAACAAAAATCTTTTTATGTTGTAGAATTATAAAACATAATAACTAATTTATCTCAAACGCTCAGTAAGTGTATGCATATAAAATAAGATATTAGTAAATATGGCATAAAAATAATATATAAAGGTAAATAACAAAAACAAATTCCATTGAAATAATCAAATGGGCTTGGAAACATAACCAAAAATATTATTCATGTCAAATAATCACATGCAATATCAATAAATACTCTCAAAATGATGGATTCCAAAACAATGTCCATTTAAAACATACTATCACAGCCTCGACCAAGATAACTAAAAATAAATTGTTAAGGCCTTGGATAAATCCATATCTACTTTTTCTCATGAGAGAAACAGTTGCATCGAGAGGCTTTAGTAGACCCATCCCATAACATACTAATTCCAATGCATTTTTCAAATTAATGGGGTGAAAAATAAACAACATTATCATTTTTATATAAAACCTATCATATTAAATGTGAAAAAATTTACCATAAACATTGTATTGTTTCAAAATAGCACATCTATAGCCAAACCAAATCATAAATAATTCCGTGAAATAGGTTATATTATATCATTTGAGATTAAAAAAATATAACAATAATATTCAATTTATATTTTGACATAGAGGAAAATATACTAATGAAATTCTTATAATTTTCATGAGAATAATACCCTTTTTACGTGGAAATTATTCATTTAACTGCAAATCATTAATAAAAATTATTTGAAATTAACTTTTTAAACTTCTAATGGATGCATAAAATCATCAAGGTGTCCTAGAAAAGGAAAAATATTCTCATATAGTATTTGTTAGAAAAAATTATTTCTGTATTTTTGTCAATAAAATTAAAAGGTACCACATTTGAAAAATAAATAAAAGTGCATTCAAACCATTTAATAAAATTTTATAAATCGGTAAAAATACATTAAAAATATGTAGGATATTATTAAAATCAATTTAGAAATAATTTTTTTGAATCAATGAAACTGATGATAATAATTCAAAAGATTTCATTTAGTGATTCATGAGAAAATAATATCTAAACATTTCAATGTTTCCCATTCTACATTGAAACATTTTACCCATAATCCTCCTGAATGAAAAATAATTAATTAAACATAATATATCATGAGAACTATTAGATACATGATAAAAAATTTCAAAGGATTTTTATATACAACACACAACAAAAATAAGTGGTGAAAAATGCATATATCTTACAAAAGTGAAAGTGAGAAGGAATCACTTTAACTAATGCTTCCTTTAGTTGAATGTAATTAAAACTCTAATATTATGGTTTTAAGAATGTTGTTAACATAAATTATAACCTTATTTATATTTTTTATTTCATATATAATCTTCGTATACTATGCTATCACCAATTTATTGATAATATTACATTATTACAATTGTTTTAGGTGTTAACGACTTATTTTCCTATATCACCATATAATTAATTATTTATGGTTTCAAATCACATTTCATGATTGAATTTTGCATGGATGAAACGTGGGAAACTTTTTTCACATGATTATTTGGTTAATGTGAAGTGGGAATCAATGGTCCCAAGTTGTTGTGTGAACATGATCCAAAAACCTTTGATTATAAAATTTTATATACTCATGATTGTGAAACATTACGATGTTTTTATCAGGTTAAGATAAATTTTCATGCTGTATATAATTTCCATTAAATTACAAGTTGTCATTATTACATAAAATGTATAAAAAATTTCACTCTTATATAATGTTCACATGTAACAAGATTATTGAGGTATATTTTAAGCATTGTCATTTAATTTTTGCTTCTTTAATGAAATTTTTGTTATATTATATTACTATTACATCATTCGTCCGAATTTTTTTGATGATTTCTCATGTTATTTATTTCTTAATCTTGGCCTCTAAATTTTTATGATATATTTTTAACATTCCATGTATTTGATAACACACCTTTATTATGTTTATATTACATAGTTTATGAAGATGAATAAATCATGTGACATAAATAGTAAATTGTCTAAAAGAGAATTATTATTAATAATCTTTTTAATGTGTTTTATATTATATTGAAATCTAGTTAATGATAAAGAAAAGACAACATTGGGTTCTTGGGTTTTGTGACGATGATTTGTATAATATAAAGCATGAAATGATTTTATTTTTTATTACAGGTTTTTTTAGGTTATTAAAGTTTTATATAGATATTTTTTGGTTAATTTTTGAGATTATTTTAGATAAAGGTAAGAAAAATCAAAGAAAAACGTCAATGGTATGTTTCTAAAAATTGGATGACATCAAAAAAAATTGTTAGGATCATATTTTCTAGTTTCATTGAAATAAAAACCCTATCTGGAAACTGTCAAGTGGATGTTAATATGGTATCAATAAAACTAGGGGTAATAACCCTGAAAAGGATTAGTTTATCATTTACTAAATAATCTTCATAATTTATTTTTAGTTTTCATAATACTACACACCTAGCCATCCACTCTCGGGTGATATTCATCGTTTAATGACATTCACTTTATAATCTATTATGAACGATTAATTTTATTGGGGAATTTGGTTATATAAAACAAAATAATAAAATTAACATTTAATGATGAGTTATTAAATATTAAATGATATAAAATTTCATGTTTTCAAAGAGTATCAAATTTTTAAGATAATAATATCGATATTCAATTATGACTAAAATATTGAACACTCAAGATTAACAACACTTTTTTTGTAATGGCTGGATGTTCATGGAACCATTTTATTGAAAGAATCCATGTCCAATATGAAGATTATACCAATGGGAATCCTAACTATATAATAACGGTAGTATAAAATATTGTGTTCATGATTAATAAGATGAACATACCTGATCATTGAGGCACTCCAAATAATGAAAAAAATATGCTTATTAAATATAAATGTAGTGGGGACCATATACAATGGAAGATTAAAAATTGTACATGTGAATGGTTTCAGAAGAATAACCCTAATAAATAACAAAAATGAATATAAAATTGTTTTATGCAATGAAAATGGGGAAATATAATGATTTTTAGGACAAAATGAAGAGTTTAATTAAGAAAGTAATGAGAAATATACATGATAGACATCTATAATAAGGAAGGATATATAAAATGACTTACATGAATATCGATAGGGATAATTGATGCAAATTTATCCTTCATGAATTAATTGATGATTTTTTATTTGATTTTAATTATAGCCACAATAGTAAGCCTATGTTGATTTATAAGAGATTTAAATTAACATCATAATTATTTGAAATTATCTTCTACTAATATAGTATATTTATTATAAGATTATTTATTATGATTATTAAATTAATTATTATCTATAATTTAAATAAAATTAATATTTTTTTGTGAATTTATTTTTCGTAAACTCATTGAATCTATATTAGTCAAAAAATTGAAAAAACAAATTTTATATTTCAAACCAGCATATGATGGTTTACCATAACATTAATGATTACAAGAAATTTTTAAAAATAAATTCCACTATTAGATTAATTATTCCAAATTATGTGGTATATTTATCTGAAATTATAAAAGATAACTTAATATTAATATTTACTTCATATAAGTGATAATGAAAGCAGACTACAAATTATATATTTAGTTGTGACTATCCTATAAATACCATCAAATAGATTCACTAGTATGTGATACTTATAATTATGAGAAAGCAATTTATATATTGGGGGATAATATAATGATATGATATTTTAATATATCTTTCACACTAATAATAATAACATTTTTTATTCATCGACATGAAACACTAGACTTCAATTTACCCTCCTTGGATAATCTCTCGTGAAGTTTTGTTTTGATAAATATATTTAATTTTTTGATAGGATTAATATTAGAGAATAAGAGTTTACATTTATTACAATATCTTATGTTTTTTTATATGATATTTTTTTGAATTGTTTAAGAACCCATTATTTTATCATGGATCCCATATGATGTTTTTATGGATGGTTATTAGGTGGAACTCACAATTATATATGATGTGTGTGGGGTCCTATGTAAACATCCATTACATTATTTAAAGTTTCATATAAAATTATATATATAACCTTGATTAAAATAATTTGAAAATATTTATATAAAATGAAAAAATAAATTTTTAAAAGACATAATCATAGTGTTTCGTGAATGGATTAATACATTAAAATAGTCCCTTTAATCATTTTTTATTTTTATTGAAGTACTTGTAAATAAAAATAAGTCATCTATGAGACCTGATATTAAAGGGAAAATATGTTAGGTATATATTTAATAGAGATATATGAATAGTTCATAAGCATTCAATACCATTATATATAGAGATATTGTGAGGTGGAGAGTGTAAAGTATTGAACTAATGAGTGGAGGCTGTTTCAAAGAGTCATCTTACCATATGTTTAGATTTTAATTGAATTTTAAACCATACAAATGAATTATCAAATTATTCAATATCAATAGTCTATGTTAATTTATTGTAATATAAAAATGACATTGTTTATGTTTACAATATCCCAATGTTGTTTACATCATGGTATGAAGGTGGAAATAGTTTTTTTATAATTATTGATGTTCTTGTCAAATAAGAAATAAAATATAAACTTAAATTTAATTATAAAAAATCTCATATATATATATTGAAAATCTAAAAAATTCCATATGTTCTCTAACATGGGGATGATTCATTATTTCATGAATTCTATCATTACCTGGTTTTTTCATTTGGGTGGTTTTACTAACCATCATGATCTAGAATCATTTAACATGATTGAATTAATTTTAACAAATTATATAACCTAAAAATAAAGTAAAATATATTTATTATTATCATATTTAACCAAAATTTATCTTCAATAATATTTCGTGATGGAGGATTAGAAATATTTTCTATACTATCTGTTTATACGATGAACCAACATTAATATGAACATTTATTTTACATTTTAGAAAAAATATGAGAAGAGGTTGAACAATGGTTATTCATTTAAGAAGTCAAAATTACTATATATTTATTATATTGGGGCCATTATCTCATATTGGATTTGGGATGTAATTTTGGATAAAGAAGGAGTGATTAATTTAAAATGGATATATTTAAAATATTACCTATTTTAATGTCTTCTCTAGAAATACTCCTCAATTAACCTTTGTCATTAATTTTTATTGTAAAAACACTATGATGTTGGGATGGAGTTGTTTATAAATATAAATGGGTATAAATTTTTTATCCTCCAATCAATAGAAAGTGTTATGAGAATTGGTGGTGAGTGGTGGTATTTATTGGAGGAGTATAGCTGTGTTTTTATGTATAATATTCATTATTTTATTTTCATTATCAAGAATATCAATAGTGATTAATATATAAATCTCGTATACTAAGTAGATCATTACTTTTAGAAATAATTTCCACTTAAAACATCAATGGATCATTTCATAATGTACTTGTATTATAATATAAAATGAATTATTTTGTCATATTTCACAAATTAAAAATAAATTAAATAATCTATAAAAATAGAAAAAATTTACTCTAAATATATTTCTACTTGTAGGTTACCCAAAAGTTAATAATATGAATAGAACATTATAAATATTAGAAAAAAATAATTAAAATAAAATAATTATTTATATAAAACAACCATCTTTTTTATTATTCTAAATTTTCATACCCTTTGAGAAATCACTTATGATCTCATAATATTATATTATTATTATAAAGAAACATAAAATTATTTAATAAATATTTAATGATTTAAAATTTTAATTTTTTTATATTTATTTCAAAGATAGAAATAAATAAAGAATTTCATGAAAATTTACAAACTAATTTTATCATTTGTAGAACATTTATTTATTCATGTCAAGTTTTTAATATTCTCAACTTTACCTTTTTTAGATAAGACAATATTATTTTTAAAATCATATAATTTAGTTTACTATTCTAATGGTCATGTTACTATAACAATTTTTTATATTAGTATTCCAATAGTCATATTACCGTACAAACTATCAGATTATTATTCAAATAGTTATAATATTAAATAGTCATATGGTTTCTATTCCTTCTACAAATACATAATATTTAATTAATTATTAAATAACTTATATTTTATCACAAGTTTATTTTTATTTTTATTATAAAATTGAATATTTCATGAATATTATTTCATTTCATTTGTACATCTGTTTTCATGATAGTGATCATTCTAAAGGATTTCACATATCAGAATTTTTGTATTATAGTTGTCTTATTTTCTATATTTATAACATTGTACAAATTCAATTACTATGCCTACATTTATTCACTAAATGTAATGATTATGTCTTTATACTAAATGGTTCTAAGGTCCAACATCTGGTTCATTTGTATTATATAATACTAAATTAATAAATATCTAACCTTTATATAATCAAATGTGTAACTATTTAAGTAAAATTACTAGTTGTTATAATATGAGTGTAATATTAGTAGAATTTTTAGTAATTAAATGATATGCAAGAATAAAAATTCATAGGGAAACCCCAAATAAATTTCACACAACTTATACATGAAAAATTCTATAAACATGAGAAATTAATTTACTATTGGGACTCCAACCAAAATAATTTCGGATGCAATAAAATTATTATAGAAATTAATAGAAAAAATAGATTCTATGAAATTACCATGAAATTAATCGATAAAATATAAATAATAAATAGAACCAAAATAATATTTATTTTCCAAAATTTAAAACATATACCAAGTATATATATCTAAAATTAAAATTATTTTAAATTATAAAATTAAATCCACCACATGAATTAGAAATAATAAAAATATTATTTCAATTGCAACTTCAAAACTAATGAAAAAAAATATTATAATAAATAGAAATTAAACAAATGTAATTTTAATAAATTATGTACCAATAATAATTAACCTCATACAATTCATCAACGGGATGTGGAAAATATATCTCTAATAATGTCTATATCCATAGATTAGTTCTTAGGGACATTATTCATTTTTTAGGATCAAGTGAATACATAATAATGATAATTATGAAATCTACCGATACCCCAACATATGATTTTAAAATATGTTATATGTTCTTTTAGAATATTGTTTCCACACCATAAGGATTATTTATATAAAAATATAGAAATAAAATTTTCTTTTTTTTCATTATAGTGTGGAACTGTTATAACTATTTGATGTCTTATATATTATATGAAAATATTCATAGTTATTCAATATAGAATTACAAACACTATGTGAAGAGAATATATATATTTAAATTCATTTATTATACATTAAAAATAGTTCTTTCAAGGGAAAAAACACCAAATGGAACTATTTTCATTAGAGACAACTACTATAAAAACATATCTCACTATATAACATATAATTTTGGTACATATAGTTTGGTTTATATATATAAAATTGGTTTTCCAGATTTTATTGTTTGGCTAGTCTAATAAATATAAATTTTACACTCAATGTAAAATAACACAAGAAGTGGTACTTAAAAATTATATTCTATATTTGTTCATTTGACTTAGGCTCCATAGCCTATTCACTACAATTATATAATCACAAAAAAGCAATGGATAAATACTTTTGTTTAAACAACATATCTATTAGATGAAATGATATATACACATTTATTAATTTGATCCACGATAAGACATCATATATTTTAATTACACTATAGAATATATAATCACTAGGTACATTGAACTCTTCAAGCTAATGAATCTTCCAAAAAGGAAAAAATATCTAATTTTTGTTTTAGATAAAAAAAATTGGAAACTATTATATATGTATAACATTACAACTAGTTTCTCACATCCTTCAAAATAAATTATATATCATTTACATTCTGATGATTTTTTGTGATAGTATTTAAACGTAACCAAGGAAGCCCTCTTATGTCTTCTAGATAAATGATTACAATGTCTAGGGAACAGAATACCACAATCCTAGTACATATAATGGACATAATTATTTGTTTGATCATGTATGTCTATGGGATTTAATTCATCCTTCAATATCATTCTTGTGTTTAAGGAAACATTTTTATCGATATATGTATACCATGCAATATAAAGAAAAATACTATATTAGATCGTACCAAATTTTATTCAATACACTGTCAAATTATGTACCATAAAATTATCTATGCAATCCCTCATATCTATCACAATGGATTTTAATTCCTTGAATATAGGTTTATACAACTTATTCATTCATAATGATTTTTTTTTCAAACATGTATTAACTAATTGAAAAACTAATAGCTTATTTCCCATGAGCTATATATTATCATAATATATTAATATAAAAACTGTAATCATTGAAATAAACCACATATATAGGGAAGTCTCAAATTTAACTATAATAATCCATGCACTCTTATGGATTCATAATGAACATTTTTTAAATGTTCTTGAGGTTATTATTAACAATTAATTTGATCTCTAAAACATGCATAACTTATTGTATTCTATTTTTGTAACCAAATCCACTAGTTATGTTTTATAGATTACATCCACAATAAATTCATTAAGGAAACATGGGATTAAATCCTTTTTCCAAAAATCCAAATAAAGGATTGATTAAATTCAATGTAAATTTTTAATTGATTTTCACATTGTGACAATTGAATTTTTTTTCAATATCTATTGAATTTAATTTTTTAAAACCACTGGAATGCATTATTTATTTATATATAATAACATTATCTTCCTTCGAAATCATATTATTGAGTTCCCATTTACCCCATTAATTTTTGGTATCAATTTTAGCCTATAAAATAGAGTAAGCATGGTTTCAAACACTAAATACAGTAATTAATTCATAACATATTTAAATTATTCACCTTAAATGGGGTTTACTATATCTTTGCAATAAAAATGTTAATTATTATAAATAATTTATGTATATCCTTATTTATCAATAATAAAACTATATATATATATATATATTCTATAACATTTTTATTAATCCTTTGAAAAAGTAATGTCTCCTGAAAAAATTCTTATACTAGGTCTTATAGGAATTTTTTATACATTAAATCATCTGTTTCTCAATCCTCATATTTATGAATATGTATATTCAACTTTTATCTCCATTTTATGTGTGTTTGTATACAAGTAACATGTAATTTAATTCATTAGTTACTTTTATTTAGATGTTATCATATAGAAAATATCCTCTTTTAACATTAAATGACTCTATAAAGATACTCTTTATTCCCTAAGTTGAATGATGGTTTTAATAATTATATATATCAAATACTTACCATACCTATAGAAATATGTGGCACCAAACATATTCCATCTAATACAAGAACCCATATGGGATTTCATTTTCAAATTTTACTAGATCCCGATATAGTGTGAATTCCATTGATTTTAATGAATATCCGTAAAATGCAAAAATGAAGGTTTCATAACGCACCACCAATCATAAAATGTATAGAATGTGCTGGTTTCTCATTTCAATAACACAATTGAATTATTTTTCGATAGAGTAGAGATTGTTGAGACGGTATCCAAAATTATTTTTTATAATCAATAAATACATCACTATTTTATTATCAACCTCAAACTAAAGGGATATATTTTATCTTTATAAAAAAATGATTTACTAATGTATTCATATATTTGATTAATTTTCTAAAGGTATAATACATATATTTCATTTATTATGAGTATCCCTTCTAAAATAATTTGAAAAATTAATTTAAAAAAATTCTATTCTGAACTCTACAAGAAAGATAATATTTATTGGTGTAGACTACTTCTCAATTCTCCATGTCTATCTCAACATTTTCATGGAATAATTATTTTTATCATTTCCATTACAGTAAATAATAAGATATAACGGTGGTCTATAACTCAAAAGAATCTGTAAAACCTTATTCATATAACAGTATCACCACTTTTGGGTTACTTGACCAATATAATGACCCCAAACATGGTGAAATATCAGTCATATAATCTTGATCTGTTACCAATTACCAAGTATTTGTTTCCTACAATATAATTTAAATATGATTATTTAATTATTCTATAGCAAAAGATAAAATATCCTTATAAAATTATTACATTTTATTTCTAAACATGAAAATAAATCTATATACTTATAAAAAAAAGATTTTTTTCATACAATTGACACAAAATATTTGTAATAATGAATAAATCATCCCATTTGGGAATGTGATATACTACATACCCAAAGATAGTTTCAAAAATATTATATCATTTGTAGCATGAAGATCAACATCAACTTTAGTAAGGTTCCAGAATCTACTTGGTTACAAAATTTGGATACAAATATGTAATCCCAATTCTATATATAATACATTATTATAATATATTTTAAGATGAAAATTGATAATGAAAATGTCCAAAATTTTCCATTTCTATATATATATGAGTTACAATTCTTTTTTAAATTTTCCTTCATTGAATTAAAAAACATATAGAATTATTCATTTTTTTTCTCTCATTCAATCATTCACTTCATTAATGGGCTTTAAAATGATTTCATTGTAATATTTCATGACATAGAACATTATACTTGTTATCTTATTACCTAAAGGATATATTATTTAAACCAAATCATGCCACTATTTTTTATATAATCAAACTCAAATTATCTATGAGTTTGTTATATTTTTTACAAGTTTTAATTAAAAATATTTGACATAAAAATTAGATTAATTGAGAAGATAAAAATGTAAATTAATAAGTATTTGTGTGGCATGAATATTAAAAGAAACTAATTCTAATGTATCCAATCATCAGGATTACATGTGGTTATGATGATAAAACATCTCTTTAAATTCATCTAAGGATAACCATAGAAACTTCCTAACACTATGGTCTTGATTTCTCATTATATTGATCACAAAGAAGAGATCACATTAAATTATTATCCATTTCATCATAATGATTTTGAATCTCGTGAATCAGGAATGATAACAAGAGTCATTGATCATACATTTCATCAAATAAGATTCATTATAAAATTTTATTCTCCTCATCACTCACCTCCTCAATACACCCAATGATAACTCAAAATTGGATCTATTTTTTAACCATGTTATTAACTATTAAATGGATATAATAATATATAAATAGATTAATTTTTTATAATTTATGGTTGATTGGAGCTTGGTGATGAACATAGTGGTGTTTGGAATTTCGTATTAAAAAAAAGAAAAAAAAATAAAACACTGAATTATGATATAGATTATGGGAGAATAATTTATTGATAGAAAATTTGAAGAAATCGTGATTGGAAACATAATGTTGGGTTATGTTGAAATTGTGTAGAAAAATAATAAATAGATTATAAGGAATAAGGTAGTGTGATACAGATCAAAACATTGAAATTTTCAAATGGTAGTGTAACCGGATGATGTATAAAATTAATTCTTTTTATATTATAATCAATAATGTGAAAAACTAACAATATTAAGGATTATACCACACTATAAAATGTTTTGAAACATAATTGTAAAATAAAATAATAAACTATGAATCGAGGATTCCACATTAGATTACAATATAAATTCTTCTAGTTACCATTTAATACATGGCTAAAAAAAAACTCATGGGATAAATTAGAATATATATACCTACATATGATAAAACTCTATTGAGTTTATTAAACAATATAAAAAATAAATTTTAATATAGTCACTAATTAATAATTCAAAAGAATAAATCATGATGACATATATGAATAAAATTAAAGAATCTAAGTATAAACTACAACATATAACCATTATCATGTTGTGATGTGTAACAAAGGGGAGGAAGAACATGTTCCCATATATTTTTCATCATAATAAAACAACATTTTTTCATAAAAACATTCTCAACTCATGAATTAATTTTAAGAAAGAAATGTATGATAATCACTATAGAAATCACCCAATATCTGATATATATAGAATTTTGAATGATAATGTTTCCCTTGGACATGAAAACCATCCTATTAAATTAGAAATACAGTAAAATTTAGAGGGATATTAATATTTATTGACAAATGTTGAAACCATGAATTCTCAACCATTGTAGATTCATCGTAATTTTATATTTTCATTATATCAAATGTTAAAATAACAATGGTGGGATAAACATAAGTGAATGGTGATTAGAGTATATGGAGATTAATACAAATGAGGGAAACATCCTAAGGGTGTTTTAGATTATTCCAATAATGATTAGTCTTATAAAATTTTGGTAATTTATTCAATATTTAATCTATAATGTTAATTAATATTTCATATTATTTTATTATTTATTTTTTAATATCTCGTTTATAAGTGTAATTTTTATCTTTTGAATTTACCAACTCTCATTTGTTGGAACAACATTACACATCGACTGAGAACTTTTTTAGGGAACATTATATTAAAAGTTAGAGGAGATAATTATTTTTTAGTGGATTTATTGTCCTTGTGAATTTAATATTTTGTGTTTTTTAACATTAATCATAATCAAAATCCCATTCATTATTTCCCAATGACAGTGGTAGAAATATTGTCATGTACTACAATGTATAATGGAACGACGATATTATAAGTGTTTTCTATATTCATATTTTTTTAATATGAATCATAATATTATTTTACAATATTAATATTATATTTATTTCACAATATTTATTTAATATGATTAGGTTATATGGATAAAAAAGGACCATTTATGATTAGTTACATCTAAGGACTCAAAATTGTTTTCCCTAATGTTGTGTTTTGAGATGTAATTTTTCTCCATTATACTATAGAAACATTTTATCATCAAAACAACATGAAATAATTATAAATAATTGTTTCATATTTTTCATAACATTCATTTTTGGGTGGGTCCGGTAAAGTAATTAACATAATTATAAGTTTTTTTTTCAGTTTTAGTGGTTGGTAATCATGAAAAATAAATTCTAAATATCGATTCATTGATCTATATATGTGATTAACCTCGGGGGTGTGTCATATTTTTTCATCATTTTTATGGTTAATACATTACATGATAATGAATCTATGATGATTTTACCCATTAACATGTCATGTTTTTCAATTTTATAATATTTTATTTTATTACATGGGTATTCTTGTTTTAATTTTCACAAGATATAAATATATTAAAAATGATCCAAATACATAATTGAGGATCTAAGATAGTGAAGAACCACTTCATATAAATACTATTTTTGAGTGATAACATCTATGATTTGGGAGAGTGATTTTGGAAGACCATGTACCACATTGATAATATGAGAAGTCAGCTAAAAATGTCAAAACCTATCACCTTTTAAAAGGAAAGTGATGAATTATGTTTTATTATCTATCGATTGATATTATTAAATAATTTATGGCCTATAATACACACTAAAAACACTATACATAATTTGTTAAAACAATGAATTATAAAAAACATCATCTTATTTAGAATAATAAAAAATGATAACCCTCAAGGTCTTCATTTCAATTTCATGTAAATTTGTGATACATTCAAAAGAAATGGAGGCACCGATGACTCCATTTGGAAATGACCCATATAATATTCATTTAATGGGTAATCCAATGATTTTATAAATCCCCAACATTAAATATCATTGAAACCATTAGATAACCATACATGAAGCTTTTTCAAAACATATATCCCCTAAAAAGGTGAAGATCAAGGGAAGTGAAATTTTTAATTTTTTATAAGAGTAAAATTCATCCAATAAGGATTCTTGGGAATGAATCATGGAACTTATATGAGCATTATAACATCATTTAATATCCATTTGGATTAAATTTCAATAATCATACTATGTATTCAAAATATTTCTCATGTATTAGAATATATAATGACTATAGGAGGACTTATATCAATGAACCCTATAGGGGACTATGAAATTTTGGTTGTTCTTGACAATAATGTATTACCACTATATAGAGAGAGATAAAAAAAATTGATAGGAAAATATTTTTGAGAGTTATAAAAAATTGGATACTAAAATTTATGTGATGTTTATGAAAATGGATATATTTTTTGTCACAAATAATCATGCATATCAATAAGTGCAACCATAGGTTAATTCTAGATAATTTAATGGAGGCCAAAATATTTATCATGAATTACAAGTTTTGATGAATAAAACTATGTATATTATAACCTTTTTGTGAGTTTTAATGGAAAATAATTATTTTCATAACTATATTGGGAAATATAATGGTTCAAATTATCCTACATTAGAGTGAATGGGGAAGGAAGAATAAAACATTTTCACTACATTATATTTTTTTACACATAATATGAAGAAAAAATGTTATCTATAAACCATTCAATACTACGTTAACAAAATTGGTTCATCAAACTCGTCCAAAATTTTAACAAAGTACAATTCATTCAATCCCTTTTTCATGGTGTTAATGACAGTGTACATTATAAAGAATGCACCCTATCAATATAATTATTGGTGTATACATATAAATATCATGTAAATTAAGTGGAACATTACCAAGTATAACAATAAAAAATTAAACAACAGATGGAATAATTTTCAAAAAAGATGTCCAAGAGACAAATTTTTATTTCATTATGTGATATTATTGTTACATGATAAGAGGTGAAATTTAGAACAATATGGATTGTAATGGATTTAAAAGAAATAAATATTAACATGGATGTGTATTTAAAGGATCATATAGAAGTTATAAAATAATAATATGTTGATTTAATGATAGAGTGAGAAACAATTTGGAACCCACTAAAGAAATGATTAAAGGGAAAACCATTGGGGGAGTGTTTAAAAATAACCTGAGAAAAATATGGATGTGATAAAATATCTATCACTAAGTCCATTTTAAAAAAATTATTCACATGAAGATGAAATATTAATAAAATATGATAATTTTTATTTTAAAGAGACATCACATCAATATTTCATTTACTTCAGAAGCATCCCAAAATCCGAAATAAAAATAATTATCACTAGTAGATTCAATAAAACATTTAGAGGAATTTGTTATTATTTACATGAGTGAATAATTATATGGTATGGTTCCATAGAAACTCTATGTAAACCATCATGAATAGGTATGTTTTTTATTTCAGGTATTATAGGATCGTGCACCTTTGGGAAGACCCTATCTAATCACGGGCTATTTTAAAATTGATGTTTCACAATGATTTCAAAAATATTTGGACATGTTGTCTATATACTATAATATTTTATTTATAATTAGTGTACCAATTTGTTGTAAACTTAGGTTTAAATTATTGAATACATTTCAGTAATGGTGGAAAAGATTATTTTTAAAGATTTCTTGTTAATTTAATTGATGATGAAGGATAGGATTCAATCATTTTGGGTAACAAATCCCAAGACTGAGGAAAATAAATAATCAAAATCATTAAAGTAAATTTTGTATCTTATGTCATACAATAGAGATTCAAAATAGACAATATGAATGTTTTGAATCATGATGATGAACCAGATAATTTATCATTCATCACTACTGATGAGGAAAAAAAATTTGCCTTTAGACCTATACTTTATTGAGTAAAAAGTTATAATGGTTTTGATTAATGAATAAAGGGATAATAAAACAGATTAAAATCTGAACATTTTAGGAATAATGGATTTTTATAGCTATTTAACATATCTAGATAGATTATTTAATAAAATTATCTCCCTCAACCATAAATTAATCATCATTTAACTAAATTAAATTCATATAAATGTGTAAATTAATTTATTTATAGAGGAATGGTAATTTATATAAATTATTTGTTAACACATTTATAATAAGAACCACCCTAATTTATTGAACAATTATTTATAATTAGGAAGGCTACTATCTGATGAATCCATTTCCTAACAAGCATCATCCCCACAATTTTTAAATATAATGTTGGTCTATTAGAATGAAATATTTAGATATAATAGTCCCCAATGAGACCAAATCGTATTATTAAATATCTATAAAAATAAAGGGTTATTGAAATTTAAGAATGTTGGAATCAACTAACTGATATAGATTACTAAATGGGTTAGTCCACTATAAGTTATTATTTATAAAGGAGGAGTAAACATGATCATGAAAGATAATGTGTTAATTTTTAATCAAATAGTGAATAGATAAATAGTTTATTATTGATTATAAGAAACTCAATGTTTCATAAACAGAATGTTATTTTCCATATAAATAAATTTACTATATATTTGAGTGACTATCCATGAATAAAAATAAATGTTGTCTTGTGAGTTTCTCTAGTATCAATAAAATATCTATTCCATCCATTAATGAATCAATTTTAAATTTCGCATTCACCATTGGGACATTTTTATACCGTTTTATTCCATGTCACATGTGTTTTTCATCCACAACAAATTCCTAGTGAATGAAACACATTTTTTTCATGAAATTATTGATGATTTCAATGATGTTTTCATTAATTTATTCCCAATTAATAGGAGATAACTTAATGTATTCCTTGGGAATATGTAAATTATACTATATTATTGTATAAATAATTTCTTAGTCATCAATTTATTAAAGTACAACATAACAGTGATTGATGGAATGTTTTTGGGACACTAAATTTCAAGTGAATGGATTAAGGTAGATCATATCATAATAATAGTAATCATGGAGAAACTATAACCATCAACATCATGGGTGGTATGTATAAATAATGTTTATAGAGGATTTTATAAGTTATTTTTTTAAAATCATCATAGGATTTTGGTGTAATGATCAACGCCTATGTGTGATTTAAATATTAATTATATTCATAATCCTTTGATAATGAGGGGGTGTTCAGTGAATTTGAATTATAATTATAGAATAGATAATTAGTGATTATATTGGGGGGTTTTAGCGGTTTTATTTGAGGAATTTATGGTAGATTAGGTTCTTATAAAACTAACAGTATATACCATTGTGTGTATTAATTTTCAGTATGTTTTTGGGGATAATAGAGGGGTTAGCATGCATTGTTTAATAGAGAAAATTTGTGTAATTAAGGCACTAAGATTTTTTTTTCTTTCCCAGTTTGGTGATCAAGGATTACTCATAGTTAATTCCAAAACATAAAATGTTCGATGAAAATAGTTTTAAAACCCATGTGGTTATACATTGTCAAGGTTGTGTCTTTTGTATAAATAGAAAATTAATACAACCCGATCTTAATAAACCCAAATCCGACATTTAATTTTTTATATTAGAATATATAAAATGCCAAATTCCCTATGTATAGATTAATATCAAATTATTGTAAAACTATATTCAGATAATACAACAATTTAATTTTTTTTAGAAAATAAAACATACTAATTCAAAACATTTTATATCCTTGAACTCATTCACCGAATTCTTTATCATATCTAGGGAAATGTAAATAAAATAAGTGTAATATAAAACTATTTTAAGGGTTAGTTAGAATGGATTCTTTGAAAAATCATTAAAGAATAGTCAATATGGATAGATAAATAACTAAACACATATTTCATTTGATAAATAACATAATTACTGTGATTAGAAAATGTATAATCCAAATTAAATTGTAAATAATTGAATACATGTTCTATTTAAAAAACAAACGAAGAATTAAATACATTTAATGAATATATAAATTTTAAAATAAATTTTATACTAATAATAAAATAGAATTATCCATGAAGGAAATGATAAATTATTATACATCATGAACTATGGCATCTTGATACCTCTATTAGCAAGACCTTTCAGATGATAGTATAAAACTATATGTAAAACCCATTTAATTTAGCCCAATATATTGTCTCATAAGACACATTGGTTCATTTAGGGGAAATATAATTATAGACCCTACCTATCCGGGAAAGTTAAAATCAGTAGTCATATATCGAATAATCAATTCAATTCATGAAGATTTTTCCTTATCATAAAATATCCTTATTGATTAATGAATTAAAATTTTACAATATATCCCTAGTTAATCAATTAAAAATTTAAGGTTAACATATTTGTTAAAAATGGTATATGGTTTTGTATATAACATCATTTACAGTATAAATAATATTTACATTTACGAGATATATAATAACCAATTAAAAATAGTCATAATAATTTTATTGTCTCGAGAGAATGTTAACATTAACAAAATTAATCATTAAATGAGAGGTTACCATAAATTAATTGGGAATATTGTTTTTTATAACAAAATCATTTGCAACGGATGATTTAATGGAATAGAATAGAAATATTAAAACATGTTTTTAAAAAATATTGTACACTTTAAAACATATTTAATATGTAATGGAATCTCATTTCATTAAATTGTTATGACTGTGGTGAAGTCTGTAATTTCTAAATATGTTATGAAAACATTCCATAACTATTTTTTAGAAAATTCCTTTTAGAAAAATAAGAAAAATCTGAATAAAACAGTTTTAAAAAATCATGGAATACATAAAATGTATATAATAAATTATATTAATAAATAAAAAAATCTATAAAATAAATTTTTAATACATAGATTTGGATGGAAAATAAATCTAATATAATGATAAATAAAATAAAATTTTGTAAAAAAATTTATTTTCTTAATATATGTATGAAATAGAGGGAAATCTAAAATAATGTTTGTAAATTACATAAATATACAGTGGATATGAATTTTTTAATCTTAAGAAGGAGAAATATTAATTTTACTTTATGAAGATTAAAAGAAATCTGAAATGAAATTGAGATTGTAAAACTTATTTTTTTACTGTTTTGTAGCTTTCAAATTATACCCCCTTAAAATAATAAACTGGTATCTAATCATTTATCCTAATTACTAAATTGTTTTTCATATTAAATAAATAAATTTTGGTGTATATAGACCAAAAAAGAGTTAATAATCTGATAGAATAAAATATATATCTTAAAAAATGGAAATTGTGGTGAAATCCCTTATATCACACTTTCCATTCATTTATAATTATTTAACCGTTAGTATAAAGGTTATTATAATTTTATTAATTTTTAAAAATGACCATATAAATTTTTATCATATCATATGTATTCTGATTATAATATTTCACGACTAGTTTTTTAATTTGTTTCATTATTTTCAATGAATCAAGTGTTAATTTCCTTGTTTTCTCTTGAGCATTTTTTCAAGAATGTAATGGTTCCTGTAAAAAATATAGAAATAATTCCTACATATTTTTATAATAAATTTACATATATATATATATATATATATATATAAATTTGATTAATTATATACATTATTATAATTATCCACGAAATTTTCATGACAAAAAGCATTCGTATCGCTTCACAGAGATTGTAGGTCATACCTACCCGTGAACAAAGATATCATCCCCTAAACAAGTTAAAGGGAATTTAAGACGATAATATGTTAATTATTGAGAATTAATATAATTTAATACATATATATAACACATATATTTATTAAATTTATCATTTATAACCCAACATGTAAAGTATTAGTTAAAACCGTATCACATCACTTTGCATGGCGGTAGTCCACCATAAACACGATCGATGTTATCTTATTTTAAATGGAATTGAATGTATGAATGTGTTTGTGATATTATAAATCCAAAACTATTGTTACATGTATAATATTATATATAAATATATATACATTCAATACATCATTATGTATATCTGTTAGAAGTGTTGATGGAAAATGAGTTAAATCAGTTTCGCGAGGTGGTAGTCCATAGTACACACGATCGGAAAATTAATTCCCATTTTTATGAAAGATGATATAGATATGGGTTATTAAATTAAAATAATAAAATATCCTAATATATTATACACTATTATTAAATATTTTAATCCTTTAATGTTATTTTATGTTTTTTAATGAAGAAATAAATTGAATTTTTTAATAAGAACATTACAACATTATAGAAAAAATTCATTTATATTGCGCCAATTACCTTCCAAGTATTGATTTATAGTCAATCTAAGGCATCTTGATGTTTTAAGGAATGTAATTATTGTATTTGGGAAGTTATTTTTTCCACCAAATGTATTCTGAAATTTAATAGGGGAGGTTAGTGGTAGCCTTTTTTAGGAGGGGAAGATGTCAAATTTGGAATTTTGAAACGAAATAATTACCACATCATTTTCACATTCCACTTGGATCTATAATGTAAAATAATATAACAATAGATTATATAAGGTCCAAATATTTCCATCAAATAAAAATTTAAAATTTTTAATCCATTTAACCCTTATCTTCTTTGTTTAACCACAAGTTAAACTAACATTTACCCTAACTATTTTAATAATTTTTGTTGAATTCTTAATTAACAATGGTAAACAAAATATTTTTAACATATTAGATAATATTTATTTTCTTGATTCAAAATATTATATTATTTTAAAAATAATCAACTCAAATAAATTTCTGAAATTAATTTGAAAAAAAACAATTGACTAGATGAGAAACTATTTTCAGAAGAAAATGTTTTCAAAAGAATAAAAACATCTTATATAAAAATTGAATATATAAATCATTAAAATGACATAAATAGGATTAATTATAATATTATTTTAAAAAATTTATTTTAAAATAATTATGATATTCAAAGAAACATATTAATTATACCAACAAAAATAGGTTATTAATTAAAATATGCATGTTTCTCTATTCTTCATAAAATTTATCTTCTTATAAAATTATAAAAATGTTATCAATAAAATAATTTCTATATGATGATTTATAAAATAATGTTTTTTTTAAATAATTTATTTTTTAAAATTTGTTAAAAAATAATTGTACACTTATGATGTTGTAGGAACATGTCATTTTCATGGTGAGACCCTATTTGAGTTTTCAGTTATACCAATATTAGTTGGATTCATCTTCTTTTAAAACAAAGTTGTCGAAACATTTTATTTGAGAGATATATATTTTTCAAGGTGAAAATTACTTAATGATCAAGGATTTTTATTTTTATTCAATTTATATAGTCATGGTATAAATGTTTTGATGGATTAACAGGGACTTTCATTGGGTTTAAAGGCTCTAGAGGTGGATCATAATTTTTTAGAATATGGGTTGTGACCTATCATTTGGACAATTTAATGTAGTGAATGGGTTTCACGATGTGAACATGTTATAATAAATATTTTTTGAACTTCTTTAGAGAAATAAAATTTTACATACCCTGAAATTTATTCACATCATGAAAAGATCGATCATATATGTTTTAACTTAATGAGATGTAGTTTTTAGTTTTTATGTCGTGTGGAATATTTAGTTCATGAATAAAATAATCACATCATAAATTCCTCAATTGTATTTTTTTTCAATGATACATTAATAAATATTTTCATGTGGTTTAATCATTCTCTTGAATCATAGAAAAACTGAATGTGATTTTTGGGTGATTACTTCTCTTGAAGTCATCTATGTTTAGAATTTTATCCCCCATGACATCCATCAATTCTTTTCTTTTTACATTCAACAACATCCAATATTATTAAGTGAAAATATTTTAATCATTGAATTTGGATTTTTATTTTGATGGTTGTCTGATCTAGGTATTCCATATGATATTTTTAGTGAATGGGTTACATGATGTGAACATGCTTTAAAAATTATTTATTTAACAGCTTGAGATAAATAAATTTTTACACACCATGATACTTATTCACATCATGAAAAGGTCAATAATACATGTTTTAACTTAATGAGATGTATTTTACAGTGTATATTCCATGTGGCACATTCAGGTCATGAATAAATTAATCACATCATGGATTCCTCAATTGCATTTTTTTTCAATTATACATTAAGAAATGTTTTCATGCAGTGTAAACTATCTCTTGAATCATAGAGAATCTGAATGTGAGTTTTGGGTGATTACTTCTCTTTATGTAATCACCATAATCCAATATTGTCCTTTGAAACCCTTTTACTCATTGAGTTTGGTTTTTAATCTTGATGGTTGTCTAATCAAGGTATTCCTCATGATATTTTTAGATAATGGGTTACATTATGTGAACATGTTTAAAAAAATATTTTTTGAACATCATGAGAGAAATAATTTTTTATACACCATGATACTTATTGACATAATGAAAAGGTCGATCATACATGTTTTAACTTAATGATATGTTTTTTTAGTGTATATTCTATGTAGAACATTCAGGTCATGAATAAATTAATCACATCATGAATTCCCCAATTGAATTTTTTTTCAATGATACATTAATAAACTTTTTCATGTGGTGTAACCTTTCTCTTGAATCATAGAGAAATTTATTGTGACTTTTGTGTGATTACTTCTCTTTAAGTCATCTATGTTCATAATTTGATCCCCCATGATTTCCATCACATTAATTTTCTTATTCTATTTACCAACATCCAATATTGGCATGTTATAACCTTTTACTCATTAAATTTGGTTTTGTATCTTGATTCATGTCTTATCTTGGTATTTTAAATGATATTTTTAGTGAATGGGTTATATGATGTGAACATGTTTTAAAACAAATTGAACTTATTGAAAGAAATAATTTTTTACACACCACGAAATGTATTCACATCATTAAAAGGTCGATCATACAAGTTTTGACTTAATGAGATGTATTTTATAGTGTATATTCAATATGGAACATTCAGGTCATGAATAAATTAATCACATCATGAATTCCTCAATTTTGTTTTTGCAATGATACATTAATAAATTTTTTCATGCATTGTATCCTTTCTCTTTAATCATAGAGAAACTAAATGTGATTTTCGGGTGATTAATTCTCTTTAAGTCACCTATGTTTAGAATATGATCCCCTATGCTTTCCATCACATTGGTTTTCTTATTCCATTCACTAACATCCAATAATTTCGTGTGAAAACCTTTTAATCACTGAATTATGTTATTTATTTTGATGCTTGTCAGATCTAGGTTTTCCATATGATATTTCATCTCAATTGTTCATCACTGGAATTCACTTGGGACTGTTTCTTTGGTCGCCAAATTAAGGTGGGTCGTTTTGAACATTTCTCTAATGTATGTTTCCAACATTATAGGTTTGTGAAAAAATTATTATTCTGATAACAAGTCATGTGTTTTTCCTAAATAATTGATTAAATCAATTTTTTTAATAAAATCGTTCTTAAACAACCCAAGAGAACTCATTATATCCACTGGAGTTTTGACATGGCCTTCCCCCACTCACCCAATGATCCTTTCCAACATGTTACAATGAATCATAATTTATGAAAATACGGTTTTTTCATAACAATTTGAATTTATATTTTGGAAGAATTTGTCTTGTTAAATGAGTTATAATAAATTTAAACATTGAAAATTATTATTATGTTGACTTTTCGTGTCACTATAGATTCTAGAAATATATTATATTATCTTAGATAGTAGAATTAAAAAAATTAATCAACTATTAATTTGATCTATTTTGAGATGAATTATATACATTATTTTCTTGTATATATTTCTTCTAATTATATACCCAAGGTCTTAGAATGTTGTCTCATGAGACATAGAACAGGTGGTTCATATAGAGATAGGAGAACCCATAACATTATCTCATATTTACCTTTTATAAAATGAAAATGGTAATATTTATGTTTCCCTAACATGGGATTACTACTGGTTTATTGTAGGAAATGGTTACTTTCTTCTTAAGATGGTATTGCAATATGTGATGACATTAGATACATTAACATGGGATTTCACATGGATCCAAAATTTGTTTCTTACATTATCAAACAAGAGACCAATCACATTCCAATAAGATCAATTGTGAGATATAGACTTGCAACAATGAGCCAATGTTTTTTTCCCTGGCCCTGAGTTTCCACTTGGAACATGAGGTTTGGGATATTTATTATAGGAAATTGCACTATTTGATAAATTAATAAATCTTTTTATCTATTTATTAAATGTGCATACTGTTAGAATATTTTGTTAGACATGGTTTTTTCATCCTATAGAGTTTTACTCACACCTTATTTATGCTTCAATTGGGTACTCCAGCATATTTAATGAAATAATATTTGGAAATAGGAAGATGACTATGTTGTTGATTATTTCTTACTAGATGTTTTGGAGATTATAGAAGGGACCAATGTCTGGAAATCCATAGTTCTATTTTTTTGTCTTAATTGTGTTTTTTAATCATTTAACTGTATTAAATTATTACTGAAATATAGATAAATTATATCACATAATTAAATTTATTTCTATATTCTATGAATGGATAGTTTCTTTCATTATTTTGTTTATGTTCTATTATTGAACTATTTATGAAAATTATATAAAAATAATATTTATTCCATTTTTATGGAAACTCTATATCATTGTACATAATCTCTCACCAATGTTCCATAAACACACACTACAAGTTCTCATACATTGTTATACAAATATATGACCTTGTTTTCTAGTTACAACCCTAGTATGGCTATGTGAGAGAGTTCTAGATCTGGTAATTTAACAAAGTATTATAAGAGAATGATTTATCTTTGGTTACATTATTATTTTGGAATAGAAGAAAAGATACTAGAAACATATAGAGAAGTGTAAATGAGAATGTGCTCTGGGTTAGTAATCAAATGTATAAAGTAAAAGAGTAGAAACTAGGAATGGTATTTATGTTTATGTTGTTCTTTTCATAAGGTTGAAATTATTTCATCATGGGGAATTCACATGTAGTGTAATGTAATTGATTCTATAAATTTTTAACTATGACCAAGTATGGAATTATACGAGTTGACATAAAATATGGTAGGAATACATGAATATATGTAACACCCAAAGATTCCATGGTACACTTCCCATTGAATAATACAGTAGCGTGTGATGTACGCAACATTGAGTTCTAACACACACAACAACTAATCAAACTATCCATTATGAGTAGTAATACCGACTTTTTTAAATTTTATAAAATTTATCTTTCAAAATGAACTTCATTTTTGGATTCATAATATCTAAATTAGGTTAGGGTGAATTTTTGGTGTATTTTGAAAACGATCAATTTTTTATGAATAGTGAAAAACACTGAGTTATAGTTTAAAATAGAATTTTTATTAAAATAATTATTTATTTTATTTAAATTTATTTTAGGTAAATATAGATACATAATACCAATATATGTTCAATTTAATTCATTAGATTTATTTTATAATAATTTTAGATATATTAAAAATTTATTGAACTTTTCACTGTCTTTTACCCATCTCATAGAAGAATAAGAAAATTTACATAAAACATAATTTTACCTCTTCTGTGAGTGGAATTTCGAAAATATGAGTGACACGGTTAATATCAAGGAGTAAAATTTTGTTCAAGAAGATAAAAATAATTTTTTATGAATAGTAACTTCTAATTTTTATTTTCCACGGTTAAAAGTAAATAGGGTAATTAAGGGTAAAATGATATTATTATTACCCTAACACATGTCTTAATTCTATTGGATAAGTATAATTCGACCAAAAAAGACCTTAAGAATATAATATGAACCTCTTTGGTACACTTTGAATAGATTAGGACATTTATTATTATTTAATTTAACAAAAAGTTAAAAGATTTAAAATCAATGTTTAATAACTAAACCATTTTCAATATAGGGTTATACATAAGCTAGATTCGATTATATATATTAATTATAACGATAAATTATTTTCCTAAATAATGGAAATTTTTATATAATCTTTCAACATTAAATAATTTAATATATTTATGACAGAATGATGATGTAGTAATTAACTATTTAATGAAATATTAAAATAATTAATAATATAAAAACCCAAAAAAATGTAATTTGAGTCTTTTTAACAATTCATCAAATTTTATAGGTTATTATAACATATTACGGTTGGTAAGATTAATTTTTTCAACTTAATAATGCTGTTATGAATTTAGCAAAAACAAAATACCAAATAGTGTCAAAATTGACATAAAAGAGTTTTTAAAATTAATATTATATTATTAATTGATATTCTATTCCAAAAAATATAAGGTTCAGCCAAAAAACATAAATAATTATAGGTGTGACATTTATGACCCACTTGGGTTTATCTTGGATGTATATAGTAATTTTATTCACCATATAATAAAAAAAAACAAAGATACTTGGTAGATGTCAAACTATTTAACTAAGAGTTATATCTAAACGATAAAGTTCATATAATGACCCAAATCTATATAAAACCTATTGGTTCAGTGGTTTTAGACCCATCCCTACCATAGAATTTAAATAATTCATTTTTGAGCAATTAGAAAATGAAAATTATTTTATTATAAAATAATATTTCTAGATTTTCCTAAAGTACCCTTCACCGGTCTCAAAAAAGGGCACTCCCCTTTATCTCTAATTTACACCATCAATTTCTTTTGTCTCGTCCAAACCCTACCCAAATATCTTCAAAATGTCCCTAAATTCATCATAGAGTCCTTCATTTATTCATAAATCCAACATAAGGATCCCTTTTGATGAAATCAAAGAATGAACCCGCAGAAGAGGTACTAATTTCACCACCCTCATTCAAGTTCTTTTCTACTTCCACTTCTTCTTTATTTGTTATTTCAATTATAAAATAATAAATCCAATATATTCTATATTTTTTGATTTTATTATAAATATGTTACAACCATATTGATTATTCTATCCATCCTTTGGATGACATGTCACAATACGTGTGTACGTACAACATACCATCTCCACGTCATGGTGTAATTGTTATTTGATACATTATTATTTATATGGTTATAATAATGATGTGTAATTGATGTTAATAATGAATATAACATGATAATGATACAGTATATATGATATACCATCAAATTATATATTATTTTCATATCAAAATAATGATATTGTCGCTTTTCCGTACGTACGGATTACCGTCTCCACGAAAGAGATGATATTAATTCTCCATCGTATCCATTCAAGACTAATTTTCATTTGATGATTAAAAATAATTTCTAAAGGCTTGATATAATTCTGGATATGAATATGATATATCCCATACATAACAAATATTACTAACATAACAAAGAATATAAAGGAAAATGAATCGGTTGACACCCAAAATGACAATAGTACTACGATATTATTAACAAAGCAATGTTCAAAGATCGTATATGATATCATATTAATGTATATGATATTTATAAATTTTAATAACAATTATTTAACCATTATACATTTGGTTAACCTACCCTAGACCAAGGAAAAGTACAAGGTAAGGGTTAATTCTATAATCTCTTCATTATCCGAAATTGTTTATACGTAATTATCTACTGGGACCTCTTTATCATCCACATCCATGTTTCATAAAAATGCATTTCAAAAAATTTATACTATTTAGTATATAATGGGTAAATTTAATTTATACCCTTATGTGTTGTTGAAGGTATCATTCCATCGTTTTCCAAACAAAGTACTTTTTGACCTTTTTGACAAATTTAAGGTAAGAATGTGTTTCTATCTTATACGGTGGGTGCAGCTATTTTCCTCCGTTATAACATCATCAAAGATTCCCTTACAAGCTTATAAGAATATTTTCATAATAAATTTTCTCATTATAATTATATGAATATTAAATGATTTAGAAATAGAATGAGATATTTCTCTAAAAATGGTTTTTATTCCATCTATGTCATCATACTTTTATGGATTTTATGTTTATTTGAAGTTGATTTTTTATGATACAGAACTTCCATATTCTATTGAAGGTTTTGTGATATGTTATAGGGTGGATGTGCTATTTTTATACTATTCATGGTTATTGGTTAAAGTATTGACATTTCATAAGCTAGTTTTAATAAAAATGTTTATGATATGTTTAAACCATTTCATATGAGGAATGCATTGGACATAGTAATTGACAAGTGGAGCCCGCTATAGCTCCTCGATGAATCGGTAGGTCGCATGAGCCAACTAGATGTGGAATATTCCATGGACTTTTCCAATTTGATATATGGTTTTGACCAAGGCCTTAATCATTTCTAGATGTCTTGGATGAGGCCTGAACAAAAATTTTCAGAATGTCTGGAATTATACTTTCCCTCATTATGGAAATAATATTGATGGTTCATGTGGTCATTAGTATAGTAGAACACCCATGATTATGTTTTATTATGGCATTTTTTACTCAGTTCATATTCATACCATAACAGTATTCATGTATATTACTGTCAAAGGCATGAGGTTTCAATTATTTATCATGATTAATATTTATGTTATCTTTTGATTTATTGCTTACCCTTACTGAGCGTTTGAGATCTTCCCTTTTGTATGTTCCATTTACCCAGGATATGAAGAAGTTAGTTATGAGTGACTTGCAGGACTTATCTAGGAGGATTGGATTTTTACAATTGAATAAATTTGTGTTGTATTTCCTTTCAAGTTGTAAATTTGAACATATGTATGAATCTTGTTTCCAATAGTACTAAACTGATCGGTATTTCGAGACATGATTTACTTATGATCGGGCCAATGTTTTGTAATAAAGCACCGAATCTAGGCAACTAGGGTCAGGTAATTACATTTACTATCCGAGGATGTTTAATAAAAACAATGGAAACTAGATTTAGATAAACTCTGATTAGATCACATTACCCTAGGAATGACTTTGATGATTAGTATAGAAGAATATCCAAGAATTTTGGTATTTTAGAGATTTTGTGAGTTTTCAAAGAAATGCATCCCTGTCTGGATACGAGCAGTAAGAGGTGGCTCCAGCATAGATGTACTTAGGGGTAAAACCTGAAAACACCGCTTTGAGCTAGACTCTAACGAGAACTGGTGCATGACAATAGGCCATGCTGCACTCTTGGTTATGACAAAACATGGGATATTCTTAGGATAATTATCATTTTATTTACAAACCATTATGATGGATTTATGAGTATATACTTACTCATAGAAATTTTTTTATGATTATGGATTATATTCATAAATTTTTCAATTTATGTTAAGTGTTTTACATGTTTGGAATAATGTATTTTGATTCATAAACTACAATATCTTATGACATTGTATTGAAATGGTGCCTAGTGTAAAGAATGTAATGTGTATCAATGAACGAAATCTATGTAGGGATTTCCCTCCTACTTAAGATAATTATAGTGGAGATGGTGATGAAACTAGTGCTGATCTGCTTATCCCCATACTGGGAAAACACACTAAGGTTATGAATAATATCCTTACCCGTATAGAGAACCCTGATCTGTAGCATGGAGAATCAATGTTAGATCGCTTCATGAGGCAGCAACCACAGACATTCAATGGGAGTAAAAATCCATTAGTGGCTGAGAAATGAATAAATTCCTTAGAGATAATATTCCACTCTTTGGGGAGAAGATAAAGGGAAAAAGTTGTCAAGTCATTTTACTGCCTCACTAGAGAAGCTACTAAATGGTGGTCATTGATTCAAAACACAAAGGATGATGAGGAAGTATCAAATATGGAATGGAGGAAGTTTACCTAAATTTTATCAGAAAAATACATTCCTCATGGCCATCGAGCGGATACTGAAAGACAATTTCTGATTCTGAGGAAAAAGGAGGATTATAACGTCGCAAAGTATGAAGCTTACATTACAAGGTTATCTAAGAATGTGGAATATTATATTCGTAACCTAAGAAGTAAGATTGAACGTTTATTTTGATGGGTTAAAACCATTTCTCCATCGAGAAGTAGTATCATAATCCTTCTCATCATACGAAGATATTGTCTCGTGTGCTATTAAGACAAGAAATGAATTATCTAAGTCTTATGACTGTAAATAAAAGCATGAGAAGAAGAGATCTTCTAAAAACTCTAGAAAAGGAAATAAGGAAATAGGGAAGAAGGGTAGAATTGAATTTACACCCTGTGATAATTGTGGATGGAAGCACCCTGGTGCCTATCTAAAAAGAAAAGGAGTATGCTACAAATGTGGACAGAAAGGCTATATTGCTGGTGACTGTAAGGGAAAGAATGATGCTACCAATGTTCAATACTATAATTACAGGGAGATGGGACATTATAAAAATGAATTTCCTAAGAATCAGGGAAACATAACTCAAAAAATCCAAGGGATCAAGGCCATGCTTATGCGATCACTACTGCTAAGGTTGAAGCTCTGAAAGATGTAGTGGAAAGTAATTTAATGGTTTCCCCAAGATTAGAAAAAGTATTATTTGATTCAATATCATTGCATTGTTTCATATCTTCATAGTTTGAAATGAAAATTAGATATTTCCAATTTGATTTAACAACGGAATTTTCAGTCAAAACTCATAAGGGAAGTATCATTACAACAATGTTTTTGTGAATCAGTCCCCATTAGAGCACGTAAATGGTCTTTATCTGCGGATACCATCGTCTTACCCAGGATTGTATTGGATATAATCCATGGTATGGATTGGCTGTTAGACCATGATAAGAAAATTTATTGTAAGAAGATGGATGTTAAAATTTTTTATGACGATGATAAAGAACACCTTATATTTAGAGAATAATCGTCACCGCCTAATTCTTATCTAGATCCACCCCCAGTATCTGAACTAAATTCAATTATTTGGGTGGAAGAGAATGATATAACTTTAGGTGAGTAAAGAAATGTTCAAATAGAGTATTTACCTATTGTGATAGAATATGTTGATATGTTTCTAGAATATTTACCTGGACATCCTCCAGAACGTGAAATTGAGTTTTCCATTGATTTAATTCCTGGATCATGGCCCATATCGATGACCCCTTATAGAATTGCAACTGTAGAATTAGTGTAACAAAAGATAAAACTAGAGGAATTGAGTAATAAGGGATTTATTCACCCTAGTGTTTCCACTTTGGGAGCCCATGTCCTTTTTGTTAAGAATAAATGTGGATCTATAAAGTTGTGTATCGACTACAAAAAAATAAAAGAAATAACAATAATGAACAAGTATCTCATACATCGTATTAATGATTTATTATCCCAACTTCATGGAGATCAATATTTTTCAAAGATTGGCCTTTGATATGGATATAATCTGTTGTGTGTGAAGAAGGGAGACATTCCAAAAATAGTATTTCCAACAAGGTACGGGCGTTACAAG
Source organism: Viscum album (assembly GCA_963277665.1). NCBI lineage: Eukaryota > Viridiplantae > Streptophyta > Magnoliopsida > Santalales > Viscaceae > Viscum > Viscum album. Next base: position 971,983,472 of record OY728151.1, on the reverse strand, counting down.
TTTACAGTAATGCCTTTTGGATTGAATAATGCACCCTCTATATTCATGGATCTACTGAATAGAGTTTTCAAGGAATATATTGATGATTTCGTGGTAGTATTTATCGATGATATCTTGGTATACTCCAAAATCTATGAAGATCATGAAAATCACTTGTGAATTATTATGAAGACTCTTAGAAGACATGAATTATATGGGATGTTTAGCAAGTGTGAATTCTGGCTTTAGTAGATTTATTTTCTTGGATATATTATCTCGAAGTATATAATCTTTATCAATCCTTCTAGACCAAGGCAAACCCAGAATGGCCAAAACGAAAGATTATAACTGAGGTACGCAGTTTTATTGGTTTAGTAGGTTATTATCGGCGTTTCATCCATAATTTTTCCCAATTGGCTATCCCATTAACCAAGATCACACGTAAAGGGATTAAATTTGTTTGGGAAAAAGTTTTTGAAGAATGTTTTTGATGAACTGAAGAGAATATTAGTCAATTATTTTATATTGACTCTACTATCGGGGAATGACATGTTTGTTATATATAGTGATTCTTCAGAGAAAGGACTTTGTTGTGTCCTTATGAAAAATGATATGGTTATTTCCTATGCATCACAATAGCTAAAAATTCATAAGAAAAACTATCCTACTCATGATATTTAGTTAGCAGTTGTAATATTTGATTTGAAGATTTGGAGACACTATCTCTATGGTGAAAAATGTGAGATATATATCGATCACAAATGTTTAAAGTATATTTTCTCACAAAAATAACTCAACAAGAGGAAAAAGAAATGGCTTTAACTACTCATGGATTATGATTGCACTATACCCTACCACATGGGGAAGACAAATAAGGTGGCAGATGCTTTGAGTAGAAAGGATCATGATGTTTTGAACAATATGAGAGGTGAAAAGGATCTTATATATATGAATCTAGTAAATATGGATTTGGGAATAACCATGTAATGTGACACATCAATGCTTCTTCAAATGGTTACAAAACCATTTTTACTAGAAAGGATAAATTGTTCTCTAACCAGTGATGAAGTGTTTCAAATGAAGATTAAAGCTGTTAATGATGGGAGATTGAGTGACATTGTGTGTGAAGATGTAATTTTGAAACTTGGGAAGTGACTCTGTGTTCCTGATGTACCTGATCTAAAAAGGGAATTATTAGATGATGCTCTTAGATCTAATTTCTCTATACACCCTGGGCGAAAAAAATGTATAGATATTTGAAGGAACATTTTTGGTGGGACAACATGAAGGAGGAGATTGCTGATTTTGTGTCAAGATGTATGGTTTTTCAACCAGTTAATGCTGGAAGGCAACAACCTGGAAGATTCATGCAACCTCTTCCCAGACCTGAGTGGAAATGGGATAATATTATGATGTATATTGTCATGGGACTACCAAGGACTCTTAGAAGGAATGATGTAATATGGGTCATTGTTGATCGTCTTACCAAGTCAGCACATTTTCATGCTATAAGAGAATATTTACCAATTGATCGATTGGAAAGACTATATATTAATGATGTTGTTAGAATTCATGGAGTACAACTATCGATTTTTTCTGATGGTGATCCACGTTTTACATCAAGATTCTGGAATAGTCTTCAGAAATCCCTGGATATTTAACTTCATTTGAGAACTTACTACCACCCCCAAAATAATGGACAAATAGAACGGACTATTCAAACCTTAGAATACATGTTGAGATCATGCTCACTTGACAATAAAGGTATGTGGGGTCAATATTTACCTATGTTTGAATTTTCCTAAAACAATCACTTCCATTAATGTATTCAGATGGCACCATATAAAGTGTTACATGGAAAGAGATATCACACACCAACCTGTTGGGATGATGTTGGTGAAAGAAATCTCGTAGGCCCATAACTTGTGGAGAAAACAATGGAAAAGGTAAAGGTAATCCTAACCAACATCAATGCAGCTCAAAGTATGCAGAAGAGCTATGCTAACAACCGAAGGAATGATTTGGAATTTCAAGTAGGATATCATGTTTTCTTGAAGGTATCCCCATAGAAGTGAGTTATACGTTTTAGTAAGAATGGTAAATTGAGTCTTAGGTACATTAAACCATTAGAAATTCTAGAACGAATTGGGGCTGTAACTTACCGTTTGGCAATTCCTCCATGTCTCTCCAAAGTTCACGATGTTTTCCACGTATCACCGTTGAGAAAATACATGCCTGACCCAAAGCAACTACTTACCTTTGCAGAATTAGAACTGGAACACGATTTTTCATATTGTGAAGTGCTTTTCAAGGTTCTTGATATAGGAGTTCTAGTGCTGAGAAACCATATGACTCATCTGGTAAATGTTCTATGGAGAAACCATAAGATGGAAGAGACAACGTGGGAACCTGAGGAACATATGTTGAAGAACCACCCGAGTCTTTTTATGCAGTAATATTCTAGAAATTTTGAGGATGAAATTATTTTACGGAGTGGAGAATGTAACACCCCAAGCTTCCACAATATGCTTCTCTTTGAATAATACAATAACATGTGTTGTATGAAACTTCTAGTTCTAACAAACACCACAACCAATCAAACAAGATGTTATGAATAGTAAAACCCACTTTTTGAAATTTTATAAATTTTATGTCACGACCCATCCTCGGGGCTAGTGTCGTGACTACCCCAAGCCCACCTTCCATAGGCCAAGGGCTGGCAACTAGCACCAAAGGCATAAATCCCATTAAAAGGGAAAGAATTGCCTTTATGATAGTAAACAATACAACATAGTACGCAAGCGGAAGTAAGCACAAGTAATACTGAACACAATGTAAGTGTTAAAAGTTAAATGAGATAGAATAAAAACCCAACTGAAAAATACAATACAACTAAAAGTCTAGTACAACAATAGTAAAGTAAAGCAGCAACCATTATGTGGTCCTCCAGATATCCCACCTAAAGGGTGGTTACATATGGTCTCCTTAGTTCGTTGGTTCCGGCCGTCCACTCTGTGTACGTCCCGTCTAGTGGTCCACCTCTAGGTACCATCCATCTCCACAAGCCGCCACCTTGATCTGTGATGTCCATCGTCTACATACAACACAACGTAGTGTGGGAATAGCCTGTGTAAGGGTGAGTATAAGGTACTCAGTAGGGACCCCAAGACCCCCTAAGGTCTCCCAGAATCCACAATGGATAAAGCACAATGGAATGATAGAATCAAGAATTATCAACCGACTCTACTTAGGTAGATGCCCATACATATACCTATGTAATGAATTCCAGTTCATCTCCAACTCTCGTGCCCAGGCACAACCCAGTCCACACAGGAAAGATGCCAATCACAACGTTGGTAATGATTGCAAGTCAAGTCTCAGCTCTCACTGGTACACGACTCACTAAGAAGGGTGGAGATGATTAGATGTAGCCTCATAATCATCTCCTCTATCGAACCCACATATGATCCTATTACAGAAGTCGTCACTGCAAAACCCACGTAGGATCAAAGTACAGTAACCAATGATGTCGAACCCACATAGGATCCTAGTAAAGTCATCCTCGCTGCCGAACCCATGGAAGATCCAAGTACAGTCGTCCTCACTGCCGAACCCACGAAGGATCCAAGTATAGTCTTCATTGTCGTCGAACCCACGGAGGATCCCATCACGGTAGTCGTCGCAGTCGCATCTTGCTCTAGGGTTCCCACACACAGCGTGCTCGATTCAGGGAGAGTCTGCTCCTCAATTAAAGGGGTCGATACATAAATTTTCATGAAATATAGATTTTATGTATCCCAATGTTTCATCTTCTAAAAAGGGAATGAACGCGATAGACGGCGCATCAATCGGTCGCCCTGTCTGAAAGATATTGGCATTTTCGTTCAGGGGCCCAGTTAAAAATATGCTCATTTCTAGGTTATCACTTATCTAAGGTCATCCAAAACTCACTTAGATTATCAAAAATGGACTTCCACATCTAAAGGGTCCCACTGCCACTGAAGGCGCATTATTCAGACACACGATCTTCAAAATATTCACTTTTAAGTGAAAACGGGATCGGCTCGTTAAACCTCATGGGCTGGCAGGTCGAGTCAACCCGATCTTGGTGGCTCCGACTTGGCTGGTGTTGGACTAACCTGGTAAAACGTGTGGTCCATCCCGAAGGGCCCGGATCGTCCCAAAAGGGCACGGCCCGGCCCGAAGGGGGTGCGGCCCAGCCCGAAGGGGGCGCGGCCCGGCCCGGCAGGGGGTGACCCGAAGACCAAGAAATCCGAGGGGGGGGTGGTGGCTTGGCCCCCGGATGCCCGAACCGGCTACGCCAAATGGCACCATCCTCCCTAACCGGCCGACCAAAGCCTACCGGCCTTCATGGCTCAATTGGCCTGCACGGGGGGCCATGGTTCATCCGGTGCGGCGCCCTCCTAGCACTGCAGATTTCCTCCGCCCGGTCGGCTGACGGGCCGGCCGGTTCTTCTACCGAAACAGCCTGCGAAGCCGGCCGCAGTTCCTTCCACATAGCCAGTGTGATGGCACCGGCTTCCTCCACTTCGACCTACCCTGTTCGTGGCTCCGCGTCCCCAGCATGACGCGACGGCTCCATACTTCCTCCGCCATGGCCAGCTTGGCCATATCTTTTCTTTGCGTGTGCAACGGCGGCCCTTGCGCCACTGGCCTCTTCCGCATTCTGCCTCCGGTCACTAAATCAAAAATAATGAAGATCCTGCGGAGGGTCTTTGGGCCATGTTTGTTTGTCCCACACCCTCAACATTAGGGGAAAGCAATAGGCCAGTACAAACAATGATAAACAATGACAAACGAGGAAAAATTTTAATCCCTTAAAATTGAACATAATACCCCTACCTAAAATATGGTTTGTTTGTCGTAGACATGGATATCAATGTCGCTCTGTCAACGTCTTTGAAGAACCGGCGTCGTCGGTGAGTTCCCCGCGTCGCTGTCTCCTCCCCTAACTTGGAAGAAGAAGAGGATCAGAGAAACGTGTAGCGTTCTTCATCGAGTCCTTCTTCGTTGAAGGTGGGTGTTCTTCATTATAGAAGAAAACCGTTCTTCATTGAGAAGAGGAATACTTTTCTCCCTTTCTCAAGAGCTCTCTCCCAACTTCCCCTTAACACAACGAATGACCCCAAAAATAAAATAATAGACTATTGCTATTATTTTATTAACACATGAAATTTTAAATTCTAAATTAAAATCAATTCATTAATTACGTGAAGAGGTTGAATTTATTAATTAGGTTGAGTTGGAAAACAATAAAGAGAGAGAGGGAGAGGGTGAGGAAAAGTCCTCATAAATTAAGGGGGTTGTCATGAAATAAACATGGGAGTTTGAAATGGAGTTAGAAATGAGTTATGAAAGATGAAAGGTTGGGGCTCGTGTGGGACCCACCATTCCATTATCCACACAAGGGAAGTTGGGTGGGTGTGGGCCCCACCAATAACTTCCCATTGGAGAAATTAACTTCCATAGATATAAATATAATTTTTATAACAATTTTATTTATCTTCTTAATTTATCCCAAATTATAACTTTCAACCTGCATAAAACGCAACTACGGTAAAGGTCCCCTTAAGAAATTACCAGCGTTGTGACTTCATCAGTGTCCTCATATTTCAATTCTGAGCACCAGTTCAGAAGATAGAAAACCCCGCACACACATTTCATGAACGTACATGAACAAAATTTCAGAAATTATTTATGGGCACACCGGGCCTCAGAATCAGGTGTCGTCAGAAACTGCGTACTCATAAAATTCCAAAGAATTTACAAAAAAAATTTCCTTGAAATTTCCAGGGCATTACTTTACTCCCACCTCAGGGATTTACGTCCCAATAAAGCTACAATAAAGGCTAGGGGAAAAAATGAGGGTACTGAGCACGCATTTGAGCCTCCCGCTCCAATGTGATCTCATGGAGGTTCCTGTGCTACCAGCGAATGGACACAAGAGGAATCGACCATCCACGTAGGTCCCGCTCCTGTTGATCCTTGATTTCCACCAGGACCCCCAAAAATGTTGCCCCGTCATCAATGTCTAGATTCCCATGATTGATGATGTGTGCTGGTTCGTACACATATTTTCTCAGCTGAGATACGTGGAGGACATCGTCCACCCATTGCAATTGAGGTGGAAGATCCAGGTAGAAAGCCACGTCACCTACCCTGTTGAGGACCTGGAATGGTCTGATGAAGCGTGGAGATAACTTGTCGTCCCGTCCAAATATCCATAATTCATGTCGAGGTGAGACATGTAAGAAAATGTGGTCTCCATCCTCGGACTCCTGTGGTATCCGTCTCCTATAAGCATTGGACTTATGTCTGCTTTGTGTAGTCCTCATCCACTCCTGGATAATCTGCACCTTCTCCATCATAGCCTGTACCATCTCTGGTCCTACAAGTGCTGACTCCCCAGGGTCAGTCTAGCACATAGGTGATCTGCATGGTCAGTCGTACAGTGCCTTGTAAGGTTCCATCCCGATGGTGGAGTGATAGTTTTTGTTGTACACAAACTCAACCAAGGGTAGGTGATCCTCCCAGCTATGACCAACGTCAAGGACACATGCACATAGCATGTCCTCAAGAGTCTGAATGGTCCTCTCCCTCTGGCCAACATTCTGAGGATGTAAGGTGGTGTTAAGACGCAGTTGCGTCCCAAAAGCCTCCTGTAATCCCTTCCAGAGCTGGGAAGTAAAGTGACATCTCGATGAGAGACGATTGATGATGGCACACCATGAAGCCGTATGATCTACTGGATGTAGAGGCGTCACAAGGTCACTACTGAGCCTTGATCTCTGATCGGTAGGAAGTGTGCTGACTTGGTGAGTCGGTCAACGATCCCCCAGATAGAGTCATGTCCTCTGGAAGTATGTGGAAGCCCTGTCACGAAATCCATGGATATCCCATCCAACTTCCACTCTAGGACTTATAAGGGTGGTACCAAGCTCACTGGTACCTAGTGCTCCACCTTCACTTACTGGCAAGTCAGACATCGTGAAACGAACTCTGCTATAGTCTTGTTCATACCCATCCACTAGTGCTATATTCTGAGGTCCTGGTACATCTTCACCAATATATGATGTACCTCTAGAGTGAATGTGTGTAACTCCCTCAGCACTTCCTCTTGCAGCGCAACTGGTACCATGGTATGTCCCCTGAAGAAAATGAATTGCTCTCCTCCTTTAGGAAATCAATCAGGCGACTGCCCTATGGAAATCTAAGCACATTGCGTCTCACAGTCAGCGTCCCCAAGCTGTGCCTCTATAACCTGTTGAAGTAGTGGAGTAGTGACTATGAGAGACTATAGAAATGCTGCCCCATCTCTATCCACGAAGGATATCTGTAACACGGCATGCTGCTCTGTCACCTCCCCTAGAAGCTGTATACCCGATCTCCCGGTGATAGAATCGGCTACTACATTCCCTTTCCCAGGAATATAGACTATCTCAAAGTCATAGTCCTGGAGGAACTTCACCCATCACTATTGTCTCAGGATCAGGTCCTTCTGTGAGAAAATGTAACTAAGACTCTGGTGGTCAGAGTAGACTGTAAAGCACTCTCCCATCAGATAGTGCTACCACATCTTCAAGGCGAAGACCACTACTGCTAACTCTAGGTCATGGTTAGCATAGTTCTCCACATGCTGACTCAACTGTTGGGAACCATAGGTGATCACTTCCCGCTCTTTCATTAGGACACACCCGAGTCTAGTCCCTGATGCATCATAGTAAACCACGTACCCAAATCCCTCTTCCGGTAGCCTCTAGATGGGCGCACTGGTCAATCTCTGTCTTAGCTCCTAAAATCTCCGTTGACATATATCAGACCACACGAAGGGTTTTCCATTATTCGTTAATGCTGAAATAGGTTCTGCAACTCTGGAAAAGTCTGTCACAAATATCCAATAGTACCCATCCACAACTAGGAAACTTGACTCCTCTGTCATGCCCCTGTGTGGCACCCAAGCAAGTACCACCTCGATCTTCACTGGTTCCACTCCAACCCTATCCTCTGAGATGACGTGTCCCAATAAGTGAACATCTCAAATCCAGAACTGGAACTTCAAGAGCTTACCATAAAGCTGGTGCTTTCGGTGTGTATCCAGTACAACCCGCAAATGGTAGGTGTGCTCCTCCTCAGTGGTCGAGTAAATCAGTATGTCTTAGATGATGACTATGACTAAACGATCGAGGTAAGGCTGTAAAATCCTTTTCAGGAGACTCATGAACACTTATGGTGCGTTGGTTATTCCGAAGGGCATAACCAAGAACTTGTAGTGGCCATACCGACTCTTGAAGGCCGTCTTCTGCACATCCTCGTCTTGAACTCTGAGCTGGTGATAGCCTGACCAGTGGTCTATCTTCGAGAACCATCATTCTCCCTTGAGATGATCCAAGAGATCATCAATCCTTGAGAGTGGGTTCTTGTTCTTTACGGTAATCTAATTAAGGAGACGGTAGTCAACAAATAGTCGTAAGCTTCCATCCGCCATCTTGGAGAAAAAAATCATAGAAGCCCAGGGTGATACACTCAGTCAAATGAATCCCTTTTCCTACAAGTATTCCAACAGTACCCATAGCTCACGATGCTCTGTGAGATCCATCCGATATGCTGGAGTAGATATCAGTGTTGTCTCGGGGTACAGGTCAATGTAGAAGTCTACCTATCTGCGAGTAGGTAGTCCTGGAATGTCGTCAGGAAAGACGTCTTCATACTGATCCACCACATCATGAAAACATGGACTCCATACATCAACCGCTCCTAGGATGAGACTAGCAAACTGATTTGTGATCGGCTTCCCTATCCTCAGCATAAGTCTATCCTACGCTATAAAGGCTCCCCCCTCACTGGTGAAGGTGAACCTGCTCCCATCTGTGTGGACACACCGTAATTTGTGTCTAATACAGTCGATCAGGTCATGGACTGTAGATAACCCGTCCATACCCATGATGACGTCGTAAGGCATCGACGCCACTACAAGAAGATCCCAGCCAAAACTCTCGCCTCCTAGAGAAAGCTCACACTACCGCCACCAGTGCGTAATCATCGAGTCTGGTCTCGTATGTGTCTCTAGCTATAAAGATCGAGCCAACAGCTCCATCAGAATCTCCGTGATCAGAACAAGGGTAGCGGCAATAAATGAATGACTCGCTCCTGTGTTTATAAGTGTTGTATCAAGGGTGGAGTAGACATAGATAGTACCTCGAATCATCTCAGGTGCGTCGTGGTCATAGGACTCGACTGCCTAGAGCTGAACCTTCCCCTGTCTGCCATCTCCCTGTGGTCGGGGTGGTCCTCTGAGTGGTGGTGGTGGTAGAGCCTCGAAGCGTCACCCACCACCCACTGCTCGGCCAGCTCCTCTACCTCATCCACCTGCTCCCTGCGAACCACCACGATTGAACCTCTTCCTCTTCCTAGGAGGTCTCTCTACTATCTACTGCTCATCTAAATGGCTGGTCAGGAAGTCACGAGACATGTCGCCCTGCCCACCGCATGCATAGCACTGCCTGGCCCTCGTATGGCTGGCTCTTCTTCATGTGCCCCGCACATCCGAACTAGTATCCTGAGGTCTCCCACCTGATGGTCTGGTCTACTTGGACCTCTGCGACATCTGTCTATTGGCGGCTGTAGAAGACTCCGCTACTTGTTGCCCTGCGGTGGGTCTCACTGATGGTGTTGGCTCAAGATGAATGCTCTCGACAAGGAGGGCATGCTCTAGCACACCTTCCTGTGTTGGAATGCTGAGGGAGATCATCGAAGCCCTGATCGCATACCTCGGTCCCTGCTCGATGGTTCGGGCCTTGAAGAACGGGTCTCATACCATGTTGGTGGAGTGGCATGAATGATTAGTAAACCTCACTGAGTACTGAGCTACGGTCATGCTGCCCTGTCACAGATGATGTAACTCCTGAATCTGCACCGCACGAAGGGTGGCTGGAACAAACTCCGAGCGATAGAGACTCTCGAATTCCGTCCAAAGTAGAGATGCCTCGTCTTGCACCTGGAGCATCAGACTCTTCCTTCTACCTGCATATGTGTGCAGGAGACTCGCGACAAGGATCACTATAAGGTCGGATGGTGTCCCTAACAATTTGAAAACCCTGACGATAGCCTCCAAGAAATCCTCGGCTACCTGAGGGTCCATCTCTCCGCGGATCCTAGGTGTCCTCTATCATTGAAACTCTTTCAATGCACTCAGGCGGCGTGCACTCTCTACTGTTGGGTCTGGTGGTATCGGTGGCCCAGTGGTTCGTGGTACCGCTGGTGCCTCCGCTGTAATGGGGCCCCACATTGAGGCCTCGTCACTCAGTGGGATTCCATCTTGCACGTAACTATGTACCCTAGCTGGCTGCCTTCTTGGGGCCATCCTGAAAATAAACAGGTGCACTACGATGAAACAGTATACCTGGTGAGATGACACAAAGTAATCTCAAATAAAACTTTTGAAACACACATGCAATAAATGTTTTTGTGCACTGAGTCGGAAATAAGAAGTCAGGGTCCTCGTGTATAGATATGTCATCCGCCGCAACACCACTGGACTACCTGGACTGAAAACCGAACTCAATACCCTTAATACTATATCTTCACAGAGATAAAATTATCAGAGTCCTGAGTTTTGCGGTAGAACCGACTCCTCTGATTCCAATTTGTCACAACCCATCCTCAGGGCCCGTGCTGTGACTACCCGATGCCCGCCTTCCATAGGCCAGGGGATGGTGACTAGCACCAAAGACGTAAATCCTGTTAAAAGGGAAGGAATTTCCTTTATGATAGTAAATAATACAACATAGTACACAATCGGATGTAAGCACAAGTAATACTGAACACAAAGTATGTCTTGAAAGGTATATGGGACATAATACAAACCCAAGTGAAAAGTACCATCCAACTGAAAGTCTAGTAAAATAGCAGTAATTTAAAGTAACAACCACTGTGCCGTCCTCCGGATATCCCACCTGATGGGTGTGTACAGATGTTCTCCTCAGCTCCTCGGGTCCGACCGTCCGCTTCATGTACATACCATCTAGTGGTCCACCTCCGGGTACCATCCAGCTCCACATGACTCCACCTCGATCAGTGTTGTCTTTCGTTTGCATCTATCACAACGTAGTGCGGGGATATCCCATGTAGGGGTGAGTATATGATACTCAGTAGGAACCCCGAGACGCCAGAAGGTCTCCCATAATCCACAAAGGATCAACCAAAAAGGAATGATACAATAACGAAGTATCAAAAGTCTCTAATTAGGTATATGCCCATACATATACATAGGTAATTAATTCTAGTTCAGTTTTAACTCTCGATCCCATGCACAACCCAGTCCACACTGGAAATAATTCAATCACACTAATAGTAATGATTGCAAGTCATGACTGAGCTCACATAGGTATAATACTCACGAAAAATGGTGGAGATGATTAGATGTAGCCTCTGAATCATATCCTCTGCCGAACCCACATAGGATCCTAGTTCAGATGTCGTCACCTTCAAACCCACGTAGGATCCAAGTACAATAATCATCACTGCCAAACCCACATTGGATCCTAGTACATTCATCCTCACTGCCGAACCCAAAAAGGATCCAAGTATAGTCAACCTCCCTGTCAAACCCATGGAGGATCCAAGTAATGTCGTTATCGTCATTGAACCCACAGAGGATCCCAGCACGGTAGTCGTCGCATTCGCAGAAAACTCTTGGGTTCCCGAACACAGCGCGCTCGATTCCGAGAGGGTCCACTCCTCGAGTAAAGGGGTCGATACAGTATCTATCACAAAGTACAGATTTAATGTATTCCGATGTTCCATCTCATCAAAAGGAACTCAACGCGATAGACACCGCGTTAATTGGACGCCTAGTCTGAAAGATGTTGGTCTTTTCATTCCAGGGGCCCAGTTAGAAAAATGCTCGTTTCTAACCCAGACATAATATATGGTCATACAAAACTCACTTAGAGTATCGCAAAAGGACCGACTCATCGAAAGGGTCCCAGTGCTGCAGACGGTGCGTCATTCGGACGCGGGGTCTTCAAAATATTCACATTTAAGGGAAAATGGGCCCAGACTGTTAAGCCCAGTGGGCTGGTGGGTCGGGTTAACCTAGTCTAGGAGGGTCCGACCCGGATTGTGTTGGATAGACCCAGTGAAATGTGTGGTCTGGCTCGAAGGGCGCGGCCCGGTCCGGCGGGGCGCGGCCCATCATGGCGCGACCCGGCCAGGCAGGGCGCAGCCTGGTCCGGCCGGGCACGGTCCGGGTGGCTCGACCAGCTGGCTGAGCGATCCGAGGGGGAGGGGGCGTGGGCCCCCGGCTGCCCAAACCGGTGGCGCCAAGCGGCACCACCCTTCCTAACCGCTAGGCCGAAGCCAGCAGGCCTTCTTGGCGTAGGTGGCCCGCTAGGCAGGCCACGGTTCATCCAGCGCGGTTCCCTCATGGCGCTGCGGCTTTCCTACGCCCGACAGACCAACAGGCCGAACGGTTTTTCTGCATAGAAGGCGCGATGACACCGGCTTTCTCCACCTGGTCCTGCCATGGTCGCAGCTCCGCATCCCCAGCATGGCGCGACAGTGTTGTGCTTCCTCCGCTGTGTCCTGATTGGCCGTAGCTTTTCTTTTCGTGAGTGACGGTGGCCCTTACGCCGCCGGCCACTTTCGTGTTCCGCCTCTTGTCACCGACTCAAAAATAATCAAGATCCAGTGGAGGGTCATCTGACCGTGTTTGTTCGGGCCATGCGCTCCACGTTAGGCAATAACAACAGGCCGATACAAACAAATATAAACAACGATGAATGAGGCACAATTTTAATCCAATAAAATTGAACGTAATCCCCCTACCTCAAATATGGTTTGTTCATCATAGACATGGATAGTGATGTCGCTCCATCAACGTCGGAGAAGAACCGTCGTCGCCAGCAAGTTCGCTGTGTCGATGTCTCCTCCCCTGACATGGATGAAGAAGAGGATTAGAGAAACGTGGAGTGTTCTTCACTAAGTTGTTCATCGTTGAAGGTGGGTGTTCTTCGTCGAAGAAGAAAACCATTCTTCGTTAAGGAGAGTAATAATTTTCTCCATTTCTCAAGAGTTGTCTCCCAACTCCCCCTTAACACAACAAATACCCCCAAAAATAAAATACAAGAATAATGCTATTATTTTATTAAAACATACGATTTAAAATTCAAAATTCAAATCACTTCATTAATTAAGTGAAGAGGTTGAATTTATTAATTAGGATGTGTTGGAAAACAATAAAGAGAGAGTGGGAGAGGGAGAGGAAAATTACTCAAAAATTAAGGGGGGTTGTAATGAATTAAACATGGGAGTTTAAAATGGGGTTAGAAATTAGTTATGGAAGATGAAAGGTTGGTGGTCATGCAGTCCAAACCCTTCAATTATCCACACATGGGAACACGGGTGGGTGTGGCCCCCACCAATAACATCCCATGGGAGAAATTAACTTCCAATGATATAAATAAAATTGTTCTAACAATTTTATTTAACTTCTTAATTTATCCCCAATTTTATCTTTCACCTCGCATAAATTGAAATTGTGGTAAAGGTCCCCTTAAGAAATTACCGGCGCTGCGAGTTCATCGGTGTCCTCGGATTTCAATTCTGAGTACCGATTCAAATGATAGAAAAACCCACACGCGCGTTTACTGAATGTATCTGAACAAATCTTCGGAAATTTATTCCTAGAACACCGGGCCACAGAATCATGTGCCATCAGAAACTACGTACTCGTAAAATTCCAAAGAATTTAAGAAACAATTTTCATTGAAATTTCAAGCTCTTTACATTATGCCCACCTCAGGGCTTTATGTCCCCATAAAGCTACAACAATGACTAGGGGAACAAATTAGGGTACTGAGCATGCATCTGAGCCTCCCGCTCCCATTTACTCTCCTGGAGGTTCTCGTGCTGCTAGCGAATGTCCACCAGAGTAATCGACCATCCATGTAAGACCTGATCCTGTCGATCCTCGATTTCCATAGGGACCTTCGCAAATGTCACCCCGTCATCGATGTCGAGCATACCATGTTCGATGACGTGTGATGGGTCATGCACGTATCTCCTCAGCTGAGATACGTGGAAGAGGTCGTGCACTCGATGCAACTGAGGTGTAAGAGCCAAGCGGTAAGCCACCTCACCTACCCTGCAGAGAACCTGGTATGGCTCGATAAAGCATAGAGTTAACATGACGGCCCATCCAAATCTCCGTAAATCACGTCGAGGTGAGACCCATAAGAAAACGTGGTAGCCATCCTCGAACTCTAGTGGTCTCCGTCTCCTATCTGTATAGGACTTCTGTCTGCTTTGTGCAGTCCTCATCCACTCCTGGATGATCTTCACCTTCTCTGTCGTAGCCTGGACCATCTCTGGTCCTACAAGTGCTGACTCCCTAGGGTCAGTCTAGCATAGAGGTGATCTTCATGGTCATGAGTAAAGTGCCTCGTAAGGTTCTATATCGATGGGGGAGTGGTAGCTGTTGTTATACACAAACTCCACAAAGGGTAGGTGATCCTCCAAGCTATGACCAAAGACAAGGACACATGCACGGAGCATGTCCTCGAGTGTATGAATGGTCCTCTTTGTCTGGCGATCCGTCTGAGGATGGAAGGCAGTACTCAAACGTAGCAGCATCACAAAAGCCTCCTGTAATCCATTCCAAATCTGGAAAGTAAAGCGAGCCTCTCGATTGGAGACGATCGATGATGGAAGACCATGATGTCATATGATCTCCTGGATGTAGAGGCATCCCAATATCTCTAATGAGCACTGCTCTCTGACCTGTAGGAAGTGGGCCGACATGTTGAGTCAGTCGATGATTACCCAGATGGAGTCGTGTCCTCTAGAAGTACGTGGAAGCCCCATCACGAAATCCATGGATATCCCATCCCACTTCCACTCTGGGACCTCTAAAGGTTGTACCAAGAATGTTGGTACCGGGTGCTCTGCCTTAACTTGCTGGGAAGTGAGACATCATGAAACGAACTCTTCTACAACCTTCTTCATACCCAGCCATCAGTACTGTCGTCTGATGTCCTGGTACATCATCGCTACTCCAAGATGTACCGCTAGGTGGGAAGTGTGAAACTCCCCCAGCACTTCCTCTTGCAGTGAAACTAGTCCCATGGTACATCCCTTTAAGAGGATGACGTGCTCTCCTCCTTCAGGAAATCCATCAAACGCCTACACTGTGTAAATCTAAGCATGTCGCGTCTCACACTCAACGTACCCACATTGTGCCTCTCTGACCCACTAAAGTAGTGGATGAGTGACAGTGAGAGACTATAGAAAGGCTTCCCCATCTCTATCCACGAAAGATATCTCCAATGCGGCTAGCTGATCCATCTCCTCCCCTAGTAGTTGTATGCCCGATCTCCTGCTGAGAGCATCATCTACTACGTTCCCTTTCCCAGGAGCATAGACTATCTCAAAGTCATAGTCCTGGAGAAACTTGAGCCATCACCATTGTCTCAGGTTCAGGTCCTTTTGCGAGAAAATGTACCAAAGAATCTGGTGGTATGATTAGACTTTAAAGCGCTCGCCCATCAGATAGTGTTGCAACATATTTAGGCAGAAGACCACTACTTCTAACTCCAGGTCATGGGTAGCGTAGTTCTGCCAATGATTACTGTAACAGCCTGAGATTTTATGAAAAATATTCTTTTTAATTTTATTAATGTCTTGTGTTGTACGCTACACCAAAAGGATCTTGCACAACACGCATCCTTGACTTTCCTTGCATTACACGCAATCACGACCTTCCTCGATAGCGTGTGTAATACGCAATACCGAGTTTCACTAAACAACGATATGCTATTAAGATATTATAAAAACTAACCGTTATGAATAGTAATAACCACTTTTTAAATTTTAGAAATTTTAGCTCTCAAAATGGACTTCATTTTTGGATTCGGAGTATCGAATTTAGCCTAAGGTGAAATTTTGGTACTTTTCGGATAACATTCATATTCTGATGAATAGTGAAAATTACTAAATTATAATTAAAAACAACTTTTTTAATGAAAATAATTAATAGTGATAAATTATTAATTTTAGTGGTTTTAAAGTATATTTAGAATATATTTTTACAATTTAATACAATGTTGGCCATTGGATGTAATTTCACATTTAAACCAGACATAAACAAGTGTCAATCTTTGGATAGATATTATTTCTTAAAAACACGCTATTTGTTTTAACAGCGGGATTTAATTATAAAATTAATTAATGAAACCTCTATGTTATGAATTTGGTAAAATAGACTTCATTTCTGAATTCGGAATATGAAATATAGCTTAGGATGAAATTTTGGCATTGTTCTGAAAAACATCAATTTTTGATGAATAATGAAACTACTAAGTGGTAGTTAAAAAACTGAATTTTTCATAAAACTTAATTTTACCGCTTCTGTGAATGGAATTTCAAAAATCCGAGAGACACGGTTGATGTCAGTAAGTAAAATGTGGTTCAATGAGAGGAAAACAATTTTTGGTGAATAGTAACTTTTTACTTTTATTTACCACGGTTAAAAGTAAACAGGGTAATTAAGGGTAAAAATGATATTAATATTACCCTAACACATGTCCTAATCCTATTGGACAAGTGTATCTCGACCAAAAACAACCTTAAGTGTAAAATATTATCATTTAGGCCCACTTGGATTAGATTAGGACATTTATTATTATTTAATTCAAAGAAGAGTTAAAAGAGTTAAAATCAAAGTTTATTTAATAAAACATGTTTAATATAGGGTTATACATAAGATAAATTCGATTGTATATATTAATTAGAAATATAAAAAGATTTCCTACATAATGGTATTTTATTTTTAATTTTTAGACATCAAATAATTTAATTTATTTATGACACAAAGATGATGCAGTAATTATCTTATTAATGAAATATTAACATAATTGATGTTATAAATGCCCAAATGAATGTAATTTGAGACTTTTTATGAATTCCACTAATTTTCTAGGTTACTATGATATATTATTGTTGATTTAATCAACTTGGTTCGAACATATAATTCTGTTATGACTTTCACAAAAATCATATATCAAATAGTGTCAAAATTGACACAAAATAGTTTTTAAATAAAATATTATATTATTAATTGTTATTTTATTCCTAAAAATCTAAGTTTCAGCCAAATGACTTAGATAAGGATATATGTATTAATAATAAACAATTTGGGGTTCGTTTGGCATGTTATAGTAAGTTTATTAACCATATAGTGAAAGAAAACAAAAAGACACGGTAAAAGTTAAATTATTTAACTTAGAGTTAAATCTAATTGATAAGGTTACAATAATACCCTAAACTTGTCTAAATCTTATTGGTTGATAGGATTTCGACCCATCCCCACTTTAGCTTCGAAATAAGACCCTTTGGAACCATTATAAACCGATTTTGACTTTAATATAAAATAATATTTTGAGATATTCCTAAGGTGCCCCTCTCCTCCCTTATAAAAGGGCACCTCCTCCCCCTCCTCCTCACACCAATTTGAGCACTCAAGCTCGGACAACCCCTGACATTTTCTCCTCTCCACTTCACTAGAATAATCCTAGAGGTACTGGTCTTCTTCAAATACCAATCTTAGTTCCCTATGTGGAGGATTCAAAGAGGCGTTCCAAAGAAGAGGTAATATCCATTACCGATCTTTTCAATTTCTTTCTTCTTAAACTTCTTCTTCTTTAGTTGTTTCATGATAAAGTTATAACATCAGTATTTCTTATATACTGATATGTTATTATAGATATGAAACAACTCTAATTAACCTTCTATCCATCCTACGGAAAAAGGAAATCACCGCGCGTGCGTACGTACAGAATACCGTCCCCACGCCGTGGTGTAATCTATTTTCCACCATCACCTTACAAGGATGGGTATAATGGTGTAATGAGTAACTATTTATGATTATTATAAATTAATATTGATACTGAAATAATATATATATACTCCAATACAATTCCACGATCATAGGAATGATATCATCACTCGTGCGTACGTACGGAATACCATCTCCACGATGTGATGCGACTCGTTCTACATGATCATCATTACATAGTAATTATATAAATGAATTGAATGAATAAATATTATATATGTTACACTAATACCATTATGGATATAAGGTATCTATAACCTTAAAATAAGAATAAGAATTTATTCGGCAAAACAGGCATAAGAACAAAAGGCAATAAAGACCCGAGTAACAAGTAACAATTAAATATTACTAACAAGAAGCTAAGAATATGACCATATATGATATAATATCAATATGTATGATTCTAGAATAAGTCAATAACATTATTTAAACCATTATACAGGAGTTTCGGACACGTACAAAGCAAATCGGACCTAAGGTAAGGGAAAATATCACAATCTCATTTTTTGCCGAGATTGTTTATACTTTAGTATTTACTGGGGTGTATTTTATCATCCACATCCATGTTTCCTGAATATGTAATATTGTTTCCATCCACCTACAATTGTTTAAATCCTATTTTACCCTTCGGTGAGTTTTTAGTAAAAGATATGAAAGGAATATTTTTTCATTTTTCGTACGAGGTACTTTTTTTACTTTTCCAAAAAAAGTATGAAGAATGTTTTTTTTAACTTATACGGCATGAATGGATTTTTAAAACATTATTTCCAAGAAGATTCCTTTACAAGTTTTCATGTTTATTTTTAATAAACTTCTTTTAGTTTAAAATTGTAAGACATGTTAAGAAAGGAAAATGTTTTTCAAGTAGAAAGGATATTTTCCTCAAGAATAGAGTTCAAGTGTTTTATCAAAATTATTTTCCATCTATGATAATAAAGGGTTCTGTTTCTATCCCTATTATTAGATGGATTTGATTATGTTGTGATGGAAATATTTTTATGAATTCTTTTATCTTATATGAATTGTTTTATGATGTCATGTTGTTTAAGAATCCCATTTTTATTACATGGGTTATGCGATGATGTATGATTTATGATTATGTGTCACACATAAGAAAGGATTCATTATAAGATGGGTGGGACCTATATCTCCCTCCAATGCATTGGGTAAAGATTTTATATCTCATGAGATAGACAGGGCTGGAACGGTAGGTTATACCGGTTCAGTGAAACAGGACTGAAACGAGGGTTACTCGATTCAGAAAGGGACTTTGTCCACTAAGATAGTCTTGGCAATGAGTCTTGACTTAAATGAAATGATTCTCTTTGATTATGTGTGAATGCCACAAAGTTTCATGTTTTAAGTTATGATTATTTTGATTACATTTCACTACCATGATTTATCCCATGTTATGAAATTATGCCCTCTTTTGCAGGTTAAGATTTCCAAAATGTTATGTTCTTATGAATACGATGTGATTGATATTTCTTTTGTTTACCCTTACTGAGCATTTGAGCTCACCCTTTTTTGTTTTCTTTTCCCCAGGATATAAAGAATGGTTTTAGGTAAAAAATGGATGATCTTTATAGGAGATGTTGATGATATTTCACCACGATTGGAAGATTACGTTCTGAGTTTCCAAAGACACTAAACTATTACGATCCTTGTGTGTATGTACTAAGTATTCCGCAAATGTAATGTAATGTCAATGTACGTTAAGCTTCGGGTCTTTACAGTTGGTATCAGAGGAAATGTTTAGTCAACCTTTGGAAACTAGGATGCGAAAATGATAGTGATATCCCTAGAGATATTTCTATGGTATGTCTAGGGATGTCCCTAAGGTTAAGTATACGTATAGGTTATAGTACTAGAACTACGCTAACGATCATAGAATTAAACCTATGATGTTAGATATTGAAGGTACTCCCCCTTTATTATGTTGTTTTCCCTAGCATTATTTTTGCCTCTCACACTATTCTTTTTGGGTTTTAGACGATGGCTGGAACCCGAAGGAACCGTGTTGATCAATGCAATGGACAATGCAATGATTGTCCTCCTGAACAAACAAATGTTATGGGAGATGGAGTGAAAAATCTTATTGCTATACTTACACAAGCTATGAATCATTCTGGACTTCCAAATGAGCAGAGAAGGGAACAATATTCTATTGAGTCCTTAATGAGGCAACATCCACCTTCTTTCAGTGGGTCTTCTGATCCACTTGTTGCTGAACAATGGATCAGTACCACTGAAAAGATATTTTCAGTTCTTCAATGTTCTGAACATGATAAAGTCATCTTAGCAGTATATCGTTTGGAAGGTGAAGCTGATCAATGTTGGAATCTTATCAAGAATACAAGGCAAAGAGATGAAATTGAGTCCATGGAATGGGACGAGTTCAAGAACTTATTTTTCAGTAAGTACTTCCCTCGTATTCTTCGAACAAAGATGGAGAAGGAGTTTCTTGAACTAAAGCAAAAAGTTGATAAATCTGTTGGTATATACGAAGCGAATTTTACAAGACTTGCAAGGTATGCATCTGGCATTATCATACAACCTGAAAGTAAAGTTGATCGATTTTTCAGTGGCTTAAAACCAAGTCTTCGAAGGGCATTAGCTATAAGAGTCTTCAGTAGCTATGAAGAAATTGTGTGTTGTGCTATCAAGGTAGAAATGGAAGCTGGTGTTACATATCCTTCTCATGGTTTTGACAAGAAACGAAAGATGGAGTTCAAGGAGAAATCTCAGAATAATGGTGAAAAGACGATGAATGTTTTCTTATGCACAAAGTGTGGAAAGAAGCATGGTGGAGATTGTCTTAAAGGTACTAGAAAATGTTTTAAGTGTGGAAAAGAAGGTCATTGAGCAGCTGAGTGTCGAAGTAATGGAAAAAGGCTTTCTAATGATGTGAATAAATCAAACACTGCAGAGAACGCACCACCAACACTTCAATGCTTAAAGTGCAAGGAAATGGGGCATTATGCTAATAAATTCCCTAATCCAAGGGTTAGTGATGATCAACATGAGCAACCACTGAAGGCAAAGGACAAAGAGAAGTCACATGAGATCATTATTTGGCAATGTTGAATATGACAATGATGTGGTGGAATGATTAAGTGTTTATGTAATGGGATTCCAAAATAATGTTGTATCATTGAGTATTGCAATATTTATTGATGTGGTATTCAAAGTGATTGAGATATTTTTTGGAAATAAGATGATATGCGCATAATGAAGGGAAAACGAGAAAATGAAATGTTTAATAGTATTCATGAGCTCATGATTGATATAAGGACTAAGTGATATCATGGTTTGAGTATATATAATTTTGAGGATTTTGCTATGTGGAAAGTGTTAACTTTTAACTTCATTCATGTTTTCACTAAGGTATTCAAGAGAATACATGATTAAAGACTTTGAATGTTTGGAATGTGACCAACAAAACATATCTTATGATATATGGGGATCGACGATGGTGTTAAATCTCTGGTAATCGTTTTCACTATGTTATGAGAGTGGACTGAAGTATTATGGATAAGCCTAAATATTGGAATGGATTATGTTGGACATAAGTTAGTATTGTTTAAGGATAGAAGTTTTCTAGATATTATTGATGGGATGTTATAGTAATATAGTTTTAGAAAAAGGACAACCTGCAGGACGGGCGACAACCCATCGCGTCGGACAAGGCTATGGAAATCGAACCCACAACCGAAGTGCGACTGGCCTTTATCGCCTACCACTGGCCTACAGGAAGTCCCTGTTTAGTAGAAACTAGTTTTATTATATTAAGATGTATGACATATGATGTATAAGTCCATTTTTAAAACCATATATGATTAATCTCACTATAGATCTACTTATGTATATAATTTTTTTTCTAACCTTTTGTTTGAGACAAATGGAATGACCCGTCATTCAATCACATGATCTTCTAACACTTCACGAATAACAAATTAAAATTCATTTATTTAAGAGATGAAGTGGAAATTGTTAAAGGCACGAACAATAGTGAGATTGTACCAAAATAAAGTATGTATTTATTCTAATTCAAATTCTTTAACATTAGGGAAACGATCTTGAAAACCAAAAATGTTGTCCTAGTGATCTTATATCTGATGAATTAGATGGTACCTTAGATCATCACAAATTTATGGCTTTGTGATTGCTGGCTTTTCCATAGCCATGTTTTCTACCACTCTCCATCAGAACATGATGGTTAGATTTCTCTTCCATATCCATATTTTCACCTATGTGGAAACCCAATGATTAGTTTATTTGGGTAACCGTTAAGTTTCATACTTTTGTTTTTAAATATTGGTTTTGGTATTCCATTTTACGATGTGGGTTTCTATTAAAGAAACTTTTGAATAGTAAACCATTTATAACCCTGACGAATTTCAAGGGCGAAATTCATTTTAAGGGGGGTAGAATGTAACAGCCTGAGATTTTATGAAAAATATTCTTTTTAATTTTATTAATGTCTTGTGTTGTATGCTATACCAAAAGGATCTTGCACAACACACATCCTTGACTTGCCTTTCATTACACGCAATCACGACCTTCCTCGATAGCGTGTGTAATACGCAATACCGAGTTCCACTAAACAACGATATGCTATTAAAATATTATTAAAACTAATCGTTATGAATAGTAATAACCACTTTTTAAATTTTAGAAATGTTAGCTCTCAAAATGGACTTCAGTTTTGGATTCGGAGTATCGAATTTAGCCTAAGGTGAAATTTTGGTACTTTTCGGACAACTTTCATATTCTGATGAATAGTGAAAATTACTAAATTATAATTAAAAACAACTTTTTTAATCAAAATAATTAATAGTGATAAATTATTAATTTGAGTGGTTTTAAAGTATATTTAGAATATATTTTTACAATTTAATACAATGTTGGCCATGGGATGTAATTTCACATTTAAACCAGACATAAACAAGTGTCAATCTTTTGATAGATATTATTTCTTAAAAACACGCTATTTGTTTTAACAGCGGGATTTAATTATAAAATTAATTAATGCAACCTCTATGTTATGAATTTGGTAAAATAGACTTCATTTTTGAATTCAGAATATGAAATATAGCTTAGGATGAAATTTTGGCATTGTTCTGAAAAACATCAATTTTTTATGAATAGTGAAACTACTAAGTGGTAGTCAAAAAACTGAATTTTTCATAAAACTTAATTTTACCGCTTCTGTGAATGGAATTTCAAAAATCCTAGAGACACGGTTGATGTCAGTAAGTAAAATGTGGTTCAATGGGATGAAAATAATTTTTGGTGAATAGTAACTTTTTACTTTTATTTACCACGGTTAAAAGTAAATAGGGTAATTAAGGGTAAAAATGATATTAATATTACCCTAACATGTCCTAATCCTATTGGACAAGTGTATCTCGACCAAAAACAACCTTAAGTGTAAAATATTATCATTTAGGCCCACTTGGATTAGATTAGGACATTTATTAGTATTTAATTCAAAGAAGAGTTAAAAGAGTTAAAATCAAAGTTTATTTACTAAAACATTTTTAATATAAGGTTATACATAAGATAAATTCGATTGTAAATATTAATTAGAATGATAAAAAGATTTCCTACATAATTATATTTTAATTTTAATTTTTAGACATCAAATAATTTAATTTATTTATGACACAAAGATGATGCAGTAATTATCTTATTAATGAAATATTAACAGAATTGATGTTATAAATTCTCAAATGAATGTAATTTGAGACTTTTTATGAATTCCACTAATTTTCCAGGTTACTATGATATATTAGTGTTGATTTAATCAACTTGGTTTGAACATATAACTCTGTTATGACTTTCACAAAAATCATATATCAAATAGTGTCAAAATTGACACAAAATAGTTTTTAAATAAAATATTATATTATTAATTGTTATTTTATTCCTAAAAATCTAAGGTTCGGCCAAATGACTTAGATAAGGATATATGTATTAATAATAAACAATTTGGGGTTTGTTTGGCATGTTATAGTAAGTGTATTAACCATATAGTGAAAGAAAACAAAAAGACATGGTAAAAGTTAAATTATTTAACTTAGAGTTAAATCTAATTGATAAGGTTAAAATAATACCCTAAACTTGTCTAAATCTTATTGGTTGATAGGATTTCGACCCATCCCCACTTTAGATTCGAAATAAGACCCTTTGGAACCATTTTAAACCTATTTTGACTTTAATATAAAATAATATTTTGAGATATTCCTAAGGTGCCCCTCTCCTCCCTTATAAAAGGGCACCTCCTCCCCCTCCTCCTCACACCAATTTGAGCACTCAAGCTCGGAAAACCCCTGCCATTTTCTCCTCTCCACTTCCCTAGAATAATCCTAGAGGTCCTGGTCTTCTTCAAAGACCAATCTTAGTTCCCTAAGTGGAGGATTCAAAGAGGCGTTCCAAAGAAGAGGTAATATCCATTACCGATCTTTTCAATTTATTTCTTCTTCAACTTCTTCTTCTTTAGTTGTTTCATGATAAAGTAATAACATAAGTATTTATTATATACTTATATGTTATTATATATATTAAACAACTCTAATTAACCTTCTATCCATCCTATGGAAAAAAGAAATCACCGCGCGTGCGTACGTACGGAATACCGTCTCCACGTCGTGGTGTAATCTATTTTCCACCATCACCTTACAAGGATGGGTATAATGGTGTAATGAGTAACTATTTATGATTATTATAAATTAATATTGATACTGAAATAATATATATATACTCCAATACAATTCCACGATCATAGGAATGATATCATCACTCGTGCGTACGTACGGAATACCGTCTCCACGATGTGATGCGACTCGTTCTACATGATCATCATTACATAGTAATTATATAAATGAATTGAATGAATAAATATGATATATGTTACACTAATACCATTCTGGATATAAGGTATCTATAACCTTAAAAGAAGAATAAGAATTTATTCGGCAAAACACGCATAAGAACAAAAGGCAATAAAGACCCGAGTAACAAGTAACAATGAAATATTACTAACAAGAAGCTAAGAATATGACCATATATGATATAATATCAATATGTATGATTCTGTAATAGGTCAATAACATTATTTAAACCATTATACAGGAGTTTTGGACACGTACAAAGCAAATCGGACCTAAGGTAAGGGAAAATATCACAATCTCATTTTTATCCGAGATTGTTTATACTTTAGTATTTACTGGGGTGTATTTTATCATCCACATCCATGTTTCCTGAATATGTAATATTGTTTCCATCCACCTACAATTGTTTAAATCCTATTTTACCCTTCAGTGTGTTTTTTTGTAAAAGATATGAAAGGAATCTTTTGTCATTTTTCGTATGAGGTACTTTTTTTACTTTTCCGAAAAAAGTACGAAGAATGTTTTTTTAACTTATACGGCATGAATGGATTTTTAAAACATTATTTCCAAGAAGATTCCTTTACAAGTTTTCATGTTTATTTTTAATAAACTTCTTTTAGTTTAAAATTGTAAGACATGTTAAGAATGGAAAATGTTTTTGAAGTAGAAAGGATATTTTCCTCAAGAATGGAGTTCAAGTGTTTTATCAAAATTATTTTCCATCTAAGATAATAAAGGGTTCTGTTTCTATCCCTATTATTACATGGATTTGATTATGTTGTGATGGAAATATTTTTATGAATTCCTTTATCTTATATGAATTGTTTTATGATGTCATGTTGTTTAAGAATCCCATTTTTATTACATGGGTTATGCGATGATGTATGATTTATGATTATGTGGCACACATAAGAAAGGATTCATTATAAGATGGGTGGGACTTATATCTCCCTCCAATGCATTGGGTAATGATTTTATATCTCATGAGATAGACAGGGCTGGAACGGTAGGTTATACCGGTTCAGTGAAACAGCACTGAAACGAGGGTTACTCGATTCAGAAAGGGACTTTGTCCACTAAGATTGTCTTGGCAATGAGTCTTGACTAACAAGAAATGATTCTCTATGATTATGTGTGAATGCCACAAAGTATCATGTTTTATGTAATGATTATTGTGATTACATTTCACTGCCATGATTTATCCCATGTTATGAAATTATTCTCTCTTTTGCAGGTTAAGATTTCCAAAATGTTATGTTCTTATGAATACGATGTGATTGATATTTCTTTTGTTTACCCTTACTGAGCATTTGAGCTCACCATTTTATGTTTTCTTTTCCCCAGGATATAAATAAAGTTTTTAGGTAAAAAAAGGGAAGATCTTTATAGGAGATGTTGAAGATCTTTCACCACGATTAGAAGATTACGTTCCGAGTTTCCAAAGACACTAAACTATTACGATCCTTGTGTGTATGTACTAAGTATTCCGAAAATGTAATATAATGTAAATGTACGTTAATCTTGGGGTCTTTAAAATTACTAAACTACCATGAAGCATAGGCGATCACTACCCGCTCCTACATCAGGACACACCCGAGTCCAGTCCCTGATGCGTCGCAGTAGACCACGTACCCAATGGCCTTCTCTGGTGGCATCAAGATGGGAGCACTGGTCAATCTTTGTCTTATCTCCTAAAATCTTTGATGACATCTATCTAACCACATGAAGGGATTCCCCTTCTTCGTCAATTCTAAAAGTGGTTCTGCAACTCTGGAAAAGTCTGGCACAAATCTCCGATAGTAACCAGCCAGACCTAGGAATATCCACACCTCCGTCACGCTCTTGTGTGGCTCCCAAGCAAGTACTTCCATGATCTTCACTGGGTCTTTTGCAACCCCAGCCTCTGAGATGACCTGTCCAAAGAAGTGAACCACTCGAATCCAGAACTGGCACATCGATAGCTTACCATAAATCTGGTGCTCTCGGTGTGTATCCAAGAAAACCCTCAAATGGTAGGCGTGCTCCTCCTCAGTAGTTGAGTAAATCAGAATGTCGTCGTTGAAGACTACGACAAAAAAATCGAGGTATGGATAGAAGATCCTATTCATGAGACTCATGAACACTGCTAGGGTGTTCGTTACGTCGAAAGGCATAACCAGGAACTCATAGTGGCCATACCGACACCAGAAGGCTGTCTTCTGCACATCCTCATCTCGAACTCTGCGATAGTGATAACCTGACCTGAGGTCTATCTAAGAGAACCAATGTCCTCCCATGATCTGATCAAAGAGGTTTTCAATCCTTGGGAGTGGTTACATTTTCTTTACAGTCACTTGATTTAGGGGACGGTAGTCGACACATAGTCGTATGCTCCCATCTGCCTTCTTGACAAATAAAATCGGAGAAGCCCATAGTGAAACACTAGGTCGGATGAATACCTTTCCCTCCAAGTCTTCCAATTGTACCCACGACTCATGATGCTCGGCAAGATCCATCCGATATAATGGAGTAGATATCGGTGCTGTCCTGGGGTACATGTCAATGCAGAAGTCTACCTCCCTATGAAGAGGTAGTCCTGGAACGTCATCAAGAAAGACATCAGCATACTAATCCTCCACAACAAGAACACTTGGACTACGCACATCAACCGCTACTAGAATGAGACTACCCAAGTGATGTGTGATTGGATGCCCTCTCCCCTGCGTAAGTCCATCCTGCACTGCAAAGGCTCCCTTCTCACCGGTGAAGGTGAACCTTCTCCCATCTGTGCGGACAGACTGCACTTTGCACCTAATACACTGGATCTGGGCATGGACTATAGATAAACAGTCCATACCCAAGATGACGTCGTAAGGCCTCGATGCTGCTACAAGAATATCTCAACTGAAGCTCCTGCCTCCTAGAGTAAGCTCACACTGCTAGAACCAGTGCGTAATTGTTGAGTCTACTCCCGTAAGAGTCTCTAGCTATATGGATCGAGCCAACGACTCCATTGGAATCTCCGATCTCCGAACAAGGGTAGCGAAAATAAAATAATGACTCGCTCTTGTGTCTATAAGTACCATAGAAAGGGTGGAGTAGACAAAGATAAAACCTCGAATCATATTAGGTGCGTCATGGTCATAGGCCTCGACATCCTGGATCTGAACCTGCCCCGCTCTGCTAGCAACCTGTGGACGGGGTGGTCCTCCTGGTGGTGGTGGTGGTCGAGCCTCGAAGCATCGTCCACCACCCGCTGGTCGGCCAGCTCATCTGCCTCTTCTTCCTGCTCCCTATGGACCACTAGGGTCGAACCTCTGCCTCTTCCTAGGAGGTCCCACTACTGTCTTCTACTCTTCTGCATGGAGGGTCGGGCAGTCATGAGCCATGTGGCCCAACCCACCGCATGCATAGCCCACCCTTCCCCTCGTATGGCTGGCTCTGCTTCGTGTCCCCCGCACATCTGAACCAGTATCCTGAGGTTGCCCACCAGATGGCCTGGTCTGCATAGAACTATTCAACATCTGTCTACTGCCGTCTATAGAAAACTCCGCTACGTGTTTCCCTACGGTGGGTCTCGCTTCTATTGTCGGCTCAGCAAGAAAGCTCTCCAAAAGAAGGGCCCGATCCAGCACTCCTGCCTGTGTCGGAATGATGAGAGAGAGAATCGAAGCCCTGATCTCATGCCTCGGTCCCTTCTCGAAGGTTTGGGCCTTGAAAAACAGGTCTTGTACCATGTCAGTGGAGTAGAGCGAAAGATCAGTAAACCTCCCTGAGTATTGTGCTACTATTATGATGCCCTACCGCAGATGATGTAACTCCTGAATCCCACCGCACGAAGGGTGGCTGTAATAAACTCCAAGTGGAAGAGACTCTCTAAGTACATCCAAATAAAAGATGCCTCTTCGTTCAATTGGATCATCAGGATCCACCATCTACCTGCTACTACGTGCATGATACTCATGGAAAGGATAACCATATGGGCAGCCGGTGTCCCTACCAATCTAAAAACCCTAAAAATTGCCTCCAGCCAATCCTTTGCTGCCTGAGGGTTCGTCTCTCCACGGAACTTGGGTGGCCACTTTCACTGAAACTCGTGCAATGCACTCAGGCGGCGTGCACTCTCTGCTACTCTGGATGGGGGTATCGGTGGAACAGTGGGTAGTTGTACCACCAGTGCCTCCGCTGTAATGGGGCCCTACACCGAGGCCTCATCTCTTAGTGGGATACCATCTCACACTTAATTAGGAACCCTAGTTTGCTGCCTTCATGAGGCCATCCTGAAAAGAAACACTTGTTCCACAGTCAAACAGTATAACTGGTGAAATGACACAATGTAATCACAAAGAAACATTTGAAACACACATTCAATCTATGTTTTCGTGCACTGATTCGGAAATCAGAAGTCAGGGTCCTGGTGTATGGATACGTCGGCTCCCGCACCAAAACTGGACTCCCTGGACTGAAAAGCACACCCAATACTCTTAACACTGTTTCTTCACAGAGAATAAATTATAAGAGTCCTATGTTCTGTAGTAGAACCGACTCCTATGATACCAATTTGTCACGACCCGTCCTCGGGGCCTGTGCCGTGACTACCCCAAGCCCGCCTTCCATAGGCCAGAGGATGGAAACTAGCACCAAAGTCGTAAATCCCATTAAAAGGGAAGTAATTACCTTTATGATAGTAACTAACACAATAGATTACACAAGCTGAAGTTGGTGCTGGTAATACTGAAAACAATTTATGTGCTGAATGGTAAATGTGTCAGAATACAAACACAACTCAAAAGTACAGTACAACTGAAATTCTAGTACAACAGTAGTAAAGTAAAGGAGCAACCACTGTGTCGTCCTCCAGATATCCCTCCTAAAGGGTGGGTACATATTTTCTTCTCATCTCCTCGGGTCCGGACGTCCTCTCCGTGTATGTCCCGTCTAGTGGTCAACTGCCGGGTACCGTCCCACTCCAAAAGCCTCCACCTCGATCAGTGTTGTCTGTAGTCTGCATCTGACACAATATTGTGCGGGCATAGCCAGTGCAAGGGTGAGTATACGATACTCAGTAGGGACCCCGAGACCTCTGAAGGTCTCCCAGAATCCACAAAGGATAAACCAAAATGGAAAGATACAATCATGAAGTATCCACCGACTCTACTTAGATATATACCCATATAAATACCTAAGTCATCAATTCCAGTTTAGCTCCAACTCTCGAGCCCATGCACAACCCAGTACACACAGGAACAAAGTCAATCACACCGTTGGTAATGATTACAAGTCAAGACTCAGCTCAGATAGGTATAATACTCAGGATGAAATGTAGAGATGTTTAAATGACGTCTCTAAATCATCTCCTCTACCGAACCCACGTAGGATCCTAGTACAGAAGTCGTCGCCGCCGAACCCACATAGGATCCGTGTACATTAACCATCGCTTCCGAACCCACGTAAGATCATAGTACAGTCATCCTCACTTCCGAACCCATGAATGATCCAAGTGCAGTCTTCCTCGCTGCCGAACCCATGGAGGATGCAATTACAGTCGTCATCATCTTCGAACCCACGGAGGATCCCAGCACGGTAGTCGTAGCAGTCGCAGCCAGCTCTAGGGTTCCTGCCCACAACGTGCTCGATTTCAGGAGGGTCTGCTCCTCATGTAAATGGGAAGATACAGTAGCTGTCACGAAGTCCATAGTTGATGTATCCGGAAGTTCCGTCTCATCAAAAGGAACTCAACGTGACAAACGACGCATTAATCAGACGCCCAGTTTGAAAGATATTGGCCTTTTCGTTCTAGGGGCCCGGTTAGAAATATGATCATTTCTAACCCGACCGTTATATAAGTTCATACAAAACTCACATAGAGTATCGCAAAAGGACCGTCTCCTTGAAATTGTTCCAGTGCCCCAGACATCGCCTAATTCAGACACGCGGTCTTCAAAATAATCACTTTTAAGTGAAAACAGGCCCGGCCCGTTAAGCCCAGTAGGTTGGCGGGTCAGGTAAACCTGGTCTTGGCGAGTTCGACCAAGCTAGTGTCGGACCGACCCAGAGAATCGCATGGCCAGCCTGAAGTGGTTGCGGCCCGGCGTGGCGTGACCCCGCTGGCTTGGACAGCTGGCCAAGCGGGTTTGCCCGAAGGCCAAGCAATCCGAGGGGGGGGGGGGGGGTGGCCCCCGGATGCCCGAAGCGGTGGCAACAAGCGTCACTTCCCTCCCTAACAAGCTGGCTGATGCCGACTGGCCTTAATGTCGCAAGCGTCTAGCACGGGCGGGCCGTGGTTCATTCGACATGGCTCCCTCTTGGCGCTGCGGATTTTCTCCGCCCGCGTGGCCGACGGGCCGACTGGTTCTTCTTTTGAACAAGCCCACGATGCAGGACACAGTTTCTTCTGCACAGCCGGCACGATGGTGTCGGCTTCCTCCATCGCGGCCTGCCCTAGTCGCAGCTTCACGTCCTTAGCAAGGCGCAATGGCGCCGTGCCTCTTCCGCCACGTCCCGCTTGGCCGTGTCTTTTCATTACATGTGCGACGGTGGCCCTTGCGTCACCGACCTCTTCCGTATTCCGCCTCCGGTCGCAGACTCAAAAATAATCAAGATCTAGCGGCGGGTCGTCGGTCTGTGTTCGTCCGGCTCGCGCCCTCCTCGTTAGGCCATGGCAATAGGCTGGTAAAAACAAAGATAAACAACAACAAACAAGGAACACTTTTAATCCATTAAAATTGAACTTAATCCACCTACCTCTAATATGGTTCGTTCATCGTAGACACGAATAGCGATGTCGCTCCATCAACGTCGGAGAAGAACCGTCATCGTCAGTGAGTTCCCCGCATCGATGTCTCCTCCCCTGACTTGGAAGAAGAAGAAGATTGGGGAAACATAGAGCATTCTTCACAGAGTCGTTCTACATTAAAGGTGGGTGTTCTTGGTCGAAGAAGAAAATTGTTCTTCGTTGAGTAGAGGAATACTTTTCTCTCTTTCTCAAGATCTCTCTCCCAACTCCTCCTTAACACAATGAATGCACCAAAAATAAAATTATAGACTAATGTTGTTATTTTATTAACACATGCAATTTAAAATCTAAAATTCAAATCACTTCATTAATTAAGTGAAGAGGTTGAATTTATTAATTAGGGTGTGCTGGAAAACAATAAAGAGATAGAGGGAGAGGGAGAGGAAATGTCCCCATAAATTAAGGGGGGTTGTCATGAATTAAACATGGGAGTTTAAAATGGAGTTAGAAATGAGTTATGGAAGATGAAAGGTTGGGGCTCGTGTGGGACCCATCTTTCAATTATCCCTATATGGGAAGTTGGGTTGGTGTGGGCCCCACCAATAACTTCCCATGGTAGAAATTAACTTCCATTGATATAAATTAAATTGTTCTAACAATTTTATTTATCTTCTTAATTTATCACCAATTTTAACTTTTAACCCGCATAAAGAGAAACTGCGTTAAAGGTCCCCTTAAGCTATTATCGGTGCTGCGAGTTCATCGGTGTCCTCAAATTTCAATTCCGAGCACCGGTTAAAAAGATAGAAAAACTCAAAAGCACGTTTATTGAATGTACCAGAACGAAACTTCGGAAATTTATTCCGGGCACACCGGGCCTCGGAATCAAGTGCCGTCAGAAACTGGATACTCGTTAAAAATTCCAATGAATTTAAGAAAAAAATTCCTTGAGATTTTAGAGGATATAAATTTAATATTTTAAAATGGACTTTATTTTTGGATTCAGAATATTGAAATTAGATTATGGTGAATTTTTGGTATTTTTCTGAAAACATTCAATTTTTTATGAATAGTGAAAAACACTCAGTTATAGTTTAAAACCGAATTATTATTTAAATGATTATTTAGTTTAGGTCAAAATAGATATATAATACCTATATAAGTTCAATGTAATTCATTGGAGCCAGTTTATAATTATTTTAGATATATTAAAATTTTATTGAACTTTTCACCGTCATTAACCAATCTCCTAGGAGAATTTGGAAATGAACATAAAACATAATTTTGCTATTTCTTGTGAGTGTAATTTCAAAAATTAGAGAGACATGGTTAATATCAAGGATTAAAAGGTGGTTCAATAAGATAAAACTAATTTTGGTGAATAGTAACTTTTTACTTTTATTTACCACAGTTAAAAGTAAATAGGGAAATAAAGGATAAAAATGATAATATTATCACCCTAACACATGTCCAAATTCTATTGGCTAAGTATAATTCGACCAAAAACTAACTTATGAATAACATATGAACCTATTTGGTCAACATGGATTATAATAGGACAATTCTTATTATTTAATTGAATGAAGAGTTAAAAGAGTTAAATTCAATGTTTAATTACTAATATTTTTTTAATATAGGGTTATATGTAAAATAAATTTTATTATAAATATTCATTATAAAGATAAAAATATTTCCTACATAATGGATTTTTATTTATAAATTTTATATTTTAAATAATTTAATTTATTTATGACACAATGATGATGTAGTAATTAACTATTTAATGAAATATTAAAATAATTGATACTATAAATACCCAAATAAATGTAATTTGAGACTTTTTATAAATTCCACTAATTTTTAAGGTAAATATATCATATTATGACTTGTTAGATTAATTTTTATCTAAGTAATAATGATGTTATGAATTTGGAAAAAAAAATTAACAAAGAGTGTCGAAATTGACATAAAAGAGTTTTTAAAACAAATAATATATTATTAATTGATATTACATTACTAAAAATTAATGGTTTGGCCAAAAAACATATATAATGATAGGTGTATAATTAATGAACCACTTGTGGTTATTTTTGAAGTATATACTATGATCATTAACCATATAAGAAAAAAATACAAAGAGACATGGTAAATATCAAACTATTTTACTATGAGTTAAATCTAACAGTTAAAGTTTATATAGTGACCCAAACCTGTCTAAAAACTATTGGATGAGTTGTTTTTGACCCATCCCCACCTTATGATTTAAATAATCTATTTTAGAGCCATTAAAAACCCAAATTGAATTTATTATAAAATATTATTTCTAGCTTTTCCTAAGGTACCTCTCACCCCTCTTATAAAAGGGCACTACCCATTCTCTCTAATTCGCACCTTCAAAGACCTTTGGATCTGCCAAAACCTTTCCAAATATCCTATAAACATCCCTCAGATAATCCTAGAGGCCTTCCATTAGTCAGAAATGTCATGACCCATCCCAGCGGGGCCCGAGTCGCAACTCCCCAAGCAGGCCACTAATAGGCCAGGGGCCGGTGACTAGCACCGAGTAGGCATATCACTAACATGGGATGCATTGACAATAAACCTGCACACACGCACACACATCTCCAAGCCCACAATGCTGAAATGTAAAAACTACTGAAAAAGGAAATGCATGCATACACTAAATTACCAACCAACTGAGTACGATAGGAAGGTAAAGTACAGTAAGTGTAAAACCATAGGCCAAAAGTACTAGCACACCAAAAGAAAGTCTGTATCAAAGTCAAACCTATAAAGAAAGGTATTGGGACTGCAATCCATAGCTGTAAGAATACACCTCAGCTAGTCTAATCTCACTGATCATCGTATGGTCATGGTCTACCTAGAATCCTATCAAAGGCTCGCTCGTCCACACAAGACAAGAGACGTGTAGGAAAAGCCCGTGCAGGGGTGAGTATAACAATACCCAATAGGACACCCTGAAACCACAAAGAAAATAATAAAGGGAAAAATACCACAAAGGAAAGATATAGTCTTCTCCACACAATATATGTCTACCGAACATATAATAAGAATATGCAGATATACTATTACAAGATTGACTATCGAGATACCACCACTAAGACCCAGATCGAAGATTCCAATAAGCATGTAACGAGGAGAAAAAAATCCTATGTCTGGAGAGAGAGTGATACAAAGTACTTTTCCTGGGAGAACACACTCCACAAGTACTTGAAAACACGATGCTAAAATGAGGATCACCACCAATAGCCATGGGGTGATTCCAACAACTCAGCCTGAACTAATCCGCTAGGTAGAGGATTTGTGCCCAGGTAAAGTAGGTCACATTGATACCAATAACTGTACTTATGGTTCTAGGAATGAATAGAGGATCCGGCTCCACATCTCACAGAGGGGATTCCAACTAATCTATTCAGGATGTCCCGTTGAAGGGATCATACTATTGGATGTAGGAAATGATACCAGAAACCTTCAAGAGAAAGACCATGGGGATGAACGCTAAAGAAAATTGTCCAAGTCACAGAATAAAACTGGCTCAATCCATGTAAAACTGGTTACACGGCGTGTAGTATGGTTACACACTATGTTCCATGACCCCAGGTACTGCCCATGTTACTGCCAGTGTCATCTGTCCAAGCTCTGTAAAACTCAACTACACTGCATGTAGAAGGATCACACACCGTGTTCCTTGACTCAGGTTACTTCCTGTATAAACAGACCATGTCCGGAATCTAAGTCATGTAGGAAAGAAGATACAGAGAATGTATGTTAAAGAACACACTGTGTCCTGTAAACTTGGTGGCAGCCATGTACCCTAGTCGTATGCCCATACACGGTGTCTGTCTGTGATTCCTGCATGTGTACCAGTACACGGGGCATCCCATGTATCTAGCCACGTCTAGCTGGGGAAGGGTATACATGTCTTGTCCTTGGCTTTGTACCCAAACCGTATCTGTGTACTCATGGAGTACACCCCAGGTGGCCCGCCGACGAACACACTCTGTGTAGTTTAGTCGGGAAAATTTCAAAACCGCGTCTTCCTCCTCGTGCCTCGGCCTATCTTCTGAATCTCGATTTTTTCATCCGTTTGCCACGAAACTCGAGGTGCTGGTTTGTTTCATAACCCTAACATGGAATTCAGGTGTTTCAGACCATCAATCGGCTCGACGAACAACATATAATCTTCCGAAAAAATATGCTTGAAGGGCGATTTCTCCCGAATCACTTTGATCCATCCATCGTCGTCGTCATTGCATCTCCGTTGGTTCATCCCGGTGTCGGATCTATAATCTCAAATCATTGCACCAACAAATGAATGTGCAATGATCGATTTCCTCCAAGAACTCATTGAACTCACATGAAGAATGCGTAGAAACCGGGGAGGAAAAGCACAACAATCGAGAGGGACAAACCTCTATTGATGTTCATGTCGATCTTGGTTTGTCATCCTTAGAAGGTTGAACGAAACCAAATTTATCCAAGAATCAAATCCCCAAATTCCCTGTAAAATCCCATCCCACAAATACGATCGATCCACGGGCTAATCTATTCGTGGATTAGTCCACATTCATCGTAGGAATCAAGAACGGGAACAAATTCACAAAGAGATCAAACGTCATACCTGGATCCATGGCATTCGTTGGCGAAGATCAGGTCATCGCATCGTCGTCGCTGCGTCGGGAGGTTTTCTACAGAGCCTCTAGAGCCTCCAAGGGTTTCATGGTTATGTGGTTTGTAACACTCGACCCCTTCGTAAACCTTTATTTAAAAGGACTAATGGTAAATATTTCTCTGCATCAAGGATTTTAATAAAGCAGTTTTATTAAATATTTTATTACAGTTACGTCCAAAAAACTAGATTTTACCATCGACCTATGCTGGCCGTTGTTAGGCCTCACATAAGGTAAAATCGCTGTTCTGAAGGAAACGGTGCCCTCAGATGTCTGATCCGAGCTCTCATTCAGAAGTTTTCCCACTTTTTCTGGAAAACCACACGTGCACGTAATTTAATTATTTAATTAAATTCAAACATTTTTTCTAGGCTCACCGGGCCTCTGAAATGAACGCCATCTCAAATATTAGTCTTGAATGAATTCCCACATAATATTTAAAATAACACATCGAAAAAAAATCTAAGAGATTACATCACACCCACCTTAGGGATTTTACATCCTCGAAAAGCCAAAACAAAGGCTACTCAAAAATATGTGGGTAATGCACACTAATTTGATCCTACCGCTCCCATGTGCTCTCCTAGATATTCTCGTGCTGCCACCAGAAACTCACCAAGGGAATAGCTCTCCCACGAAGGATCTTCTCCTTCCAATCCTCAATCTCCACTGGATACTCAGCAACGGTCGCTCCATCATCGATGTCCATCTTGCCCCAGTCGATAATGTGTGGTGGATCCTGCACGTACATCCATAGCTGTGACACATGGAAGATGTTGTGTACTCGGTCCATTTGAGGAGCTAGAGCCAAACGGGACGCCACCTCTCCAACTCTACTCAGAATATACAAAATGTCGATGAACCTCAGATATAGCTTGATGCCTCGGCCAAATCTTTGCAATCCCCATCGAGGTGACACCCTAAGGAACACATAGTCTCCCTCTTCGAACTCCAAGGACCTCCATCTCTTGTTGGCAGAAAACATTGCCCGACTCTGTGCAGTATTCATCTGCTCTTGGATGACCTGCACCTTCTCCGTAGTAGCTCGCACCATCTATGGGCCCATGAGTGCTGACTCTCCTGGGTCAGTCTAGCAAAGTGGTGACATGGAAGGTCGCCCGTACAAAGTCTCGAATGGCATCATACCAATAGTGA
Organism: Viscum album; assembly: GCA_963277665.1. Taxonomy (NCBI): domain Eukaryota; kingdom Viridiplantae; phylum Streptophyta; class Magnoliopsida; order Santalales; family Viscaceae; genus Viscum; species Viscum album. The sequence goes on along the minus strand of OY728151.1, from coordinate 971,946,125 downwards.
AATGATAAACGTTGTTATAAGCAGATTCCACCAGTGGAAGGTGATACTCTTAGCTATGACTGAAGTCAAGTATGAATGCTCATAGAATATACTCCAGAACCTGGATGGTTCGCTCCGTCTGACCATCAGTCTGAAGATGAAATGATGTGATCAAGCGTAACTGTGTCCCAAAAGCTTCCTGCAATCCCTTCCACAAACTGGATGTGAAACGAGCATCACGATCTGAGACGATCGTGGATGGCACTCCATGAAGTTGAACTATCTCCTGCATGTAGAGGCATCCCAAGATCTCTACTGAACTCTTCTCCTGTATGGCTAGGAAGTGGGACAAATTGCTGAGTCTATCAACGATCACCCAGATGGCATCATGTACCCTGGACGTACATGGTAAACTTGTCACGGTGTCCATGAATATCTCATCCCACTATCACTCTGTCACCTTAGGGGGCTGAGTCAATCCTACTGGAACCTAGTTCTCAACCTTTACTTCTAACAAGTAAGGCACCAAGAAACAAACTCGGCCACACTCCTCTTCATTCCTAGCCACCAGAACTGACGTCGGAGGTCCTGGTACATCATTTCCATGCCTGGATGCACCGCCAAAGGAGATGTATGTAACTCCCTCAGAACCTCCTACTGCAACATCACTGGTACTACTGTGTTCCCAATGAAAAAAACAAGGTGCTCCCCACCTTTTGAATATCCATCGGCAGCATCACCTACAAATATCTAAACATGTATTGTCTCACAGCAAGCATCCTCGTGTTATGCTTCCCTGACTCGTTGTAATAGTGGAGGGGTAACAACCATAGACTGAAGGTAGGATCCCTCATCTCTATCCATGAAGGATAAATATAAAGAGGCCAAATGTCTCATCGCCTCAACTAGTAACTACGAACTGGAATTCCCACTAAGAGCATCTGCAACAATGTTCCCCTTCCCAGGAGTATAAATTACTCAATGTCATACTCCTGGAGGATCTCAAGACATCACCATTGTCTCAAATTCAGATCCTTCTAAGAAAATATATATATGAGACTCTTGTGATTATAGTAGATGGAAAACCACTTTCCCATCAGGTAGTGCTACGACATCTTCGATGCGCAGACTACCGATGCCAACTCAAGATCATGGGTCACGTAGTTCTGCTCGTGTGGCCTCAATTGTCATGAGCCATAGACAATCATCTCTTGCCTCTGCATCAGAACACCACCAAGCCTGGTTCCTGATGCATCGCAGAACACCACTTACTCGACAGCCTCCTCCAGTAATCTCAATATCGGGGCTCTCGTCAATCTCTGTCTCAACAGCTGAAAAGCCTGCTTCCATCTCCCGGTCCACACGAAAGGCTGCCCCTTTTGGTTCAAAGCTGTCATGGGTGATGAAATGCTTGAGAAATAAAGAATGAATCTATGATAGTAGCCTACCAAACCATGGAAACTCCGCACCTCTGTCACGCTCTGTGGTGGCTGCCATTCTAACACTGCCCCTACCTTGGCTGGGTCCACTTCTACAACGTCTTATGAGATAACATGTCCCGAAAAGTGGATCTCCTGTATCTAGAACTGACACTTCCCGACTTTCTCATACAACTAGTTCTCTCAGAGTGTGTCCAGAACCATCCATGGGTGCCTCGTGTGCTCCTCCTCATACGCAGAGTACATAAGGATATCATCGATAAGACCACTACGAACCGAACTAGATAGGGCTAAAAGATTTGGTTCATGAGTCCCATAAACACTGACAATGCGTTCATCACACCGAAGGGCATCACCAAGTACTCATAGTGACCATAGCGACATCTAAAAGTCGTCTTTGGCATATCATCATCCCGTAATCGTAACTGGTGATAGCCTGATCGTATATCAACCTTAGAGAACCATCGTGCCCCTCTTAACTAATCGATGAGGTCATTGATTCTCGGTATTGAATACCGGTTATTCACGGTCACCTGATTCAAACACCAGTAATCCACACACAGCCTCAAGATCTTGTCTGCCTTTTTGGAAAACAACACTACCACCGTCCAGGGTGGAACACTAAGTCTCAAAAAGCCCTTCCTCTATAAGTCTTATAGTTGTACCCTCATCTCATGAAGCTCTGCAGGAGCCATTTTATATGTTGATGCTGATATCGGTGTCATCCCAGGATATAACTCAATTCAGTAATCTATCTCCTGAGAAGGAGGTAGTCTGGGGACATCCTTCGGAATGATGTCCTCATACTCAGCCACTACTTCTAGAAACTGGAAACTTGTAACATTTGTTGTGCCAAGGGCTAGGGTAGCCAACTGATATGAAATCGGTTGTACCTACCTACGCACTAGTCTATCATGTGCTGCCTGGGTCTCTTTTTAACGGACGAAGTAGAACATCGTTCTATCGTTGCAGACACACCACACCCTTCACATAAATTAGTTAATATGGGAATGAACTGTGGATAGCCAATCCATACCATAAATTACATCGTAAGGCCTCAATGATACCACCAAGAGGTTCCAACCAAAACTCTCACCTCTAAGGGTCAAGTCACACTGCTTGCAAGGGTTTGTGATCTCAAAATCTTCTCCAGTCGGTTTTTCTAAGCAAAAGAGTCGAGTCAATAGCTCAACAGGAATCTCAAGGTCACGAACAAGATAAGCTTCCAGAAAAGAATGACTAGCACCTGTGTCTATTAGTACGGTTGCCAAAGTAGAAAAGTCACAGACTATACCTCTAATCATTCCGGGAGTACCTGGGTTATTAGCCTCTATTGCCTACAGCTGTCCCTGCTTCTGTCCACCAGCTCCCTGAGCCTGGGCTGGACCTCCTGGGGGTGGTGGTCACAAAAGGTAAAAACACCGACGACCTCCAGCTACTCCCCCAACTCCTCTACCACGTCCATCGCCCCGTGAATGTATCTTCTTCACACGTTTCCTCTTCCTCGGTGGTCCATCCACTAATCCCATGTTAGTAGTAGGGCGTGTTGGAAAATCACAAGCGAGATGTCCCCTGCCATCGCATGAGTAGAATCCCCTCTCTTGAGGCTAGCTAGATGCGCCATGTGAACCATGAACGATAGATCCCATGTCCTATGACCTCCTATGAAAATTTATCCCATGCCTGAGTCCCTGACGTCAGCTCCCTACTGCCGAGGTCTCCGCTCCAGCTCGCTCACTGCTGACAACTGACGGATGTCTATGCTTTGCCAAGAAGCTCTCGACCACCAAAGCCCGCTCGAGCACCCCAACATAAGTAGGAATGATCATAGGGATGATTCTAGCTCAGATGTCTCTGTGCAAGCCCTGCTCAAAATTCCAAGCTCATAAGTACTGATCCCTGACCATATCCATCAAGTACAGTGAGAGGTCGGTAAACCTTGATGAATAGTCAGCCACCATCATGGTTCCCTGTTGGAGATGAAGAAGCTTCTGTATACGTACTGCTCTCAGGGTAACCGATGAAAACTCCACCCTGAATAGATGCTCAAACTCTGACTATGCAAGAGTCACCTTGTCGTGGGTATGGATAACCAAACTCCTCCATCTCCCTTCCAAGCCCTGCAGAAGGCTCGCTGCCAGGATCACCTTCTATTCTGCTAGTGTCCTGACCAAATGGAAGACTCTGGCCACTACCTCAAGACATTTCTCTTCTGCCTAATGGTCAGGAACACCTAAAAACCTGAGGGGTATCTATCTCTTAAACTTTTGGAGTGAACTCATCCTGCACACCTCTTCTACTAGTACAACAGGAACTAAACACTGCTCCACAGGTGGTGGAATAACTGGCCCACCACCCGAAGGAAAAACTAGGGGATCTGGTCCCTGTATCGAAGCTTCAACACTAAGGGGGTCGTCCTCGAGATCGAGCTGCTAGATCTTAGAGGGTGCATGTTGCAGAGGAATACTGTAAAGAAACAATATGCATCTCAGTAAGTGAGTATATCTAGAGAGTTGACTCAAGAAGTACATGGAAACCACAACACATTCCTAAATTATGCATGTACTATTATTTTTCCCTGCAACTAGTGTTCTCATGTTTCGAGTCAAAAAACATGTTATCAGAGTCTTGGTGTATGGATACATCGGCCGCCCGCACCGACACTGTGGTCCCTGGCCTAAAAGCCAAACTCGAAACACATAACTCTGTTTCCCCAAACCAACTCATAGACTCTCAGTCCCAAGGTATAACCGAACATATTTGATACCACTCGGTCACAACCCATCCCAGCGGGGCCTGAGTTTCAACTCCCCAAGCTGGACTCCAATAGGCCAGGGGCTGGTGACTAGCACCGAGTAGGCATAACACTAACATGGGAGGCATTTCCTATAAACCTGTACACACGCACACACTTCTTCAAGCACACAAAGTTGAAAAGTAAAAACTAATAAAAAATTAAATTCATGCATACACTAAAATCCCAACAAATAGAGTATGACAGTAATGTAAAGTACAGTAAGTGTAAAACCCTGGGCTAAAAGTATGAGCCCACCAAAAGAAAGTCTGTAACAAAGTCCAATCTATAAAGAAAGGTACTTGGACTGCAATCTGTAGCCGTAAGAACACACCTCGGCCTGTCTAACCTCACTGAGCACCGTCTGGTCCTGGTCCACCTAGAATCCTATCAAAGGCTCACTCTTCTTAACAAGACATGAAACATGCATGCAAAGACTGTGTAGGGGTGAGTATAACAATACCCAGTAGGACACCCGGAAACCACAAAGCAAATACAACAGGTAAAAATACCTCAACGGAAAGATACAATCATCTCCACACAGTATATTTATAGAGAACATATAACAAGAATATCTAGATATACTCATACAAGATTGATTATTGTGATACCACCACAACGATCTAGATCAAAGATTCCACTAAGCATGTAACAAGGAGAACACACTCCTATGTCTAGAGAGAGAGATACAAAGTACTCATCCCAGGAGAACACAATCCACAAGTACTTGAAAAAGTGATTATAAAATGAGGATCAAAACCAATAGCCATGGGGTGATTCCAACAACTCGGTCTAAAATAATCCGCTAGGTAGAGGATCAGTGCCCAGTTATAGTAAGTCATGTCGATACCAAGAACTCTACTTAGGGTTCCAGAAATGAATAGAGGATTCGGATCCACGTCTCAAAGTGGGGATTCCAACAACACTCTTGAGGATGTCCTACTGAAGGGATCATACTCTTGCAGGTAGGAAATGATACCGGAAACCTTCAGGAGAAAGACCAAGGGGACGAACTTTAAGGAAACTAGTCCAAGACATAGAAGAAAACTGGCTCAATCCATGTAAAACTGGTTACATGGAGTGTATTATGGTTACACTACATGTTCCTTGACCCCGGGTACATCACGTGTAACATCTCGTGTCATCCGTCCAAGCTATGTAAAACTCAACTACACGGCGTGTCGAAGGATCACATGTCGTGTTCCTTGACTCCGGGTACTGCCTGTGTTTGGAATCAAAGTCGTGTAGGAAAACATATACACTGCATGTATATTAAAGCACACGCTATGTCTTGTCAACTGGGTAACACCCGTGTACCCTGTCCGTATGCCCATACATGGTGTCCATCTATGTTTCCTGCCCATGTACCAGTACATGGGGTATCCAGTGTATCTGGACGGGTCTGGTCGGGGAAGGGTATATAGGTCATGTCCTTGGAAGTGTACCCAACCCGTCTCTGTGTTCTCCCAGAGTACATGCCAGGTGGCCTGACGACGAACACACACCATGTACTATAGTCGGGAAAATTCCAGAACTACATCTTCCTCCTCACGCCTCGGCCGATCTTCCAGATCTCTATTATGTTGTCCGTTTTCCACAAAACTCAAGGCACTGGTTCGTTCCATCATCTTAACACTGAATCCAGGTGTTTCAGACCTTTAATCGGCTTTAAGAACATCATATAATCTTCCGACGAATATACGCTCGAAGATCGATTTCTCCTAAATCGCTTAGATTCATCCGTTGTTGTCATCATTACAGCTCCGTTGGTTCATCCCGGTGTCAGATCTATAATCTCGGATAATTTCGCCAACAAAAAAATGCTTAATGATCAATTTCCTCCCAGAATGCATAGAACGCACATGAAGAACACATAGAAACCGGGGAGGAAAAGCACAACAATCGAGAGGGACGAACCTCGATCGATGTTCGTGTCGATCTTGGTTCATCACCATTAGAAGGTTGAACGAAACCAAATTTACTCAAAGAATCAAATCCCAAAAACCCCACAAAATCCCATCCTACAAATACAATCGATCCGCAGGCTAATCTATTCATGGATTAGTCCGCGTTCGTCGTAGGAATATTGAATGGGAATGAATTTACAAAGAGATCAAACGACCAACCTGGATCTTCGGCATTCATTGGTGAAGATCCTGTCGATGCGTCGTCATCGCTGCATCGGGAGGTTTTCTCTAGAGCCTCCAGAGCTTCCATGGGTTTTAGGGTTATGAGGTTTGTAACCCTGGACCACTTAGTAATCCTTTATTTATAAGGAAAAACGATAATGATTTCCCTGCATCAAAAATGTTAATAAAACATTATTATTTAATATTTTATTACAGTTACGTCCAAAAGCTAGATTTCACCACCGACCAGTGCTGGCCAATGGTTGGCCTCACCTAAGGTAAAATTGCTATTATGAATGCAACGATGCCCTTGGATTTTGGATCTGAGCACCCGTTATGGATTTATTCCATTTTTTCAGGAAAACCACACACACGCTTAATTTAATTATTTAATTAAATTCAAACATTTGTTCCTGGCTCACCGGGCCTCGGAACAGCACACCGTATCAATGCCTGGTCCCGAACGAATTCCCACATAATATTTAAAATAGAACATGGAAAAAATCTGATACATTACAATAAATACAGTTTAAAGATCCCTTTTGATCAAATCAAAAGGAAGAACCCGAAGAAGAGGTAATAATTTCACCACCCTCTTTCAAGTTATTTTCTTCTTCCACTTCTTCATTATTTTTATTTTTTCATTCTATAATAATAACTCCAATATCTTATATATAATGTCATATTATTATAAATAGGGTACAACCATATTCATTATTCTATCCATCCCTTGAATGAAATCTCCCCAGACGTGCGTACGTAAAACTTACCATTTCCACGTCTTGGTGTAATTGTTATTCAATACATTATTATTTGGATGGGTATAATAATGATGTGTAATTGATGAAAATAATGAATATAACATGATAATGATTCTCTATATATAATATATCATCCAATTATATATTATTTTAATATCAAAAGAATAATATTGTCGCATGTGTGTATGTACGGATTATCGTCTCCAAGAACGAGATGAGATTCATTCCCCATCGTATACATTAAAGAATAATATTTATTTGATGATTAAATATAATGTTTAAAGACATTATATCATTCTGGATATGAATAATATACATTCCATCCCAAACAAATACGACTCACATAACAAATAATATAAAGGAAAATGAATCCGTTAAAACCCGAAATGATAATAATACTAAGATATCATTAACCATGAAATGATAAAATATCATATATGATATCATATTAATGTATATGATTCATGATTAATTTAATATAAATTATTTCACCATTATACATGAGGTTAACCTACCCTCGACTAAGGAATAGTATAATGTAAGGGTTCATTCTATAATCTCATCATTATACGAAGTTGTTTATACGTAATTACTTACAATGACCTCTTTATCATCCACATCCAAGTATCTTAAAAATTTATTTAAAATTTTTTACTATTTAATAGACAATGTGTTAAAGTGATCTATACCCTTATGTGTTTTTAAAGGAATCAGTTTGTCATTTTCCAAACATAGTAATTTTTGACCTTTTTTATAAATTTCGGGCAAGAATGGTTTTTTTAACTTATACCGCAGGTGCAGCTATTTTATGCTGTTATAACATCATCAATGTTTCCCTTACCAGCTTATAATAATATTTTCAAAATAAATTTTTTCAGTATAATTATGTGACTCTTAAATGATTTCAAAATAGAAAGTGATATTTCTATAAAATGGGTTTTGATTTCATCTATGTCAACATCCTTTGATGGATTTTATGTTTATTTGATGTTGATTTATTATGATACGAAACATCCATATTGTATTGAAGGTTTTGTGATATGTTCGAATGTGGATGTTCTATTTTTATACAATTCATGGTTTATGGTTAAAGTTTTGACTTTTCTTATACTAGTTTTAATACGAATGTTTATGATACGTTTAACCCTTTTAATATGAGAAATGTATTGGACATAGTAAGTGACAGGTGGAGCCTTCTATAGCTGCTCAATGTATTGGTAGGTCTCATGAGACAACTAGACGTGGAATTGGAGGAGTCCTTTCACAATTTGATATATGGTTTTGGCCGAGGCCTTAATCATTTTTAGATGTCTTGGCCGAGGCCTTGAAAAAAAAATTCTAGAATGTCTGGCATTATACATTCCTTCATTATGGAAATAATATTGGTGGTTCATGTGGTCATTATACTAGTATAATACCCATGATTATGTTTTATAATCGAATTATTTACTCAGCTCATATTCCTTCCATTGAATTATACATGTTTATTATTGGTAAAGGCACATGGTTTTAATTATACATCATGCTTAATATTTATGTTATCTTTTGATGTATTTCTTACCCTTACAGAGAATTTGAGCTCACCCCTTTCTTATGTTTCATCTTCACAGGATATGAAGAAGTTAGTTATGAGTGACTTGTAGGAATTATCTAGGAGTCTTGGATGTTTACAATGTAATAAATTCATGTTGTAGTTCTTTTCATGTTGTAAATTTGAACTTAAGTATGAATCTTGTTTCGAATAATACTAAACTGCTCTGTCTTTTGAGACATGATTTATTTGTGATCATGCCAATGTTGTGTAATAATGCACCAACTCTGGGAAACTAGGGTTGGAGCGTTACATAAACATATATTATAATGCATTATTCCTAATAAGTTCATATTTATTTCATGTGATATATTTTTCCTTTATGAACATCGAAATTAGATCCTAGTTATGTATTATGAACTAGATATCAATTTTAAAACTAGTGTGTCAATAAAATCCACATTCTATGATAAGTGCAAAAGAATTTTATTCTATTATATATCTGTGGTTTTCACTTATTTAGGTTTAAATTTATGTTTATCCAGTTTTTGAATGTATTGTTTTTTCTTATAGATAAAATGCCACCTTGTTCTATTTGAATTGAGAGTTAAGAGTTAAAAAATTATCTTTCTCATAACCGATATGAAATATGGTTTCTATGTATCCTCAAAATTGTATTTATGAATATATTCATACCAATTTATAGATGATAATTTGATTTAGGTATTGGGAGGTTGGTTATAATAATTCATTTTTGTTGGAGATGATGAGAGAGTTTTAACTTCAATATTCACCATTGAAAAACAGGTTGGAGGTCCCCTAATCTATGTGTCCCCAATCAAGTCAGTCCTTATGATCATTATGCCCCATAAGAAACTCACACGAAATAGGTTGAATCATACTACATGTATGATTTTTGGACCACTAAATCGATTGTGGGACATTGTGGTGGATACTGATTTGTAAAAGGAGCTATGTTAGAGTTACAATGAGTTTAATGTCCATAAAATCATTTTTTTGAGTCATTAAGGAATGGGAAGGCCCATATGTTTATTTACATAATGAATAACATTATTTTAGTGGTGGAATTTAATAGATATTTCACTTAACTTTTATGTTATTGTCCATCTATTGTAGTAGATGAGAAAACTAGTGTGATAAGATTTTTGGATGGGAATTACAATGAGATATGAGAATTCGTGAATTCCTTTCTCATCAGTACTATTGAATTATTAATTTTTCAATATATCACCATTGAGGGGATTATAAGAGAGGGAGTCTGAAATGTATAGGTTTATTTAGAAGGGTTATCTGGATTCTCATGATTTAGTTTTAAAAAGCATCATTATGAAAGATATCTTTAGGTTAGTAGTGTGAAGAGATTTCAGTATAGTCGACAACCATCTCATAATTGTGTCCATATAGGGTGAATTAAATGGGGGAAGAATGTCAAAATTATCCATAAGTATCATTACCTAGTTGTGGAGTTTTGTTCATGTGGTTCATTTTTCGTATTTATAGGTTTGGTATGGTATCACAATAAAATATAAATGAATGTAGATTTGGCCAGACACTTGAGTCTAGAAGACAATAATCTACACCTTGTAGTACTATTAGTTTTAGTTCCATAAAATGTTAGAAAATAAGTTTGGGATTTGCTACTTCGTCATTTGAGAGAAAATACTACTCATACATGTAGTGGATGAGAGTATTATTGGTACCCATTTTAGAGGGGAAAGTAAGTGTTTAGAATGGAAAACAACCTCATCTCATTAGGAATCTGAACTTTTACCATCTGAGGTACAATTAATATATCATATATCGTTTATTTTGTTTTATTTTATAAATTAAAATCACATTCTTCAATAACAAATCATCTATCAAATGGTTTTGGATATGTTTTAGAATGATTGGATGGTGGATGGACAATTGTTACACTATTGGGTGTGAATTTAACGAATATCAAGCAATTTATGGAGTGTTAAATTGTAATAAGTGGTTAGCATTTCATTTATGAAGTTTTTGTGCTAAAATTATTGTTTTCAATTTACTATTTGTATGGTTTGGATTATTCTATACCATGCTTATATCGAGTGTTATTGGAAGTGAGATACATTTTTTTATAGAAGGAGAAAAATAATACCAGCAGGGTGAATATGATATTTTGGATAATTATGGAGGTAAAAAATATTGCATATTGTATTTTATCATTGATCATATATTAATTAATTCTTTATATTATTTTTCTATGAAAAATGATATTTTTATCTACTTTTATTCTAATTTTAGGATTATTTCATGATTATGTATACGATCTACCACGTGGGTTGGAGACCATGTTCTCGATCATCTTGGTGTTGGTAGTAGATCTATTTTCTATTTTTCATTACAGGATGACACCAATTTATATTTAGGAATTGAATTTTTAGATGCGATATCTATAAGAAAATGTATCTATATAACCTAGTATTTCACCCTGGAGTTCTCTAATTGGTGTCATTGAGAATACTTATTGGACTTTTATCAAGTGTATGGACTATCAACGATTGAACCAGATGATGTTCAAGAATCAGTGATCACTTCCATGATAGGATGATATTTTTGTTTAGTTGACATGTGATAATATTTTCAATAATATTTATTTTATATAAAGGTTTCATCACTTTTGGGTGAGTCTGTTAGAAATACCTGGGTCTAGTTTGTGAAGAAGGTATAACTTACACAAGTTCTTTGTGATGATTTTTGTTTAAAAACACTATAAGTGTAAATTTATTTAATAAATTACAAAATTAAACTTGTTTCAATTTGTTTCGGGTGATTTTCAAAAATAAAATAATATTTTACTCCATGTCATAAGAATATCATTAACTAAAAAAATACAAAATCTTGAGTACATTGATAAAGAATCAACATTACCCTAAGCTAACCAGATTTATTTTTTGGAATGATAAATTCAACTTCAGGGGTAATGTGATCCCATAGGTTGGATATTAAGAAAAATAGTGACGGTTGTAGCTCTTGAATATTTGGAGTGAACCAGGAATGTCTTGTATATCCATACAATTCATGGCCTAGTAGGGTATTATCAAAATTTCATTCAAGACGTACCCTATTAAGTAGAACTAATATACTTGATATCAAATGAATTAGGGAAGTTTGTATTTTAGTAGTCTTACTAGTTATTTTATAATGATTTGAATATTTATATAAACTATGCATTAATAACGAGAATTATAATGCTGGGAAATTCATATACCATGAAATGTGATGCATCTAGAGTTAGACTCAAGAAAATTCTAAAAAATGAGGGTATAATGGTTTCTTATGGAAACAGGTATCTGATAATACAAAGGAATAATTATAAAACTCATGATCTACTATTCTCCAAACTTGAACAATCCATGATATGGTAGAGATTCTACCATTAATGGAAATGTTTTATGGTGTACATGTAAAAAAAGATCCTTAGGAACATATTTTTTTGGACCTGAACCATTGGCATTGGTGGTTTGTAGAGTATATGTAGAAATTCAATGTTTTGAATGTTTATACAAAAGGAAATATAAATATTATGGTCAATTACATGAGCCAATGACATAGATGGTGCAGGCTTTAAACTCTATTGAATAGTGGTGGATTTATTGAATCATTATAGACATGAATCTAGAATTTTAAGAGTCTTGGGATTGAGTAGATCTATAATCTATATATTTTATACATGTTCATTTGGAATAGAATAATAATGAGATGGTATTTAATCTAAATGTATTAGACTAGGGGGATCACTTATATAGTGGAGATCCACTATCCAATTGGTCTGTTGGCTATGAAAATCCATTTCATTTTCATTTATGATAATGGGTTCGTATGGGTTTTCATTAAGATATGATTATATATTTTCACACATCTATATGTACAATATATCCAGGTCTGAAAAGGATGTATTTTTATTTCCATAGATAGCACTTATTTCTAGGAATGAAATAAGAGGTACAATGATTCATATTGACATGTTTTTCTTTTTAGAATGTGAATTCCCTTCACATGAGACCAACTGGTTTATTCCATCCTCTACTATTCCTAACCAAACGTGGGATGATGTAACTATTGAAATCATAATAGTTTTACCAATGAAAACCTACTTGAATGATACATTTTGGTTGATCATAGTTCGATTTTTGAAGGCGTCCCTCTTTTTCTACTCAAGGAGACATTCACCATGGATGATATGAGATGTTTTAAAGTGAATTAGATAGTTCAACTGTATGAAGTTTTGAGGAATACTATTCGGCTGATGTTATTTGTTTCATATATCAGTTATGGTAGGGTATTCAAAAGGATATGGAATCAAATGTTTCTCTAATTATAAACTATAATTATCTTACTGATAGATATTCAAAATGGAAAATTGAGTTTTTGAAGGAAATGGTATGTTCTTCTATGCTTGATTTTATTGGTTTATGTGAGTATCATATGAAAAACTTAGATTCTTTTTATAATAATAAAATTTGGGAATCGATGTAGATTGAAAATTTTGATTATTTGGGGGGAAGGATGTTTAATTTGAATTTTTTTATGGTTGATGTTAGGTGAGTCAACACTTTTTAGATGTTTCTCATGTATGATATGTTTGTGTAGTTTCTATTGATATGGAAGAATTTTGTGACAACACAAAGAAGGAATAAATTTTACACATACCATTAGATGTGTCCTATGAGTTTACGGTGGCTTACATTGTTTTCCTTTGATGGTCAACATGGTTGGGTAACATAGTATTAGGAAATAAGGAATTCTAGAAAAATATTTTTTCTGTTAGTCTAATATAGTGTTGATGGATGTTCTTTTGTAATACAGAATATCCCTTCCTCATCACTACAATTATATGCCCAACATGCATCATATATAGAAGAATTATATATATCACATTATACTTCCCATATGGTAGAAATTAATGATGTCGACCTTTCTATAGAAGCATCCTTTATGTGGATTATGATATGGATTTGTGGTTTGTACTGAGATGTATCTCTAGGGAAATATTCTTCCTTTAGTCGGATTGATGTTGTATCATGCTTATGTGCATAAGGATTCCTAGGATAAAGTTTAAAATATGTGATCATATCGTTATTACAACTTGGATTATAAACATTAGTGAGGTTTAGGGCATCTCATGGATGAGTTATTATATGGCGGATAGGTTGTAAGATCCAATATTTTTCTAGGGAGGCACCATGTTTAGTTTTGGAATAACTACCATTTATTTGGGTTCCTCTTATTTTTACTCCTGAGTTGTCTATCCTTTTCTTAGTGAAGGATTTTTTTTATGGCGACAATGACCTATATTTTAGGATATATATTTGTTATAATTATTAGAGCCTGATTGTAAATGTGTGAAGTATTATAAGATTTCTCATTTTGGTTGGATTGCATCATATGTGGTGTGGTGTTTTTATTGAATTTTCATTGTAATCTATCTATGAGATATATTCAGGCCATGAATATGTTATGGATGTGAACATTCTTCCGAGCAGGTGCCATAGACTTGTTCTGAGATGAAACATTTATGCACTATGAAATAGTTTCAAATTATGAATTGGTCAATTAGTGTTACATTAACGAGAGGTAATGCATTTTTCAGCATATATTCTACATGGGACATTCACATATTGAATAGTGGATTCATATCATAAATTCATTAGGAGGTGTCAGTTTTTATACAGTAACACATGATTTTTTCCATTCACCGTGTTCCCTTTTCTATCCTACCATAGGGTGAATCTAGTGTATTTTTAGTTAATTAATTCCCTTTCAAATTTCTTTGTCTAGAATTTGATCACAACTGAGCTTATTTTCTTTGGTTTTTATTTTTCCATCTGACATCATGTACTGTAGCAGCGTGATCACCCATTAGTGGTTGAATATGGATTTTTCTTATGATGATTATATGATCTAGGTATTACTTGTTATCTCATTTACATTTCTTATTTATTGGTTCTTGCTTGTGTGTGATTCCTTGATCATCAAATTAAGGAAGTTTGTCTAGATCATTAATCTAATGTATATTTCCAATTTACCAGGTATGTTCAATAATTTTTATCCTATTGACAAGCCATTCACATGTAATAGAAATTATATTATGTCAATGTTTCATAAGAACTATAAGTTTAAACATCCATTTTGAACCCACTGGATCTATTGGCATTGTTATCTGGATTGCAGTCTCCCTCCTAGTGAGCCTTCCGTTGATGTTATAATGAATGATCATTTATTAAAATTTGGTATTAAATTAATTTTATGAATTATATTTATGGAATGTTTTGGTTTTCAAGGTTAATTATGATAAAGTGAAACTTGGAATGTTTATATTAAGGTTATTAATCTATTCATAAAATAATCGACCAATTATGATTGTATATATGTAAAATTGATCTGATAAACTATCCAACTAGCCATGTGATGTTAATGGTGATAAAATTTAAATTTGTTTTCCTAATTATTTTTTTTCACATAGTATACCTGAGGTCATGGACTATATTATCAATAGACAATTCACTTAGGGTTCATCCTAACCCACGATAATGCCATACAAGGGATGAAAATGAACCCTTATGACATGCACATGGGATGAAGTAAGTGACACCAACATGATAATTCAATTGGAGTCTATTACGAGATGTTTATTTTCCCCATGGAATGTTTTTGAGACTTTTTATAATGTAAGAAACCCAATCATGGGAATTGAAATTGTAAATAGATATTCTTCTTGATACATAGTACAAGTTATGTTTCCTAATGAAGGAGGGTCGACTGTGTGATCAAGACATCAAGCATAGAACCATTGCATGGGTTTTAGCCTTGATTATCAACTTGTAACTTCTGGGTTGTTTTTTATTTTATGTATTGAATTAATTGAATAATTTATTTATAGTTTTTTAAATTATTACATGAAATTACTATCAAAAATGATTCTTTTAAAAATGGTTGTATCAACCAAGCGATTTTTACCCATAGATTATTCAGGCCTCTATTAGGTATTCGACTGATTTCATGGATGCATTTTTGTAAAAGATAAAAGTTGATATTTATTTATTTTTAATTATTCTATGGTTAGGATCCTTAATTTATGGAATACATAGTGATTGAGATGAGGGTCTTTGGTTTCTTACATGGGTATAATTTTTCATATGACTATATTACTTTTAGCTTGAAATTTAGATAAATTATTTTTGTTCATTAAACTTCTTTAGGTATTATTGTAGTTCAATGATTCCTTTACTCATTGTTTTATCTGTTGTTTTAATAATATTAATTTTATTTTTTTTACTATGATATTTATTCAAATTTTATTGAAACTATATACATGGAGGTATTGTTTCCCCACTATGTTACTCTAACACCCACCACTAGTCACAATCTACTACCATATGGGTGAATGTTCTTGAGGTCAAGTAAACAACCTATTTTTTTTCATGTGAGATATTTATGAATTGGGAAATGTTAAATGTTCAAAATTTGGATAGAAAATTTTCTTTGAAAAATAATGTTTCTATAAAAAATTTTAATTTAATGAAAAATTATTCTTATATATATTTCTAATGAATAGGTATCCAAGGATCACGTGTCAGAAAATAACTTTTTCATAATTATGTTTTTCATATTTTTACCCGCCAACATAATAACTAGGTTATAGTTCTCATGTTTGAATAATAATATTTTAATATTGTATTGTTTTTCATTTATTACCATTTTTTGTATATTGATAGCTATAAAACTGGTTAAATCTATTCAGAAAGAAGCATATCAAATTGTATCAGGGGTTTTCATTCTTCTATGCTACAATAATATCATCCATGAAATTTTGTGATATTACCTTCTATAAAATGACGTAGTTCTTATTTAAAAACATCCTATAGGTCTCATGTTCCATTCACCATTTTATTATTTATCAAAAATTTATTTACACATTGATTAGTATTATTCAAAAATAATTTGTCTTTGGTATCAAAAATCATGATGGGATTATCATACAAATCAATATATGGTTCTACTTCTATTAATTCAGTGTTAAACATATGAATTGATTCTGCAATTTACTTCTTTTGTAATTATATATGGAACACATCAGGCACTATAGAGAGTCTTGGTGAAATTTCTAGCTATGTACCACATGTATAATTATTTTCATAATTTATAAGGGTATGATGTATGTAAGGATTAGTTTACCCTTATAATCAATCCTTATGTGTCCCATTATGGATAGACATTCATGAAAACATGATCACCCACCTTAAATTCCAAATCCTTCCTTTGATTGTCAGCATAATTATTTGGATAATTTAATACAATATAATATGAGCCTAAATAGAATTTACTTGTTTTTCCTCATTGTTATGATTTGGGACTATACGTTTCCTTCAACAAACTCAACTGACATGTTGGTGTATTAAATATATTGATATATAATTCTTCATATGGTTCCATTGGAATACAAAAAATGGAAGATATTTTTATATTAGAATTTTATTAATGGAGAATAATAATAACATATACATTGAATGTGTATATATCATGAATTGAACATGTCATCGAATGTTGGAATAGTCCATCTTGACTGTCTATCAATTTTAGGATAGTAGGTTGTGTGGAAATAATTTTTAGCATCAAAATATCTAGACGGATGTTTTAGAAATTTTTTGTAAAAAAGATATCATGATAAAAAAAATTAAAAATGTGAACCATGAAATATTAAAACGACAATAATAAATATTCTTATGAGGTAATAATGTGGAAAATAATCTCATATAATAAAGAAATATATATATTCGATTATGTTATCAAAAAATACCCATATTTCTTCAGTCTTTGTAGGAGTCTATGGCTGTTATGTGGATGATTCTATAGTAATGTCATTCCATTTCCACACTAGTATATAAATACCTAACATGAATCCTATAGTATTTAATATCCTGGAACTATTTTTTGAAAACCATAAAAATATGAAATAGAATACTCAATTTCCTACTTCATTTTAATACCAAGTAACTGTTCTTTAAAATCCCTAAAATTATTGGTTATACTATTGTGTAAAGTTAAATTCCAGGCTAAGTATTTTATAAAATTCATTTTTAGATTTTTAATAGGTGGTTAAAATATGATCTTGAAAAAATTTAGAAGTCCATATTCACAAATCATATCTGCAAGTTTCCCATCCTTTACTTCACTTAATTTCTTATTTAAATTCTCATCATCAGATTGAGAACTTTTTAGATTTTTCAATAATTATATTTTCAAATTCATTTGAAAAATTAGTGATGTATTCACATCCTTAATAATTCAAATGTTCATATTTATAAGATCAATTAATATAGGATCCTTCTCAACCCTCACATGATTTAAAAATGTAGGATTTATTATTCTGAAGGAATCACCTACATTATTTTTGTTCCCGAAGTGGTAGTGTATTGGGAATTATTAATTTGAGAGTACATTAATCAATATCATTTTCATATTTTTGATAATTTTATTAAAATTATTTATTTTAAAATCATATGATATTTTGATATCTTATATATTTAACTATAGGTATAATATATCCAACTCAACAAGGAAAAAATTATAACTGTTATTTCCGGATTACTTGTACAATAAATATATTAATGGGTATTCAAAATCTGTTATTAATAGGAAATAAATTGTACTTTTATATAATGAAAAACCCAAATAAAATATTCAATACATCTATATACACAACGAACCAACCATTTCCTAATGATAAAGTCAAAATCATAGCTTTGGACAATATTTTCACACCCATGTTATTTTTCATTTTTTGGACCCTGTTAATTTTTTTTTCGATTAATCTCTTGGGGACTTGGTGTGAAGGGTCTGATATTTTAAGGTATTCATCCCATATATTCGTTTCCTAGATTTTCCAACTGGTTTCCCTTTGAGTTTTTAGAGAAAATGTAAAATTTGGGTCAAACAACCTCTTCCGTACTATTGGTGTATTGTTAGTGGAAACCATGTTCCTAGGCCAAGGTAACAATGTAGAAGATTATAGTTTTCACAAAAATATGCCTCAAATATTCTATATGGTAAGTCAGGTCATGTGTACTAACCATGAACTAGGTTTCACTTACTCAAAGATGGGTTCACGATTACTGCACAGTTTGATTAACCATGTGGGCTAACCATACGTGAGGTCTAGATCATTAAAAATTTAAAAATACCTATTGTGTGTTCTTGGATTTAATTATAATATCACTTCCTCTCCACCCCCAATGGATTTTCATCCGTGCAATCATCCTTCAAATTTTTCTAGGCTCATTGGGAACCTCTCTATGGGATGATTTTACAAAATTCATCTGTGAATCTCCAAGGATGTTGTCATTCCTCTTATTCTTCCTTTTTTATAGGGTTTCTTCCGTTTTCTATGGGGGTTTCATAAGGAAAGTAGGATGGGTGGGATTTTTTAGGTTGAATATTAATTATTGGGGTTCAATACTTATGTGTCTAGTTAGATATTTCCTTGTTAGGGTCATGTGGTGGTGTGGATGCAGTTTCAAAATAATTTCAAGATGTTTCTACACTAGAGGAAGGTGGTTGTATGCTCTATCATTTTTGGATGACATGATATGTTTTCGTGGATAATTTATCCATGCTTTATTTTTTCATTATGTGGTGGGAAATGTTTTTAGGATGGATTTTGTAAGATTATGTGATGGAAATGGATTTCTAAAAAGGAAAATGTCAGTTTTTTGTGCGTTCCTTATTGTGGTGTTTGGTGGATAGTGTTTGTGGGTTGTTTGAATGGTGAAAACATATGTTTAGTGTAAATTGATGTGAAAATTTATTTTGAAGTGATTTTTTCAAATTTAAAAATTTATTTATACTAATTTGGCTTCTTCATTTTCAAAATATTAATTTGACATGTGAGTTGTCTACTTTTTTGAAGCATTTTTTAATGTGGAATAGATTTATGTGTGGTTCACAAAGGGGTTTCACCCATTTAATTGATTAATATTAATAATTTTCATCCATTGGATTTTTTAAAAATATTTACCTGGAATGTGTAAGTAGTGTGAAAAATCATTTTAAATAGTTTTAACATGGGTAAAATAAAAGTGGGTTTCTTTTAAAAATAGTGGTATTCACCTGGTTATTTGTGAAATCGGTGTTTTCCATGGTATGATTCACATTGAATAGGGAAATTTGTGATATGTGTAACATGTGATATTGAATATTAGAATAATGGAATCTATGTTATCATTGTAGGCTATCCAGATCATGTTATCTTTTGATTATGAAGAGTCTTGTCTAATTTTCACTAAGCATGATTCAATCTTACATCACTAACTAAACAATGATGATGTTCGAAGACCACTGGGCCCATGGGGTGCACCATCCTAGTGTCTCCTGCATGAGAAATTTGTGACTGTTGTTACTATACCACCCATCACTGAAGTATGAGGTTCTAGTGTCCCACTCGAGAAAGATTTCTCTTAAGGGTTTTTTGATGGTTCTCTCTTGATACTTTTGTGATATCGTGCCATTCATAGTCACACAGTGGACCTTGAGTGAATTTTATTTGAATAAAATTTTATCTTAGTCAAATATTTCAATGAAATTACACCTGTGAATGTTTAATTCTAAAAATATTTCATTGAAGAAAATTTATTCCTTTAAAGGATTCCTTTTGATGTGAGTTTATATAAAATGATTTATTTGAAATTTATGAAAATATTTTATATGAATGTGAAAATAAAAGTTTCTTTTTATTTTAATGCATGGAAATTGTTGTTTGTGTGTAATCCTAATGGGATTTGGATCAAACCCTATATACACCTTTGTGTGTACCGATACTTTGTTTTAATGACTTAGTTAATGGAAATATGTGTGTTGATGGGGGATCCAGTTGTTATAGACTATCATCCTTTAACGTCTTGGTGGTGGTGGGATAAGGGTAATGTATCTCTTGAACCATGGATGAATTTAGGTTCGTCTCATTATTCAATTTTTATTGTAGACTTTTTTATTATTAAAATTATAATATTAGCATCTGAATATTTTTGGGCCTTGTTTGAATATGTTTAGTTTGTATTGTGGGGATTACTTATGATGGTTAATTAATCTTAAATAAATGGATGAAATCGTTCCTAAATAAGGTAAATGAAACCCAATCACTAGTTTCCACCCCATGGGTATCAGTAACTCCCTTTGTACCATGCCACAAATTTGGTCGGGTTTTGGGTTGGGTGTAACTAAATCTAGTTCTGTGTCAAAATGATATCATATCCAGATTATGATCTTTCTAGGTAATGATATTTTTGGAAGAGTCATGGTTGTACTGAGCCATAACATTCATTACATGATATTCTGAATATGGGTAGGGTTCCTTACCAGCAAACCTTATGACTAGACTTGAGTTTGCTTGGGAATTTAGGTTTCTTTTGTTTTATATGGTCCTTATAAGTTTTATTGTATTTGAAAAATTAAAAAATAGTTGGGTAACGATCTCTTTGAGGTTACAAGGCTTGGAAAGCTTTGTCGGACTAGGGACATAAACCCATAATACTCTTAATGATGGTTTTTTGATTAGCGTAGGGATAGAAACCATTTGGAAAGGTCATCCACCGACATTAATTTTCCCTTATAAATTGATTCATATTTTTTAGTGACAATACATGTTTCTAAAACCCATATTTGGGAATTTAAAAAATCTACAATCTAATGAGGAAATGGTTTTTTCATGGGAATATGGAAAATGTATGTTTAGAATCTTTTTGAAGAAAGATTTATAAATTTTCATTTAAATAAAATTATTTTTTAATAATTGGTGGATGAGCTCAATGAGAATTTAATTTTTATAATGGAATTGTATGGTTTATTGAAATTGATTATTTAGAAAGTGTGAACTATTATAAAGATGGTTTTTGGAAATTTTTTTCATATGGAATTTTTGGAATAGCTATAAAAAATTTGGAAATGGGATGAGATGTTTTGGAATAATGTGTGGAGAATTAAAATGTTGTTTGATTTAGGGATTAATGAGCTCTTGAAAATTTTTATGAAATCATGAAATATGAAGTTGTATTAAGAAGTTGAAAGTGTTGTTTTACTATTTCTTACTAAAAAGTGGAAACATTTTGTTTTGGCCATCAATATTTCCACAACTGATCACTTGCATAGGATATATGTGGAATATAGGATGAATTCCCAGTTTGGGATAAGAAAATGAATTTTTTTATACTCCATGGAATTCCTTTGGTGGGTGTGAAACCCACCAATATTATTTTACTTTCAAAGGATCTCTAATTAGAATTTTTCATTTTTGTGATTGAAAATTATAATTTCTTAAATTTTATTTCATGTTTAAGTTCTTGTGGATATGATGAACTTGATATTATTGTTAGTGGGTTATTTTGAGGGTTTCATTCTGAAACTATTTAGTTGGTTCCCTATTATGTTTTCAGAGTTTTTTTTGCAGTGATTTTTTTCTGATGGGCTAGCCTTGAATGAGTTTCTTGTATTATTATTTCAAAATTATTTCCCCCACAATTTTTGGATGGATAATTCAGGTATTGGCCACCAGTAGTTCAATATATGTAGAACCTCTAGTTGATCAATCTATATTAATCCTTCTTGAGTTTTTGAAATTGAATCTATTGTCTCTTATATCCAGGTGGGTCCTCTCGAAGCGGAAGAGTGGGCGTGGGATGTTGAATGATACATTAGATTACATTAGTTTTCTGAGTTGTTAATGTTGATTTTTTACACCCATAAATATTATGGTCATTTATGGAAATGGGAAATAGAAATTCTAGTAGTGGGATGTGGACCATGGAAGTTGGTGTTGTATACAGTATTAAAAATACCCTTAAATATTTCTTCAGTTCCATTAAGCATGGAATCCATTTCTATTACTAGTGTGGAAAGTCTGGTCATATGATGTTATCATTTCCAATTGTAGAAATCGTGTTTTATTTGGGGATCAATTAAAAATTAATTATATTTTTAATGATACATTGTTGTTAATAATCATTCTAGGAGGCGTTTTCTAGTTTCATGTTCTCTTGAAAATGAAAACGTGGATGATGTGGTATATTTTTATAAATTCTGTTTTCTCATAAGATTTTCCTTCATTTTGGAATTCTGAATTTCACTGTTTTAAATTGATTTTTATTAAATGTGTTATTGTATATATTTCTTCTCTTCTCAATGTGAAAAAGGAATGATTCATGTGGATCTTTTGAACCCATTTCCGGATGAATGTTCCATATTGAGGAGATGTAAGTTATATGTGTGTTGTGCTCCCTTGGAAGTGTATAGATCATTGTGTGGTCAGTAGAAAAGATAATAATATAGTTAGAGATCCTAAATTCCAAACCATGAGTTAGGATATCAATTAACCATTTGGGCTCTAGCCATATTCCCTATAGTGAACCTGTCTTGTAGTTAGTAGTGAATCAATGTGAGAGGGACCATTTTCCGACATAGTCTCCTATGTTGGATGGGGACAATTAAAGATTATTTATGATAACCCCTTTTTAGGAATGTTAGTTTTTTGGATTGTGTGACGATGACCTTTTTTTTCATTGAGACCAATGTGGGTGGAAGAGTTCCACCTTATATATAATGAATCATGGTTGTCTCCTGTTCTAGGACACCAGTGGTCGTACATTTTTTATGTGAATCTCCATGTGGTTGACCAAATGTGGTTAGACGTGAAAATATTTTTTGTTTTTTTGTGTGGGAAGTTCCTAGGGTGTTCCATGTCAGTTTCTGATGGACTTCTACACTAGTTGGTTAATTTGGTTGGTTCAAATGGTGAGGAGACCCACTGTAGTTCTTGCTGAAATTTCATGGGAAGTAAATTGGAGGTTGTTCATTTCTAATTTTGGGGAGTCTGTTCAGGCCTCCTCAAATTGAGAATTTTTTTTATTTTCAATGATTTATTTCTATTAGGTAGTCTCATTCAGAGATTTCTATTTCTAAGTTCCTCGATTCTAAAAACATTGGGGCGGGATCATCCCAAATTATTTTTTATGTCAGGTTATGAACGTATTCAAAAAGATGTTGTTTGAATTTATTATCTCATTTTAGGCACATGGAATGAGTTTGATTTTGTAATGATTAATGTTTTATTGGAATGAAGGGTTAGATCATGTGTTTTTAGAGATTCCTTTCACTTAATCAATCAACGAGAGTTATTTCAGCAATGGGGGGAATAAGGCATACGAAAGGGCGATGATTTTGGGCTCCCGATATCAAATTTGTAATCTTCTTATTTGGTTATTGTGTTATTTTTTTCCTCTCATTTTATGGTTTTTGTGAAACTAATTGATCATTGGAGGAGTATTATTTTGTTATTCTGGATATGTCATTGTGGTGGGTTTCCGTGTGCAGACTGAATTATGATGGGAAGAATTGTCACACATGAGTTGTTTATTTTCATCTTTGGACTAGGTTTTTCATAGGTTTTGTTTTTTCACTAATGGAATGGGTATGGTGGGTCTATTATTTGGAGGTAATATTCCCCTTTATTCATGGAAAAAAAATTTATATATTGTTATCTTTGATGGTTCGGAGAAAAATGAAAAAATTGGGTTGAACATGCTCTTGTACATAGTTGGCACACTTTTAGTGGAAACCATGGTCCCCTAACCTAGTAACTATGAGGAAGGATTGTGTTTTTGAAAAAATGATACTTTAAATATTAACCAAGATAAGTTAGGACATGTGGACTTATCATGCAATAGGTTATTCTTGGGCAGAGAGGAGTGAAGAGTTCCCTCATGGTCTCACTAACCATACAAGTGTACTGTGTGCAAGGAAACACTTATTAAAAAAATTTAAAATTCCCCTTGTCACCATTAAATATTTAACTCTAATATCTCTCCAACTTTACCCCTAATATTTTTATCTAGTATAGCCTCAACCATGATCTCCTAGGCTCCTAGGTCACGACTCATTAAGCATATTTTAAACTAATTCATGAATGATTCGGCAAGTAAGTGTATATTCCCATTTTTTGTCATTCAATTCATGGATTTATTAACATATCCAGGGAGTTTTAATTTTTTCAGTTGGTTGGGTGGTCTATTTTGGGTTGAATCGTAATTATTAGGGTTTGATCATAACTTTTAGGGATGGATTATGCATTTCTAGGGTCATATAGTGGTTTAGATGTGGTTTCATAGCAATTTTTATATGTTTATACACATGTTGACTGTGGTTCCACGATCTAACACATTTGGATCACTTGATGTGATTTCTTGTTAAATATTTCGATTTTCTATGATATATTTATGTGATATAAATTTTTTTTGATGGGTTTTGAAATATTATGTGATGGAAATTAATTTTTAAAGGAAAATGGGTTAGTTTTTGTGAGTTCTTTATTGTGGTTCTTGGTTGAAGTTTTTAATTCGCTATTCAGAGATTGAAAATTCTGTTTTTAAATGAACTTTAAGTGAAAATGATTTTGGAATTATTATTTTCAAATAAAAATGGATTTTTATTTCATGTTTTTCTCTTTATTGAGAAATATTAATTTGGATTGTGAATTTTATAATGTTGTGAAAAATGTTTTAAATTTAAACCGATATATATGTTACTTTGAAAGAGGATTAACTAATAGAAATTGTTAAATTTACCATTTCTTATCATTGTGATGTAGTCAAATGGGTATCATGGAATGTGAATGTAGGGTGAAAACTGTTTTATATATATTTTTGGGTCTAAAATGATGGTGTTTTACTTATAGAAAATGTTGATTACTGGAAGGTGATTTTTTAAATTTTTTATTTCCACAGAATGCATTCCATTGACTTGTGAAAGTAGGGATATTTGAAACATGTGAACATGAACATTATAAGAAGTGAATGTCAAGTATCTCAGTGGGATAAATAGATTTATTACTCTAGTGATTCGTAAGCGTTTCTTCCTAGTTTTACATAGCATGATTGATGCATACAATAAATACTAAACTATGATGATATATGGAGACCATTGGGACCATGGGGTGTCTCCTCCTAGTGGTTCACACTATCGAAAGCTGTGATTGTGGTTACTATACCACCCTTCAACTATTTATGAGGTTCTATTGTCCCACTATAACATGATTACACTTACGGATTTGCCTATGTTTCTATCTTCGGACTTTTGTGATATGGTTCCATCTGTCGGTATAGGGTGGACCTTGAATGACTATTATTTGAATGAATGTTTGTCTTAGTGAAATTTTTCTTTGAAATGTTACCGATAAAATTATTATTCTTAATATATTTCTTACATGAAATGTTTTTCCATGAATGGATTACTTTGAAATTAGTTTTATCTAAGAATTTCATCTGGTAAAATTCTCAACGGATTTTATATAAATATGCATTTTAAATTGTCTTGTAGTGTTATATCATGGATTATTTTTGTCGGTGACATCCTACTGGACTTTGTCTGATACCCTACATACACCATTGGGTGTCTGTAGACATTGTTTGTATGAATCAGGTAAAGGCATGGTCAGTGGTGATGGGGGACCATATTCTAAGAGATTCTTTTTCTTGACGGTGTTGGTAGTGGTGGCCTGAGGAGGATGTGTCTCTTGACATGTGGATTTCTTGGAGTTTTCCTTGTTTTTACATTATTATTGTAGCGGTTTTTTATTTAAAATTTTAATCATATAATCTTAAAATTATTGTTATTTGTTTTTCTTTTGTTATTTATTATTGTGAGGCTTATTTATATTGGTTAATTATAGTTATAAAATTGGTTGAAATCATTACTTAGGAATGTTATTGATACTGAATCACTTATTTCTAGCATTTGGGATTGAGATCACCATTCAGGCTAAGCCACAGACTGGGTTGGGTATTGGGTTAGATATCCCGCTGGCTTAGTTTGTGAAAAAAATCCTCATCAATTCCTCAAATCAATCTCCACATTACTTTGGAATATGAATTGAACCGCTTGACATCTAATATTTGTGAAAAAAATTTCTATAAGAAATTTTTTTGAATGAATCCTTGAATGTGACATAACAACCAACGAAACTATATTTCTCAACAATATTCATTATTTTAAGCCAATATATGATTTTATTTGACATATTAGGAACCATTTTGATTACAAAATAGGAGACAATATGTCTAGTGATATAAATATATTTTATATGTAAATCATAATTAGAAAATTTTCAATATAAATAATTCTATCTATGTGTCACATGAATCATACAAATGTGATTCTAAGGGTCCTCGCAGTAATTAGAAAACCCCAGGATACCATAAATAAATAACACAATACTATCATTAGGATATTCCTTAAATAGTATATTCATTAGTTTCATGTAAAATTTGGAAGCATTAATCTATCCATATTTAATTTCTGTAAATTTGAAATGCACATACCTTGTTCAAAATGATATCTTTTGGAGGTTTTCCTTTATTACTCCTAATTGATGATACCAAGAACATAGTTAAAAAATTGATAGATATTGAGCTATGTGAGATTTTGCAAAAAATTCATCAATGTATTGTAGAAGATAATTTATACTCGTCAGAATAACATTTAAATTCCTACTACCAAGGTATTAATTCATGGATTCATAAGTTATTATATAAAATATATTATTCTATCCCTATTGTGAATCTCTTGGGAGAAAAAATCCCATTTTACACTACTCTTATAGTTGTTTATTTGACTCAACTAATTCTAAAGTAGCCAATCTATATAGAGCCTATGATATTGGTCATGCATCATGGACTATATCAATAGAAATTATGACATCATGATCTAATGGATACAAGGATGATATGAAAGAATATAATGATATATAGTCAAATAAATCATTTTCTATATATTATTTATGATTATTGTACCTTTCAACACATAATTAGGAAATTCTACCTCAGATTTAGTGATTGAATAAGATTTTACATTTCCCATTATCCAATTCTATAAAAGATTCACATTATTCATTTGATATTGGTTTATATAAATCTCCATTTCATTAATTTTAATGAACTATATAGATGTGTTTTCATTATTCAATTTTAATTGTTTCACTTGATGAATCTTATCTTTACTCTTATAACAATATCAAATTCCCTTAAATAATATAATCTGATAATTATTTTCATCATTTTCAGATGGTAATATTATTATTATATATTATTGAGGGATGAACCACATTTTTAGGGTGCTAATTAGAACTTTTATTTTTATGAATCCCCTTTAAAGTAGTTCATATTAAAAATTCCTTCTCGGTTTTGATGTAACATAAATCTATTTCATTGTATGATGAAAAAGATTGAGAGACCACCACCATTCATATACTTGGGTTAACCCCAATTTTGAAATGCTGAGTCGTATAATTTTTACTATGTATGTAATCATTAGCATACATATATAGACAAGTAAAGGTAACCTAATACTCCATAACAAAGTTGTCTTCCACTTAAAATATATAACGAATGTATTCTTCATTTAATTTTATCACTCAAGATGGAATTGTTTTTCAATGAATGTATCCTTAATTTCCTTATAGTCCATATGATCATATTTGTCTTCCTCCCTACTACCCAGGATCAATTACAATCATTTTTTATATTTAACATTGATATAATACACTACATATTTAACATTTTTTTTTCTTTTTCATCCTTAATTAATTAATAAATGTTCAAGGGATTCATCTCATTTTTCATCTACAAGAGGGTTAATACTTCCATTATATAATGGAGGCCTGTGTCACATGAAATGGTCAATCATAGGAGAATCACATATTAAAAAAATATGTTTTTCCATTCATGGGAGGTTATTTGTCATAACATGAAAAAAATTCTATAATATTCCGATTATAAGATCATTTCTAGTGTTGTTTATAACGGATAACTCAATAGTGAATTCACTACTTTGTCCCTTAGAATTGATATACTTCATTCTTCATTGGTCCATATATAAAACTTTACTATAAGAGAATATTATATAAAATAATGAAATTTAAATCACAATGAATAATTGTTAATATGGTATTGTATATAGTATAAATAAAAAATTTATTCATTTTTAATCTCACATTATTAAAAATTGTTTCATAATGGATATAATTATATTCAAATCCTTCATAATGAATTATAAATAAAATTATTATCTTCATATGAATATTAACCATTAATGTAAAATAAGTTGAAATGTAAGGCATGTTATGTGGCAATGGGTATTGATTGATTCAATCCTGATGCTCATATATTCAGATTTGTTACCCCTAGAAACATTTATTTTTGAACCACATTCCCAATTAGTATCCACTTTACGATGTATTTATAGGAAAAATTACATCATTTCCTCCATAAAAGTCATTAACATGTTATTATAAACATATCCTCAAATTTAATCATAGGGTTACATTCCATAATATTTATTTTCGTTGCACTAGTTATGAAGGTTTCTTCTGATATTTTTCTAATATTAACTATAACATCTTGACTCTAGTAATTGAGTATCATTGTCTACCTTATTACATTGGCATACATACAAGAGGTCAAATTCCAAAGGATTGATCGGTTTTTTAGTTTTAGATCATTAGATATATATGTTAGAAGCATTTTAAATTGAGAATTGAAAATAAAACATCATAATTGGAAACATTTGAAAACATTTAACTCATTTATAGAATTTTTCTTTATATCCTATGGATATGAAACAAAATAAGGGTAATCCCAAATGAGTAGTTTGGGTTACTTATAGTATAAGATATCATGAGGAAATATGTTACAGTTAATATTATAGATTAAAAAACGGAACCCATAAATATTTCAATCAATAACATAAAAATCTTGATTAAATAAGGAATAAAGAATATATCACAGTATATAATGGATAAAAAAATTCATTTAGTCAATATAATTAGAATGAGATACATCGAGAGATAGAATCAACGAAAAAATATCCTATACAATAAAAACAAATAAAATTCCAATAAAATAAATAAATAATTATTAAACTTCCCAATCTTGTGTATCATGGTTCCTTTATTATCAAGACCCCTAATAGGACAATTTTGAACATTGGGTAAAAACTCATTCAATTTTGAAAACAGATCTATCTTATGATAGACATTGATGCACTGAATGGATATATAATTCCAATACCAACATCATAGTATGTTCGGTGAGTTCTTTATATATATAATAATTGATATAATTAATAAAAAATAATACTCATAATCATATAGTCATATTAGGTAATGAATATTTATTTATCAATATTAGCATAGTTGATCAAATAATTTTCAAAGATAATATAACATGTTCAAATAAATATAGGGTTTAAGAAATGATCATATCTATAAAAAATAAAATATTTATCTTTAATATAATTATATTTTTTATTGAAACATTATTCAAGAATGTTATCGTCTCATTATAATGTTAACTATCACAAAATTAATCAATAAATGAGTGGTGACCATTTGTTCATCGAATGTATTGGCCTTTCAATTGAATAATTTCCATTAAGAGAGTAAAGGATCTAGATTTATAATATTAAAATAGTATTTAAAAATTATTTTTCTATTTAAAACCATTTCAACGTTATAAATGAAGCCACATTTCATAAAATGGATATATTTTTGGAGAATTTTGTTACCGCTTTATACAAAAAATAACATTTCTTTTGATTTTTTTTGATAATTTTTCTTTTGTAAAATTGCATAAATATTCATTTGAAACCATTTTTTAATGACATGTAAATAGATAAAATTATTTATAAATCATTTTATTAAACAAAAGGACTTTTCAAAAACTATTTTGGAAAGCATGGACATGGATGATAAATATATATCATATTTAGAGAGAAATAAAATCATTTTACATTATAAATATTTATTTTCATGATCCAAGTACAAAATAGAAGAGAATTTGGATTAAAATATTAAAAACTACATAAATATATATAGTATAAAAAAAGTATTAGAGGATAAAAATGATAATTAGAATTATTCGTTCATAAAGTTTAAAATGTGTCCAAACTGAATGTGATATTATATAATAGATTTTTACCTCATTGGAATCATTAAAATTCATACCCATTGAAGGAAAAAACAAGTATTAAAATAATCACCAACATGAATAAATATTTATCCTTGAAAAATAAAATAACAAGGAGGTATATACACCATATGAAATTCAATAAATGCACATTATCAAATATGTCTCTATGAAATGGAAATTGAGATAAAATACCTTATATCACAATATAAATTAGATGAACCAACATTATATTTTTGTTTATATTAATTAATAATCTTATTAATATATAAAATAGTTATATTAAAATTTATAACATCATATGTGATCCTCATATAACATTTTACTATGCATTTGTTAATAATATTTTTTTATATCATTAATTTCAATGTCAATTGGCTTAATTTCTCAGGTGGTTTTTTCAGGAACGTTCATGTTCATGTATATAGGATATAAATATAAAATATAAATTATCTTTATAATTTTATAAATTTCATATTTGTTCATGGGATAAATTATTAAAACCATTCATTAAATATGAACATGAAAACTGAATCCCATTTCTTCATGGAGACTATAGGATGTCTGTAGGGATGAAAGACATCATCATTATCTAAATAATTGAAAGGGTAATGATGTGAATGACATATTTATTTTAAAAAATCAATATTATGTTAGTTAAGAGACATATACCTATCAAATTTATCATTTTTGACATTCAATGTAATTTGTTACTGAAAAACAAATCAAATCACTTCGGGGGGCTATTCTTCAGTGTACACGAAATCAAAGTTATCATCTTTTCAATGAAATTTAAATTAAGAAGATATATATGATATTTTAACTAAATAAATATATTTATTTGAATAATACTATATATAAAAATAAATATATCATTATATCCAACTATCAGATGATTTTATGGACAAATTGTTGTATAAGTATATGAAGAGGTAGTACGTTGTAAAAATGTTCAACAATTATCTTTTACAATCTGTTAAATGTGGAAAGTGATATAGGTTATTAAATTAACATAATTAGATAATTTAATATGTTAGATACTCCATTAATTATATTATCATTATTTAATTAAATTTTAAATACGTTTTAGATTAAAAAATTACACATTTAAGAATATTACTTCTTCTCCAGATAGCATATTTATGATTGTGACAAAGCCCTTCATGAGATGGGATACTGGTCAACAATTTTAGTATATTATTTTTTTAGGAATTTAATAAAGGTATTTTTGGGGGTATTATAAAATACAAATATATTTTTTGGTTTGAGTATTAGAGGGGAGGGGCCATTTATAAG
The DNA here is from genome assembly GCA_963277665.1 of Viscum album. Classification (NCBI taxonomy): domain Eukaryota; kingdom Viridiplantae; phylum Streptophyta; class Magnoliopsida; order Santalales; family Viscaceae; genus Viscum; species Viscum album. The sequence goes on along the minus strand of OY728151.1, from coordinate 971,914,147 downwards.
TGAGGTTGGAGGACAGACATGATGGTTTTGAAAAAAATAAATTAAACAATCTGTTTAACAATGGATCATGCTCTAAATTCAACCATGATTTAATTCTGGATTATAAATGGTCGAAATTATGACACAAATTAATAATTTGTAATGTTTTTGGTTATTTTTAACCTTTATACTCTATGTTTGACCCTAGGTAAAAACATATTCACCATAACCACATTAATTAATTTTTCTTATTTTAATTATATATTATAGTAAAAATTATGTTCATCATAGTAGTTAATAATAATTATTGTTAGAAAATATGTACTTCATTTTACCAAATTTAACTCATAAGAGTGTAATGTTTTAATCTAATATTAAACTCATATATGTGAAGACGGAATGATTTTAAAATAGAGAACATTTCAAAAGTATAAGAAACCATTTTTATATAAATAAAAAATGAAATAGATTCTGATCAACTATATTTTATTAAAAATTATAATACTAATATAATGTTTCTTTAAATTTTTTAATCAAAATGGATCTTGAAAATTATTTAAAAAAAACGTTATTTTATAAAATAGAATTATTTTTCTTTATTCACCCAAATATTTAACATTTTAGAAAATAATTAAAATTTAATTTTAAGAAAACTCATATTTGATTATTAAAAAAATAATATTTAATTTTTAGAAAAAATTTTCTAAAAAATTAAATATTAGTTTTTATATAATATTGCATGAAATAGGAAATCCATTTTCTTTTAAAATTGCAGTTTGTCTGAAAACATTTCTTTTAATATTAAATTATTCTTTTATATTTATAATAAATAACTATCCAATGATCATGTGTAAAACATTTGTTTTCCATTATTTATGTTTTCCTATTTATACACTCCAACATAATTTCTATGTCATAATGGTTACTTTTAAATAATAATATCTTAAATAAAATAAAAAATTATTCAAAACCGTAGTTAACGTATTGAAATAAATCAAAGAGACCGAATTTGATTGAAATTAAAAATATATGAGGATGTGTTAGGGTATTACAAACATTGTTTTGAAAACCATGAATCGATAACATGTAACATACGAAATATTCATTAAAACTAGAAAATAACTATTTTACCAATGATATGTTTTCCTTTTCCTTTCATTATTATTATGTGCATTGACTTGATATTGGTATATTACCCATTTTTCACTATAACTATTCAATTAAAGGTGATTTATTTGTTTTTTTATTTGTTTTTTATGTTGATAATATTTATAGTAAATCTTTTATTCATCCCCTACTATTATTTCTTATTTTTTTGCTTGATATATAGGGGTTCTATTATGATTTCACATGAGCATAGTGGAATTGTCTTATAATAAATATATTTTATATTTAATGGAATGAGGAAATCGGAATATAGTTTCCATATGTTTCCACTACTTTTTTCTATCAAAAATTAATTCATGGTGGGATTTTTGAAAAGATATATATTGTTTGGGATTTCCATTTTTTGTTTTCATGTGTTAAATATTTATATCTCATGGTGATGAAGGTGTTTCATGGGACTTCATTAAAATATTGGTTTCATTTCAATATAGATGGTTCGATTATGTTAGTTTTAAGGCCTTATGAATCATTGAAATTAAGTTTATTAATTAAATATAATTATTATTATTATTTTACCTTCATTTTGTATAATGATTTTAGTGATTCAATACTGGGAAAATTGTGGTTTAAGGATTGAATATTTGAATATTACATCCAAAGGATGGCCAAGGGTTTATTATTTTGTATTTTTATTTTATATTAATTTATTAACATATATATATATATATTCATTTTTATAACCATTAAGTTTTTAATTTAATTTTTTGAATATCATGTATTTAAGTTTCCATTAATATTTTTATTTTTTCAGATGACCATTATCTGTGGATTATTCTTAAAAAAAATTTACGTGTTATGTAGTGGTGTATAAAGGCCCATATTGGGGTGGTTCTAGGGTGTTATCCTCATCATGGATCATTAAGTGGGTTTGGGTATGGTTTTTTTCGGGTGACATTCCATGTAGGATGTGATGGAAAGGATTATATTCTAATTTATGCCATAGTGAGATTCCTTGAGTAATGTAAGTCTAAATTTGAGGTTCTCATAATGTATTTTGTTTACTAATAATTTATATCGAAGACACATGATGAAACCTATGCGGGGGAATTCATTACATTAGTGGATCAACATTGAAATTCAAAGGTAATTGTTTGGGCTCATTCGATAGTTCTTTTAATTCCAGGATGAGTGATTTCATTGATGGGACTATTAGGAAAATCCCTAGAAAGTGGGGTTGTTTATTTTGGTTTCCCGATATGGTATTTTTTTTGATTCTCAAGGTTTATTTCTATTAGATACATTTAATTGTAATAACACAATTGCTTTCTGTGTATAGAAGGTTTACATCAATCAAAGATTGAGATGATGTTTGTGTAACTGTTGAGGATTCCATTATGAGAGTACTGTTTATGTTGTTATAGATTGAGATCTTCTAGAGTATTATTTGGATTAAGATAAAACCTTCGGGAGTTGACCATGACCAGTATCCATTGATCAATATAAGGATGTGGTTTCTAGAGGGACCTTTGCATATTCGTACAAAGTTCATTTTTAGTCAAGGATCTACAAATCTCCCTTAAGGGCCACTCAGAGTCTTTCATTTCACTAGGTTTATCCTAGATAGTTCTAAATGTATGAGGAGTCTCTCATAGGGTGTCCATTTCTTCCATTGTAATTATTTCTATTTGAGGATCATAGGATATGCATAGATATTGATATTGGGTGCGTTTATGGATCTTGTAGTAGAATAATCCATTGTTCTGTGACCCCAATGAACATGGGGGCCTCTAGAATTGGATGTAGGATAGATTAATTATAGTAATGCATCACATGATTAGTTTATTGGTCTAGGATTATATAAAACTATGACTTTATTCATTTGGATAAGTAATTTTGATGACATTCATGCTTAGCTTTTTGTTTCTATGGATATTTATTTGGGGTATTTCATGGATACGACATTCTACCTATGTTATTTCATTGTTCACTCCAGCAATGGCCACAAATTTGATGTTAGATAGGTTCTTGGGAGCTAATGAGATATCTCGATTAAGTAAACACACTAGTTTTGTTCTATTATCCTTCTAGATGTTACTAGTTGTGAATGTTGATCCCTCATGGATACATATTTCGACCCCTAGAATGGTTTTACCATCAGTCCCACGAACCCCTAAAAACTATATTCATTATGTTCCTCTAGTATCATGATGATATATGCTTAACCATTTGGACTTAAACTAGTTCATCTATTTCATCAATAGTTCATATTTCTATATTAGATCATGTTATTTGAATTATAGGTACCCATTACGTATGTTTGTGTCATTTTGGATTACCATGGTGAATCCCAAGAGATAGAAAAACATGTATGCTTTATATTTTTGAAATATTTAAAATTATGATCTGATCTAGAGGATATTCTCCTTGTTTTTAGGACTAGGGAATTCCTGTTTTATATGTCCAATTGGATGATCGAGTGTAAGGGTAAATTTACCATAGGTTTCAATAAAGATCACTAGGATGTATATTTTATTTTTTGTATCCCCTTTTTCTTATAAACATATTTTCATTATTCCACCAGCTTCTTTATACACTCCGGATGGTCATACCATGTTTTTATTTAGTTGTTATGATAACATATTATAGGATCAGTATTGTTATGTCCTTCTGATATTTATTTCATGTACCCAATATTTTCATCTTCATGTGTGAGAATTCCATAAAGTCTACTTTCTATTTGGATCAAAGGTTATGTGGTGGTTAGTTTTGAGGCCAAGTGTTGTATAATCTAGAAGGATCTCTAATGATGTGTTTGGTATATTTTATTATAATTTCATTTTTTAGTAAATCATTACAAGATCCTCTTTGTGGGAGAACTGTTGTTCTATTCTATACTACTCGATTTAGACTATATGAAAATATGCTATTTTGTATTTTATAATATCATAATTTTATTTTCTAAATGTAATTATTTACTCTATATATTATTATTGGTTATGTTTTGGTTATCTCAAATTTTATTTCAATATATATGATTTTATAGTCTAACTAATGTATCCTTTAAATCCTTACCACTAGTTGACAGCCTATGGAATTTGAGGATGTGATCTTTAGGAATCATCACATCTAGAATACAGTGAAGTGTTCGGTCGACCAAGGATAACTCATCAAAAATAGAATCCAAGGATGGTTATTTTTGTGATTTCAAGAGTTCGTAGGTATTCAGTTTAGGGATGTGTCAAATACCTTGATGGACCTCACACTATTGCATTCTTCGCAACATTACTAAGGTAATTTCAAGATAACTATAGTTATGGGATTTCTATTCAAGATTTTCATTATTTATAAATTAATTATTTTACATTGGGTGATTCAATCAGGAAGGTGAATTTTTGAATTTTTGGATTCTATATTTTGAACCATTTAGTAGTGGGTTTTGTGAAAAAAAAATTAGGAAGGTAAATTTAACATTAAAATGCATTCCATATGTGATTTTCTAAAACAAGATTTTATTTTGTTTATTGTCTCCACAATGACCACTATGGTGTCCCAATATATAGTTACTTGGGGGAATTCAACATAAGAAACTGCATGAAATTTTTCAATTGATAACATGTCATGCATATATTTCCATGAGGTTTTTGTTAATTATGGGAATGGATTCCATTCTTTGAGGAATTAGTGGACACCAAATAGGGATATGTGGTTTGAAGGAGTTGTTATTTTTACTCAATTAGGAAAATGATGCATTAGAGTTTTTTATATCTTTCTTAATTTATCTATGTTTTATGGTTGAGATCTAGGAGTTTTCATGGTTTCAAAAACACTTGAGAGGGATGGTCATTCTATATAAATATCCCTATTCATTTATGGTTTTTTAGTTTATGTAATAGTTGGAGTGTGGTTGGATTCTCATAGTTTTAATGAAACATGGGATGTGTGTTTTTTCCTCTATATATAAAGAGTGATATTCCTTATATTTTATGAGGATTACTAAGGATAATTTTTTTGGAATAGTATTATTTAAGAAGCATAGTTAATAGTTTTATAAAAATTTTACATGCAATGATAATGTGTGACTAATGTGATAAATGGTTTTTGTTCTTGGCATCATGAGCATCACTGTTTAGGTAGACCAAGTAAGGTCAAAACTCATTGATCTAAGTGGGGAAATCATTATGGTGGATATACAAGCATAGAACACTGATAAAAATTATTACTAATGAGATAAGAATGGTTAATTGTTTTCATTATTAGTTTTGAATGATGTTAGAGAGGGTTGTCCATCCTTATTAATCCTTTTTTTATTAATGGATTGTGTAAAGTAAAACATGGTCTTCAGATTCAAGGTGAAGATGAGATTATGTTATATTTGGGAGAATAATCCCAGCTATGTTTTTTTTCCATTATATGTTTGGATTTCATTCATTTGGATGGATTAATAAGAATTTTTTCCCATTAATAAAAATATTATTCCAATTAATATGTTCTTTGGTGGTGAAATAGTGTTCTAATGGGGGTTGAAATAGTGTAAGTTTCCCCCCTGTGTTGAGAAGGGCTGGTGGTGCATCTGCAGCTGAGACTGAGTATTCTGGGAGGAGTTATCCTAAATGTAGTTGGATGTTATTTTTTATTTGATTTAGAAAAATTTAGTTATAATAAATGTTTGGAACATAATTCAATATTTTTACTATGAGGTTCAAGGAATGAACTAAAGAATTCTGGATATAGGAGTACGTGTCTAATATTGATTGATAGGGTTATACAGTGGAGGAATTGTGTGAGTTTTGTGTTTCTAATAGGCTATAAATTAGTAATGCAGTGGCAGAGGTAGATATAGATTATCAGTTTTCAATCCAACCTAGATTTTTGGTGGAATGATAATTTCTATTAGGGAGTTTTTAATGATCAACTTCTTTACCAGTTATATAATTCAAGGGAAATTTATTCTTTTGTCTCGCTTGAGTATTATTCATTGAATATGTATTCAAATTAAAAGAGTTTGATCCAGTTATTGGATATTTTTATAAATTTTTTCATGAATAAATGTATCAATTATTCTTGTGTGAGTCTAAAGAGATTCAAGTGGGGTGTAGTTATTTTGGGCCATTTTTGGTCTAGTGGATGGGGTTGTTGGTGTAGATTATGGAAAACCATGTGTCCCTTTGTGGAATATCATTTTTAATTTTTTTGGGTGTTTTAGGGATGGTTATCCTAACTCATTCATAGTTTACATCATATAATGTGTACTTCATATAAATCTATATGAGGTGTTTCTATGGGGTTCTAATTTTATATTTTAGTGTTGGAATGTGGTTATAAAGCCTTTCTGTCAAACCATTTTGATGATGTTTTTCCATGGTATATTTGTATTCATGGTTTTCACAACATTTGTCAAACCATGTTTCTAAAATTTACAAGTACCAAAATTCTTATTAAAATTTGAATATACCCATTTTTTTCACTATGTAATTTTTAAATTATACATACCTTTAGATCCCATTTAAAACATAGTCTAGAAGGGGTCTCTAAACCATTTTCAAATTCAACCCTTCAATTTATAGAGGATTATATGTATTTTATTCTTTTTTTTGAGTTGTAACAATTCCTATTCAAACTCTATATATGTATTTTTTTTCTCCCAAATTACTCTTATTCCCATCTAGGTTTTTGGAACTCATTCCACCATATCATTATATAATATAAATATAATTCATTGGAAAATATATGTTTTGGGGAGTAAGAAATTTTATATAGGGTCTACACACTATTTCATACATTATCCATGGAATTTTGATGAATGTTAAATATTTCCACTTTTATATTAAATTTCATATAACTTTTCTATTTTTGGGATTCACATGTCTTGTATTTTTCTATGACTTATTTTATAGGTCTTTCAATAGATATAATTAGATGGAACTTCATGGTTCAAGAGATATGATATTTCATAACTACTCTTGAAGGATTATAACTTTTTTGAATAAAAATGGTTAATTGAATTTATTATTTATAGAAATTTCATTTTCTTTTATAGAGTGAGTTAGGTGCCTCTCATATTAGTACAGAGTGGTTTCATGAATAAATCTTCATTTGTTATAGTATGGGGTATTCCCGAGGATTAATTTATTGGTGTTCACGTTGTTTAGTAAATATATTATAATTTAAATATTCCCATGATTTTTAGTATCCTTTAAGGGTTGGTATTTCGTTTTTGGTAGGGTTTGGGGTTTTGTTCCCTCAAATATTGTTCTTTGATTAAGTCACCTTTTCTATTTATCTTGTATAAGGTGGAAACAAATTGAATATTTAATGGTAATGTAGGCATGTATGGATTGTTATGCTTTTGTGGTTGAATATTTTTCAATTATTTCCTATATGGTTTGTATATAGACCTTTACAATTAATCCCTAAGAGTTAGTGGGGGTTAGTCTTGTGGGTGCAAGGATTCCAAGGGTTATATTAATTGATTAATACAAGGTTATATAGGATATTAATCCCATGGATTTAGTTATATACACCTTTAGTCCATATATATGGGATGAGACCCTAGAGGGTATTGTAATATAGTAGTGTATTGTATTTGTAAATATAATTTGGTTTGGTTTTGGACATTTTGGAGACATCCAAGATGTTAGTATAAGAGAATACATATTTTTTAAAGAGTAAATTTTGGATGAGATGAAATGTTGTGTTGTCCAGAATGGTTGGGAGCTATAGGTATGTTTTTGGAGGTTGTCTCTAAAGGATTTGTTTGATGCCCTTGGGGAAATTTTGTCTATAGAGTATTAGATGGATTACTTTTACGGATTAATAGATCCTTACCTCAATAATGGGGTTTTCCATTGGAGATGGATAAGTTTAAAGTGCCCCTCAAAGGTAGTTATACTATTGATAAATCTATAAGAATGTTTTGGAATCATGGATAGGGAACATAGGGGCAGCTAGAGAGCCCCTTATATGGATCCCCATTGTGAAGGGACCTGTTGGACCAATTTATTCGTAAGATATGGTTTAATTAGAGTTTATATATTCGATTTATTTAATATATAGGATGATGGGTTTGGGAAATTATCGACATATGCATTATTTGAAATTGAAAAAGGATGTTCATCCAATTGATTCAAAGGAATCATTTTTTAGACGAGATTATTGTGATATTTCATGTATTTGAATTTCCCCTTAATTTTAATTTGGTCCTCTCCTCGATTATATTGTTATTTTAGTCAAGGAACTCATATGAAGAAAATGGTTGATCTAAATTAGTGCACACCATTAGAGTCTCACAAATGACTTACGGTTATTGGGATTTGATACTGAATGATCCCTAATAGATATTGGGACATGTAGCATGAATTTTTGCTAAGAATATTTGAACCCTAGTAGAATATTTCATTTTGGGATCCCATATATCCGAATGAGATCTATAAAACTATCAAAGCATTGAATATCACTTCTATGCAGATTCGAGTTCTTGTTGCTAGTTTATTTCATTATATTAGAGTTTTTTTGTCTAATATATCTTTTTGTGTAATTTTTTAATGAAAATGGTTAGTCCCAAGGGTCTATTCTTCATACCTATAATATTTTTAGATTTCATCGAACTCCAATGTAGAACTAGGGTGAGATAATTATGTTTTTCAGATGGGTGAGTAGAGTGTTATAAATCCTGTAGTGTGAGAAATAAAAGGGGATGATATATCTCATGAGTTGTAATAAATCATTGGGATTGTTGTTTTTTATATATAAGAGTTTTATTTTATACTACTATATACATTATACATTGAGTTATTTTTTTCAAATAATTAGGGCATATCAAATGTTCAATATGTTTTTATGATAAAATATTATATATTCACCATTAGCGGTGGCCTACTTATATTTATTTCTTAAACATGTACATGCACCACATTATTCATGAAGAATAATATAACTAAATTTGTGGTTGAATCATAGGTTTCCAAATTGTTATGGTTGTGGGCCAATACATTATGATCATGTGGGACCACACACAATGAGGTTTATGATTGGGATGATTGAAAATTAATTTTTTTATTTGCATAAACCCCCTTTTGAGAGTTTATTTTGCATTTAGATAGTTTTTTTGTTTAAATTTTTTGTATTTTCGGTTCGTATGTCCATATTCCATATTTCAATTTATTATAGCACTAACATAGCAAGTTAGATATATTGTGTAAAATTATTATTATATTATGGTAGTTTAGGGGTATTTTCAACTTTTATTTCACTCTAATAAAGTGTATAGTCTCCCTACATTATCATTCGGAAGATCTATATATATTCGTAGCTTATAGAATACATTGATTCATACATTATGATAAATAGTTAGTCATATCAGATGATGTGTTAGGTTATCCCATGTATGTTCTCTTCATGTAGACCCCTCATCCACCTATTAATAAAATATGTTGAGTTTATAAATGATGAAAAATTCAGAAAATAATTTCATGTGATAAAACATGGATAATCTCATTAACTATAATTATACAACATAATTGGTGGAATAAATTTCATTTGATATATAATGTAAGATAATTTTACATATGGGGGATGATAAATTAATAAAAAAATAAAATATCACACCACCCTACTATCCTAGAAGGACCAAGATAAAGTCATATCTTAATTAAAACTCTATAGAGATAGAGTCACATATAATGGACAATACATTTTACAATTTTTAACACACACTGTTTCTATCTAATGTTTTTTATTCCATACCAATCACATTGAGATATGATATTTCATAATTATGAATTGTAAAATAACTCTATTGATTTACTATATTCTTTTGATTCATGAATTTGATAAATATATTATATTAAAAAGGATAAATAAAAAAACATTATTTCATGTCATTATTTTATGAAAATACCCCACTTATTTGGAAATATAACTAGATATTAAGAGATGTTTCTAGATAGATGTCCTTAATAGTGATGCTTTTAGTGACCCCATAATTAAAATAAATTCCAAACTATACAGTTAATTTACCATTAAACTAAATTTAACATAAATTAAAATAATATTATTTTAAAAATATATATTTTTTCAAAATTGTTGGGATAATAAATTCCAATTAATGTAGTTTGGTGTCATGATTATTCAATGATATGACCCTATGAGTCATATTGAGAGGTTTTTATATATTTTTTAAATATACACCAATGGGAGGAAATCAAATATTGAAATAAATAAAGGAAGTTTTTGCAATGTGGATTCTTTTAAAAAACCATATTTAAGGATTGAATGATTTTTTTCTATATTGGGATCACTCTACTTCACTATTTATATTCGAAGATATGATGAGATATTCAAACTACCAATTATATAATGTGAAATAATTAATATTTGGTGAATGGACATCATCATTCCCTTCCCAAATCAATGAAACAATATATTCACGTTTTTTATAGACACTATTTTGAAGTATATTAAAAATGGATTCCCCATTTAAAACACAAAAAAAATTAAACAATATATTAAATAAAAAATCATATTTTCCATGTGTGGTGTACCCAATAGGTTAATTTTTTATAGTGGAATGAATTTTTAGAATTATAATTTTTTAGTTGCGTTGAAAATAAATATGGTTTATTTTAGAAAAACATCAACATATATTCTCCACAATAGTGTGAAAGTTGTGCATTCAAATAGATAACTTGAAAATAGAAGGTCAATAATCCCTCCATGAATGATAGAGAATTAAATCAATTTTATCTATAGAGGGATTACAAGAAACCCTATATTATATTATGTGAAATATTTATTTTCTAGTTGTTCTATGAGAAACCATTTATTCAATCGGCTTAAGTCCCCTATAAATTATATTGTGTCATGAAATAGTTAAATTTGAAAGGGGTTATATTGGAATGAAGGGAATATTGGAGTTGTATATGACTAAAGAAATCTATTGGGACACTCATACCAATGATGATGTCTATAAATTAAAGACAAAGAAATGGAAAGAAAAAATAATTAGAAATAAGTAGTTGCACATTATAGAAATTTTACTTCTATATAACTCAGGTTTAGGGTTGTTATTAAGTAATAATTGATTATGATGGGATGGTATTGATGTGATTAAAAAACTATATTAAATTTTAACTTTTGAGAATAAACAAAACTACAGGGAAACCATTAATTTTTAATGAACATAATCTTAAGATATGAATTTACAATTTTTAAAAAGGGAGTATACTTTCACTAAAGATTTAATTGGGAAATGTAGTTGTATTAATCATATAAAATAGAATAAATTACTAAATATGAATATAACATAGGAATGTTTTCTTTTATTATTATTTATTTTCTTCGTTATATGTCAGATGTTTTCAAGATAGTAGTGTCACTCATAGATAATGTAATGTGTTCTACTTAAATAAAATTATTTTAAAATCTTATATCACCCACGAATATGAGACATATGTTTTTGAAGTAACAAAGAAATAATGAGTTAACGTCAACAGAAATTCCCTTAGTAAAAATGAAAAAACTGAAAATATAATGAAATTAGAAAAAATTCACACCGAAAAAAGTATTAGGAATTTTTTTATTCTATAATTTTTGGATTCATTACACTTCAATTAATTGATCATTATACAATCAAATATAATATGTGGAATTAATGACATAATAACTGTATGCCACAATGTGATTACCTTATTATGAAGCCTATATAAAATTAGTGCAATTAAGATGTTATATTAACCTCATTAAACCCTAGAAGGCCGCATTATATAGTATTATCTTACTAATAAGAATTAAATAAAACCCTATAGAGAATTTGATATCTCCCTAATAAGGTCACACATTCCATAGAAAGATCATACACATTATGTCTGAGAATCTACAAAACCCTAGAATGTTACAATTCAACATGATATTCCACACATCAATTTCATGGGTATAAGAATTAGTGAAGTATTATTTTTTGAATCAATTTTCATGAATTTTTTTTAATAGTCCTATTACATCCATTAAGAAACATATGAATAATAATATATGATTATCTACAGTGATTTGATAACATCACACATGTTTTTGAATCATGATTCAATTAAATCAAATGCCTCAACTGAAGGAAAATTTGAATCTATCCACATAATTTGGTAATGTAACAAATGAATTGTCTAAGAATATATAAATATTCATCCAAAAATCTCAAATTCATATTGTGATTGTTCGACACCCCATCTCTACTTCCCTATAAAATTATCCATCAACCCTTTAAAATCTCCATCAAAAATATGATTCTTACCATATATGAACCCCCATTATTACATTTTGGTTCCATATGAAAATAAACTAATTTCATAATAATTTTATATGATAAATAATTCTATTTCATAATGGTTTTCTCAGCCCATATAATATGGGGATTAGTGTGTTAGATGATAATCCCCAAAATTAATATATTTTACAAGAGTCATAATTCTTTCTTCCTAATTTATCATCTCTAAACCCCCTTCTAATATTTTCACATGAAATAAACATCTTCAATCCCCAAGGAATGAAAAAATAAGAATAGTGTGATCTCAAATTCTTAGAAAGGAAAACATATCAACTTTCCAAAAATATATCGATTAAAAACATGAAATAAAATTATAAAATTTGAGAAATAATTGATAAAAAAATACTTGAAATATATGTGATAATCATGAAATAATATTGTGAAATAATGTTAATTTTATAACAACATAATTTAAATTAATGATTCTTGAGAATTTTTATGAAAGAATATAATAATAATAAAATATGAAATAAAATAATTACATTAGAATGATAAATATATTAATATCATGGAATGTCTTAAAAAATTTAACTTCATAAATATAAGGCACATTTCAGAGATGTGGAAGATAAACAAGAATAATAAAACATTATGTTGAAATCAATGTATGTAAACCCATAATGTTTTTAAAGAATAAAAATATTTCAACACATTATTTTAATAAAAAATCCAATTGTGTACACCTATTATATTTTGATAAAAACACAATATGTCAATGCTCTATTATGCCATGATTTGTAAAACCATAACCTATTCATTTATGAGTGATATATCTCCTCACCCATTATCATTTGTATACATGAGTTCAACATAAAATTCAATTCATGTATCTTATAATAACAGAACAAGGAGAAGAAAATGGTTTTCATCACTTGTATTAAGATATCACATTAAATGAAATTTGAAAAACATGAATAATATATTTTAAAAACCTGATCACCCGAATGAGTAATTAAAAAATATAACACAATAGAAGTTTATGATATATTTCAAAATAGAATATCATTTCTAAATGTCATTGTGAAATGTTATGGTTTTGGATTTACATGCCCAAAAAAATGTAACACATATAAAGAAACTATTATTCCGTTTCCTCAAATCAAATTCCAAAAACATGACATTGAAAATAAATAAGGGTTATATAAAATAATTCTCAAGTATAAATGGTAAACATATGATAATGAAAATCAAAGTCCAAATCAATATTTCAAAATATAAATTTTGAATGAAGAAACCATTATATTGAAATTTAATTTTCATAAATGAATAAATTATTAAATAAAGATAATATGGGAAAAAACTAATTTTATTTTCTAATTAGTAACATTGAAAACTGTGGTGAAATAGAATCATCTTCTTTTTTGGAAAATCTCATTATTTGAGATGAAATTAACTCTTAAAAGGATTTCACATTAATGAAATAGTGATTCATCAAGGATGAATAAATTGATGTGAAATATTATTTCCATAGAAATAGGTTTTAAATATAGTTTAACCTCATAAATAGGTATAATGAATCATTATTAAATTATTCTATCCAAATTAAAGTGATTATGTCCTAATGAAAAGGTTTTAGTCATGAATAAAACTTATCTTTAATTTTTAATATTAAAATGCACTAAATTATCTGGTAAAATATATAAAATACTTTAATTTCAATATTATATAAATATTAATGCAAATTAGCTTTTACATACATCATTTATGATTTTTTATTATGAATATAAAAGTTATTTATTTTTAATTTCACCTAAAGGGTGTTAGAAAAATTAGTTGGATTATTTGGGATAAAGACTACTTTTTAATGAAACAAAGGTCTTAATTTGGGTATAGAACACCCATTACATAGAAGATATGTAATGTTGTCCACAAATACCATTACATGGACCTTAAATCCTTTAATATTATCCCAAAGTCTCATTTGTGAATAGTATTACTATTGATCTCAGACTGCTGGAGTACTCACTATAGTGACAGCACTGCTCTAGGCCCTCCTAAAATGCCCACCATAGTTATAATTTCATCATTCTACAGTTTCCCCAATTCTACAGTAGTAATATAGTAACAAAATCCAATGGGTTTTTAACTCCAATATTTTATGTTGTATTACTACGTTCTTAACACCTATCCAATCTCGAACTACATAGTTGGTTCATTAATGATATATGATATCATTATTAGTTCCAAATATTTGAAAAATATATTATCATTTCAAGATCAGAAAATGTATTGGAATTTTATAAAAAATATTTATCTCTATATATCTCACAAAATTTCATAAGGTTCTTTGTTATGTTCACTGAAAATGGTATCCATATCACCTAATTTTATTAATCTTAGGGACTGTGGATGATATTTTAAAAATAACTTTATCACATAATTTTATTTTAAAAACACATGTAATGATAGAATAAATAATTTTCATATGTATTTGTAATAATTAATCATAAATTTATATTCATTATAAAAATATTAGGTAATTACCTACAATAAAAAAAGAATCATTTTTATTAATCAATATTATTAATTTTTTTATGATTAAATTTATAATTATTGAAATATTATTTTATTATGTAAAATATTTTTTTAAATAACACTATAAAAATATTATGAGCATGAATATTTTATAATTCTAATATAATTTCTTTTTCAATGAATGGTGAAAAAATACAAATTTTTTTGAAATTTTTCATTTCATTAAACATATTGTTGATTTAAAATTCAATTTTGAATTATATTTAAAATATAATTTGTCTCATTTGATTAATCAATATAAAATTATAGTCATTCAAATGAATTTAATACTTGAAATTATTATAAATATATTTTTATATAGAAAAATATACTTTTCTAAAAAAATTACCTTTTCATTGTTATTTTATATCATAATTCAAAAACCAACTCTACCAGTTTTATGAATTGAATTTTTAAAAATGGACACTTATTTGTAATTAGTGTTTTTAATTTTTTTTAAATATGCCCATTGATTAAGAATTATATATAGAAACCTTAGTAATATATTTTTCCACATTTTAGGTTAAATTTTGTAATTATGGAAAATAACAAGATTATAAGGAATAAATATTAATATAAAAGTTGAATTAGAATAATTGAATGAGTATATATCATAAAAAGTAATTTTAATTTTAATAATAATTTAATTTCAACCATTTTTCAATGACTTTCACCTTTAAATTATTTTATATAACAATAAGTAAAAAAATTTGACTATCTCTGTTTTATTAACTATATAGATTTCCCATATGAAAAAATAGTTGATATTTTTATGTTATAAATATAAAAATAAATTATAAATAATTAATTTCATCACTTTGATTTATTTATAATTTTTTGGGATGAACACATTTTTTAAATTGTTATAAAGCAGTGACTCAACACTTATATAATAAGTAGAAAAATAAATAAAAATTAGTTTAGTTACTTTAAAAATTATAATATTTTATTGAATAATAAAGTCCCACTATTTTCATAGATATTATTAACATGTTATAGTTGCATAAAATGTGTATATTCTAATTTATTAGTTTTCTTGATGTTCAAAAGGTAAAATTAAATTAATAGTTTCAAGAATGACATTAATGATATAATATAATGAATAACATTTTCATAAATGATTTGAAATTATAAAAATCATTTCATTAGTAATGTGAAAGAGATATTTTTTAAAATATCAACCATTGTTTAATTATGAGGTTTTTTATTTTATAGTAAATATATAGACCCATAAGGATTAAACAATTTTTCTTCCAAATGAATCATACATTTGTATAATATGGGGTTAAAATAAAAATATTGCGGTAATAATATCACCTAATAATGGAAAAAAAAATTTGTGCATTTATGCCAATTTCAATCATAAATTTGATGTAAATCAGTTTTTACAGATTTAGAGGTGAAAATTAATTATTATTAATGAAATAATTTATGTAATTACAAGAGTTCATCACCCATCACTTATAAAATGACACATCCTCTACACTTTTACACATATATAAAAATATATATTGGATATAAATATCCCTACGTTAATCCATTCGTTATATCCCACACAAGTTCTTGGAATCATTTGTTTCATAATAAAACTATCTGTGTGACGATTTTGGTGTAATCATTAACGTGTTATAACAAGATGTGGTACAATTCTTAAACAATCATTTTTAATTATTTATTCTTTACCCATCATAAAATATTTTCCAAACATGTTAAAATAATAACAAATACATATTAGAAATTATTAAATGATATTAATTTAGTGTAATATCCTATGCCGATGACTAATTCCCTGAAATAGGAAAAACCCCACCAGCCATGTTTACGATGGGCTACACCCTCATGAAAAAATATAATTTTTTCCATAACACCCATTTATAGTTGGAGTTAATGATGAAATTGATTTATATATTTAATATTTTTGAACTCTTTATAATTATATAAAGGTAATAGAAATATACATTCTTCAATTTCCATTCACATGAAATTTATAATGTTGACCTTGGTTAGGTGTAGATGATTTCCTTCACAAGGTGATGTGATTAGTATTTCATCACCAAATCACATGGATGATATAAATAAATATATTTAAGGAATAATACTAGATTTTTTATATTATTATATTATGGTATGAATAATATTATTATTACATTAAAAATATAACAATCAATGAAACATTGAAATATTACTCATAGGTATGTGCAACCAATGTCTATGACTGAGACATAATTAATTTTTCATAAGAAACATTTATAATTTATTTTAAACAAATAATTGATGTATAAAAACTATAATTTATTCCCAAATTATTTTTCATTATATGAATAAATAATGATCACTTTTTCAATTGTCATAAAACTAAAATTTTTTCTGATATATGAGTCGAATAACATAAAAACAACTAAAACTTATGAATGTGATTATTTAATTGAATATAAAAAGGTATTATATAAAATAAAATGAATAATAAACATGAAAAGTTTGTTAAGAATCAAAATAACAATAATTTTTTCTTATTTTGGATTATGATGATTATATATGATGGTTCTCAATCTAAATAAGAAGAACTATTATATATTACTTTTCTTTAATTGTCTTAATAATTTATATTCCAAATAATTCTCTTCATTGATGTGATTTAAGGGTACTTTGTTTTTGGAAGAAGATAAATTTCAAATGGAATATAAATTGAAAATTTGTTGGATAAAAAATATCATAAACTCAGTCTTCGAATGAAAATTTGTTCTATGGAAAGAATTAATGGTCTATTTTAGAATATATTATGGGTCGAGAGGTTCCATGAGTCTTTCATAATGTTTTTTGGGGTGTTGGGATTTGAAAAATTAATTTATTGAGAAGATAGAAGAGTTTAATGGTTATCATGAAACCATATGGAATACTTGGTGGAAACATATGGCATATTTAGGGAAGTTAAGGGTGTTTAACAATTTCTTGTAATAATGTGCACCATAACACATGATTATTTATTTTTTATAGGATTTTTAAAATATGTAAAATTCATGTATTTAGAAATGTTTCTCTAGCTACTCACATGTTACATGTGATCCCTCTTCATAGGTTCTGGACCAAGCATGGTTAAACATGGATTGTCCAAATGCTAGCAAAAACCATTTGTCACATTTAATGGTAATTGAACCTCATTAACACTTCAATAATATATGTTTCAACCCTAGTTTTTCTGTTACAAAAGAAGAAATCCTTCCTATATCCTTCTTAGGATCCTATCCCAAGTATTGAATGGTTATATATATACCATATAAAATCTATATAGAGCACTGTATAGTTCATTAGATAGGTCTTGGTGAAACTATGACTAATATTTCATCAATTCATATTTTTTATTTTTATTTTAAATTATGTCATTATGATAGATAAATATTCACCTTCTAGTGTTATTTTTCTGTCATAAATTTCCTTTAATCTATCTTTGTTCAAGGAATATTTGACGAGTGAACAATCCAGAGCATAATAAAGGTGTCTAAACATTTCCATAAAATTTTATTTGATTTATAAAATAATTCTTTGGTTCAAACATATTATTCTCCATGTGTTTTCCTTGTAAATATTAAATTCAATATAAATATTTTATTACCAATATCTATATAGTCATAACACATTAATTTAAAACATTAGTGGATTTCATATTAATCTAAACCATCATATAGTTGTGTAAACTGTGTTATTCATCTTATTCCCCCCTCTGGTAAATAAAATTAGAACCATCGATGATGCTTCACTTGATAAAATTATATTTAGTAAACCATAATTTTAAACAACTTGGAAGGATCATGTTTGATTATATTGAAATAGGTGTTTATATTTATTAAAATTGATACTATCCTGGTTTGATTACACTAACCATATATTCAATATAAAACAACATTGGGATCTTTATAGTTAAATTAGTGTGACTAAATTTGAATGTATGATATGGGTAAATGGGAATGGCACAATTGTACTACAATTTTATTATGTATAAAATTATAGAGTACATGGACCTTATTATCCTTTACATGAAATGGTAAATGGTTGTATACATTTTATGGAATACATTAAGATTGAAGGGGTGTGTTTATGAACATTTATTTTTATATGTTTAATTTAAATGGTTAAATGTATCATGAATACCATGAGTGATATAAGGGATCAATTTTATAGAATGATGTGGATGGGATAAAAGGTTATTGACACTGTATCAAACCTTGAATGATAGCTGGTATTCCTTTCAATGGGGCACCATGGATATGCTTAGTGGTTATTTAATTAACATTTTAGAAATATTTGTACATGGATTATTTGTATTATTCCTTGTACAGGCTCCCCCAGGGGATGTTTTACTTCACTAAAAGTGACACATGTTCCCAATGGAATTAACATTATATGGGCATTTGTGGGTGAGATGGGTATACCAAGACATGAGTGATACTCCGTTCTAAATAAGATATACCTTGTATATTCTTAGAGGTTCATTAATTTCACTATGATATGAGTGATACTTGGGATTACTTTTATGAATCACCTTGGATGGACTCTTATGGTTATCGGTATGTGTAGTTATCATAGATTGATATAAGGGGTCCCCTTTACAAGTCACCTTGTATTGGATAAAGAGTCCAACTATATTAAATTATGAGGGTTTTTTACAAATAATAATGTTTTATTTTTTTTATTAAATATATGTAGTGATAGATTATTAAATTAAATTATTCATACATCGTTGTTAATAACAAGATTGGGTTCAGCCTCAAATTTCACTTGACTTTCATGAAGGCCTACATAGGCTTCCAGGCATGGCGGTAAGAATAATAATAATATATTTATAAAAATATATACATATTATAATAGTATAGGTTACACATTCTACGGTATCCCGGATTAGTATGATGTTGTTTTCTTCAGTTTGGTTCTCAGGAGGAACCTGATCTCAACAAATTTTCATTTATTATTATAGTACAACTATAAATTTGATATACCAGAAAATTGTTGTATTTTAATTTCATAGATTCGAATATACATTATAGACTATTGGTGGTGTCCTAATGAGTATATATAACACTATTCTGACTCTAACATTTCAATGGGGTTCCCGATGGGAACACTTTGGTTGAATTATCATGATCAGGGGATTGTGATGTCATGATTGTACACTAGAATTTATGAGATAAGTGATGAGTAATAATGTAGGATTCTCCTAGAGTTATCCCTTGTAGAGTTTTTAAAAAATATACATATGATTTTTTTATCGAATCATCTACTATATGTATTAATATTAGATTATGTAGCCTCATAAAGACATGAGTACATATTTGAATATTTGTCTCTAGCCGTTTTAATTGTTATCATTATCTCCTACATGTTATATTTTATACATTTAAACTATTGTTTGGTTTATTAATTCTTATACCACTAAACCACCTTTATCCCAGTGGTATAGTCTCTAAACCATACCAACATTAAACCCTCACTACTACTTGACTTCATCTAGCGTATTTGGAGGTATTCTTTAAACCATATGAACAAACGTCTTGGGTAATAGTTTATTGGTTACTAGTTTAGGGTGTTAATCATATTCTTATAATTATTTTATGTTTATATTCTTATATAAATATAATAGTAATAATTTTAACATTAAATTTTTTTTACCATATTTATATGTTTCTAAAAAAACAATCCTTTACATTTTTTATTCATCTATTTTGACATAAAGACAAAGGGAATGTCATATTTTAATGTATATTGTAATAAAAAATATCATATAACTGATATATTTTTGTAATTTTGGAATCCTTTATAACATTTAATATTTTATTTAAATAAAAATACTCTTTAAGATTATCTTAGAAATTTTTTAATGAAAAAGGGCTTTTAAATAAATGGGATATATCAATATATGAACATGTAGTCTTATAGGTGAGAAGAATGTTTTTATGATGCAATATTTGGTGTGATATTATTATTTTATGTTTCAAGGTAATTATTTTATGGTGAATAGATTATATTTTATAAAATAAGTATTCGTGGGACTTCAATTATAATTGAAATTAGTGGGTAATTATTTTTATTACCGTGTTCTGCAGGTTATTCCAAGTGTATCCGTGAAGGTCATTACATGTGTTACTAGTATGGTTATTCAATTTGTAACAATAAAGGTTACTCCATATTTAATATTGATAGTAAAATGGTGCCTCACATTACATATATGATAATTTATGTGTTCAATGTATTTTATGGAAATATTATGACTTTTCAAGAAAATTTATTGTTTTATGCATAAAAAAGGATTCTAAACTTCATAAAGGAGAATTGTATAAATTTTCAGAAATATTATTATGAATTTTTCATAATTGGAATGAAGAAATTTATATTTTTAGTTTTCAATTTATATTTTTTAAGAAATGATTTAGGATTTCATTTAGAAAAAAGCCAACAATTTTGGTAAAAACATGCCTTTTTTGAACCAAATTTTTTTGGGAAAGTAAATTTTATATGAGTATCAAAGTAAAATGTGTATATTTTTACCATTTTATGACCCTTTCTCTGCTTTTTTAGTTACCCCATTATTTTTTTTCAGTGTCTTATTGATGATTATAGATAAGGTTATTTTAAACAATAAAAATTTTAAGATCAATCATGAAAATAAAATGTGTTATATATTATATGTTTTGATATGTGGAAGAAATTGATAATTAGTGTAATGTTACACATTGTGGTTATATATATATTTGCGCGTGTGTGTGTGTTTGTGTGTTTGAGGATAATGACGTAATTATGTAAAATTATACACATAAATAATGATTTGGAATGAAATAAAATGGATTATTTTCTAAATATTATAAAATATTTGTTCATTATGGAAAGGTCAATAAAGTTTGCATCATATAATGGGTAGAAATAAATTTAATGGAGATTATAATGAATGTAAATACAGTTATTAAATTTTAATATATGATTATGAAGTTATAGAGTTTGAATATTACCAGGTTTCTTAATCTAATCAATTTTGATTAAAAAATCTATATAGGAAACAAGGAAACTAAAATGGGATGGAATCAAGAGGACAATATCCTTTGTAATACATATCCTAAAATAGTATGAATTAAAGATGAATAGTTTTGCCATATAATAGATAAGCTGATTCAATCTATAAATGGTGTTGGTTTCCCTAGTATTGAGCATATATCTCATCCCAAGAGTAATTTGTTGATAGTGAAGAATTTTTTTGGGGAACTCCCTCATATATTTTGGGGATTATCAGAACCAATGGTATAAATGAGGTGAATTAAATACCTAGAAAGGAAATTTGATGTCATGTATTATTCGGATAATAAAAATATGGATCTATCGATTACATTTTTTATGGAATGTCTAGACAATACTGGTTAATGTATAATAATATTAGTGAAATGGATGAAATTGAGGCCATAGAATATACTAATTTTTGAATAATTTTCATGAGAAACATTTTCTTATGTAGGTTTAACCAAGGAAGGAAAAGTTATTCTTATAAATAAAACAGATGGAGGATGATTAAATGGCCACATATGAGGAAATATTTATTATTTTGGTTAGGTATACAACAAATTTTATCAGGTATATTGAGTATAATATTAATCAATTTAAATTAGAATAAAATCAAATATACCAATTTGAATTGTATTCCCATGAAATTATGAATTATGATAATATTTGTTTGGTGTTTTTATATGGTAGAAATACAGTTTTTCGAAGATCATGTATCCTATAAAAATAAATATAATAAATTTTATAGACGAATAAAAATGGAAAATCATCCATAAAATAAATATGGTTATTATAAAAAAATAATCCAATCTTTTGATAAGTATTTTACAAATAATCCTAGTGAATGACTTATAATATTTATGAGTTTGTCAAATGTTAATTTTTTATCCACAGGGAAAATGATTTCTGGGAATATTATCAGAATAATAATGATAAGAATATAGTAACATATTTTAATTTAATTGAGTTTGGATTATTATGCCAATGTGTAATAGAATTAGGTACTCATCTCTTTAATCAAGAATACTGAAAGCCAAAAAGTGTGGAAAATCATTTTCTTCTACTATATTTGATGATGTGAAATGTAATGGTTGGGTGAAAGATATGTTAATTGTTCATTAAAATTATTTCAGTTATCTATTTATCTCTACATCTTCACAATCCTTCATTTATATGCAAATTTCTTGTGAAAATATAGTGTTAACTCATGAAAAAATATAGAAATTTTGGTGGAAACTCTTGTTGGAAACTTTAATGAATCCAATATTTATATGAATCATTTTATTATTATTATAATGATATAATTTATTAAATATAATTTGGAATATATCATAATGGATTTCAATATTATTTTCATATTGTGTTGGAATTTATTTTATCATGAAAATGTCGTTTTAATATAAATTCGTTTTTTTCAAAATTATTTCGTTTCCTTTGTATCCAAATAAGAAGTATTGAAATTTATTAGGGATGTAAGTGGATGTTACCTAGAAAATACTTATAAAATGATTTAAATTGATTAAATTTGTTTTTTGAAACTAGTAAATGACTTTTTGTATGTATTTCCTGATGATATCACTTGTGCTATTTCTAATTGGGTGGTTGAATTTACTATTGAATAAGTCCCTGATTCTATGAATATTTAGAAAATTTATTATCAAATGTATTTAGTAGAAATTCTAGAATTGAAGAAGTAGCTAGGTGAGTTTCATGAAAAATTCCTCTTTCATCAAATAAAATTACCACATATTTCTCTTTTTTGTTAATTAATGATAAAGATAGTTCCATCAGTATTTTCTTTGATTATTGATATTTGAATAACAATACCAATAATAAGAAGTATTTGTTTCCTTATTAAGATGAAATGTATAACTAATTCCTGAAAAAAAATTATTATTTTTAACATTGGCATACGGTATGGTTACAATAAATTCAAACTGGTTGGGGATCCAAATCATAAAAAAGGATCCAGATTAGATATGAGAATTATGAGTTTGTGGTTTGGACCATTGGGATTATAAATTCCTTAACTGTAGTTATGGATATTATAAATAGTTTTCTGTATGAATATTTGTTTATGATTGTGACCAATTTTCATTTATTGAAAGGATTCTATATGAGTATTGTAAGAAAATATTATCAGTTTCCCAGCTGACTAGTTTTGTTATATAAAAAATAAGGCAAATTCACCTAGTTAAAAAATGTGAAGGGCATCTCTAAGAAATGAGAATGTAATTTTTGAAATAACTGGTTTTTTATTTTCCCTCAATAATTGGTGGATTGTTTTTTAAAAATGATGCTTCATTAATGAGACTTTATTATTTCATGAAGTAGAATGATCATTTAAATTTTTATGGTTCACTTTACTTAAAACCACACGAGAAAATAATATCGTAGTTATAAACATGACGTAACAAAAATTTTGTTTACATAAAAACCATGGAAAAATAATTTATATGGAGTTAAGTGTTAAATTGTATATAGATAATTAAACTTTAATTTTTTATTCAATCTAAATGTTTTGAGCATGATACAAAAGATACAAATAAATTGATAAAGTATTAGGAATAGATGATTTTTTAACATTAATTTAAAGGGAAAAATTGTGGATGGATTGTGGAAATAATAATTATATTCTAACCAAGTAATTTTTTTACTTTATCCTTTAGTTAGTAACATGACTAATTTTGGAATTTAATCTTTTCACCTAAGAAGATCATTTATTTAGTTTAATGTGTCAGTAAATACTAATATACCATGAATAATTAAGAAATGATATATATAGGGTTATGTTTTATAGGAAAAGGGCATAATTTTATGTTGTTTATGTTTCAAGAGATTAATTTTGATTACATAGGTGTCATTATATTTTGAAAAAATTTATGACTTGTTATTTCTAGGAGAGGAGAGAGTTTTTGAGTGAATATCATAGGTCCCCACTTTTTATTCCCCAGGGTATTTCTAATATTTATTGATAACATTATGATTATTACTAGTGGGATAAAATGAAACCACATATTATTAATTTTATATTGAAATTATTTATATTTCAACATGTTAATGTATTATGAAAATAACTAAAAGTTATCTTTAAAAATATTCATGTTCCAAAAGTAGAAATGGAGAGATATTTACCTGGATAGTTTGGTTATATTTCCAAATATAGCTCAATGAAATAATGATATTTGGTTTATTATTTATCAATTAACTAAATTAGTTAATTTACTTCCAATTTGACATATTATTCCATTATATCATATATCTCGACTATATATAAAATAGATACTCATATAACATTGAGTTCATATCATAAATATATATTTCCATGACCATAAGATTAGAAAACAAATTTGATGGGATATCAGAATTTTTTAGGTATTATATTAATCTATATTTAATATTTTAATCCTAAATACTAATGAAAGTACAAGTCAATAATTAATATCTTAGAATATATTAATTTTTGTTATTAAATGTATTGACATTAAAGTTTATATCAACATATTTTGTTGGTTATGTTTTCTAAAAATAACAGTATCTATTCTGGTATAATGATTGATCCTTTTTAATAATTATAGGGAAATATTCCCCAAAACTCATTTTATTGGGATGAATTAGGAATGATAATGTTATTTGTAACATAATAGGTAGAATAAATTATTTAAAAGGTAAAAAAATTATGAATCATTTGAAGATGGCACATAGTAGGGTAAACTATATGTGTAATCGGAGGGATGATCCATCCATCAAGGTTGGAGATGTTGTTTTTATTAAAACACATCCATGGAAATGTTTTACTAATTTTGGTGAAATAGGGAAAATATTTCAATAATCTATTAAGATATATAAAATCATTGAGAAAATTTCATCCATTTTTTATTGAGTGTACTTTCCTCAAATTTTATCCTTGATTCACTATATTTTCCCTAATTCGATGTTAAGAAAATATATTCTAGGTTAATCTAATTTTATGAGACGTGATGTTGTTAAGTATGACAATAACCATACAAATAAGAATAATACACTTCAAATTCATTAATATATATGTCATGTATTTATGGAAGTGACAATACAATTGGTTATGTTTTGTGAAAATCCCTAATTAATGAAGAGGAAACTTTTGAATTTTAAATTACTATTAAAAAATATATTAAATGTTGATTAATCAATAAATAAAATTTTGAGGCCATAATTTACAAATATGATGATGAATAGAAAAACTCTGTTAATGTTGTAGTAAATCATTTTTATCTTTATTAGTGTTAATGAATTATAATGTAATATTAATTTTAAAAATAATATTATTTTTTAAAAAAACGAGGTAGTATTATAAATCTTTTTTCTTATACTGTTTTCATTAAATTATAATATTAACATTATAGAAATTTTATTTTACAAAAAGAATTTAAATTTTAAATTTAGCATGTCAAATTTATTGTAGGATGAATTGTTTTGAATTTTCAGACAAAAATTATTCAAGGAATAATGAAATATGTTTTTTATTCAAAATTATTAATTTTTATATAATAATAAATTCAATTTTTAGCTAGTATATGGATTTGAATAGTTCATTTTTAGTATAAATTATCACAATATGGTATTTTAATATAATTTTATACATGAATTGGGTAAAAAAATATTTTATACCTAAGAAATGTTTTTTTCCAAATTGATCATTTTAATAATGTTTTCCCGGCATAATTTTAATTACAATTATACCACTTATATTAATTAAATTTGATAAAATTTATTTCATATTATGAACTAGTTAGATCAAATATGTAAAATAGATCCATTTTAGTTTTAGATATTCTGTATTACAACCTTATTATTTTTTTACCATGGTAAATGGTGAACATAGTAATTAAGGTAAAAAATAAAATGACAAGGACCAGAATATGACTATGATACATTATATAATTTTGTAATATTATAATATTATTACAATAATAATCCAAATATATCATATAATTTTTATTTTCCATTTTCTAGGATTTTTAACTAAATATTATTATACATCAGGAAATGTAAAAAAGTTCATTCTTATTGATTGATGAAGTTATTTTTTTTGAAAGAAGTAATAAATAGAAGATTTTATTATTAAAAAAATTATTTTTAAATTTATATAAATTATTCATATCATGATAATTTATTTCTTATTTTTAAAAATAATATAATTATATAAAATTTTTATGAAACACAAATACAATGCTTATAGAAGAAATAATAAAATGAATAATTAGTATTTAAATATTAAATGTAATATATATGAGTAATTTATAATATACCATGAAATTAAAAAATAATTATTTACAATTTTAAGGGTTTTAAATGTTTATAATTAAATTCCATCATTTTCTTAAATTCTTCAATTTCAAATTAAATTAATATTATTTAATTGAAATCACAAATTTTATTATGAAACAATGTTATTTTAGATTGGTTAAAATCCCTAAAAATTATACATTATACCATTTGAATTATATATGTTTTATCATACATCCCTTCATCCATTTATGTTATATTTTTTCTTTTATTTTAAACATATTAACTCGGAAAAAATAAATAATCATTGTGTCATTGTAATCGTCAATAGAGTTAACAACAGTGGTTAAAACAAGTAGATGATTCTAATAAACACTAATAAAAATGTAAAATTTAACTTCTAAAAGATAATTTTAACCCAAAAATATCTTATAAATTACATAAATAACTTTTTAAACATTTTTAACTGAAGATAAATTTATATTAATTTAATATTTTATATAAGTACCTACGTAGCCCTCCACTCACCTTTAAAAGAATTACTTTTCTCCTGTATTACAAACACATGAAACAATTGTCATAAATTACCTAAAAAATACATTATTTATATCAACAAAACATTCTATAATCTTTATTATGATCGTAAAATCATCTTAGAGATACTTTTATTGTATAATATAAGATGTTTTCTGAAGAATAGTTATAGTACATAACCAATAATTTTTGTTTTTTTTATGCTTCCACGAATTTCAAATATTCAGCAACCATTATCAAAAAATTAAAAAACAATAATACATGTACTAATCTGTTGTTATTTTATTTTCATAACAATCATCAATCTCATCATCCATCAAATGGGAAATGAAACCATTGTTCATGTTTGTGTCGGAGTACGGCCTCGCAAACCATTGTAATTGTTTTTCCATATCGCATATTATATTATATTATAATGATGTAATCAATATACATATATATTAATTCATGAAAATTTATTCATTATTAATATATATTATATCATCTACTTTCTTAATTTCTCATTCATAGTAAAATGATAATGTTGTTCATGAAAACATAATGATTATAGCCACCTCAAAGCGATGTGGTTCTATTTTCATAACCAAATAAAACGAATGATATATATTTGTATATTTAAATAAATTATATGGTTTTATGATATTTCTATCATTTTATAATGATAATACAATAATTACCTACTTTCTTTTGTGATCGCTAAAAAATTTAAATTTCAGTCATTCGTATGTTCAAACTACCCTCTCCATTATTGTAATAGAGTTTATATTTAGGTAACATAATTAATGATTGACATTAAAAGTATTACTAATGTATATAAATTATAATTCCTAAATTAAAATTATTAATTTTGTTAGATAATAATTACCTCATTGACCATTTTCCAGCCACCAATATCATATTTGACATATTTTCCGAATACGTTTGAAACATCTTATATAAACGCGAAGAATTATATAATTGAATATAGCATGAATTTAAATAAAATAAAAATAATAATGATCACTGATTGGGTTATTATGATAGTATATTATTATAATTTTTTTTATTAATATCGGATGGTAATGAACATAATTATTATTTAAACAAGAGATATGGTAACTATAACTTAAAACCTTGTTTTACACAAATTATTAATTTTTTTTAGAAAACATCAAATTACATGTCCATATTCATCAAATTATTTTATGGTTGTATTCATATGGACAGAAAAGAGTTATAATGGTAATTTAGTATCCCTGTTTTACTTTGTTTTAATTTTTTGCAAAAAAAATTATTTTCCCTTCTCTTATAAGAAAAATTTTGACCACACTATAAAAGAAATATTCTATTTAAACTTATACAATGACAAAAATAGTCCATATAACCATAAGAAATATTTTATTTGGGTTTTCCTCTATAATAATTATCATATTCAATAAATTAAAACATTTTGTCTCTTTGTAAATTGAAATTTAGTATTGAATGTATTGTTTTAAAGAAATGTAAATATAAATATCTGAAAATTCATTCATATGGGTGGAAAGAATATTTTTTTGATGCATGATTTTATTTTATATTATTATTGTTATAGTTTGTGGGAATTTGTTATTATTATAGGTTTTCAATTATATACCATAGATGGATGTGTATATCTTAACTATTAAACATTTTACATCGCATAATATAATATCTATAAAATATATTTCTCATTATTTTGTCCCCAAAAATGTTTTAGGTGTTTATTTTTAGAGAGTTCGATCAGAATTCATACATATCTAAAACGTATAACCCCATGTTTGAGGTATATAATACTTGTTTTTTAATTTTTATGTATCTAATGTGTCTAGTTAATGTTTTTTATGTCTTGTAAGGTTTTTGGGATGGTTTCCAGAATTTTCTAATGTTAAATTGTTTGAACAAGGTTAATGGATGCCATGTAATTCATCTTCGTAACCCTAATTGTGAGTTAGTGGCCTGGAGGTTGGCACATGGTCTTTCAAATCTATTTTCCAGCCACGTAATTATTTCAACATGGGATAGTGGAATTTTTCATGGATGGCACAAGGTTTTTCTAACCATGTGGGCCAACCATGCAATGTACTCTGTGCAGAAAAAGCAACCAAACATTAATCAAAATATTTTTCTTAACTGTTTGGTTAACCATGCATGGTTTAAATATTGTATCATTATGAAATGGGGTTAGGTCACCATTATCATAATTTTTATTTGTTTTCTCTGAATTAAATTTTACTACATATTTGATCTTATTCATTGACAGGGAACCACTTTCACTAATTTTGTAAGATTTTCAAAGGATTATATTGGTTCTTTGAAGGTTATTGTCCTTTAGTAAGTCTTATTTCTTTGTAATTGATTGGTTGTTTATAGATCTACCTCTCACTGTCATAGATTCATAGACCTAATTCCATATCCATTAGATATTTAATTTTTTATGCCAATTAGGGCATGATATTGACTAGTTTATATTGAAAATTGGAACAATGATGTTTTTGTGGAAATTTCTATTGGAATTGGAGAGTTTTGTTTTGTGGATAATTTTCTCTAAAACCCTTATGTTATGTGGATTCACTCTCAACTCCTCTACTAAAAACACAATGTCTTAATTTAAAATCAATTGTTCTTTCTTGATTTTTTGTAGTTGTTGTTTAATTATTGGGTGAATATTAATTAGTGGTTGTTTTTTAATTTTACATAAAATGTGATGTTTTTGTGAATTTTTAAATATTGTTTCATTTTAAAATTGTTATTTTAATATCAGTTTCTTTGGTTGAATATTGGAAATTGGATGTAAAAATATTTTTTCAGTAAAAATGTTTTTTTATTGAAATGATTTTAGATTTATGGAGGTCTCAATATGTGGTACATTTTTTTGAAATGGGTTTTAGAATTTTCATGGTTTTTTGGAATTAAGTGATTATTTGGCCTTTGTGATTGTTTTGTGTCATGGGTTTGGCATATGTTGGTTGATATTATTTTGGTAAATGTTGTTAAGCATGGTTTTTGGTATTTGGTGGGCATTGATTGAATAGGATTTATAGTGGAAGTAAAATAACATTATTAAAGGTTTGGAATGTGGTTTGAAGTACCAATATAAAATGGGACACACTATGGATGTGGTGTTCATCCATTAATGGTAACACTGAGATCATGTGTTTGGAGTGGCTCGCCCATCCATATCGTTTCTCATCTTCAATGCTATCTTTTTCTTCTCTTAAAGTCTGTTTAGACATTCTAGTTTTGTTATATCTTTTTCAACGACCTCAATTTCTCATTTTCACCTTCATCTCATTAATCTGATGGTTCAGATTGCTGTTTTGGGCGGTCTTATCTTATTAGTGATGATTTTTCTTCGGCCCTTTGATGGAGACTTCAGATGAAGTCAAACTCACTTTTTCAGCAATGATGGTTCATCGATGATGTTTTCTAGTGGGTAGATGGTGTTGGTTTCTTCATGGCTTGATCTGGAGGTCCGGTCTGCTCTTACTGTTCTCTAGAATCCTGATCCCTTAATCTTTTCAGGGTCCATTGAGAGTATGGTTTCATTAGAGGTTCTTGGATTTTTTAGTGTGAGCAGCTTTTGCTTCAGGAGGCATGTATTACAGAGGGATTCTTTTCTCAAGGTACCCTCAGTGGTTTATATTCTTTTTGGTGATTCTATTTCAAGTGGTTCTAATGGTGGAGGTTTCTTGTCACGATGACATTTTGTGTCTCTTTTCCGATGCCTGTATTCTTTTCTAGCACTAGGACCCCAATACTCTTCTCCCACTCAAACATGGGTAATTTTTCTCATGGTGTTTTGAGATGTTTAGTTCGAGAAATCGACGACGTTCTAGGAGGTGTTGTTAGTGATGATATCTTCCCTACCTTTGGGTCTCATCTTGGCATGTTATGAATTGATATAGGAGGGGATTCAATGATGGAAAGTCTGTTGGTGTCTTCGGTGTTTGTGGTCAACCGCTTCTGTGGGATGATTTTCCAGCAACAATGATCTTTTTTATTGAAGATGATGATTTTTCTATCGAGGTTGTGTCTCAAGGTAGACCGCTACTATGGTGACTTGAGGCGAGAGGTGTATCATTTTAAATTTAAAATGTGGGTTTTTTCTCTCATTTTAAATTCAAATTTGGGATATAAGGGTGTGGTGGATGAACAACTTGAATGTGAGGTTCCCACTTATCCATAAAGTGGACTCTTAGAAAATATAAAAAAAATGGATTTGGAGGAGGATTTTTTAGGTTAAATTCCATGGATATCTGTTCATTTGTGTAAAAATGTTTTGGTTTTATTTTTATTCGCTTTAGGTAAGTTATTAAAAATTTTAATGGTATTATATAATTTTTTTATATAAATGAGCTACCTTTTTCTATCATTGTGGCGTGAAAAGGGAAGTCATTTTGGGAAAGGCTAGTGATTATTTTTACTCACATCTTACATTGGATCATTGGTTATTTTATAGGTTTTGAATATAAAGACATAGGTAAAGTGTGGAATCCCATTTCTTTTTTGATTCCTTGTGATTCTTTGGCTATTGTGGAGTTAAATCACAAGGAATGGTGTGGAGTTGTGGAGTCATGTCCATGTATCTTTGAGTTTTTTGGGCTAGTATTAAGCTTGGTACATTGATTGGGTATTTTAGGGTGTTTTTTATTCCATTTTATATGTTTTGATTGTAATATATTTTTTACATCACCACGTAGTGTTATTTTGAAATGGAACATTTTGTGGATTGTTTTTATTTCAAAGTGAAAATCGTCTCCCAAATTGGTTATGAAGACCTTGGAACTTATTTATAGAATTTGGTTCCTTGGATGTGTCACTTAAGTCCTCGTATAACCTCCTCACCTACACAAGATAATGAATATGGGAAGGATATTACAAGTTGTAACATTTTTTCGGTCCTTAAATTACATGGGAGATAAGTCATGTTTGGTCCTTTGGTATCACTAATGTCAATATTAGAGTTGTAAGTCATTATTTGATTATTCGTTGAGATGGGATGGTAGCAGGGCATAGAATTGTCAAAAATTGAAATTTTTAGTATAAAAAGACATATGAAACCTTTTAATTTTGAACATCAAGTTATTTGGGAGTTGGGTATACATGTTTTTTGTGAATCATAAAAGAGTTTCATCTCATTGTGTGGGTTTATCCAATGAGAAGATAATAGAATGCATGGTTGAATTTATGTCCAACCATGATTTAATAGTTATTTAAGATTAATGATTTATATATTTTTTATTTATTTAATGATTTTTTTATAAAAAAAATATTTTTAAATGTGAGATTTAGAAAAGAGTTTATGGGTGGTATTTTTTTAATAATTGTATTTCCTAAATGAGGTGGATTTTATAAGATGATGGAATATGAAAAATTATAGAACACATAAAATAATGATTTTTTGTAATAATTTTCAAGATAGTATAATGTGATATAATTTGAAATTGTAATACATTAGATGATAGAGAGTGATACTTTTGGTGGTTGTTTTATTTATTGAAATGACATCGGGTAGGTGATCTAGAGACCAAATAGAGGATTTTTCTAAAATGTGGTTGAACCTTAAAACTGTTTGACCTAGTATCTAGTTCATATAAGAGTAAATTCTTTACAGTATATGGGTTGTTGGAAGATAAGAGATGAACATAGTCTTATGGACCATTCAACTCAGTTTTAGAGGTAGAATCCATATAATTTTTTGGGTGATTTGGAACTGGAAGGACAGAATCACGGCTTAATAGGATGAATCGAATGGTCAATTTCTTGTGAACAATATTGGAATTTAATCTAAATATTGTGAATAAAAATATCGCAATATGATGTATTTTCAGTGGTTAGAGTTGGATGTATGGGATATAGAATACTAAAGAATGACATGGGGGTATTATGATAATTGTTTAACAAAAAATTATACCCTCACAAGTATATAATTCAGAAAAGAATTTATTTATAGTGGTTTAATAAAGGGAAATTTGTCCGGGAGAGAATATACTGCTAAATTCATGACTTTTGTCTTGTTTTCACCCAAGGTTGCTACTAGTTCATCCTTGGAGGAATTTATCTTTGAATTATGGTAGAGGAATGAAACTCATTCCTAAATTTTGGTTCACTATATAACTGATTATATAAAGATGGTAAATAATGAAATATTTGATGAAATGGATATCTAAGTAGATATTGGTTGGGAAACATGTTTTTACCCATTGTAATTGGATGTAACTCTAACACAACGAGAAAGCGGAAGTGGGACACATATTTCCAAGGTGGGAATATGTATTAAAATCTATTGGTGGGATCAATGAATATTCCTTTCAAAAATCACAGTAAGTGAGAATTTCTCTAGAATGGTTCTTCAATCCACAAGAGGGAATATTTTTTGCCACGACCTCATGAATGACACAATTTCATACAGATAGGGGTTATTTTGGGCTACTTTCATTGTTCTACGAGGTCAGATGTTAAGCACACTCCTCAGGGATTACATGAATCATATACCTCAACACTATTAGGGTAGAATCATACCCCTCATTATAATAATATAGCTATCCATGGTGATTCCATTAAATCACTGACTCCTCTATTGAGACAGTTTCATCAAGGGAATAAAATAAAAAATTCTTCCATGTATTAGGTGTTCATATTTGAGTAGGATATGATGGTCGATCAATTGGTATCATCAAAACATAGAGGTATTATTATTTTTAAATATAAAATTATAAAATCGTTGTCTTATATGAGTGTATCCAGTTATTTTATTTCTTCTCGTGTTGTTTCCTTGTTGGGGTTATTTTGGAAATGATGGCTTTTGTGTTGAAGATCAAATAATCTCTGGGTCAAAAACAGTGTCAAGTGTTTCTATGTAGAAAATCTTCTATATTTGGGAATGAGGATGCGTTTATTCAGTACTTATTAGTTCTTAATATGGATTTATATTATATAATCCTTCATATTTATCTGTTGATGGTGTTTATGGACCACATTGGATGTTATTCGTGAATGGTTATTTACATGAATGAGGATGACATTGAGTATCTCATTGAATGAAAGAAGAATGTAAATGTGGGTGAAATGGGATTATAGTCACCAATAGTATGGATGATCTCATATAGGTTAGTAGATTTTTCTTTTGAAATGATGATAGAGGTTGGGATAAGACATTTTATTATAGATGTTTACCAGTTTCTCGAGGACTTTCACGATGATTTCATACGGTTTCCCCAATTAGGGAATGGATTTTAAGATAGATCTAATTTTGGGAATGATTTCTATCTCCCAAAAATTTTACCATCTAGAACCGGTATAATTGATGGAATTTAGAGTGTATTGGGAGTATTTGAAAAACAAAGAGATAATATATCATATAATATCTTTGTGGGAAGAACATGTATTTTTTGTTTAAATGAAGGATGAAGTTTTTCATATCAGTTAGTATTGTCTTAGTCGTACCCATGTTATGAAAAATATCTAATTCCACTACCATGAATTGATGACCAATTCCATAAGTTGAGGAGAGAAAATTAGTTCTCCATAATTGTCTTATGATCAAGATATCATCAGTTAGGGGAGAAGAAGGAGGATATTCCAAAAACAATGTTCATGTGAAGATATAGTTATTATTAAAATGTGGTTATTCTCTTTGGTTATAAAAATTAACAAGCAGTCATTATATGATTGATGAATTTTTTATTTTAAAGTTATCTGGATTCTTTCATGGTTGTGTTTTTTGATGAAATATTATTGTATTATAGGACAATAGTTGAGCATGAGCAACACATGGCAATGGTGATGTGAATATTGAACGACAGTTAGTTATATTTAAAATTATTAAATAGTCATTATTTATATACAATAGTTACATTTCCTTTTCTACATAATTTTATAGAATGTACTTTCATTAAATCTTTAGAATAGAGAGGTTCTTATCTCTTAGCAACATCCAATGAAGGTGTTTTTGATATGGATCTTCATTTTCATTAGTTGGTTGATAGCGATGATTTTTCCATGAATTTTCTTTAATAAATTCATCAATAAACTATTATAAAAGGGATAATATTACTTTTTAATAAAATTAATTTTTTTTGGAATCTGTTGAAGAGATTTTTTGTCGCAATACATCAGCATCGATCATTGTTTTTTTAGAATCTGGGAAAGGGTATGCGGTGTATTTAGAAAAATTATGAATAGGTTTGGGATTTTTTATCTTTCAAGGGGATCATGTGTTTGTTAATGGATCATGTAAATTGAGGTTTCATGAGAATAAATACAAAACACATGATTTTGAGATACTGTCTTTGGTGAATGCTTTGAAATCAGGGAATTATTATCTCTTTGACGAGATATTAACATTATTTACTGGTCGAAATCTCTCGAATAATATTTTATCAGAGATATATTAAAATTTAAGAAAAATAATAAAGATGGTGTATCTAATTTTTTTTACCATGACTTGATATAAAAACCAGGTAAATGCAATTCTTTTGTGGATCCATTAAGTAGAAATGCATACAAATAGATGGGAAAAGTTATTCATATAAATGGTAGTTTATGTTAGACTTAGATGAAAGGTGTTTGTAATGTGATGACCGATGTGATGTATTAAATATCCTTCAGGTTTTAGTGGTTTTCTATTTTTTTAATAAGTTAAGGAGGCTTAGGGGTCTGATTTTGAGTATATGTCTTTGAGGTATAATAATAAATGTAGGGATATTATTAAGGGTTGGAAATTGGATGAGAATGTAGTGTTGCGGTTTTCAAAATGGATGGTTGTACCGATGTCTTTTCTGGAGAAAAGTCTTAGTGAATACAATCATTCAATATTAATTGTCCTTCCTAGAATTATGAAGATGTATGTGAAAATAAAAGTACAGTTTTGGCAGGTGTGTATGAATAGAAAAGTGATTGAGTTTATTTCGAGATGATTTACTTGTCAATAGGTCAAGGTAGAGAAACAATGAAAATTAGGTATATCTTGTTACTCACCAATTACTGAGTGTTGATAGGAGTAGATAACTATGGATTTTATTGTAGGTCTCCAATAAAAGGTTGTAAAACATAATGACAAATGTGTGATTGTGTATTATCTCACATAATCGGCTCTTTTTATACCTATTTATAGATCTCATTCAGTTGAGGATCTGTCAAAAATATCTGTCAATGAGGTGGTAAAGATGAAAAAAGTACCAGTTTTGATTGTATTAGATAAGGATCCAAGGTTCATATCATGTTTCTATAAACCCTTATAGTAATACATTAGAACTCAGTTCACTATGAGTACCACATATCATCCTCATATGGACAAGAAATCTGGGTGGACCATCCAAACACGAGAAGATAAGTTTTTTGATTTCTTGATAGAGTTTGGTGGCCCATGGGAGGATCACGTGTAGTTTTCTGAGTTCTCTTATAATAAAATTTATTAATCCTGAGAAAATTGGGCTTTATTTGGGGAAATGTATAGGTGTCTGTGTCGTTACACACATTATTGGGATAATTGGGTGTGAATTTGATGGTTGGGTTGAGCCATGACACTGAAATAATGGTGAATATTATAATAATATATAATAGAATGGAGATGGAAAAGAGTAATCTAAAATCGTGTGTGGACCATCATCGGTGGCTACTATTGTTTGAGTTGGGTGGTCATGTGTTCTTGAGAATCTCTCTGCTTTTGGGACATCCTCCATTTGGGAAGAAGGGTATTTTATAATCAAGATATATTTGTACTTTTTAGACACTTGAGAAGGTTGCAGAGGTTTCATATCAATAGAGTTTTACACTAAGATTTATTTCATTGAAAAATATATAGCATGTGTCTCAATTTAAGACGTATCAACTGGATCTAACCACATGCTTCGATTGGATAATGTTGAGATGGACTCGAATTCATTGTTGGTGCATCTCCCTGTGAAAATTTTGTATAGTAAAGAGAATGTATTTTAGTAGAAAATG
Source organism: Viscum album (assembly GCA_963277665.1). NCBI lineage: Eukaryota > Viridiplantae > Streptophyta > Magnoliopsida > Santalales > Viscaceae > Viscum > Viscum album. The sequence goes on along the minus strand of OY728151.1, from coordinate 971,876,451 downwards.
CTTGATCCATTGCATATATTCTGAATATGTGTTCAGATTGAGGAGGAGTCTTGGGGACAAGATCAAGAAATGGACAACCACGACCCTGAGATATTTTGGGAAAGAGATGGTTTTTTACATTCCCAGGATAGAATGGTTAAGGATGGAGAGAATATAGAGATCCATATTTGAGGTATGAAACAATTTTATGAAATTTAAATAATGTAATGTGGATGGATAATGTTTCTACGGGTTTGGGTGTTTTTTGGAATGGTTTCAGTTCTTTTATAGAGTTATACACGTTGAGCACAGTTTCAGGAAACAATGAAACTTATCTAGGTAATTGTGCTTGTTGATGTAGTAGTTTCTGCCTTAGAAAATGGTTATAGTGAATATTTGGCCAAACCATGCAGCCAACCAAAGTAAACCATGAATTTTGGGAATGTGGGTTTTTTCATGGTTTATGCATGGTTTCTCTATCCATTCAAGCCAATTGTTCGAGGTACCGTGTGTGGCAGTAGTAGGTTCATGTAAAGTGCATTGTTCTGCCTAACCATTGGCTAACTATTCATGGATGAAAAATAAGATCATTTAAAAACACAGTTTGGTCCAGATTAACCTAAACCACCGCATTTTTCTCCCATAAAATATATAAAATTTTATTTTCTCTCCACTATATTATGGGATCCTATCCCACTCATTTTGGAAACATTTCAGAGGGTTGTCAAGGTTTTCTGGAGGATAATCTCCATTATTATTAATCATTTCTTAGATGTTTTGTGTTTTTACATAGATCTAATTCTCCTCATGGTTTGTTAGATCTACCTCTATTGCAGGTATATCTAGGGTTGTTTCTTACAATAACATAGATTTTTGGCCTTTTTGGTTTTAGGAAACTGGATATAAGTCATTTTTGTCGAAATTCCACCCGAATTAAGTGTGATTTGTGTTGTTGTTTGTTTTCTTCAAAACCCTTGAGGTATGTGGATTCACATAAAACTCGTCAACATAGAACATGAATTATTAATTTCAAATTTAATATTTTACCTGATATTGGATGTGAAATTGATATGTGAATATTAGTTTAAACCACTTTAGTGGTGTTCTATGTATTTTATATAAATTATTTTGTGTTGAGGTTTTTTTCAATAAATATATGATTTTATTGAAATTGTTTCTAGATTGATTTTACAAATGTAGTTTGGAATATGTGGGTTGATAAATTTTTTGAAATTGATGATTGGAATGGTTGTTGGTTTAATTTTTTGCATTAGTTTTATTGGAATGATATTAAGAATTACGTTTCACTGTCAAAGTATTAGAATGTGACATGAAGTACCACTATAAAAAGGGCAAGAGATATAGATGCAAATTTCCAACACTAATGGTACCACAATTCTTCTGTGTGTAGAAATTGTCTGTATGGTTGAAATGCATGTGCGACCACACGAGAAAAATTGGGTCATGACAATGTGAAAAGGGAACAATAAATAACGAATTTTTATTTTATTTTATTGTAAATGTGTTAAGTAGGGTTATAAATGTTTCTGATAGGTTGTATTAGGATGGATAGAAATTTTTTGCATTGTTTTAAAGGTTTCATATAAATTATTTTATATAAATTTGATGAAATCTCTTATCCTAGTAATGTGAGATGGGATTTAATTTTGGGATATACTACTGGGTATTTTTACACACCCTCTACTTTGAAATATTGGTAATTACTGAAATAATGTATATCATAAAATAAGTAATGTTAAGGCATATCATTTACCTTGCGATGCTTCATGATTCTTGGGAAGTGGTGGAGTGACAATGTGGATCTTGGAGTAGAGATGTGGAGTAATTTAATGGTGTATTTGTTTTTGTTCTGCTAGACATTCTCTTGGTAATTGGATTGGGTTTTTATGGTTTTTTATTTTTTTTCAATTCATAAGAGGTTAGATTGTAATACGTTGCTGATGAGAATCATGTATTTATATTTTCTAATAGATATTTTGGTTTTTTAAATGGTGAATCATCCCCTATATTTTTTATTATGCCCTCAACATTTTTTGATAGCCTTTTTCTCTATAGGGATTTCACATAAGCCCAAGTAGAGCTTCCACCTCAACTAAAACCCACGAGGTATGTAATTATGTTAAAAAATACATATGTATAAAAAATTTGACACATACAAATCAGTATCCATTTTTTCCCTAATTAAAAACACTTAATAAACAGAAACCCATTTCATGAAAATACTTCCCAATATTTAATATGGTATCACCTATTCTCTTACCCAACCTTAAAAACTATTTAAAATACTTTAAAACATTTAATGAGAAAATTATTTTTATATGGTATATAAAATGATTTTAAAAAAATATTCCTCTGAAAAAATGGAAACCAATCAAAATAAACTTCTTAAAAATATTGATTTTTATCTAAAAATATAATGAAATTTTATTTTTAATATATCATTATCTTACCTTTTTGAATCTAACGATTTCCATGTAAAATCATTTAAATTCATAGAATAGTTTCATAGGGGACTGGGGATATATATTCTATACAACTCTTATATGTAGTGTGACCATTAACGATAAAAATTGAATAATAATATGGTATACTTCCACCTCAAGAGATCCCAAAGAATTAGACCACAATCTGATGCACCTATCATATAAGATATAACGTGACCACCCATTCCTATCCTGGTTCAGCAAGAATATAAGATATAATTGGCTCAAACTTGTGATACAACTGTGATAAACCCTATCTAAATAGTTTTAAAGGAATATATCCTGAATGAAACCCTCAAGATCTCATTGAAACCCATTTGAAAAAAATAATCGGAAATCAATATATTGTATTTTTTTTTCAAATAACCTTTAAATTCATGAAAATAAACACATAATAAATAAACCATTTTCATAGAAAATGACTTTGAGATTATATATATAAACATCAAGTAATTTATTTATCATGATAGAAGAAATATGATTTCATAATAGTTTAGTAGAAAAAATAAATTTCTTTTTACTTTTATCAGATGATCTGAAAGAGGAACTCTTAGAGAGGGTTTTTAAATGAAATTCCCTTATCATGGGTTTGACTCATCAGATTGGTTGTTATAATCATATATAATAAATATTGATTAATTTATACATGCATACACACCTTTTTCAATTTAATTATACCGTTACTTTATTTAATACCATATTATATACAAAAACTCAATTAATCAAGTTCACTTATGATATTTTGATGATATTTGGTTTTGATGTGAAAAAATGACATAAGTATATTGAATATGGTAACCATTTTCCTTAATAAATCATATAAAAAATAATAATAAATGTATAATTATATAATGCATTCATCAATTTTACTTTAAATCCATCCATTAAAAATTGAAATGAGAATTTATTTCTGTTACAATATTAGAGACGGTAGGTTATACATATGCAGGAGTGAGGTTTTCAATTTCCCAATATCATTATAAAAAGAAAGTAATTATTATTTTAACTTTTAATAATGAAAATATTATAGTATTATTCAAATTAATTACATTAAATGTACTGATATAAATATCATAAATGTTACATGGTAATGAAGAAAAACATATTGCTTCGTAGAAGGGGTAGTCCACATATCCACACAAATGACCTAATCATTTTTCATTAAATTGAATGGTAAGAATATAAAAGATATATTTACTTATAAGAATGATAAATATATAACAAATATAATTTCTAAATATAAATTCCAACATTATTACCAATATTGAGATATGGTAATGGAAAATTCCGAAATCTATTTGTGAGGTAGTAGTCCAGCATACACATGAACAATTAATTCTATCACCATATAAAAGATAGAAAATTTTATATAGGTAATTACAGTAAAATAATTGCATATCTCTATTTTTAGTATACATTATTTAATATTTTATCATAGTTGATGAAGGTTGTAAGGATTTTGATGAATAATCAAAATAGAAATGACCCCTTAAAAATTATACATATTTATCATATTATCTCTTTTTCATACAAGTATAGATTAATAAGGTTGGTGTATATCCTAAAAAATACCACTATAATCACGGTTGATAATATAATAAGGTTGTATGATATGGATTATCTAATAAAATGTTTTTTAATTGTGAATAAATTAGAGTAAAAGGTTCTCTTCTATAAGAGAGGGGAGTGGTACTAAATGAAATTGTCAAAATATTTAATTATCATATATACAATTTCAGATTAAAATGGATAAAAAAAAATATTTTGTTCTAATATATGATGATTATAGGTTGATATCACATCATAAAATAAATATTAAACGTGTTTTTACGATATTTTCACCTTTATGTTTTTGTTTTTAGCTATGCATAACCACTTTCAGCCTACCATGAAACATATATTTCTACCCTTTGGGGATTAATATTATTTAAATAAAATAAATTAAACAAATATATTGACCATGTATTAAATTTTAATCCTTGTACTAACCAAACTTCAGAATTTATGATTTGTAGGAAGATTATATCCTGTAATAATATATTATTTACAATAAAATACATATAATGTCATTTTTTGAACTATTCATTACTACGAAATTATTAATATCAATAAAACATATAAAATTTGAAAAAAAATTAATATATCCTAAATATATCTTTTTCACCATTAAAATTCAATGATCCAAATATTTTTCTCAATATAAATTTAGTTTTTTACATTTTATAATAATTATTTAATTTAGTCCATTAATTGAATAATTACTCCATCATATTTTTGTAAACATTTAAGTTAAATTTTTATTCATAAAAAATTATTTATAAATTACTATGATGAATATGAATCCAATATATTTATAAATTCTATTTATATATGAGAATATAACTTATAAGGGTTTATAATAAAAATAATCAATTATTTAAAATAATTATGTGATATATTTGAAATTTATTTAATGTAAATACTATATTAATCATTATATCATCGATGTGATCCACAAAATTCCAAAATTAATCCATTGTAATATTATGCTTGGTATATACTCATCAAGTTAGATTTAGTCAGTTTTTTGTTCATTTTATGTTTTTTAATTGTAACCTAAATTTCTTGATTTACCCTTTATCTTCATAACATGATTACTAAGCTCAAAATTAATATTTAATAATATAAAATGGACCTATTTTCTGAAAACTTCCCACTAATTCCAAATATGGAATAGATTTTCTAAAATTCTTAAAAAAATTATAATTTAATTTTTAATTAATTATGAAAAACATCACAAAAATAATTTTATCCAAAAATGTCTTTTTTAAATATATAATGTTTATATAATATATTAATGTATAAAATATATTATGTAAAATGTATTTTGATTAATTTAAATAAGATTTATGTAATTTATATTTAAATTTAACCCTAAAAATTATTTTACATTTCATTTATACTAATAATTATAATAAAATTTTCAATAAAAATATTTATCTATTCATTTAATAAAATGTAGTTATAAAAAATTATCAAAAAATAATTATATTGTTATTTTTTATGCTAAATTAAAAAAATTCAAATTAAAATTCAATAATTTTAAAATAAATATTGAATATACAACCCTAAAATAAATGATCTAAAGGAAATATATTTTCACTTTTTATATAAAGAATTATTTACTATAATTTTAGAGAATATAACTCTATAGTGTATGTATAACAACAAATATTAATAAATCTTATTTTATAATTACATAATTTGTAAAAATATTTGTATACTTCCAATACATTGGGATAGGTTTATATTTGGATGTTGATCACGATGGTTAGTCCAAGTGTAACTATCATGGTTATTTCTAGTGTAACAGTGATGGTTATTCTATACAGAACCATAATGGTTACACCATTTGTAACTGGGATGGTTACTATATATGTATAAGTGATATTAAAATGATTCCTTATGTTACAATGATTATTAAATATAATTTATATGGTTTTTATGAAAATATTATGATTTTGGGAGGTAATCAAATGAGTTTTGGTATAAAAATATTATCAACCTTATATGGGTGAAAATTATAACATTATAAAAAACTGTTCATGAATTTTTATTGTTTAAAAGACCATTTTTTGGCTTATATTTTCAATATTATTTCTATTGAAATTTTTTTTGAAAATTATTTTTGTAGAAAAGATGATTTAATTATTAAAAATATAATTACTTTCAATATAAAAATTATATTTTTGAAATTAGTTATTTCATTTGTAACTGTAGACTAACTATTTTATTTCATTATTTTTATGACACCTAATTATATTATTGTTCTTGTAAAACATTTTCAAACAATTTTTATAGCATTTTACGAATGAGTGATCAAATTTATTAGGTTAAGAAGAAAAATTTGAAGATATTTCATAAAATAAATTTGTTTATATGATAGATGTTTATTTTGTGGAAAAACAAAAATTGAGTTGAATCATACAATATATGATGAAATACATTTTTATGTACGGACGATGAACTAATTATCTAAAACAATAAACCTAAATTTTCATCAATAATGAATGAATGTAAACTATTTTTTAATGTTACTAGAAAATGAATTTTTTATGGTTGGGTACTTATTATAACGTTAGATTACATATAAAACATCCATGATATTAAAAATTAAAATATATTCATATTTTTACATAATTTCTCTTCTTCATCCATGATAATTTTTTATAAAATCATTCATGTTATATTTTAAATAGACCAAGGTAGGAATACAACATAATTAATGGATGTGTATGGTTATGAATGTGGGGATTTTTCAGTAATATTACTATTAAGGATGAACAAAAATGTTATTATTTTTATGTTTGATAAGTAAATTTGAATATATTTTAATAAATAATATTTAATATAGATGAAAAATGATATATGTTTCTTCGTGGAGATGTTAGTCTACATAATGAACAATTATTTGTGTTTTTCCAAAATAATAATAGGAAATAGTTTTTTTAATAATTCTTAACTCAATAATCATAATTTTATTTATTAATAAACATTAATTCCCCACATATGTCATTATTAACATAGATCAAAGGTGGTGGTGAAGAATAAATGATATTGTTTCATGGAGGTGGCAGTGCACCCAAATACATTATCAATGTTTTGTTTTTCAAAGTGTATATAAATGAACAAACAATGGTCATTCCATTAGTATTATAAAAACAAATACTCTATCTATTAATAAAAAAATTATTTTTATATGGTTGAGAAAGTTTTAGAAAATATAAAATAGGGAAAAAGGAAAAGGTTATAGTAATAATCACATATGGACCATAGACATTCACTTGAATCTCTTCATATAATTAAAGGAAATTTGATTTATTCATATCTTATGGGGTTAAGGATGTTTTATGTAATTATATGAGGATAATCATTGGAATGAATTCAGGGAAATTTTAAATGGAATGTGGAGAATTAAAACCGTAATGGTGATCGTTTTTCATAAGTATTGAAAATAGTACATGTTATAAAATAGTTAAATTTAAATGTTATTACAACACTATTCATAATTCAATTTCTACAAATGTAAAAAATAATGGAATGCGGGGTGATCATAGGTCGAAAAAAATAATCCATTCTTTTATAGACTTGTTATAAATATTTTTAAGCCATTTATTCTTATAATTTTAGTTTAACCATTTTTTCACTATAATGACAAATATTTATCTAGGTAAATAATTTTTAACTAAAAAAAGAAAATAACCTGTCTGAAAATATTTTAATATAATCGTCATCAATTATATATATATTTAATACAATTAAAATTATAAATGAATGTAAATTAAAATTAAAATTTAATCATTTTAATTTTTAAAAAATTTTATTTTAAAAAAAATTCTTACCATTATTTATTCCTAATCATATTTAGAATTGATTTAAAATTTAATGTTTTCATGTATTATTAAATATTTGTATCAGTATAATATTGGAAAAAAAATTTATAATTAATTAATATAATTTACTACGTAAAAATTATTCAATATCTTTCAAACAAAACTTTTAAAATCATATTTTTACCGTTATCTCAATAGATAGATTTAATCAAAAAAATTTATTTCTGTACATAAAAAATTTATTATTTAACTAATTTGGACATATTGATTTGAAATATGGATTCCTCTTTTCAAAATATAATTTTTAAATGTTATAAAAATTAGATTTTTATATTAGAGAATTTATTGCCTATAATCCATTTTTAGAAATATAATATCTTGATGAATTAAATTACATTAGATTTATTATACATCATTATTCTGTTTTTTAAGTGATTATATATATAAATACCCATAAATTTAAGGGCTTCAAAGTTGTAGTAATATTTATAAATATTATTTTGGTGGAAAAATATTTTTTAGTTCGGTTTTTCATGAAAGAAAAGAAATACAAAAGATATTTTATTTTGGAAAATTATTTACAATAAATTTGATTCATTTAATTCTACACAACATAAAAATAATTTATAACTTGAAATTTTCTTACTCATATGAGTAAATATATGCTAAATTTTTCTTATAATATCCATGAATTCTCATGTATCTTCCAGGAATATATGATTTGTCCTTCTATAATTGAGCAACTGAGTGGTCTTTATTCGTTATACATTATCTCTTCGATATAATATTTCCCCTTATATTTCAACATATGGTAGACCATTCACTAATAAAATGGATTCAATATTTTTTAAATTGTAATGTTCAATTAGGTACATCCTCAAATATAATACATGGAATAATGTTTTGACTAAAGAGAGTTCTAGAGAGAGTTCTAAATGATAAGTTAGTTCCCCAACATGATTAGTAAGGTCAATGGGACGAAGGTAACTAGGGACCACGTGAACATTCCTTCCATATCTTATAAGCCACCACCATATTTATATCTAGAGGAACACCATGCTATAAACATCAAAATCTAGTCCTCATTAATAATTATCTATGTAACACTCCCTTATATATATGTAATACTTTTTATGCTATTAAATTATTCGATCGTTATGTATTATTTCTTGGATTAACCCAAAACATATCCCATTCAACTCCATAATTTATTCAAAGTGTTTTGTATTCTCGTATCACATCCTTTAAAAATAAATTATAGTTATTTTTTAGTTATATAATGAAAACAATTTTTATTACAGAACATTAGAATTTGGATGTGTTGATTCAAAAATACTTTTAACCTAAAATAAAAATTTTCTTATCATACCATACAATGTTTGAATAGTATCTTTTGATTAAAAATCTATTCGACTGTTGTTAGAAGTGATAAAAATAAACTCTGTCTAAATTATTTTTTATGAATCCTCCAATACCACAAGGTATAAATTATATTACACTCAGATAAAATAGAGTGTATAACTCTGTAAAACCTTAAAAATTCCCTTATTTATATGATTTTGAGTTATAAAAGAGTGAAATCTTATTTCATGGAAAAAAACTTCTCATACATAGAGTGTTGAACAACTAAAAAATATTGATTTTTTTATTTTGATTAATATGGAATATTAAAATGTAATACATGGTGATGTCGTGTTATTTCACAACAGTTATGTGTAATAGTTGTAACAAACCCTTAGACATTTTTCATTCAGACTCAACATATTGGGTTAAAATAATCAAGAGTTGTATTTTTAGATTTCATGATTCATGTATTCCCCACACTTTTTTTGATCAGTTATTTATAAAAATTATTGATTAATATATAAATATTATAGTATGAGTTATGAGAATTGTTCCTTCTTCAGTTTTTGTTTTTCAAAGGACACATATCTGAGATCCATATTTTTACCTTCTTCATTATCATTTCTTAACTCAAGAATACGAAATATCATTATTTATATATCACATAATTTTTATAGGCTACATTTATTCTCATGTGAAATGGTGTATGATAAGATATTTTAGAAGGTTATTAATTCTATCCTTACATTATTATTTCAATATTAATCCATTTAAAATTCTTGATTATTTATTCATTTAAAATCCCTATCATTTATAATATATAAGTACATTTCATAATGAGACCATTATCAAATTTTGTTCCCTTCCTTGGGTGGAAGTGTTTGCGGGATTCATAATCATTTATCAACTCCAATAATCTACATTGAAAAAAATTTATTTTCATATATGGTAATATATATTTAATACACATTTTATCAGTGTATATAGAATACTTTTCACTATATATATAATGTTTCTAAATTTCTAATTCTGAGATAATCATGAGAAACAAAAAATCTTGTGTTGCATTTTTTTTTACAATGGACTATTAATTATTAAGACTATATATATTACCCCCTAATTTATCCTGATGATAAATATTAATCAATTATTTGATGTATTATTATATTTTAATAACCCTTATTGACTATAGAATATTTTATGTATAGGTGCAGTGACCAGCTTATTCTTTTATTAACTGAATTGTTGGTACATTCTACTATTTAATGGATGTTTAACCCATTTTCTATAAATTTCTATGTGTATTTGATATCCATTGAAAATTATTCATAAATATTCTATAGTATACATAAAACTAGATAAAACAATGTATCTTGTTTACTATGGTCAGCCTGAGCCACAACTCTAAAACTTATATCTTTGACAGATCAACAAATATTCACTTATGGGTTATTACATGGTGAATGAGTTATCATATCTGTTATAATAACTCACTCATTGTAAATATTAAACAATTTATATCCTATGATGATTTCTTCAACACAATCAGAAAATTATTTATGTTCATTTCCACTATCTTAAAATATATGTGAATATATTTTATAATGACTACCAAAAATAGATAAACCTATAATCAAAATCATTAATTCATATGACCATGAAAATAGAGAGATAAATCATATGAATAAATTTTATTTATAAAAATTCATATTTTACAATGATTATTTATAAAACACTCATGGAAGTATCCATAGTTTTGTAACATAGGTGGGGATATCTAGATCGAATGTTAATCATTTGAAAATATTGAGCTCTTAAATTTTTATCAAACTAATCCTTGAAAAGGTGTATATGATACTTAGTCATGATCATGATTTTAGTAAATTTAATATAATCAATGTAGAGGTGTATTGATTCATCCTTCTTTGTAAAAATTGGACTACATTACACCATGAAAAAGTTATCATTAATAAAAATCCATTATCTATATAATTTTAATATTTCTTATTTAGTTCCACTTATATAATATTTTCAATTAATTATTGAATATTTGAGATAAGTAAGGATATATGAATGAGTTCATTCGAATACCCAAACTGATTATTTGAATATGACCAAGATGATTATACAAAAATACATCAATATATTCATATATTATAGGGATTTCTTCAACGTTTATCATCCAATCATTTGGGGGAAACGTCCCCCATTAATAGTTATAATAATCCATATAATAAAATATTAATATAATGTTAGTCCATGATTATTCATGAGTTGATATTTGGTAATAGGATGGATTGGGATATGAAATATTTTCCCTTTAGCTAAGAATATTATATGTTCTATATATATGGATAGATAATAAAAATTCATAACTCTAATAAACTCAACCAAGAATGGAAGAACTAGATTTTAATGAAATACCATCCAAAACATTTGATCATAGGAGTGTTATATATATTAGATTATATCATTTCTTCACCCATTGTTTTCATCAATAGATCATTAGAAGAGGTTTATAGTGGTGAATCAGCATTTATTCTGATCATGTGAAATGTAAAAGAATGAATATCAAGATAATAAAATAAACCATATGATGATATATAGTATAAAATCAGGGATATTTTAGTCACATTATTACTGTTATCACCTCAGTAAGTTTGATAATATTTTATGTTATTGTATCCCTGTATTTATCTGTTTCTTGGGGTTTATTATATTCTAGAGATCCGGTGTTAGTGTACTTATTTTCAGAACGTAAAAAATCATTTCACATGATGAATTTATGTTCTGGTAGTGAATAATTTAATACATTTTTAATCATTATTCCATTAATAATATCCGTGTACAATCATGGATAGTTTTTTATAACATTTTTCCCATACCACATATAAAAATCATTCCAGATCCCCTGATGAAATTTCCTTTGTATTTCGTCTATCAATTTTACATAATGATTGAATTTATTTACCCCATGTGGAATGTCATTTATGCATCCTTGATACTTCAGCATTACTTTTATCCAAAAAATATATATTTTCCTCATTTTAAATCTCAATCATTATAATAAAAAATTATTTCATTGATTCCAAATTCTATTATTTATAATTCCATTTTAATACGTAAGTTTAATCTTCCTTATAAATAGTAATTCTTAATTTTTGATTATTGGATAAAACCAGAGGCATACGACATGTTTCTCGTGATTTTTTCTTATCCTGTTCCCAAAAAATCATCCTTATCATGTTTAATATCATGTAATTCGCAGATCATATTTATTTGGAAGGTTTGAGGAAATATCATAATTACAAAGTCATTTTAGAACTCCTCATATTCCATTATGTTTATTTCTGACTTGATTATTGTGTTCCTAATTAGATTACAAAATTTATTAGACAGTCCATTTAAATTAATGATCAAGACTAAAACCACCTCATCTAACAGAGATTAGTTATTAGAAAAACGATTTTCTATTTCAATTATCAATATTTTTAATAAAATTTTATCTTAGAATATACCCTAAAACTGAGAGTATGGTGCCTCTTGAAAAACTTGGTAGCAAGTTTCTCCTTCCATGTTGTGGATTGAAGCATAAATTTGTTTGCATTATTTTCTATCTATTGTGATAATTCTATGAGAAACTAAATGTGGGGTTTTATACTAATGTTAATTACGTTAGGTTTTCTGTGGTAAAATATCAACACTTCCATTCACACTCTTTAATAACATGGTTTATACATTTTCTAAAAAAACATCAAATAAAATTATTTTTGGGACATTATGTTAATAAATATACTAAGGTAAAATATGATCAAAGAATAGAAAAATAATAAATTATACACATACAATAGATTATGAATATCAAAACACTAGTATCGGTTATCTATGAAAAATTCTATTTGGATCCCTGACCTAATAAAATTCTAATAAATAATAATTTTTATAAGGTTATATTTAATAACAAAACCATATCTCCTCAGAGTGAAAACCAAGTGTGACATTATCATTAATTTTTAGAAATTGGGTAATGAATGAGTTAATAAAAACTACCCTATATTTTTTTGCTAAAATGAAAATTTATATATATAAATATTTCTACATCCACTTTTATTATCCAAGAAGGTAAATTATTCTGATGAAAATATAACATTCTATAATTTAGAAAAACATTAGGATGACAACCAATACATAGACATATCCTATGTGTTATCACTAATATAATCTTATATAATACAAAATATATCTACACCCTATTATTATTCCAACTATAAAATCATTGTAAATATACATATTTATATCAGTCTATTACAATAATAGACATTTAATATCATAAATAGGTACACAGAATAGATAAATAGATGTTTAGTGTTTGGGAATATGAGCTACAAAAATAAGTTCTTTTATAATACTAATTAACTATTTTTTTATTACAACTAAACTCTAATCCAACTTCTAAATATATCACATGTCATACCCATATTAAAATATCTCAGAATTAAAAACAATAACTACAAGGGATAAATTTATTTTTAAGAGGCTTATATTACCTAATAATAGAAGTAACATTTTAAAGACACCGAACCCAATATCCCAGATCTATTGAATTACTTTATTACATTGGTATAGATTTAATATTCAAACCCTAAAAATCTAATCGGTTTATCATTTATGAGAACTAGATAACAAACATGACCCTTACATTACAATTCAAATAATAACTACAACATAGATAATAATTTTAATGCCACAATTCTCCTATGTTTATCCAGAAAATCATTAATAATATACATTTTTTCATCATGGGGGAAAAATCATAAGAATGGGGTAAAGTCAAATGATATGGAAGTGTAAATAATACATTGAAAACTATCATAAATTATCATATACTATTTAGGAAATTTATATGACTAAAAGAAAAACAATTTAATAATAATATGGAGCATAATATGAAAATAATAAATCAAATAATCACATATAAAAATTGATATATACATATTATAATAATTGAACAATACCATTTAATATTGATAACTAATATCATTTTGAAGGAATTCATAATATTGACATATGAATATACCGTTGAGGTATCGACCATGAAATATGGAAATAAATGGATATAGCCTCATATAAAACCATATCTGAACATAAATGGTAAATTCCTTGTCCGAGTCCACATATGGTTATCCGCATTATACTGATAGATGCATCGAGAAGCTATTGTGGGCCCCAAAAATCACTTATAATGTTCGATGCATTCCTCATTTGAAAAGGGTGAAGCATAACCAACATTATAATTCATATTGAAAAAAGTATACCAAATGTTAACACATTATCCACGAATCATAAAATTTATACAAATAATACTACCGTAGTCAAATCCCTTAAACAAAATATGGTTGATTATATCATTCTAAAGAAAACTAAAAAAAGCACAACATCTAACAAATTATGTAGACATAGATGAAAGTAATATAGTAAAATACATAAGAACATCTTGATAGAAATACCAATTTTATATTAAAATTATTTTAAAAAGGCCTTCATAATCTTAAAATAAAATATTTTCAATGAAAATAATCGTTTAATATTATATGGTAATCTTTAAAACCATAAGTAATAATTAAGAAGGTAAATTATGCTCATTCTTTATAAGTTAAAAAACATTCTAAAAATAGTTTTTCGAACCATTTAAAAATTATCTCATTAGGAATGCGATTGAATGAATCTCTTGAATACATTTTATAAAAATTCAAACATGGGTTTAATGACTTTAAAGAATTATATATGATTAATTATAATATTTTTTGAATACATCTTTTTGAAACTTGTGCATGGTTGATAAATATTCCTTATATACATACATATAAACAACCTCATATAATAATGTGATTGTTAAATTAATCCTTAACATGCTCAGTACTTTAGTTGAGGGTGCATTAACCACCGGTGTAATTGTTAACATATGATATAAAAATATTCTTGAACCATATCAATTATTTTTTTATCATATATTATCATATTATGTTTCCTTGATATTAATATGTCATTATTACCACTGTTTTGGGTGTGAACTGCTAAATTTTCTTATACATGTTTTGTATTATAAGTCCAGTATCATATGAATAGGTTATATTTTATTCAATAAAAGACGATATTATTTTAAAAAATAATATATTTACTCATAATATAAATTTTTATAATAATTTGTGAATGGTAAACATAGACATGGAATCTCATCGCATTGTTGAAATGATAAGTTTTGTGTACGCATGACCAACAATATCATTCTATTTTTGTTTATGTGGTACATAATTGGATTTTATATTAATTTTAAAAAATAATTATCATTCCTTATATCTTATTTATATCAATTATATTCATCATTATATCTATTCAAAAAATCTTGTGTTAAAAATCAAATTACACCGAAGCATAGAGATAGTAAGTCATACGTACACATGCATGGTGATATCATTTTCTGTAGGATGTATAAAATTATTAATATCGATTTACAATAATCATAATAAAATATATAAATATAAATTATACATTAGATTCTACTTTAGTATGGAAACATCATATTAAATAGAATTTGAAGAAGAAAACAACATGAATGAATTTGTAAATCACTACACCAATTTTTTTAGAGAAGTTTATATCATATTATTAACCTTTTCTCTTGACCTTAACCAGTATTAATTCTTTGAAACAATATCATTTAATTAATTCTTTGATGATAAATATAATGAATAAAATAAAAAATGACCAAAAATGTTCCATTGAAAAAAATTTTGGGATTAAATCATAATTTTTAATTTTTATAAATTATTATGAATTTTATCTAATTTAATAAATAATATTTAATACAAAATTTCATAAGTCTCAAATTTCACATTAATAATTAATTGAATTTGGAAAAATACAATAAAAACATGATATTAAGAAAAAAATATATATATTAGAGGATTCTTAACATGTAATATTGATTAATAAAATTTGTATATGAAATAAATGTAATCAAATTATAATAAATTTAATATTATTTCTACTATTTATTGGATTCTTCAATTTCATAAACAATTTCTGCATCATCATTAAATCACCATTTTAATTAATTATTTATTTCCAAAAATATTTAAATATAATTCCATGATGTCTAAAAACATTTTTTTTAATTACAATTTTTATTAGAGAATACCTTTTTTAGAAATATATATTTAAATTTTTTTATTTATTAATACATAAATTTTAAAATTTTTCCTTTCCTTTTAAATAAAATACTAAAAGGGGAATAATGTCTTCCAGGTATCACCCAGTGGTAATAAAACTTTCCAATGGATTATTTATGTCCAAAATATCTCATCTAGTAAAATTAGAAAATTTTGTGGGTATATTTATAATATAATTCTTACCTTTATTTACTAGATTTTCCCATAACTGTGGTAATGAAAAAATTACTAATTTTACTATTGATAATGTTAAGAAAATCTTATTTACATATCATGGTCCCATTATTCAAAATATGGAATCTATATTTCAAAATTCAAAACACAAATGATGTTGTAATTGAATAAAAATTAAACCTCTTTATGGAAAGGGAAAATAATTTTTTATTAAAAAAACCATCAAATGATTGACATGTGTTCATATCCAATTTCAATGTAAAATTTCATTACATTAATTACATTTTATAAATGTTAAAAGAATAATATAGTGATAAATCAAAACTAACGAAAAATATAATTTAACGATATAAATTCTTTAGAGTGAAAAAAATATTCCCTTAAAATTTAAAATTTTCACATTTCATAAAAACATAAATCATACCAAAACAATTTTAAAAATTAAACCTAATTAAATTTTTATATACCATTTTAAAATAAGAAAGTTATTTTTTTCATATTTAAATTCTAAAAGTGTCAGAAATAATATTTTACATATTCATTTCATTAAAAGGCGGTGATTTACCCTTTTTTGAAAAATAAATAGTTTTATTCATAAAATTGGATTTGTTCTTATATTTTGTATAGAGAAAAATATAAGATTAATGTTAAAAATATATGATATATATATATAAATTTCATATTGGAGATTATATTAGTTATAACATCCAATATAATTACATGTTTAAAAATATCATGGTGTGCTCGAACTCGGTGTTGTGTGCTATGAAATCTATTGAATTTATTCAAAAAACATTCAATGAAATCCTACGGTGTTCCACAATTGTATCCATAAAAAATTCAATCTTAAAAATTTCTATAATATCACCTCATAAAATGATTTTGGTTGTTCATTACTATTAATTCCTCAGGTTTTATGTAGACTCCTTAATTTTATGGTTTCTCCAATAAACCTTTATCAATTGAGTCTTTAGATTCATCAAAAATAGTTCTCTAGTGTTAAAAGTCATGATAGACACATTAAAGTAAGACATATGAGGTTTTTGTTCTATTTATTTATAGGTGAGTACATGTGCATGGTATGTAATATATTTCCTTAATAATGACAAGTGGAATACATAAAGAACTTTGGAAATATTAGGCGGATATTTTAAATGATAAGCTACAACTCCAATTCATTCCAGTACTTCAAAAGGTCTAATGCCCCTTAGACTTAATATACCTTTCATATCGAATATTATAACAACCTTTCATGGAGATTCCATCAAGAAAACATGATCTCCCACATGAAATTCCAAATCCTTACATCGGTTATCAGTGTAATTATTATTTTTTACTTTGAGTACAATTTATATGGGTTTTGAATAATAATAAACCTTTCTATTGTTTTTTCATCAAAATATGGGCTTAAAATGTCATTTGACCAACACCATCCCAATATGTGTTTATACGATCTAACATCCCATGTAACGCTTTTTATGTTTCAATTTGAATACTTGTATGGAAAATATTATTATGGTAATATTATACCTAAGATAAATAGTGAAACCAACTTCCTTGAAATTCTTGTTATAATGACCTCAACATGTATTCCAATGTTTTAATATCCCTTCTTGATTGTCCATTAGTATGAGGGTGGATGGTGGTTCTCAAATTTAGCTCTATATCTGGGGAATTCTGAATTTTTTTCCAATATTTTGATGTAAAATGGGGATCCTAGTAATAAATCACTGATATAGTTACATCATAATGTATTAAAACATCATTAATAATGTATTGTATTAATTATTGATGAGCTAAATCATCTTTTATAGAATGAAAATTTTCTGATTTGAAAAGGAAATTATTAATACCCCACATCACATCATTTCACATGGGAGACTTTGTAAACCCCATGAACAATTCCATTATAACATCATCCAATTTCCACATAGGTAAAGGAAAAGGTTGACTGACTACTCTAGGAAGTTGTGTTTCACCCTTAATATGTTGAAAAAGAAAACATCTTGATAAATAATTAACCATCTACCTCATCATGCTTTCCCAAAAAAAATATACTTTCAAATCTGTATACATCATGTGGTATGCAAGGTTTATATTGAAATTTTTGCTACGATAATCATTCAATAATTCATTTTTTTAACTCAGTTATAGAGTGAACAAAAATAATCTTCCCAAATTTCAATAATCCATCTCCATATTTGAATTATATTAATATCCAATTTTTTACCATTAATTTTCTTATTAAAATCCGAATAATTAGATTGAGAACATTTAATCATTTCTAGTAAATATTTTTTGGAAATAATTTGTAGAAGTATTGTTGTTTCTCATTCTATGATAATTATCATATCCATCTATTCTAGATCTATGAACATATGATTCATTTAAATTATCATTTTTATAACACAATGTTCTTTATGACTCAAAGCACCTGCAACTTTGTTTTCCTTCCCTGGATGGATGTGTGTTTAGATATCTTAATAATTGAGTAGTTTATGCCATATCATTTTCCTCATGTTGAGTTCAATCTGTGAGATGATATATTTCAAAATCTTGTGATATTTTTATATCTAACAACTTTCACTATAGAGATAGTGTCTCAATATCTTTAGAGAGAATATTACTAAAGAAAACTCAAGATTATGAGTTGTGTAGTTTTATTAATGAGTACTTAACTACAATGATTCATTTGAAATTATTCATTCATTCTGCATAAAGACACAACCAAGTACCTTCCAAGATGAATCACTATAAATAAAAAACACCATCATTTCTAGATGGTAGTCTTTGGATAATGGAATTAAATAATATTATTTAGATTTATAAAAAACAGTCTTCACATTAATTTTAACCCTTTACAAGTGTTCTTGGATAATTGGCTAGACAATCGGAAAAAATTCAGAATAAAAGTCCAATAGTAAGTTTCTAAAGCAATAAATCTATGCACCAAGGCCATGGTTTTTGATGATGGTCATTCTATAATATTGATTGTCTTTGTAGGATCAATATATATTCCGTCCTTGGACACAATATGTCAATGAAAAAAATTATTTTATCCAAAATTCACATTTCATAAATTTAGAATATAATTCACCCACTCTATTTGTCATAATAATGATTATGATGTGATTCTCATAGTTTTTATAGATTTTAGAATATACTATAATATCATCAGTTAATAAAAAAAATATCATTATGGTATTCCATGAATTCACTGTTTATTAGATCTATAAAAACTGATGGAGAATTAGTTAATCTAAATGAAATTAATATAAATTATTAACGTCCATACCTCTTATGAAAAGTTATCTTTGAAAAATATACCTTCTTCACAAAAAATTAAAGTAGAAGGAAGTTCAATCTTCCAAAGTTATTGATCACCATTATATTGGTAAAATAAATCAATAATACAAGGTAGATGATACTTGTTATTTATTGTAATATTATTTATTTTCTTATAATCAATACATAGCCTCATGGATCAATGTTTCCTCTTTACAAATAATACATGGGATCCTATAGAAAAACACTAGGGAGAATAAATTCCTTGTTACCTAACTCTTCATGTTGTTTCATTCACTCCACTAATTAAACTATGAATATTCTATTAGGTGTATTTAATATTCGTCTAAAATCATTGATTAAATCGATAGAAAAAAACATTAGGCTCTATGGGTGAGCTAGTAACTCCGAAAGAAATATATCAATATATTCTATTATAGTGGGTATATACTCAATTTAATTATTATATTTTACATCAATATAGGTTGTTAACTCTTAATCACAAATTATTACATTTAGTAATGCTATTTTGGATAGATCTTGATAAGAATGTAGGGATGTATTTTCTTCTTTTATGATAAGGAACAATTCTTCTTCCTCACAAATTGTAATTTTCATATTCTTAAAATAAATTTTTTCATTATATTTTCAAATCCAATCCATAATGAGGTTTATATCGAAGTAAATCATTGGAATGATGAAAATTTATGAAACTAATGTATGTTTATGTTTCATAAAAGGGAATTGAGAGACATAACTTTTTTTGCAACGAAGCTTCCCTTGTGAGTTTTAACTAAAAAATAATTTGTTAAATCCAAAGGAAAATGCATTATTTTATTACAAAAAAAGGACAATAAAAAATATTGTGATGATCCAGAATCATATAAAGCATTGGGTATGGTTTACGATTCTATTGAAATACATTCAATCATATCATCAAAAATATCAACCTCACCAGTCCTAACTATATAATCCTGGCCATGCTCCCGTGGACTTTTCATGGGTAACAATCTTTAACACATAAGACAATCAATTTCATGGTGTCCCATCTCCCTAAAATTTTTGAATTAAATACTGGATGACTCTTTCTTTCACATACAATCAAGAACATGATGGCCTTTTTTTCCACCCTTAGAGAAGTATCCTTTTTCATTTTAAGAAATATCCTGGGTGATTCTATTTACATGAATTTCAGGATGGGAAATTTCATTTTATCTTCTTCTTACCTATATATATTATTTTATATACCACCCTATTATTCTCCATAAATCCCATAAATTCATAAGGCTTGGTAAATTTATTCTCTATCGTTATAGCACATGAGACTATATCTTCATATGATAAGAAATTTTAGGAGACTATCACCTTTCAGAGGAATGGTTTTAATACCTAAAAAAGTAAACTAATTTTTAATTTTACAATGAATACATCTCATCCTTCTTTTTCTTCAAACTCATGAATTTCTTCTCCATATTTTGTCATTTTCACTAGGAAATTATTTTTTCTAATAAAATTTCCTTAAATTTTCTCTATTATATTATTTTTATTTCATGATTCTCATTCACTCTATGAATAAATGTCCAATATTTATAGACATCTCAGAAGACAGAACAAATTTCCATAACAACATTCTCTTTATTGTTACATCCCAAGGAACAAAATATTTTCTCTAAGGAACTTATCCATTTCATTACTACAATTGTATTTATAGTTCAATTGAAAGATAGAGGTTGTTGTCTCACAGACTAGTCTAACATTTCACAAACAATGTTTCAGATTATATCTCTCTATACTGGTATGTTTATTATTCATTACTTGAGTCAGATGTCCAAGTATAATTATTTTTTGTTCAGCCCCAATTTTAGCAGTAACTATAAAATCCTTATCTATTCTATGATAAAAATAACTACATAGATTTTTTGCATTTATATAGTTTACATATCATCCCAAAGTTCTATTTATAAAAAATTGCATACCCTATATTAAGTTATGATTTACAATGTATAATTTTGGATAAGAAAACCGCTCATCATAAATTGATATTATTATACATAGATTATATCATTATCATGAGCATAGATTCACTGGGGACTTATTTAATTTTATATCCTTCAGAATAGTTTATAAATACAATTTTATTTTCCCTAATCATATCCCATAATATTGTCAAACATGGTGTGAAGTAAGGCATTTTGTAATGTTCTATGTTACACTGATTCAGGCTCGACACACCGTATCAGAGTTGTTACTCTGAGGAACATCTATTTCATAACCATGTCCATATGTTGTATTCAAACATTGATGTATTGCTACGAACACCCATATAATATCAACCTTAACAAAATTATTGGATATTCTTCAATACTTATCCTAAATGTCTTTCATAGTGTTAAGTTCCCTAATGTACTTTCAATGCATTATTCTAAGAAATATATAATTCCCACTACATAGACCCTAACCATAGTTTCCCCAAGTCAGTGACTTTATTACAATGGTATAGATACATTATTTTAATCCTGAAGTACTGATCAGTTTTATATTTTTTAAAACCATATTATATATGTGATCATTACATCATAATTCGAAATCTAACTATATCATAAGGAATAATATTAACACCATGATTACCCTATCTTAACCAAGAATACAAAATATAATTTACATATTCACATCCTGGGTAAATTGATTCCTAAGAAATAGGCATGCTCAAATGCTCCTTAGGGTTAAATAATATAGGAGAACCTATCATAAATAAGCATAAACATATAAGGCAATGTCTTTTACTGAATAATGATTCTTTAAAATATAATATTTAGCATGATATGGAAATAATAAATAAAATAATAACATATATGTTGTCATATAGATATTTTACGTGTTGAATAACCACTTGTAATATCAATCATTGGTACTAAAAAGTGGGAATGCCTAATGCCCATAATATAGACATAAATTCAAAGTACATAAAAGACATATGAAAACAAATGGTTATGGCCTCATACAAAACCATATCTAAAAATAAATGGGAAAGGCCCTAACCATATCCATATACTAATTGTCTTAGGATACCTATTGATGGATCGATGGGGTATTAAAGTCCTCTCTCATAAGATGAAAAATTCAATTCATTTTTCATCTGAAATAGTTGAATCATAACCAACAAATACATTAGTATCAAAAACAGTATACCAAATATTAATATATTAACTGTAATTCAAGAATAGTATCAAAATAGATGATGTAAAATAAAAACTGTTCAATAAAATTTCGTTCATTGTAGAATTTGAAATAAAACTCACAGAATACAAATATATACCAAATAATTTTGACATACATGAATGTAATCCAATAAAATCAATAAGAACTTCTTGAGAGATATACCCATTTTTAAATTCATATTTTTTTAAATAGGGTAGAAATTTTTTAAATGAGAACATTTTCAATGAAATTAATCTGTCAATATTGTAAGGGAATCTACCAAAATGCTTTATGATGATGGTAAAATATGCTCATGGTGTATAGGTTAAAAACATTCTACCTGCACATTTTCAAAAAACTAAAGAAATTAACTCATAAGGAAAGCGATATAAGATTCAATTCAAAAAATTGTATACAAATATGAACATGGGTAAAAATGACATTAAAAAATGTATAAGATTAATAATAATATTTTTGAATTCATTTTTTTAAAAATATGGAAATAATTTTTAATGACTGAGATTTTCATGGTTTAATTTTTATAAACGTTCTAAGAAAATTAGGAATACAGGCACTAAGATGGTGTGAAGTTCCAAGGCCTGATGTGACTAGAATTGTCCATCAAAGAATGTTAAGTATTTAAATAGAAAATTTTAGTAGTTTTCCAAAAAAATGAAAATGACTATTAAACAAGTTCCCAAAACTGAAATATGAGGGTACTATTGTGTTCAACATGGCGTGTTTACCCTAGGCTCACCTTGAGTTTAGTCGGAAGGGGCCTTCATTGAGTAATCCTTAAATTGGAATCATCATAAATAAAATCATTAAATAAAACAATTTTATTATTTATATAATTATATCTCATGAATGGTGACTCAGATTGAAAATATGAGACCATCATGGACATTGTGAGGGTGTGTGTTCTATAGGTAGAGCCTAAAAATGGCCAAGATGGGCCAACTGTAGAATTTATATTTTGGCACGTGACGATAAATAGAATAATTAAATAAATATTATTTTATTTTCATATCTTTATAACTCATAAATGGTAACATGGATTTGAAATAATATAGTACCCTTGAGGTCATGAGAGTGTGTTTTCCTTTTTTATGGCCATAACTCAACCAATGAGGGTCAATGATAAATTTTAATTTCATGGAATTTTAATGAAAATTAAAATAATTTTAAGTAATATTATTTTATCCATAAATGTTTCGATGTAATGCAACGTTGAGCCAAATATTTCATTTCAAAAATGAAACAGCGTAATGATGGTGCAACTAAAGCATAACAGAAACACTGTTTTATTTTATAAATGAAATGGAACAATGACGTAGTAACTAAGCATAATTAAAATGTTGAAACATGATTCCATTATTTATTTGTTTAATATATATATGAGATCATTTTCATGATTCATGATTGGATCTGAGGCTCTCTAGTAGTGGAATTAGCATGCAATGAATAGTGATGAATGAAGGATTTCCACAAGTTCCTTTATTCCCCTTCAAAGGATCCCATCATCAACGATAGATGCTGATTGTGAATTGACAAATAGAAGTGGAGAAACTCTGTTCATCATCAAAGAGGGATATGATTTTATGTAGGGGTTTTATTCTTTGTGATATGGATTACATGTTCTTTCTTTCCAAAAGACCAAAGTGGGACAATCCGCTAATAGGTTGATATATGGGATCTTCATTCAGGAAGGATGGGATAGTTATTGTGGGACTTTATGCATAGGAAATTTGTGATTACACCCTTCCCAGTTTGTTTCTAATGTCATGTATGATGACTTAATGAACAAGGTCGTCATATATCCCTCGAGTGTTCTTGGTGCTCTTCCTACCCCCATCCTATCGATTCATCACCGACAAACCCACGTGGTTGCATCAAACTTTTCCTGGGGGTTCTAAGAATGAATGGACCCTCAGATCGATGGTGAGATGAGTTGGAGAACATTGCTGTGACAGTGATGATCTTAGAATTCACGAGGTACTTGTGGATTAAAAAACAGACCACCATAGCAAGATTGGTGGCCTGCAGAAGAATCCACCAGTGCACTAGAACCAGCGGAAGCCCCGAATATAGTTGGTGGTGGCATACAGTGATGGTCACATGTGGGAGGTGGCGCGTTGGGGTGGAGGAGGTCTCCATGGAGACCACCACAGGGTGGTGGACCAGGCCCTCTAGTAGGGTATCCTATAGACATGACATCAATCCATGCCTTACGACTGAAGGGCTATGGTCCAATAAGACTATGGAATGATGTCCCTGCAAAAACCTGTAGGGTAGTCATGTAGGAAACCTACTACATCTAAGCGTTGAAATCAAAACCGTTCCCAACAATCAAATCTGGAAAGGTTAGGTCAGACATGTGAGCCAGTGGGATAGACCCATTGCTTAGTGGGCTGGACTAGGCCTAGTCAGTTGGGGTCGAGCCCAATGGGATGTGTATGTCCCAAGTTAGGTCGGCGGACCCAGTTTGTGTTGGTGGATCTCGTGCGGCGTTACACCCGTCCATCCGAACTTTTTTACTAAAATGATCATAACATCGAAACCAAATGTCTTATGGAAGAGTATATTGAGTTGTTAGGAACCTAGCGATGAAACATTCATTTTGACATACTCCATGTGAGTTTTCTTAGAATATGACATATATTTGATGGCTTGAGGAGTATATTATCCTAGAATCAAGAGTTCTATTAGAGGAAATCATGAAGTTGTATGTGATGAGAAGGAAGTGGTGAGAATAGTATTGTGTCTCAGAGGATGAGCAGACTCAGTGGCCCTAGAGACGATTGGACCTTAGTTTCCGGACAAAGGAGCAGACCTTAGTGGCCTGGTAGAACCATGTGATGTTAAGAGGACCTTTTTGTCCAAAAAAAAAGTGTACCATAATGTCCTAATAGAAGAGAGCACCATAGTGTCCTAAAAAACCCCAGTGTAGAAAAAAAGACCTCAGCAACCTGGCCGATAAGCAGACCTCAGTTTCTTGGACAACCCTATTGATGACAAGAAGATCTTAGTGGCCCAAAAATGATCTGACCTCAGTGGCCCGAAATTCAAGTTGCCCTCAAGGGCACGACATACCCAATCAATGACAATAATACCTTATTTAAATAGAGAACGAGTGGTAATCAATGGAATGACAAACAGTTGTGATGACAATCAAACCTTAGGGGCCTGACATACGAGTAGACCTCAATGGCCTGATAGACCACATTGATGACCAGCAGATCTCAGTCGCCTAATAGACGAGTGTACCTCACTGGCACGGAATACCATAGTGACTCATCGAGGATGAGTCCCTCATAATTACAATATGTTTATTCTTACAATTTATTTTCTTAATTTCTATACATTACGTTATACTTGTGTTAGACGAATATAATTACTCTTTTACATGTACTTCTTAGAGGTTATCGTTCATTTACCATTTTTGTAGTCTTCTTAGTATATTTATTTTTTGTATACCTTTGTGATTGGGTGGCCCAACTGATTATTATTTTAATCATACCTACATGCGATTCACTTGATCATTTTATGTATTTTTCTGACGATCGACTCTTTAACAATATCCATGGCGGACAAGGGCCATGTGGTGCATTATGGGACCCGACAGATGAGATTTTTCGCTGCAACGTTGTACACTTGTTTCTGTACCTACCTGTTGGGTAGGGTTTTCAGTGGAGGAGTTCTAGAGAATTGTACTATTACATTTCACTTCAATTGGACTTGTATTTGTGGACTATTTACGTTCATATTTCTACTGTAACACCTTGTGTTTTGATTACATAGTGTATTCACATTTCAGAATATGTGACATGGAGTTGGGTTTGTGTAAACTAGTAATTAAGAAAAATCCTCCCATTTGTTTGGGATATTCATACTCGGTGCTAGTCTTAGTCCCATGGCCTATGGGAGGCCGGCTTGGAGTAGTGATGTCATGGACCCCAAGGGATGGGTCATGATTGGGTGGTATCAGAGGAGGTCAGTTCTACCATAAGTACCGATAGATTATGAGATTGGTTTGAAAAAATAGTGTTAATTATTTTGAGATCATATTTCAGTATATGGAATATAGTGTTGGTGTGTCGGCTTATGTATCCATACACAAGGACCCAAAATTATTCTTTTCAACTAGGTACATGTAAACAATTGTTATTGGTAAACCGATGACACAAGAATCTTACAGGAATGAGTTCAGTTTTCTATGTCTTTATTAAGTAATCTAACCAGGTATACTCTATTGGTCAAGGTACATATTGTTATGTTTGAAAATGTTTCCAAGTAGATATCCATAATGGAATCCACCGCGGGATCACAAGGATGATCTATGGGGTGACGATATGGGAATATGGGTTCGTACAAGAGACAACACCATCGAGTG
Source organism: Viscum album (assembly GCA_963277665.1). NCBI lineage: Eukaryota > Viridiplantae > Streptophyta > Magnoliopsida > Santalales > Viscaceae > Viscum > Viscum album. The sequence continues at coordinate 971,848,973 of OY728151.1, read as the reverse complement.
GTGTACCAGTTATACTAATCCCCATAAAGTAGCATGTGGTATTTTTAGTACCAGTGGATGAGATGCACATGCAGGGAACACATTATGACTTTCAGAGATAGTGCCCCCCAGCATCCGTGGAATGCTATACTCACATATAGAGAAGGCCTGACTTGAGGAAGTGACCAAGTTTTTCTTCTAGTCAGTACACAGTTAGATCAGATGATGGTCCTAGAATTGATCCTTTTATGTGGTTGAGTCGGGCGATTGTAGGGTTTTGATTACCTGATGTTACAATGGCGTGATTCTTCCGTGGGAAGAGCTACAGAAACATTCTCTGAGAAGGGGTTCCATCCAAAAATTCTAAGGGATATGTGTTCCCATGAGATTCTACAGATTTGATGGGATGAGAGGTTGATAGATGATTATTCTTCAAGGTATACTGAACATTATAAGTACTCAATGAATATTATTTGACCAAAGCTTCAAGGATTGATCTTCCAAGTGAGGTGCGTTTATGAACATCTGATCCAGAACAATACTTTTGTGAATTGTTACTTATGCTAGGGTGCTAGAAAAAATCCTTGTGGTAGAAATTTTTTTGGTTGAGTAGATAAAACCAGTGGATATCAGCAGTGGGATAGCATGAAGACGACATCATTCCTCGAGACATGAACATGTTAGACATTCTAAGAAGAGGACCCAAGACATGGGATCTACAGCTCATGGATCATGGGGTAAGTCAATTCGGCCTAGAAAGAGGTAATGTATTTCAAATGATGCAAGGGGATATCTTTCTAGAGATTCTCCAGCTTGCCGTGATGATATTGAAATGGTGGATAGGCCAATATGGAAGAAATAATTTTAGAAATAAATTTATTTTCTCGGTGGAAGACGTGGTAGATGAGATGGGGGATCAACAATAGGTGGTCTTTGTTTTGAAAGGTTACAACCACCACACCAATATTTTCCACACCAGGCTCTAGGATCTGGAAGATTGGGGGAGGGGGTAGCTGCATGTAGTCTAGGAAAATGACCCAAGGGTTCCGGGGATGATTCGAGGTATGGTCTATGTCTACTCTTATATGTTGTATTAATGGATATGGGTATTAATAATTTTTTCTTTTCGCGAATTTTTTTTGTTCCCTTGACATTCCAGTTAATCTGTTTATTTGACCATTGCATCTGGAGATATCAATTTCAGGAGACTCGATAATCATAGTTATGTGGGTGGTGTGATCTGACACTTGAGGTTGGAGTTTTGGTTGGAAATAGATGGTGGAAGCATAGATGCCTTAAGGCGTAAAATAGTGTATGGAATGACCATCCTCAGTTCATGCTCAGATTTACTATTTTAGGAAAAAATATGTGGTATGTCTGCATAATTGGAATGGGGATTTCAATGGTCGACGAAAATGAAATCCCAGTCAGTATGGGATGAAATCATGCATTTAAGGGTACAACTGAACACACTTGAGCTAGCCATCCTTACCATCATGGTAGTGGATGTTTTGATATTTCAATACCCATATGTAGTGGAATATTACAAGGATGTCTTTCCAGAATATGTTTCTATGATTATGTCCCCACAAGGGGTGGACATCTTCATCTTCCTACCCCCTGAGATTTCACCGATATCGGCATAATTATATTGGATTTCTTTCACATATCTCAATGAGAAGAGGGTGTAGGCGGGGGACTTGAAGGGGAAGGTCATAGTAAGACCAAATGTTTGATATTATATGTGGATTACAGACACATTTAACCAGTGATGTAGAGAACAAGTTCCCACTACCAAAGGATTGATGAGCGCATGAACCAGATGAATATAGAATCAATTTATGTGAATTGAAAGGTTCCCATAGACGTTCCAGTAGTCAGGATGGAGTTTGACGAGCTCCTCTATATTGAGTTGGTAACGGGAGTCTTCACATTCACGATGTGGTGACACTACCTAATAGGAGAACATATTAACATCTACTCTAACCACAAGAGTCTCATGTATATCTTCCCTTATGATTTTAACATGATACATTTAATATTGATGGGGATCCTCCTAGACTATGAGATCATGTTATTAAATACTCTTATTATGGGGAATGTGGTATCAAATTCCCTCAGCAGGAGATCCACTTTGAAGTTGCTGAACGAGAAAATAGATTTTTTGGCCTAGTTAAAATTATCCATCATGTATAGATATCATAAAACATACCTCTAATTGGTGGTTTTTACCCTCCACTCTTAAAGTGTGTTTGGTTGGCACCACTCAAGGATACCGACTGTGGGTTGTTATGTTCTTATTTGTCAATGAGAAATACCCTTAATGGATATTTGAAAGGTGGGGAACATGTTGTTCCTTTCATAGGATGCATAGTATAAGCAGTGGATTCCTAGAGTGATGAGATACATTAGGATATGCATATGGGTGTCAAAGAGTACATTGGGGATGAAAGAACAAGTTGATGCTCAGCTTACATATAGATATAAAAGTGGGGAATTTTTTTAATTAGTTTCATGGTTCGTCAACACATCGTGTTGAGCCCATATACTCGTAAGGGTGTTCTATTTTCATTCTTTGTGTGCTTATATGGGAGTGTGTAAGGATATCTAATTGATGGGATTATCATGTATATATAAGGGAAATTGTACTATATGGATTTTCATTGACCAACTCAACAGGTCGATCACTTCTTGTCTTTTCAAGAATGGAGTGCCATTGAGAGTATGGGATAACTCTATGGGGTATATATTGTTCAACTCCATAAAGACCCTTAAATGATAGACTCAGATAAAGGTGCATACCTTGCACAAAAATTTTAATGGGACTGGAGGAGGCATTTGGGACTCATCTACTCATGAGCACAACATTCCATCTGCAGATAGACTACAAGATAGAGAGGACAATGTAGGTCTTGGAGGACCTGTGGTGTATTTACATTGTGGATTTTTGCTGCATTTGGGAGGTTCACATACCTCTGGTGGATTTTTTGTACAAAAAAAATCGACCACTCCACCATCAGTATGGAACTATTCGAGGCCTTGTACGGGTGACCCTGTATGTCCCCACATTGCTATATTGACTGTGAGGAGTAAATGCTTATGGGCCTGGAGTTGTGACAAGAGACTACAAAGATGATTCATGTTATCTTGGAGTGGATTAAGACTACTCTGAGACATTTGATTTCTAATTTTAATAGTCTACGGAGCCCTTTGGATTTCGAGGATGAAGACTATCAGTTTATTTGGGTCTTTCCATGATGTGGGATATAAATATTTGGCATGGGAAAGGCGGTCATAGACAAAGGTGATAATATTTGAATGAATCTAATAGAGATTGAGGATTTATGTGAGGGGGACCTCCATGAGAGATCAATTTCTCTAGTATAGGTTTTGTGGAAGCACCAGAATATCTAGGAGTGTGTGTGGGATAGGGAGGCTCATGTTCATGCTCGTACCCACATATGTTTGGGTATCCCATATTTTTTATTTTAGGGACATTAATACTTAATGTGGGGAAGATGTAATGACTCATATTTTCCCTATTTTATTTCTAGAAAATTTCTAGGGAAATTTCAAGACCATGGAGTAAGACGACATGGAAATCCGAGGCCCAGTGTGCCCAAAACAGTCCTTTCAAAATTTTCATATTTTGAGAATTTTCTCAAGAGAATTTTAATAGAAAATGTGTAATAACACTAAAAAGGATCAAAAATTAGGAATACGAGGGCACCATTGAATTCATTACTATGGTTTTACAGATGTAATGACTTAATATTAGTCAGAGAGGGCCTCCATCATCAAAACCAAAAACTAGAATAAATGTTAATAAAATCAAGAAATATTTTTAATATATTTTAAATCCATATAACTCCTGAATGGGTTTTCAAATTGAAAATATGAGGCCACAATTGAGCTCCTGAGGGTGTTATTTCATCGGGTATAGACTAACATTGGCCAGTATAGGCCATTCGTGGAATGTAGTTTTTGAGACCTGACTGTAAATAAGATAATTAAATAAATATTATTATTTTTTCATATCATTATATATCATAAATGGTAACATTGATTAAAAAATAAAATAGTACCATTGAGATTTTGAGGGTGTTATTTCCTTCATTGGGGAATAATTGCGACCAATGTTGGTTCAATGTAATTGTTCATTTTTGGGCATTTTAAAGAAAATTAAAATAATCTTAATAAATTTATTTTATCTAAAAAAAATTTCTACAACACAATGCTGTGAAACTATTTTATTTCATAAATGAAACAACTGAACAAAAATTTAGTTTTATTTCATAAATAAAATGGTGTAACGATGTGACAACTCAGCTTAACAGAAACACTGAAACATATTTCTTTAATTTTTGTTAACTGATGTACGAGTTCATTTGCATAATCTGGAATTGGCTCTTAGATTCTGTAGAATCATGTTAACATGAGGAGAATGGTGGACAATGATGGATCACCATATTTTCTTTCCATCCCATTTGATGTAACCCATCATTAACAAGAGTTGGGGATCAGTAATTGATGAACGAAGGTGGAGATACTATGTTATTCATCGATGAGGGATCTGATTTCAAGTAGGGGTTATGTACCTTGTGATTCAGATTCCCCGTTCATCCTGTCAAAATGTCGAACATGGTTCAACCCACTAATAAGATGATACATAGGTCATTCGTTCAAGCATGATGTGTTAATTATTGTGGGAAATGAAGGGTATGAATTTGGTAATTACTCCTTTATAAATTTATTTCTAACAGGATAAACGAAGGTTAGAAGAAGAAGGCCGTCATTCATCCATTAAGTGTTATTGGTGATCATCTTACCCAATTCCTATCGATTCATCACTGACAGACCCACATGGTCACGTCAGAGATTTCCGAGAGGTTCCGTGCACGACTGGGGCCCTATATCAACTTCCAGATATCATTTTGAACATAACACTAATGGTGATGACCCAATAATTACGTACGTTCTTTAGGATTGAACAACGGACCGATGAATTGATTCCAAAGCCCTATGAAATATGTCATTGTCACACTGAAACTAGCGGTGACATCGAAAATGGCCGGCGGGGGCCATGTGTGGGAGGCCGCATTCTGTGGTGTTGGAGGTCCCCACAACGTCGACCACCAAGTTGACAGAGAGCAGACCTACTCGGTTGAGTAGGACCAGACGTGGTGACCACCTCCACATCCATGTTTGGAAATCCGGCACACTCGTTGTGGGTTGGGCTGGAAAATCAGAGATAGACATGCAGCCAAGTGGGATGGACCCATGGCCCAGTAGCCCATTGGGCCGAACATTGCCCAGTCGGTTCAAGTCGGTTTGACTATGTCAGAACGGACCAGACCAAATCCTTTTGTAATAAAATGGGCATAACATCTAAATCGTGTTTCTGATTGATGCCTTGTTTAGAGAATTAAGACCCTCACAAAGAGACATTCCTATGGACATACTCCATGTGAGTTTTAATAGACGTTAAAATATTACTAACGACTTGAAGAGTATATTCTCTTGGAATAAAGAGTCCTACGAGCGGGTATACTATAACTGGATGTGATTAGAAGGAAGTTGAGAGTAGACCATAGTGGGGTGTGAGATGACCAGATCTCACTGGTCCGATAGATGAGAAAACATTAGTGGCCCGACAGACCCCAGTGATGACAAGTGGACCTCAATGGCCAGGTAAACAAGTAGACCCTAGTTTCCTAACAGACACAGTGACTACTTCTAGACCATAATGGACTGCCAGACAACCATATCATAGTGTCCTGATAGAACCTAGTGATGACAAGTAGACCTATATTGTTCAACGGATGTGTGGACCTCCATGTCCCGACCAAACATAATGATGAAAAGAGGATCTCAGTGGCCCGACATACGAGAATACCTTAGTGTCCATCCATACTTCAGTGACTAATCTGGGATGAGTCATTCCACATTACATGATGTTTATTCTTACACCTAACAGTCTAAATTTCTATAAATTAGGTTATACTAGTGTGATCTGACTCTAGTAACTCTCTGGATTGTACTTCTTAGCTGTAACATTTTGTGAACCTATTTTGTATTTCACTTTTTTGTATTTACGTGTGGTATAACATTGTGTTTTGAGGTCTCCATAGACTATTGTTTTCATCACCCCTGCATGGGATTCGCCCGGGCGTTCCATTTCATGTACATACGATTGATGATTTGATGTATTACATGGTAAAATGGGGCCTGGTGGTGCTTCAAGTGAACCGACAAGTGAGACATGCTTCTGTGACATTAGGTAGTTGTTTATGTTCATACTCTTCAGGTAGGGTTTTCTACAGAGGAGTTTTAGATACCTGTAATTTTGAATTTCTTTTATCTTGGGAAAGTATTATGTCCTCATTTACCTTCAGTTTTCAATTATCATACCTTGTGTATGTTTATTTATTTTATTAACTTTCCAACATCTATGGCATGACATTATGTTTGTTTATATAGGTACTCTGGAAAATGCCTCCCATATTTTTGGATATTCCTACTCGGAGCTAGTTGCCAGCCCTTAGCCTATGGTAGGCATGCATTGGGTAGTCAAAACATGGGACCTAGGGGATGGGTCATGACATGGATGATAAATATTCTCAAATAGATACTTACATATTAACAACCTTGGATAATAATGAGATTTTTAAATTTACACCTACAATGTCATTTACTTTTGTTGATGGTGTGTTAACCATTCATATAATTTTTAAAGAATGTTTTTATACAATACCATGACCATATATATTATTTATTACATTTTATATGATCCCATTATATCATTTTTCTAACAATATTTTATTATTACAAATTTTTTGGGAGGTAACATCTTCATTTTTCAATGATGTTTTTTTCATACAATCCCTATTTTTTATAAATATGATATATTTTCATCATATCAAGACTATTATTATGTTATTAAATATTTTATTTACTCATAATATACATTTTCATAATAATTCATTATTTTTTAATGTTGGGAATGAATCTCACCATGTTGTGGATATTGTAGGCCATACATACACATGTTGGGAAAAATCATTTCTTAATGGTTAGGTGGTAAGGAATTGGATGGTATATTAATTTTAATGAATCATTTTCATGTCATATTTAATATTTATATCCATATATTCATCGTTATACTAATAAAAATAAAATTTTGATGAAAAAATTTCACCATAGTGTGGAGACGGTAAATCGTAGGTACGCATGGAAGATAATATTATTTTTCACATGACGAATAAAATGAGTAATATATTTGTGCCAAAATATTTATAAAATACCATAGTATATATTATTATGATGCTATTAAATTAGTATGTAATAAAAATAGAAAATTATTGTCGTGTAAGAAAAGATCATGAATGAATTTGTAAAAATTATTACATCTTCCTGTATTGGATTTCTATGGATTTCCCATTTGGTAAACTGGGGATGGTATTTTTTTGGAATTCCATAACCTCAAGAACTTATCTATGAATATTGGTAGGTGAAATGAGTAGGTTTTTATCATGATATAATTCTCATGGTGTTGTGAGGATTTTACTGAGGACTTTTTTTTATAAGAGAATGTATTAGCACACGTGGAATACTTATAAATATTAATGTAATATATTTTCATGTTCAATTTAAAATAGATCCAAATTATGTTATTAAAAATATATTATTATTACAGGTGTAAATCCTTTAATAAAATAATTTTTATACACGTTCAAGTCCAATTATTATCCTTATCATTTGGATTCAACCATTTCTAATTATTACCATGTTATCTTGTAATTTATACTTTCAATGTAAATACAACAACTATAAACAAAAAATGAAAACAAATGAGTAATTGATGTCATTTTTGGACTTACCCAAATAATTTAAATGATGTTAATACTTTTATAAATTTTATATCCTTTAACAAAATATTAATTATTTTAAAATCTCATAAGTAACAATTTTGACATTATTCATTAATTGACTTATTAAAAATATCATAACATCACGATATATTAGAAAACTTTATATTAACTCATTCCAAACATGTCAAAATAGTCCATAATTATTTTGGATGAGATTATTTTTATAAAATTATATTTATTTTAAAATTTTTAATACCATTTATTTGAGTCATCCTTTAACTAAATAATTACTACCAAATCATTACGTCTCCATTTAATTTAGTTATATATTTCCTCAAATTTTTTAAAAAATAATTTGATTTAGATAAACATTTTAGATTGAAAATTAATATTTATAATATTAAATATCCTTGAAACAATGATATTTCAAAAACGATTTAATTATTATAAATTAATTATGTTATTTTATTCATTCCATTAAAATAAAAATCAAAAAGAGGAATAATGTCAATAATGTGTCCCCATGTGGCCATAAAATAGGCCCATTGATTATTTTGGTAAAAAATAACTATTCTAGTAAAATTAAGACATGTTTTAGGGTATTTTTATAATAATAATTTTAAATATAATTAACCAATTTACCCTTAACCGTGGTGAGAAAAAAATAACAACAATTATAATTCATAATCTCAAAAAATAAAAATAAAACTATTAACAACATTTGGACCCACATATTCCTAATATTCGATAAATTATTAAAAATTCAAAAAACATAAGATTTATTAATTAAATCAAATTTAATCCTCTTTATTGTATGATAAAATGTGTATTTTATGTAAACACCATAAAATAATTGACATCTATTTACATCCACTTTCAATTTGAAATTTTTTCCATTGAATTAAGTTATATTAAATGAGAATCAAAATCCTATTATAATTTTTAAAAATAATGAATATAATTTATCAATATAAATTATTTAGAGTAAAAAACTTTTTTCCATTAATATTTAATATTTTTCATAAATCATCAAAACATAAAACATAGAACAATATTACAAAAAAAATAAAACGAATTAAATTTTCATATCCCATTTTCAATGAAGTATATATATGTTTTTATTTAATAAATTTAAAATAGTAAAAAGTAATATTAGAAATGTGTTCACCATTAAAAGGAGATAAATTTCCATTTTTTTTGAAAAAATTAGTTTAAGCGAAAAATTTGATTTGCTCTAATATAATTTCTATAAATAGTATAAAATTAATGTTGAAATTATATGGAATATAATTATAAATTTCTTTATTTGTTTTATACTATTCATTATAACAAACATAATGGGTGTTGTTAATAGAACATGGTGTGATCAAACTCATTGTTGTATGCAACACAAGATACTAAATTTTTTAAAAAAACTATACCGTTAAATAGTGGGTTGTTACATATATCTTAAACATGACAATATGCCTTAAGAAGGTATAAATATCTAATAAAAGCATTATGAAATCATAAGTGACAACCATGAAACATGATTTCCCATTATAGATCATGGAATAAGAATATAATAAAATGAATGTTTGTAGAAAATCATATAATTTAAATATATGGAAAATTTTATGTTTTTAGAACAATTTTATAAATAGGAAAAAATGAAAAAAATACAATTATTTCCACACTATATGTTGTGAACAAATCCAAGTACATATTCAATTTAGATTGTGAACATATCCATGTAATTATACTATTTAAATTTTGATAAAATATATATTTTTCAATGCTTAATTATCTCGTGATATTTAAACATTCACCAATGAATTGTATAATGATATTTGAACACACCTCTCACTATATATACAAATGAGTGCCACTAAATAATTAAATAGTTCAACTTATCATAATGAACACATGAGATTAAAATGGGTTTCAGAATATTCACAAATTTAATATTATTAAACAAATCTTCAGATACATTATTGATAGATACAAATAATATGATCACACAAAAATGAATATTTAAAATGTGATCATATTGGGTGATTTTTGTATGATTATCCGATGGAAAAAAATTGAAATTACATTATAAAAGGATCATATTTCGAAGTTACCTTCCAAAAATGATGATTAATATAAGACTAATCATATAATTTATTTAAAATAAATTACAATAGTGATATATTAAATATACATAACACAGAAAAAAATGTGACGTTGAAATGAAAAACATATGATACTGAAAACATAAATCCATTTTAAATATTTCAAAATAACTAAATTGAATTCCCACAACATTAAAATGGTATAATATTTTTTTCAAATTGAATAAAGGTTTATATAATAATTGTTTGTTATTGAATAAGTTTTAGTTTCCAAAAACTAATGGAGGGGATTAGTAGGATTTGTAATCACTGGTATGGAGGGATAAAAAATAGAGTTATGGGGATTAGTCACAATAGAATTACATTTTTATAAAATATTATATTCATATGGAATGATGATAATTATGTGATAAATTAAATCCCTAAAAATAAATTTTACATATATTTCGACATCATGAGATGGAAGAATTAATCAATCATGAATGAATATAGACATATATAAATTATTATGACCCTAAGAAAAGATTTGAGCAAATAAAACCAGATAAATTTTACCATGTTAAGTATACATCCCTCAAACCATCTAAATAACATACAATGATGGCTTAGAATTATATTTCATCTGCTTTTTTTGTATATATAACCTTTTCTATACATCATTTATGATCATTTATTACAAAAATAATAGTATGTTATCATTAATTTTAACCAATTGATGTGATTAAATTTTAATGATTTTCACATTTGTTATGATATTGATACTGTAACCATTCATTTATTCCAATTTTATTATTTATATATAATATATGTTACTATAATTGATAATACATTTTCACATATTATAATAACTTGACCATATTAAATAACAAAAACATGAATTTTTTTCAAGAACTCACTTCCATTCACATTGAGGATATTTTCAAATTTTTAATTTTTTAGATTGAAGACAAAATACATACATAACATTCAATATTTATAAATAGAATACACCACAAAAATATTATCCATTTCTTCCAAAATATAAAACATTTCTAATAAAACATGATTTATTTGAGAAATCATAATAACATTAAACATGGGTTCCTTATTTTTCATTCGCATACTTTTAACCTGGGAAAATCATTATAAATGATGGGATGAACACAAAAATATCATTAAGGTATATAAAAAGAGGAAAAAGAAAACATTAGTCCATGTATACCTGTAAACATATGAAATCATTTTCAAAAAGACAAACTTGTCATCCATATATATCTACGTTGTGAATCTTTAGATTTCTTTGAGATTTTCACAATCCATAAAGAACATAAAAATTACCATTAATGTATATTGGGATATTTTGTACTTTATTTTGTAACTTTCATTATTAACTAATGATTTGTAACCCTCAATGCCACATTTCAATATAACCCTCATGACTACATTATGGTGAAACCATCACAGCTACACATGGATTAACCATATAGAAGACCTCAAACATACACATAACCAATGAATTGGTGAAAAATATAGGTACCAAAATTGATCATAAACAATTCCCAAGAACTAGAACATAATCAAACAACATGAATAATTACATAAAAACATTGAATTTGAATATTGTAAAGTAGAATTTTTAAAAGACAATTTTAATGCAATTCACATTACTAATATAATATAATTGAATTGAGACTTAATAGAGTAGATATAATATTCATATACATTATTAATAAAAATAATTCAAAATAATATAAACGAAATTAATCACACTAACAATTTTATTATCACGTAAATAATGATGTACAATATTAACCAAAAAATTGAATTTGGGTTAAGAATTTCCTTACCTCAGGTTTTTTCATACATCAAACGTGTTTAAAAAATACTATATATTTTTAAAAGTTTGTTATTAATATCTTAATGAAGCATATTCCTTTTTATATCAACTTATTCGATAATTTTAATGATTCATTCTATCCATTAATTTATAATATTTTCTTCCTGCAGTCTTTTTGGGTGTATTTATTACATGATTTCAATGGTCAGTTTGTATTTGATTTTATTGTCGTATAAAAATGAAAATATATATGATAAATGAAATGTTACATGTATGTTAAAGAATATTTAATGATACCCCAAATCACTTTTTTATCATATATGATGATGAATCATTAAATAAAACATTAAGGATATTTATTTAGATCACTTTTGGGGGTTCCTCGATAATAATTAGCTTGTTTAATTATATAACTTAATTTCATTCATCGAAGTTCATTAATAAACTAATAAATAGAATAAATAGAAAAATTTACCTTATGGTACAACCAATAAAAAATATTTATGATCGTCTATTACTGATTAATGTAAATTTCAAACAAATCATCCATGATTTTGGTAAATAAAACATCACGAACAATGTCTTTAAAAGAAGGGGGATATGAAGTATTCTAATGAATGATTTCCATAAACAATATACCATATAGAATATATATGATTATTTATCTTTCATTCCTCTTGGATAAGTGGAATATAAGATAGTAATTGAAAATAAAACTGAAAAATAAGAAAGAGGAATTTTACCAATTCATCACTTCTCAATGAGATCCTTTTTAAGGACTTTGATTTTGGAATTTTGGTGTGACTAGAAGGTAATGATCATGGAGAAGAGATTTGGGATAAAGATTGGATAGAAATTATACTATTATTAAATCTTGAGAGGTCTGCGAGGAAGAGGTGGTGAGGTTGATATTTATAATGTAGGATAAGAGGTGTTTTGCATTATTTGAACAAATATTTTATAAAAATTTCTAAATACTATGAATAGTATTTATTCATGTGACCCCAAATAGTCATTACTAAATTTCTGTTCGATCTAGGAATGCTAACATCTGACTTGAATTTCCAATAAAGTAGTAAAACTAGTATTTATCATTTATTGTAATTTATAGAATTTTACTATTTATAAAAAATAATGGAATTTCATAAAAATACTAAAAATTCACACTAAGAATTTTCTACATGTAGAATTGAAAGATGAACATAATATTTAGAAAATAATTTTATAAATATTATTAATTTAATTTTAAATAAAATCATAAAATATTATAAATTTTTCAACTTTAAAACTATAGTTCTATATTTTATCCCCATGAAATTTATTTCAAGATGTCATTATGATAAAGACTCAAGAAATTAAAATAATTATAAATTTTTTAATTTATTATGGTCATATTAAAATTCATATGGGTATGTTACTATTCAACATATATCAGGTTGGTTCTGTCTGACTCCAAATAACTTACTGATCAAATTTCTAGATGACCATTTTTCAAAATTCAAAATAATGAAGTTGAAAAATAATGTTTTAACAACTTGTTATAACTATCTACATAAAACAATTTTTCATGCATTATAAATTATTTTTAAAACCCTAGGTTGTTACATTTTCTCCAACTTCAAGAAATTGTGTCCTCCCAATTTTATATACTTATTAAACATATGAGGTTACCTTTCCCTCACAACATTTTTATTTTCCCATTTTTCTTCTTAAACAATGATATTTCTCCACAAAATCATTTCCTAGTGGATTACCTTATTATGAAATACATGTACCCATAGATTAAGAATATAAAACGATATATCTTCATTAGATATTTTCTCTCCTATCAAAACTACATCTAGGGTAAATCTATGAGATGAATATGGCATATGAGTTCTCAACATCAAAATATGAAAATCATTGTCTACCTGAGATAATCATGGAGGAAAAGATACTAAGTGGTTGATTGGTCCAAATTACCCAAGGATTTCATAATGTTAAATTAATTGTGGACAATAATTTCCTTTCCTACCAAAAGGCACATCACATTTCCATGGTGATATTCAATGAAAAAGATAATCACATACCTGAAAAGGAATATCTTTACCACATGAAGTCTACATAGGTTTATTTTCCTACTCTGAGATGTCCTAATCTATTTATAGATCATCATGACATTATCAGCCACCTCTTCTACTAATTCTAGTTCTATAAAATTATGTTCCATGAATTTATCCCAAAAATATGGAGTTTTACACCACTCCCCATTCAATTCCTCAAAATGTGAAATATGTATATTTGAATGAAAATTATTTTTGTAAGAAAACAAAACTAATGAATGATGATGATCCCAACATCCCTAGTACTCCATTGAACAATATCAAAGCATATCCTCTAATGTCTGAGTCATTCATTTCGACTGCCCATTTGATTGAGAATTAATTATTGTACTACAATTTAATTATGTTCCGAACAACTTTTTAAGGCCATTACAAAATTTAGAAGTGAACCATGGATCTTGAAAAGATAAAATGGAAAGAGGAACTGCAAGTAACTTGAAAATATCTTTGATTATAGTCATGAAAGGTTCTCCAAACACATAATATCTCGAATAGGAAGAAAATGTGAATATTTAGTTAGTCGGTAAACAATATCGCATATTTCATTATTACCTTAATTAGTCATTGGTACTCCCACAATAAATTCAATGGATATATTTTTCCATTTTCACTCTAGCACTCGTATTGGCTAAAGAATCCCCTTTGGTAACACCCTCTTTGTATTTACCTATTGACTGTCTAACATTTCATCCTAAAATATGGAATATTTATTTTCATATCAACCCACCAGTAATATTCACAAAGGACTTGTTATGTCATATTACATCCAGGATGAAATGAAAATTGAGAACTATGAGCTTCATTCAACAAATCATTATTAATATGGAATAACATGTCACACAAAATCAGTTACTAAATCTCAAAACACAATCTTTATCAATGATAAACTCTTAGAACTGACCCATTTAAACCAATTCTAACTTTTTTGAAGCTCATGGCCATCCTTCTACAATTTTATAATTCTTTTTGATAATAATGACTATACTGAAACAGTAAACAAAACAGATTTATTTCATGCACCAACAACATCTATGAAAAAATTCATCAAATCATTAGTAAATGGGTCATCTTCCAAATGTAACATGGTTAATGTTGTGTGATTTTTTTAACTCATGGAATCACCCATATTGTTTTATTTTCCAGGATGGTAATTGATCGTGAAATCATAATATTTTAGCAATTCAAGCCATCTTCTCTGCCTGATTTTTAATTCCCCCATAATGAATATATATTTATACATTTATTGAAAGAATTTATTTTACAACATTATCCATATAAATGATACCTCCAGATATTAAAAAAAACCACATCTTCCATTTCCAAATGATATTTTGGATAATTAAACACATTAGTTTTTAGTTTTCTTGAAGCCTAAGAAATTACCTGATCATTTTGTATAAAAACAAAACCATGTCCTATCAATGAAAAATCATTTTAGAAATAAAATCTCACCATTTCAAGAAGTCAAGGACAATACTAGAGCATTCCACAGTCTTTTCCTCAATTTGTAAAAAAAAACATTCTTCAGTCCAATTAAATATAACCCCTTTACATGTTAACATAGTTATCTGTCTAGAAAATTAGAAAGTGTTTTTAATGAACCATCTATATCAATATAGTAATCCCTGAAATATATGACTCTTTGTATCATTTTTAGGTCTTGTCCATTCATAAAAAAATTTCATCCTGATCAAGTGTTATTTCATCCTTAATTATAATGGTTCCAGGAAAATAAATATGTTGCTACAAAAAAATCAAAACATGATGAATTTTCAATACAATTTAATTTCCTTTATGGTTTTTAAAACAACCCATAGATGAATTTTATGTTCCAATTTAATATTATAAAATAATATAATTTCATCAATAAAGATAACCACAACATATCCATGAACTCATGAAATATTATTTTCATAAGATATATGAATACAATACGTGAATTAGTTATCCCAAACATCATAACAAAAATTTCATAATTCCCATATCAATACAAAAATATTTTTTTTGATTTCATCCTTTTTCACCTTCTGCTGATGGTATCCAGATATCACGTAAATATAGGAAAATTATTGAGTTTCCAGGAGCTGATCAAACAAGTAATCAATATGAGGAAAATGATACTTATTTTTAATAGTTTTGTTATTATAGACTCTATAATCAATACAAAGTCTCATGGAACAATATTTCATTTTAATAAAAATATTATGGGAATCCCATGGTAATGTTCTAGGATGACTGAATCCTTTATAAAGAAAATTCAACAACTAATTTTTCAAATAATTAAGTTCCCATTGAGACATTCGATATTGGGGTTTTGAAATTGGAATAGTATTATGAACTATGTCAAATGTGAAATTCACATCCCAATCAGGTATAACACATCGTAACTCATCTGGAAAAAATTACAAACATTCATTTACCAGTGGCACATCAAAAATATGAATAGTCTATTATCTTCAACAATATGATAATGCTTAATTTTATTTCCATATATCCATTTTTCCCATCTTCTTTGATATGTTTTCAGTGTTATGAGTTTTTTCTTTTATACAAAATGAGAATCTTTCTGAAAAAAACTTCAATATCTCTAATATCAATCTTATCAGGATAATCATAAATCAAATCCATTCCCATAATAACATAAAACTATAATAAGGGAAAAGTAAACAAGGAATGTAGGTAATTACATTCCACAGATAACAATATGAATATTCATAAAATTCCATT
Organism: Viscum album; assembly: GCA_963277665.1. NCBI lineage: Eukaryota > Viridiplantae > Streptophyta > Magnoliopsida > Santalales > Viscaceae > Viscum > Viscum album. The sequence continues at coordinate 971,832,382 of OY728151.1, read as the reverse complement.
TTGCTTTATCATTATCCCCTTGTTATTTAACAATAAGTTATTACCTCTTTTTTAAAGGAGATATTTCTTATTTACTAGAAAATTTCATAGAAATAAAGGAATTAATAGACCTTGTATCAAAAAAAAATAAGAAAAATCTATTAAAAAACAACATAGCTGATACAAATTAAATGGATGGTCCGGCATCTACTGATGTAGTTGAAAAATATCTCACTACACCTTTCTACTTATAGTCTGTCTTCTTTACATAATACAGATTTATATTTGGGCATGCATTTTCAAAAGAAACCATCTCACCAAATTAATGACACTTTCTATTTTTCTTATTAGGATTATTCATAGGATCTTTTTTATTATAATATAATTCCATTTTCCAAACATAGAACCCCAAAAAACTTATTTTTTTTGTAAGACATTCCCCAAGGTGATTTTTTCTAGACTTTTCAAAAACGATAAAAAATTATTTCTTACAATCAAATTTATTTTATTGATTCTAACCAATTTATTTATATCAAGACTTCTTCTTCACCTTATTTTCGAAGTGCATGTTGTCATTAGAAAACTCCATTTCTACCCACTTAGTATAGTTGATAATTTTCTCATTACTTTTGAATTCACTGGAGGCCTATTCCTTTGGATACCTTGGCTTCAATACTAAGTAAAAGCAGTTTATTTTTCTATCATGATCCAGAATAAGATATAGAGAATATGTTTCCTATTAGTTGAAGATAGATTCAATCACAACCTCTATATCTTCATTAATTTTAATCAAATAAAAGAATTTTTTATTCATACTATGTCACACAACCTTTTGAAAATATTTTTCAAGGAAAGGAATATTAAATTCATCCCACTCTAAGGAATTAATATCCTCTCTATCCCTGATATTTTTTATCCATTGACCAGCACTGAACTGTTTCACCTTGAAAATGATAAATGTAAAGAATTAATTTTTTATTATCTAAGCATCCCATAATGTTAAATATATTCTAATGAGGTTTAATACTTCATTCATCCTCTACTATGTCATATTATCCATTAAAATTATGATGGTGTTGTCCCATAAAATGTTATAATATCATCATATTAAATTGTGGTACCTTCAGTTTTTCCATTTCAATGATTCTACCACCATTTATTCCCTCAGTCAGTTGATCCATTTCTTTCACAAACTTCTCGATTCCAATCCCTACAATTCCAAGCAGCATATTCTGAAAGTTATCTTTCTTTCAGTGATTATCTACATGAGAATTCCTATTTATTTTGTAGAAAACAATTCTAAAACAATATTTTAACAAATGATATATAGCAATAAATATAATTTTATCCTTTCAAATCAATCAAAGAGTAAAAGTAATCTATGGTATTCTATTAACATCATCCAAACCCTTAAAGTTATCTAGACCTCCCTCTGATACCAACTACAGGGACCCGAACTTATTAAGTTACATAAACAAGATTTTTATTCATGAACGAACTTCCTTTCACATTTAGGATCTTTTTATGTTTATAATTTTATGGATTTAGGACATAATACATACATAACATTTAACATTTATATAGTTAAGATACCTCATAAACTATATCCATTTCATTAATAATATAAACCTTTTCAAATAAAAAATTTTTTTTACACATCTTCATAACATATAAATTGGCTTCTTTATTTTTCATACACATCCTTAAAATGTGTGAAATTAATTTGAAAACATGGGATAAGAAAAAAATCTCATAATGTTATGTAAAATGTGATGAAAACATTAGTCTATGAATTCTTGTAAACATATGAAATCGTTTTCATAAAGTCTTACTTGTCACCAATGTATATGTATTTTTAAAACATGATATTTCCACGTCATTTACAAAAATCATAAACAAAATAAATATTTTATTAAAGGTTTCTTTTGGAATTACACACTTAGGTTTATAACTATCATTACTACCATATGATTTTTAACCCTCATACACTACCTTAAAATGTAACCCTCACAGCTACCGTATTGTGTAACCATCCCAACTACACATGGAGTAAGCATATGGATTACATCCAATATACACATTCCAAATTAATTGGAGGTAGATACAGGTCCCACCCATAATCATGAATAATTCCCAAGAACAAAAAAATTATCACACAACATGAATAATTCTATAAAAACATTGATTTTGAATTTTTCTAAACTAATATTTTTTAGAGAGATTTTAAAGATAATATCCCTTTAATAATATCATATAATTGAATTCAGAAATAATATAGTGGATGGAATATAAATATACACTATATATACACATAATTAAACATAATAAAAACTAAATTCTTCTCTAAAAAATTTCAATACCACATAAGTAATGTTGTATATAGTTATCACAATGAATGGAAATTTGGTTAAGAATTACCTTACATCAGGTTTGTATACTTAAAACATGTTTAAAACTTATTTATATAGGATAAAAGTGTTATTAATATCCTAAAAACATATTCATGTTTATAAAAACATATATGATCATTTTATAACATCATTCTATCCTATAATTAATAATAATTTTTCCTGCCATTGTTTTTTGTTCATTATTCACATGATTTCTATGGCTTATTTGAATATGATTTTATTTTCATATAAAAATGAAATTAAATAAGTTTAATTAAATTTAATAATATGTTCTGAAATTTTAATTTATTGTAAAAATTATTTTAATTATCATATTGGATGATGAATTATTCGATAAAACATAAATAGTATTTTATTAGAACATTCTATGCAATTCCTCGATAATCCGGAACATTTTTTATTATATATTTTAATTTCATGAAATATAATTTCATTATATAACATAAAAGAGGTTACATAAAACACATTAAATTCTATTTTAGCCATTAAAATGTGTTTAGGATCAACTTTGAATTAAGTAATGAAAACTGCATATGCATCATCGAATATTTTGGTAAATGACACATCACAAATGGGGTATTTATATAATGCAGAGGATTTGAATTATGTTGCTGAATATTTTACATTGAATGATAAAATCCATAATATATATGATTTTGGATCTTTCATGACTCTTGGTTAAGGGTTATATATGAGATTATAAGAAAAAAATGAATTGAAATGAAAACACAGGAATAAGAAAGGTGATTTTAACTTTTCATCTCTACTACTGGAGATCCTTCTCAAATACATGGTGTTTCGACTTTTGGTGAGATAAGATGGTCTTGGAAACTGGTTAAGACCCTTGGGAAGTATAATGTGTAAAACATATACAATTCTAAAATATTTAATGGTGAGTGAGGAATATGGGGGTGTGGGTGGTATTTTTTGTGGAGGAGAAGAGGGGTTTTACATTATTTTAATCACTAGTATAATATTTTTCCTCAATACTATAAATTTTACTGATTCATGTGGCCCCAAATATTAATATGTAGATTTTAGTTCAAAACATTTGTTTTTACTTCTTCCTAGTATCACCTATGATGCGGTAAAAACAAGTATTTAGCTTTTATCTTAATTTATCATATTTTATTATTCATAAAAAAAACATGAATTTCATTAAATTTCCAAAAACTCAACTAAAACATTTTCGAAGTGTATAATTCAATAATAATCTTCAATTTTTTTAAAAAAATTTCTAATAATGAATATTTTTTTTAATAAAAATATACTATATTCATAAGTTAAAAATTGTAAACCTATTACACTTTTTATCCCCTTAAACAATTTTCCCTGATGTCATTATTATTAATCATTAAGAAACAAAAATAGGAATATAATTTAATATTCATTATGTTAACATTACTATTAATATTAAAATTTATAAGGGTATGTTACCATTAACCCAAAATCATGTTGGTTCCATCAAACTCCAAATTAATTACTGATCCCAATTGTTGATGACTATTATTTGAAATTAAAAACATAGAAGATGCTAAATTATTTTTATCTAATATTTATAAATATCTATGTAAAATATAGTTTCGTGAATTTCAATATATTTCGAAATCTGTTGGGTGATTAATTTATAAATCTTATATCACATTCCTTACGAAATTTATATTTGTTGTGTGAAAATTGATTCTCTAATGACATGTTTTTGGTAGTGTAGCGATTGAGGATAATATTTTAATACTTTGTTAAATAAATAAAATTATTCTTCTATATATATATATATTTATAATATAATTAATTTCTAATAATATTTGTATTTTAGTTCCTATAGTAATCCCTAGTAGGTTTATATAGCATCATTCATGTATGTGGCTAAACCGACGCTATTATAAATATACAATAAATAATGGATGAGTATGGTTTTTAAAGTGGTACATTTGGAATAATATAACTTTTAAAATGTATAATTTTATTAATCAAATAATTTTATGGTGATAAATTGTATTTTATGTTATTTTACTATATATTAAGGAAACAATGCGATAAGTGATATATTCTACTATGTAGAGGTGTTAGTTATCAAAATGCATATTAATGTTTTCATTTCCCATTGATGGAGTGAAAATGAAGCTGGACATTAATTTTTGTCTCAATGATAATAATTATATTATATATCTCACAAATATTCTTCAATTTCATCTTTATAATGATGAAATAGAGGCATTTTTCTATAACTAATGTTGTCACTTCTTGAAGGTGGTAGTCCGCAAAAAACGCATGACCGAATCTCTTTCCATTTGATAAATGGATGAAATTGAATATGTATTAGATTTTATATTAGTATAAAACTCCTAATCAAACAAATTATATTATTTTCATTATATTTCTATGAATTTTATAGGTCAGGATGAGATAATTTAAATAAAAAACAAATAGGATTATGTAATATTAACATTGTGACAATATAATTACTCTCGAAGGTATCCATTGAAATGAAGATATTAAGATAAAATAAAATGAATGTGGTTTTTAGAAATTAAAATTTAATTATAGAATAGTAATTTTGGGTTTGGATTAAAGGAAATTATAGAATTGAAATGGTTGAAGTGATCCCCATTTATAACTGATGAAAATAGAACTTATTAGAATAAACATTGCATTTCAATTATATAATTATGATATTAATTGTCCAATGAATATAAAATTTTGAAATAATTTATAATGGGGTCAATATTAGGTTGAAAATGAGTATTTCATGAATTAACACACATGTTTAAAATATGTTTTAAGACATTTGATCATATTTATTATCATATATCATTTTTGTTTTCAGTAGGGTAATGTGTGTTTATAGAAGTAAACTATAATTTTCTAAAAATATTAGTTGAACAGTGAAATAAAACATTATTGGTCTGAACATAAATTTAATCTCTATATATAATATTTTATTTTATATATATAAGTAAATTAACTTTTATATTAAATCAATTTATATGTATAATTTTTTTTTGCAAAAATAATGTTCTAATTGTTATCTGTTAACCATATTATTTATCATATGTTAATAATTATTTGTTTGTTAATATATTTATATATAATCATAGTAAAATATGATTCATTTTTAAAAATGAATTAATTTATTGTATTAGATATATATTATTAAATAATAATAATAATAATCTACAAAAATAATTGTTTCACCATAATCGATGTAATTAATTGTAATCATAGTAATCTAATTATTATGCTAGAAAAAATGAAATATTTTACTAATTTGGAAGTAATATGTCCCAATATTTAATATATTTTATCGAATTTTTTTTAAATGATAGATTGTTTTTGTTTTTATTTAATCCCACATAACTCATAAAAATATTTTTTATAAATTTGAATAAAAAATCATAAAATGTTATTTGATTTATATTATGTTATAATAGATAATTGAAAAATTTATTATATAGATGTATTCCCCTATTTTAATGTCTATAATATAATAGTGGTATTTATTAATTTTATTATAGTATCAAAAAAAATTAGTTCAGTGTTGCATAAAAAGGAAGTTATTCATACATAGTTCAGTTATAGAAATATATTAATTGTAATGGGTTGTTTTTATACATAAAAAATTAGTTCATTACATGATTAATTCATTTCCAGGGATGTTTTTTATCAAGTTATTTAATTGATACCCGAACAGTTAATTCCCCAAATCTGTCGATGATGATAAATACCCCTTCAAAACAACCTTTACAAAATCATCTACACCTCTTCAAATTCATTCCATGATATGTACCGTGTGTGTGGAGGGTGGGTTCCCCATACATTTATTATTAATAAAAATATCCTAAAATCCAAATAATCACCAATCCATACCACTAATGAAAGCCATAGGCAAACCCATTTGAAAATAACATAAGCACTTAAAACCCCAACAACAAATTGACCCAGTACCGATCATAATAAAGAACATAGAACTAAAACCAAAACCAGATCAATACATCCACAAATCCAATATTTATCCTCATTATGTAACACATTTTATTTTTACCCCTATGTATATCACTCATAATTTAATTAGCATTACTTCATATTATACCTCCACTGTTGCCTATAATTGACCACACCTATCCACCAATTGAGGTTGGAGAAGTTTTATTAAGAAAAAATCCTCGCAAAAAAATTATATTTAGAGATATTGAGGCTTGTTGGTATTTAATCTAATATCATGAAGCATATTTTGGAAATTAATTTATATCAAATTATTCAAGACATAGAACATTAATTTATATACTAACCCTCGACTTTGTGATGTTATTTCATGTTGGTTTATAGGATATCCAATTAAAATAGGGTACATGATTTTGAAAAGTGATATTTAAAAAGATTGATGAATATTTATTTCTATATAGTATAATTATTTTCATTGTAGATATATATTAAATATTTTAGCATAAGCCTCCTATGAACAATTTAAGAGAAATATATAATATTTATATTATTGACCTAAAAAACTAGAATATATAGAAATGAATAATATCAAGTCGCTCAATATAGCCCAATGTAAAATCATACAAAAGGCTATCATCCAAGAGAAGTTTCAAAATGGGGAATTTGGTGTGCTAGTTTTCAAGATAGAAGTGATCATCCACTACCCAATGTAGATCCAGAAAAAACAAAACATTTTTTTGGTATTGTATAATATATTTTGAATATTACAAGAATATGTTCGAGTGTAAAATTTTTATAAAATTTTCACCAATATTGAATATAAATTGGACATTTTTTTATCATTGAAACCTTATTCAATTCTTAAAATTTTTGATGGTTTTGACCGTATTAATTTAGAGAATATGAATAAACTAATGAAGCATGATAGATAGTATTACTTTGTATAGGAGTGTGAATTGTGTTATATATTGGATTAAATCATGAAAACCTCGTCTCAATTGAATTAATGATCATGAGGATCACATATGATTTCATCTAGAGAATGAACCAGGAACCACAATAATCTATCGAACATGAATAATGGAATCATTATTTAGGCCCAACATTTTAATATATATAATTTTTTTAAGTTTCATTTTACAATTAACATTATTGAGGTACAAACCGTTCTAAAATGCTAACTATAAAATATTAAACCCAAATCTTATCTACACTAGGTCACAACATCCCAATTTATTCAAAACATTTTTTTGAGTATTACTAAACATGATATTCAAAAAAACTAGAGGATTTCATTTATAACATAAATTTGGATTATTCTTTAAAGGACCCTACCCAAGTATGTCCCACCTTAAATTTATCATACCATATAATATCACTCCACCTTACTTTAATATCTTTTTTATTCCCAATGGACAATAATGTAGAAATTTTATTAATACATTATATGACGTTCAATACATTGAAAACTTTACATATGAACAAATCCCCTTTCAATAAAAGATACACCAGATATTAATGAGGAATAATACATTATTGTGTTTATTGATGCATTATGTACTCTAAATCAACAACTATAGAGACCAAAGCCATAATTTTTATCACAATGTATAATTTTGGATTGATTAACAGGATCAAACACACCCCAAAAGATTTATCTACCAAGGATACAACTCCAATATCATCAATGTACACCAGAGAGACACTAATGTCAAATATTATACTCATCAGTTCCACTGGATTAGGATCTTCTGGACAAACTATATTAATTACTCATATTTTGAGGCTATGAATATGTCCATGGTGAAGACCACATTTATTCCGCTACTATATAATGTAACACCTAGAAATTTTTCTCTAATATAATATTAATATAGATTTCTTTTTGAAAAAGAAACACCATGAATTAAAAAAAGATTTGATATATTATAAATGTATTATTAAAATGAAACTATTACAAACCATCTATTGAATTTTTTTTGATGAATATTATTAACCATATTATGTAATGTATTTGTAATTTATGTACCATTTTATAATTTAATTATAAAGTTTTACAAAATTATCATTAATTTTTAGTGAATTCATTTAGTGTTTCAAAAAATCATTTATTCCCAAAATGATTATATTTTATCTTTTTTAGGGTAATTTTAATAAAATTTATCCACATAATAAATTGTATTTTTTAAACTAAACATAGAAATATAAATAGTAATATGCAAATTATACTAGGGTAAAATGGAGGGTATTTTTAGAAATTATTGATTCTTAATTAATAAGTGAAAAATAGTTATTTTTCCAATAATCTCATTTATTTCAATAAAACAAATTATTTAAAATCCAATTGTATTTTAGATATGATCAAAAAGTAAAATAAGATAAATTATATTTTATTAATTTTATTAATTTCCTTTAAATAATTAATATTCATGATTTTGATCAAAAACTATTTTTTTTTGTTTAAAAATATATTTTTTTAAAACATGTATTCCTTTGAGTTTTAAGAATTTATAATAAAATTTATTTACACAAAATTATGGAATTTTATTGTAGGGAATGGAATTAGTTTTTTGATTGGGAAATTCAAATTTATCCTTTAGGAAAGTTTTTATATTTTTTCTCAATATGCTAAATTGTTGGTGAATAATAAAGAAGATACATTTTTAAAAAAATATGGAATCTTTTATTATATCTCCCTAATATAAATATGATATATAAATATTGAAAACAAATGGAATGATAATTTTTGAAAATATACTATAAATATCATATAAATATATTTCAAAACATAGAGATTAGTGTTTATTCCAGAAAAAAAATACTGATATCATTTTTAGTTCCCTTGTAGTTCATACAGGGCATATGAGAAGTAAAATCTGGGGATATAAAGATAGTATTTGACAATGATGAATTATATTATTGACTTTATTATTAAATATTAAATTTTATTTATAATTTTGAGGGATATAAATGAATTTTTCAGTTGTATAACATGTTATTTATACAAATGCTTATGAATTTCTTTCATGAAGATATAATTGTTAAAATAAAGTATAAATTAATTTTACATTATAAAAATGTGAGAAAAATACAATTTTATTTAAAAAAAATGATATTTAGTCAAATACTTCAATTTATTTATATAGTTATAATATATGTTTTATTTTCTCTTATGATATAATAAACATAATGTTTTACGATTTTTCAAAATAGTGGATGTGAATTATTTAAAATATTTCAAAAATCTAAAAGTATTAATTTTTGTGATATAAAATGTTCCCATCAATTAATATGATACATATATCATATTTGATATGTGTAGACATATAGTAATCAAATTCCATGTTTTCATGTTGTTTTCAATGTCATGTTATGTTAATTTTTATTAAAATGTCATTAATATTATTTTATATTGAATATAATTGTTCAATTAATTAGAAGTCATAAAGATATTAATTAACGAATACAATTATTTTGATTAATGGATATAATATCATACATTGTACATTTTTTTTCAAATTATTACCTTATAAATGAAATTGTTCATATTTAATATTGAAAAGGTTATTATCCAGGTTATGGGTGAAATTGGTTATGCAAGGGTTTTAACAAAAATATATGGTTTATAATGCTATCTAAGCTAATAAAATTATTATTTGATGACTATATTAATTCCAGATGTTCCTTATACAATACTACATTCCATTTTTGATCCATTTTATTTGATTTAGACACATATTATATCCATATTTTTTATATTTTTGAAGATTATATTAACGATATTTCATATTATTTATTTCCATTAAATGATGTAAAATTGCTAAAAAAACCATCCTTGTAAAATTTAATGGGATATGGTTTAATATATAATATGTTCTCTATTTATTCTTACTTTTACTTTTATGGTAACTGTCTTGACCCCAAAAAAAACATTTATATCATGGTAATTGTTAAAAGGGTTAGCCGGGGTGGGTTATAACAAATAAATAAGAATCAATCCATCATATAAATTTTATGAATATTATTTGCTAATATTATTTAGACTAATACTAATATTATCTTATAATAATAACATTTTGAAGCTAATTTGATGGAATTTTATTTATTTTAATTGGGTACTTTATAAAATTCTATGATTTCCCCTACCTTCTCAAATAAAAGGGTTCCAATTGTTATATCATTCTCACACTATTGGGCCTTCTAGATCATCCAGTCCGAACTATATAACATTACATGATAATTTATTCAAATATTAGATATATAGTTATGGAAAAAATATTATCTATTCAAGATTAATGTGTAACCCAAAAGAGGTTTCTGAATGAAGAGGTACCGTTATTAACTGAGTACTTTGAATTTATTTTGTTTTCTATCTCATTTCAAAATGATGTAATGGACCAACCATGGTAAAAAAAACAACATGATTTTTTCTATAATGGTGATGAGGTGTAATAAGATAACATAATTATTTCATTAGTAATAAAAAATTGGACCTACAATTAAAGTACATCATAAAATAAAATGTTAAAACATGATCTAGGAAACTGAATCCAAATATGTTGTTCCAGAAAATTATGAATCACAAATGATTAGAAATATTCCATGTGAGAATCCCTCAACTCCAAACCACATTGAATAAAAGGGATTGGAAATTTATGAGTCCATATTGCTATAAGATTCCATTTTCTATACCTAAATCCTATAATACAACATCTTCAATTTCCCCAAGTAAATAGTAGGGTATTAGCATAAATCCCAGTAGGTTACTACCAAATATTTTATAAAAATTATAAGATAATTAATTTAATTTATATTTATTTGAAAAAAAATATATTAAAAAATATTTTCCTAAATACAAACAAAATTTTTAAATATTTAACATTTGCTTTCACAAACACCTTTTATATTGATAAATACTAGTATATAAAAATTATAAGTGATTAATTAGTAAACAATATCATTTAAAAACATGGTAATCATGTAAACAAAAATCCATGATATATACCACCATTATAATCCATTTTATACCACCTCATGTGAAAACATGTGACCTATAATCCATGATAAAACCCTTCACATGCAAAACAATCCATAAATGACGATGAACTCTGTATAGGGCCCCATTCTATGGGAATATGTACCAGACATATAATATTCTAAATATGAATATATAGGTACCAACTAATATCTACACCTTTCATATTCCATTAATTTTATTAAATTAAATCACTAGTTGTTCCACATACACCAGGGTTTCATGGAATTCATTCTAGATGTATCTGAGGCTCTTACTATGCCAGTTTTGTCAAATAACTTTTGAATACCATGGCCATAATTCATAAAAAAAATCAACTCAATACCTCTTAAATATCGTGTTTAAAAATAGATTTTAAAACAAATACCACCATAAAATAATGTCATGAAAAACCCCATTTTAAAATCAATTCCCCTTTAATAATGTTTCTCTTTAACCCGCATCCTCGGGAACGAAAAATCACATGAAATTAATTAAAACCCCAATTGATTTCTAGAAAAATGATATGTAGTTCATACCCATTGTATATATACTCCTACAGCAATAATAGTGGCATAACTAAAATCCATCAAAAATGAAGATCAAGGAAGGATATTTTAGGTCCTCATGATCCATGATCCTTATGAAATATATAATTTTTTTATCAAAACTGTTATATCAAAAATCCTAATCCCATATAGGTTACAAATAGATAATGACATGAGAGATCTAAAATGGATCTAAGAAATGAAGAGGTAACCACATCCAAACATGAACATACCATGTGTTATCAAACTTTAATGAAGGTAAATCCACAATGAATACAATGTGATAAACCTCTATCATTATAGTTATGTTTTTGGATGGGCCTTAATGATATTTGGGGGTGATTATGACTTATATATTTCAAGGGAAAATGGATAAAAATAATTTTTTTAATATCTCTAAAGGGGGCCATATTGTTTCATAAGAATGTTACATGGTTTAACTAACCATGAGACTTAATAGTGTACCCCAAATGACCATTATGTATGGGATTGGATGGTTTTCGCTAGGGACACGTTGTTTGGGGAAATTTTGCAAAAACTACGTGAAACCCTTAGTCAATGACCAGACACCATGCATAGTTTATATGGAATGTCACATGGTTTAACTAACCATTCTCAAAACATGGAAAATACCACTGGAACATCATAGAGGAATTCCACACAGATACCTTGTGTTTTAACATATAATTTCCCTTAACCATTTTGCATTCCAATTTTCTATAGAAAATTTTTTTTCATCCTATGATCCTCAGAATATTCTAGACCACTAATGAAAAATTCCATGGATCATCAATGTCAAACCTATGAACTAGAGGGAATCACAATTTTATCAAGCATATGCAAATTCTACACCATGAAATATATCTGTATATTTTACCTTTAACGATAGAAGGACATTTCTACCTCATCAAAAAATCCCCACTTCCTTGTCTCACAGCTATTCCATACACATTTCCATATTACCCATACTACGGGACTCATTTTTTGACATAGTACATTATCCAGGAGATTTATAATATAAACTAACATGTGCGGGATCTAGGTGATATCTTTATAGAAAAGATACATGACACATGTTAGGTATTGAAGTCATGTAAGGTGATAAATCCAACAAATATGACACTATTATGGGTAGTTACATAATAAAAAGGAGGAAAACACACCTTGATTCCAAATTACCAACATACCCAACTTTAGATACTCTAAGAAGGGTGAAAATTTTATAAAAACCAAATCAATATCCTAAAACTATAGAGGCGAACAACAATGGTTCACGTAAGTTTTTAAACTTCTCTCTGTTGTTTCCAACCACTTCTTGATCACATATAACATTTTTACTATACTAAATGATACATGTACTAAACAAGGTCATCCCTCCCTACTCTTCCCAACATAAGGTAGATCAACATGGACCACATATATAAAGAATAAAAGAGAATCTTCTTAATCATGAACTGATAACTATTATTATAAGAAAATTTTCTAAGAGGAAAACTAATTCCAATGACACACCAAAATCTATTAGGAAAGCCCAAATAATATCCTCAAGGACCTGGATTGATCTCATGTATTACCCATCTATATGATGATGATAATAATTTCACACATTAATCTTGGAACCCAACACATCTTTGAAAATATTCTTGAACCAGGATGTGAAATTTGATTCCCTATTATAAACAACCATAGAGGGAACCCAATTATTTCTTAAAATATTAATATTATACATGTCTCAATGAAATTCCACATTCATATTCACCATGATATGTAAGATATTCACCAATTTTTTATATTTATAAATGATAATAAAATATCATCCTTCTCCCTAGGAGTCTATTGTAAAACTATTATGAAATCCATTAATATCTATTACAACATGCATACACTAATTGGAAATTTTTTCAACAAAAAATTAGGTCTCTATATTTCCTCCGAAAAATTATGAAAATACAGACATTATAACACAAAATACACAATCAACCACCTCTTCCTTAACCACCTAATCAAATATATCAATTTCTGTTAAATAGTTATATCTGTAGGGTTCATAGACCAAGATGAATGATGTTGTAATTTATATCAACCAATGTCTTAGGTAAATAAGACCATGAATCCTTTTATAAAAACAAAAAAACCTCATAGGGAGACCAAGACCATTCACCATTGGTTTCCCCATCATAAGGGCTTTAAATAAAGTATTGTGGTTTGGTGGATGTAACTCATTCATGGGGAATACACCCATGAATATATTATTTATCTTTTATTAAACCCAACAATACATAACCAACAATCTATTCATATCCCAAGATCCTCTCAACAAATAAAATAATTATAGACCCATCATCAAAAAATTCATTCATGGATTGTTTTAGTAATTTCCTTCGAAATGTATCTCAAAAAATACTATATTTTTATTAAGTTATTATGTTTCTAAATTTGTAGTTTTTTGATATTACACAATGTTTGTCATCCGAAAAATTATATCCCTTTGAGTACAAATTTATTTTAGGAACATATTTTATGTATACACTATAAAATGACCCTTAATGAGATAGTGGTGACACATTTTCGTTTTTTGGTAATTTTTTCCAACTTATGATCATATATAAGGAAGCTCATATCGGGTGGAAATTCCCGGAAATATCCATTGGACACCACCTATTTCTCCTATATTTGGACACATCCCAAGAGCAAACATGATTCATTGTAAAATCATCATAATCCAAACCTAGACATGGAAGAATAAAAACTACTGATAAATTCAAACACACATTTAGAACACTAAGAGATCCCTAGAAATTATCATTCTATTCAATAATGACATCTTAATGGGTTAATTCTATCATCAGATTGTCTTGTTTTGAGAAGTAAAATACAAATCATCTATAATTATTAAGAAAAACTCTAAATATTTTAATTTAAAACACAATTATCATCCTGTTTAAGGACATATAATGCTATATTTTCTTAAGGTCCCATATAATTCCCCTCTCAAATATTTCATACATAATAATTTTTACGTCCCAGATCCAAAATCAATATTTAGTAAGATTAATATACATATGAATATAATTAATGGTCTAAACAATAATATATAGATTTACCATAATTTTCTCTTCTATATTGATGTACAGTAAAATATTTTCCATTAATAGACAAACAATATAATCTATGAAACAAGGATATATTCTTTTAATAAAATTCATAAATATGGCATGAGTGTATGTGATAGTGAATAGAATAACCTGAATATAATAATTTTCAAAGAATATATTAAATTATTTCCTAGGTATATCTTATTGTTTAACTCCTAGATAGTGCTACATTGATTGATGGTCAGTATTCTAAAACGATGATTTACCCTTTAAGATGGTCAAAATAACAATCAATCCAATGAAAATTATATGTGTTCATAGTGATCACTAGATTTGAATTTTGATAATCCATGAAATGTCTGAGGCATCTTTATGAATTATTTTAAAAGAGAATAGGTGAATCCGATGATGAAATGAATGAATGAATAGATCCATCAACCTCTATATCCTCAATTTGGACCTTAATTTAGATTAATTCCCAAAGTTCAACATGATAAGACGTCTTATTATGGTCCTCATACAAGGAGGTATATCAATAGTAAGCACTAATTCTCTCTATTATTGCAATCCATAAAAATCATACAAAAATGACTTAGGGTATACACAAACCACCACCAGATGTAGATTACCCAAACAAGGCTGAATGGAACCAGGAAACATTCTTTACAACCAGCATGACATTACTATAGCATAATTAATTAATGAATTCCCACACTTTTTAAAATATTGTCGTACTCCCTCTAATAACATGAGTGATCCCTTCAGAAGATAACAAAAGAATACCATAATGATAATAGTATTCATTTTCCTTAACAATGTTCATAAAATCCATGTATGTATCCAATCAAATATTAAAATTTTGGTAACTAAAAATTATTATACCCACCTAAATTTGTATATCATCAACCAACACATGGGACCCGTGAAACCTTATTAAAAATTCATTCAAAAAAGCATTGAAGTATCCAATAAGAACAATCTATGTTACAAATATTAACCCAACACTTAAACTAACATTGATTATATAAAATAATGACAATTACTTGTATAAAAAATAGCACCATTCAATATGAAATAAAAATCTTCCCTCTATCAATATATATCCCCGATCCCGATTACCTAGGCTCATAATCAGTCATATAATTCTTTTTTCTTTTATCCATTAGAATATTGAATGTGATATAATGATTAGACCCCCCACAATTTGAAGCACTAGTCCAAAATTTCAAACTCATGGTTTTTGTGGATATTGGTTAATTTATTTTGGATATTCATTCATAAAATAATATTAAGTGAACATACTATCCCAAATAATGAGAATTTATAAGATCCACCATATATTTTGTCATAATGTGACCTCTCCTTCGTCACAGATTTCATAAAAACTACGATTTTCCAAAAAATTCCATAGAGACTGGGTCTGAGGGAAAATCTTCACCCATTCAAATTCTTTTCTATTGAAAAGGAACACCTTGGATTAAAACATCACAAACCTAATTTCCACCCAAACCATTCATTCCACATATTATTATTTCATTTAAATCCACTATATTAACTACCTCCCTAAGGGTTAATAGACATATGATAATAATCATTAAGAAAATATTACTAATAAATCCTAACTCGAATCTCCATGTATTTAGGTACTCATTAGTGAAGAAAATAGATTTACAAATATACCATATCTACAAAATAGGAGGAATACTCCAAAATGTAATTCTTTCTAACAGTTGCAAAAATGAGCATTCAGATCATTGATATAAGTAACATTATATATTAAAAATTCTAATCCATGATCTTCTTGAATGATTTGTATGTATAATAGAGATGAAAATTTTAATGAAAGATATATTACAACCATCTCCTTCTTAGCCCCTCAAGCATGAACATGGTGAAAACCACCACCGAGACTTCATGATTCATCATGAATATGAATATCTTCTCAATATTCTTAAGAAAATATTAAAATAAAGAGTTGCCTTGTCACCATGAATGATTTGTGGAATATTTATAGTAAATTATGATCAAGGATCCACCATACAACCCATGTTTTGGATACCCACTGGACCTAGAGTCTAAAAATTAAGGATTGTAACATAAACAAATGAAGGTTCCACTAAATGATTCACTAGTAGATCAAATATGATTGATTAATCTCTCCAATAAGAACGATTTCTTCTCAATGGAATTTTTTATGAATAAAAATTCATTGACCAAACAACGTTATAGAACATTCAGAAATCTCTTGAAAATATTCTTGAATTCATATCAATGCCTTAAAACAAAAATTATTTAAATAAATAATTAATGATTTGAAAAAAAAAATCAGTGTTTTGGGAAGGAATAGTTCACATTAGATAAACACCCTATATAGTTAATTCAAATGAACACCAAATCTATGTCTCGAACATGGTAAAAAAAATCAATCCAGCGATGGTAACTCATGTTCAGACACAGATTAAATATTTCCATGATCTCACTCACACTTACTACCTAAATTATGATGTTCCTAAATTCTATATATCTAACACATAGAAAAAAATAAGTAATTGTTAAAAAACATTAGGTTGGGAATCCCTATAATACTATTCTATTTTAAACCACCCATTTCCAACTATGCAGTCTACCTGAGCTATTCCATCACGGTGTTATGGTTCAATAAAATTTTTAAAAAAATTCATGATTATAAAAATGAAAAGACATAAAATTAGAGTAAAATTAAGATGAAAAGTATTATATAATCTCTATATTTACGATTACAATAAAAGATACAATAAAAATCAAATATCATGAAAGAGAAAAATGTTTCCATGTGACCAAATATCACCTCCAAACCATCCAAAACTGCATGTTGTGGCACCAAGGGAAGCCATCATGCTACAAGATTCTATTCACTTTACCTTGATCCAATAATACAACATCTATAACCATACCAAAGAAAAAGTAGGGAATTGTCATAAATATCAATACGATACAACATAATAGTATATAAAAGTTCTACTATAAATAATTTATCAGTTCTATAATTTAAAATAGAATTAGTTTTGAAATGAATTTTTATAACCCCAAAAAAATTTATAAATAGTTTACCTTTTGTGTCATTATAATAATTTCATATTCACAAATCCAATATTATGACTATTATAATATTTAAATAATGAAAATATATACATGTACTATGTGTTAGTAATGAATGACATATCCATGACATTACAAATCATCCGAATCCATGTGACACAACCTCACATAATAACATGTGAGAATCATTCCTCGATAAAATAAATCATGATATAAATAAAAGTTAAATTTACAAGATCTCAATTTTTGTCCCTATAATATAGGAATACATAGAAGATAAAAAATATCTTATATATGTATTACTTTTTACCATCCAATATTGAGTCCTTCTATATTCTAGTGTAAGCTAGAAATAAATCCCTAGTGGTGCCAGACACACTCGGGTCACCGATGTCAATTTAATAGTACTCCCAAGGTTCCAAAATTTTTTTTTTTTTTTAAATTATGATTCAAAATCAATCTCAAAATTTATAAAATATTTCAAATTCTGTTCCAATATAGTTCAGTTTTTAGAAACGCTTTTTTTGACCAAAACAAAAATTCATGAAATAAATCAAACTCAAGGTGTAGAAAAAATGATCTTAAAAAAATATCAACTATAATAAATTTTATCATTAAAATAATACAATATAATCAAAAAATCACATCAATTAATGAATTAATGTAGGAATTATTCATTATTGATTAGTAATTCAAATAATTATACAATTATTCTGAAACACCTATAATAAAATTAGAGGTAGAACTAAATGAAATCAATGATATTTATTTTGGAAGAAGAGATCGATTACTCGTGATCTAAGATCTGTAAGAAGAAGATAAATAATCCAATAATCCACATATATCTAAAATACACATCCCATACTTATTCCAAAGAGACAAGGGGTTGATATATCTGGTAAAGATCTAAGAATGCAATATGAAACCACTTCAAAACCAAAAATTTCTTTCTTTAATATCTCATGGATGAATTTAAATCATCATCTAACCCATGTAGATAGTCTTAAAATGTATTTTATATGGTTTTGAATAATCCAAAATGAATATCATTGTTCGCTATTCTTTTAAATGACCACGGGGAGAAGGGTAAATTCATTTTTTTAATAAATCGTAAAGGGGTTGCAGGGTTTAAAATGGAACGTTACACAATTAATATAACAATGAACCTTAACCATATACCCCTATTATCCATTATATTTTAGGATTCATGTATTTTCCTATGGTCTACAATGTTTGGAAACACCATGGTCAAACTGGGTTTCAACATTGAACAATCACTAGAATCCTCACATGTTTCATAGGGCATGTCACATGGTTTGACATACCATTATAAAACCATAAAAACACACACTAGAACCTTATTTAGTAATTATTTATAGCTAAATCATGGATAAAATAATAAATCGCATTAATCAGGTTCCATTTATAAATTCTCCAAAAACCATTTTTTCAGCCGCTGATCAACCGAATACTACTATACCTCAAAAGAGAATGACCAATCCTCATGTAAAGCTTACCTATGACCCAATGGGAATAATAAAATTTATATATATTATAAAATAATGACATAAATGTCCACATTATATTGAAATATTATTATAATTATGTCTCTACCATTATTCACTATTTTTTCCATTTTGGAATTTGAAGTCATCACTCATGTGTACATGTCGACTACCATATCCAAGTAGAAAGTAAATTAATTTTTCGTCATGATATTTTATGGTTAGTTAATATCATGGTTATAATGCTTATAAATGATATTTATAATGTTTTTATAATTTTTAAATATAATCATCACATTTACATTTTTACCTTTTTATGAATAAAAAGTCATTGACCAAACAACGTTATAGAACATTCAAAAATCTCTTGAAAATATTCTTGAATTCATATCAATGCCTTAAAACAAAAATTATTTAAATAAATAATTAATGATTTGAAAAAAAAATCAGTGTTTTGGGAAGGAATAGTTCACTTTAGATAAACACCCTATATAGTTAATTCAAATAAACACCAAATCTATGTCTCGAACATGGTAAAAAAAAATCAATCCAGCGATGGTAACTCATGTTCAGACACAGATTAAATATTTCCATGATCTCACTCACACTTACTACCTAAATTATGATGGTCCTAAATTCTATATATCTAACACTTAGAAAAAAATAAGTAATTGTTAAAAAACATTAGGTTGGGAATCCCTATAATACTATTCTATTTTAAACCACCCATTTCCAACTATGCAGTCTACCTGAGCTATTCCATCACGGTGTTATGGTTCAATAAAATTTTTAAAAAAATTCATGATTATAAAAATGAAAAGACATAAAATTAGAGTAAAATTAAGATGAAAAGTATTATATAATCTCTATATTTACGATTACAATAAAAGATACAATAAAAATCAAATATCATGAAAGAGAAAAATGTTTCCATGTGACCAAACATCACCTCCAAACCATCCAAAACTGCATGTTGTGGCACCAAGGGAAGCCATCCTGCTACAAGATTCTATTCACTTTACCTTGATCCAATAATACAACATCTATAACCATACCAAAGAAAAAGTAGGGCATTGTCATAAATATCAATACGATACAACATAATAGTATATAAAAGTTCTACTATAAATAATTTATGAGTTCTATAATTTAAAATAGAATTAGTTTTGAAATGAATTTTTATAAACCCAAAAAAATTTATAAATAGTTTACCTTTTGTGTCATTATAATAATTTCATACTCACAAATCCAATATTATGACTATTATAATATTTAAATAATGAAAATATATACGTGTACTATGTGTTAGTAATGAATGACATATCCATGACATTACAAATCATCCGAATCCATGTGACACAACCTCACATAATAACATGTGAGAATCATTCCTCGATAAAATAAATCATGATATAAATAAAAGTTAAATTTACAAGATCTCAATTTTTGTCCCTATAATATAGGAATACATAGAAGATAAAAAATATCTTATATATGTTTTACTTTTTACCATCCAATATTGAG
Source organism: Viscum album (assembly GCA_963277665.1). Classification (NCBI taxonomy): domain Eukaryota; kingdom Viridiplantae; phylum Streptophyta; class Magnoliopsida; order Santalales; family Viscaceae; genus Viscum; species Viscum album. The sequence continues at coordinate 971,811,286 of OY728151.1, read as the reverse complement.
TCCTTCTATATTCTAGTGTAAGCTAGAAATAAATCCCTAGTGGTGCCAGACACACTAGGGTCACCGATGTCAATTTAATAGTACTCCCAAGGTTCCAAAAAATATATTTTTTTTTAAAATTATGATTCAAAATCAATCTCAAAATTTATAAAATATTTCAAATTCTGTTCCAATATAGTTCAGTTTTTAGAAACGCTTTTTTTGACCAAAACAAAAATTCATGAAATAAATCAAACTCAAGGTGTAGAAAAAATGATCTTAAAAAAATATCACCTATACTAAATTTTATCATTAAAATAATACAATATAATCAAAAAATCACATAAATTAATGAATTAATGTAGGAATTATTCATTATTGATTAGTAATTCAAATAATTATACAATTATTCTGAAACACCTATAATAAAATTAGAGGTAGAACTAAATGAAATCAATGATATTTATTTTGGAAGAAGAGATCGATTACTCGTGATCTAAGATCTGTAAGAAGAAGATAAATAATCCAAAAAACCACATATATCTAAAATCCACATCCCATACTTATTCCAAAGAGACAAGGGGTTGATATATCTGGTAAAGATCTAAGAATGCAATATGAAACCACTTCAAAACCAAAAATTTCTTTTTTTAATATCTCATGGATGAATTTAAATCATCATCTAACCCATGTAGATAGTCTTAAAATGTATTTTATATGGTTTTGAATAATCCAAAATGAATATCATTGTTCGCTATTCTTTTAAATGACCACGGGGAGAAGGGTAAATTCATTTTTTTAATAAATCGTAAAGGGGTTGCAGGGTTTAAAATGGAACGTTACACAATTAATCTAACAATGAACCTTAAACATATACCCCTATTATCCATTATATTTTAGGATTCATGTATTTTCCTATGGTCTACAAAGTTTGGAAACACCATGGTCAAACTGGGTTTCAACATTGAACAATCACTAGAATCCTCACATGTTTCATAGGGCATGTCACATGGTTTGACATACCATTATAAAACCATAAAAACACACACTAGAACCTTATTTAGTAATTATTTATAGCTAAATCATGGATAAAATAATAAATCGCATTAATCAGGTTCCGTTTATAAATTCTCCAAAAACCATTTTTTCAGCCGCTGATCAACCGAATACTACTATACCTCAAAAGAGAATGACCAATCCTCATGTAAAGCTTACCTATGACCCAATGGGAATAATAAAATTTATATATATTATAAAATAATGACATAAATGTCCACATTATATTGAAATATTATTATAATTATGTCTCTACCATTATTCACTATTTTTTCCATTTTGGAATTTGAAGTCATCACTCATGTGTACATGTCGACTACCATCTCCAAGTAGAAAGTAAATTAATTTTTCGTCATGATATTTTATGGTTAGTTAATATCATGGTTATAATTCTTATAATTGATATTTATAATGTTTTTATAATTTTTAAATATAATCATCACATTTACATTTTTACCATTCTATTCTAATTAAAATAATAATGTCGCTTGTTCATACGTGCAAACAACTACCACTACAAAGAGAGGTGAATAAAAAATCATTAAAACATAACCATAATGGTAATAAATATATATTTAATATTATATAATACTTATTTTAAATTTAAATTATCCAATTAAAGTGAAATATTATTTAAATTTTCCCATTCCATCTATCAAATAGTGAATAAGACATTCATGCGTACTTACAACCTACCATATCTATAAACAGTGTAATTTGTATATCCACCTCTTTCATTTATTGATGAATATATATTGATTAATTTCATATTTATATCTTAAATATAGTTTTGTAGAATCATTAAGAATGAGGAATATTCAAGGATCAAAACTATTGAATTAAAACATACAAGAAAAATGAAGTAATAGAACCTTAACAATGATAATAATAAAAAATTGTTACCGAATAGATTATAAATTATTATTAATGGATCAAATATGATATTATAGTTATTTAAATTGTTTTTTGTAAATATAATAAGTTTATTTTTATTAAAC